>CP053459.1:7767992-8501750 GCA_022644695.1 Cenchrus purpureus | reverse complement strand
CACCCGGCAGGGAGCTGGAATGGGTGGATGACGACGAGTGATGGCATCACGGACGGCCTCCTGTGATGTTGATCGTGTCGCTAGTTTAGTTTATTTTGCTGTTTTCGAACTCTGAACTTTTACTTATCATGTCGTGAACATTGGTTTGTAATAATTAAACCCTTAGGGGCAATTTGGATTTAATTCGTGTTTATACTCTGGACTCGCTTTCGTGTGAGTTTTAATGCATATGTTCGATCCTCTGTGTGTATCCAAGTGGTTTACCGGGCGTTAACCCGGCAACTAACGACGGGATGATACTTTACTGTCGCGTAATGGCCAAAGTGGATTGGTTTAGGTGATAGTACGATATTTTCTGGCGGGTTGTCACAAGGACCCACCACTCACCTTTCTTCTACATATATCACCCTTCTGTACAATGTCTCTCCACAACAAATCGCAATGGCTTCCGGGAGTGGAGGTGAATATGGGTGTGATTCTGAGTTCTGGGAGTAGCAAGATCCAGAGTTCAAGGGGGGATTTCCAGTCCTACACAAGAGGGACTTCCGTTCCATGCGTGAAGTTAGAACTTACGCACCTAACAAACTAGTGTTGTGGTCAACATGTTCACACGGCGAGCGCTGCGTGATGCAAGTCTACGAGGGTTGGAACAACTACGGTCGTCGCTTCTGACACTGTCCACTAGCAAGGGTAAGCTATGAAATGATATTTGTTCATCAACCACGCTTGGTTTGTTGACATTTTTTTTGGGTATTTTCAGTTCTCCGACGATGATGACAACTGTGGCTTCTCGCAATGGGTGGATCCCCCAGCCATTGACCCATATCAGGATTACATCAACTACCTCCACGACATCGTCATCTACAACCTGAAGCGGCGCCTGGACGAAGCACTTGCTTCCCCAGATCCACTATATTGTCCCGCCGACAACCAGTGCTGCCCTTTGTGCGACTTGCACTTGTGAATGTCACGCGAAGATGAGAGATTGGTCCCCTCCTCCTTCACCTCCACCTCCACCACCGGGGTACTACATGCCGTCTCAGCAGTCCTCAGGCGCCGGCTCCTTGCTCTCTGGCCGGTTCTCGTACAACTAGATTACGAATGTAATTCAGTATCTAAATTCCCTAAGGCATGTTAGGATTAGAGTTGTGTCGTGCATGCCATTGCAATTTCGTCGGTGATTTATCTTTAATTTAAATGATGTCATTTAAAATTGCTTAAAAAACCCTACCGCCGCCATGCACGGCGGTAAGCCTCGAGCTACCGCCACGGGAAGTGGTGGTTGACCGCCAACTCCAGCCGCCCGCTGCCTTAAGAGTAACCGCCGTACTGAATGGCGGCTCGGTTGTCGCCTTAGGGTGTGGCGGCAAGCCCTTAACGCCGTTTGAAACGGCGGTTACAGGTCCTACCGTCGCTTCAAGCGGCGACAAGGTCCTGCCGCCCTTTCAAACGGCGGTTCGAGGCTAGTTTTGCAAAACTTTCAAACGGCTATTTATTTTCGGAAAATAGTAGAAATATATGAAAAAAATTCTTATCCCAACTCCCTCGCACCGAGACCCACGTATCAGCCTGCTAGGTGCAGTTAGCCTAATATGCTACGCTGGCCCACGGCTTCGAAATCCATCAAAATCATCCATCCCCGCGCTACCCGGAGTAAATTCAGCCCACCGCAGGCCTTTCAATCTGCGTCCTTGTGTTGTGTACGCAGGCCCGGTACTTTGCAATTGCAATTGCCAATTTTGCTCAAAAAAAAATTGCAATTGCCAATTAGCAATCGTGAATTCGTGATTGGAATCTCCAGAAGCCAGCACAGCTGTTCCCAACTTCCCATCACTACGCACACAGTGACACGGTCGCTCGGTTTCTCCAGTCTCAGGCGTTTCAGGCTATACGCCAGTGCTTCTCCCAAAACTCGCTCAATAATAGCTGGGACATGCCATTACACCAACAATACGTCTATACCTGCATGATCGGCCCAGGAAAACCGAACGCCGTCACGCCCGCTACAGTCCTCGTTAGAAGTCCCACCACGCAGAAAAACGCTGCCGCTGAGAGACGAGGAGACGACAAAAGAAGCCAAACCTGAAACCTCGACTGGTAGAAGAACACTCACCGGCGCCTCAGATGGCGGGCCAGGGCAAAGAGACGAAGTGATTGATCAACAAACGGAGGCACCACTAGTTCTGTTTACTATGATCCAAACGAAATGTATCTGCACAAGTTGGATGCAGTAAATCATTAGCTATGTAACAAAAAAATGTGTCCGGAGGATATACTCGTTCTTTGCCAAAGTTTCTTTGCTACTCTGCTATTTCGGAGATGTCTGGTGTGTAGTAAGACGTCTGTGATGGTGATAGAAGAGTGGAATTCCTACAGGAATCCAGTCAGTCGTAGCACGCCGTGATCGGGTTGGTGATTTGACATCAGTTGGCCCAGAAAACACAGCACGATCTGACATGGGCCCGTTTCGTTCGGCCCATGTCGTCACAGTGTGCAGTCGCCCCATATCCGGATCGTGTACCGTTGTTACTACAAGCTCGAGCGTTGTGGTCACAGACAGTTTCCACTTTTCAGTACGTCGAGAACAGAAGTACAGAAGACGCAGTGCTACTCCGTCGTGTCATGTCGGGTGGTACTACAGTACCAAAGAAACATGTTACTCCTGCGTGGACTGCAACAGGTTGCCTTATTTGTGAATGGGGGCGGGGCGCTGTGCGCTGCTGCTGAACCCCAAGTACCGAAACGAAGGTGTTTGCAGTAATAAGCCAGTAATAAAGGCAATGTGTTTCCAAATCCAGAAGCAAAAGCAGCAGAAGTCCTCTGTGCCCAGCAACAACAGCTTTTAATTTGGCTTTCAGCCGAGTGATCCGGAGTACAGTTAGCTCAACCAGCCGGAAAGACGAAGCCTTTTGCGCTTACGCTTCAGAAACCGGTCTACTAGCTGTTTAGCCTGACATGAGCGGCGGGTAGATTAGATTAGATCAGATAAGCTAATGGGATCCCCCGGTGCATGCCCCCGTCCATTTGAGACTTTTAGGTGAAGAACCGATGCAACTAGCTTAGCTACTCCAATCAGTAGCTAACTAGCTAAGCTAGGAGCAAGGAGCTTTGCCGTACCCGCATGGCTGCCTTCTTTTTTGCCGCGTTAAGTTTAGGTGACGATGATGATTATCTTTTGACTTAGCCGCGTCTACAAGCTGTCAATAAGCAGCTTGCAGTCCGGATTCCGGAAGAGATCTCGATCGAGTTTGAACTTGCAAGGGGGGTGGTTGCTTTCCGTTCCGTTAGGTTTCGTCCATGTCGCTAGCTACTAGTACTAGCTTGTGTACCTAAACTATCAGCGAATTTTTGTCTTGACGCAGGGATCACATCAAAAGCAAACTCCAGTTCGTCATAAGTTGTGCCACCCCTGCACGTTAGGCAGGTCTTATGCACTCACGCACGAGGCGTCCGTAGAGTATTTCCCAACCAACACTATACTAGGACAACTTGGCATTGACCTGTAGTTTTCGGCCCGTAACTCAGGCCAAGCTTTGACAGAAAATTTTTGGTCTCCCAACTTGTGGAGACTGGAGAGAACGCACGAGTGAACCACACGCGATGTCAAAATTGAATGTTTGGCGACGCGGATATCAATGGCGCTGACGGCGGCAGCGAAGATCTAGCAATATATAGCAGGGGACCCTACAAATCTATCTTCAGGTCCTACTGTTACCTTGATTTAAAACTATCACCACTAGTTGGAGGTTAATTAGATTACCTCCGTGACGTACGAGAGCATGTGTCGCCCGCTCATTTTCAACCCTAAATAACGTTCACTTCTATCGAGAAGCACACCTGACGTAATACTACTACTACTACTTTTATCGAGGAGTACAAGGAAGGAAGGAGCCCTACTTGGCTACATCTACCGTCCACAAGAAACAGAATCTCATCTCCTGCTGACCTGCTCCCTGCAAATCATTTCCCCATTGTTACCGTGAATCTAATCCACCATTGGGAGAAGAAAGTGATCAATAATAAGCGTTGTTTCACAAGTCATATCAGCACACAACGTCCCCTAATTAACTTACCAACGGGGAACCTGCAAGCTTGTTTGGGTCGCTGGGGCTCGCGGTGGCCTGATGGCAAACGGTGGGTGACCCCCATACGCGTCCCGGCGTATGTCCCGGCCTCTCCGTCTGGCGCGTCCGCGCGTTTGGTGGTGGCCCGGTCAGCTAGCTAGAGCGAGGTGGGGGGTGCGCGGCCAGCCGGGCCCGTGTGTCCCCGGGGTCTCCGCCGCGGCGTCGGTTCGGTTCCGTCTCGCTCGCACATGCGCGCACGCGGGGCGCCGGCAGATCGGCAGGGCGAAACGCAGACGCCTGGTTGGTTTTCTTTGGTGTCCCTGGCGAATAATCCTAGTGATTTTGCTCTGCGACTGGGACTCCCCGGCCACGGCCTGGGTACGCACAGGTACATGCACGCCGGTCGGTCGTATACTGATTACGGAGGGGCGAATCGCGCCACAGGTTGGCACCTCGTGGCCGTGCCTCCTCATCGCTAGGGGAGCGTAGGCGTAGCAGCCGCAGAGCACGCAACGCAACAGAAGGAATCTGGACGGGGCGGGGCGTCAGATGGGGTGGATGCATTTGTTAATTGATCCGTTCATCTGTGATGCGGCCATAGTTATTTAGTGAAAGGGAACACGAGATGAGTCCGGCTCAGATACGATCGGCGCAGCGCGCTATCAGCTTCCTCGTGATCCATCCCTCCATCCCGGTGGCCAGAGTCGAGTCGAGACCGGCAGGATCAAGATGCCACCGGACAGAGCCTGAGGGGATTTCTCGCCCGGTTGTCCGGATATGAAAAATCTGTAACGTGATGAGTGTGTTGATATGTCGAGACTGGAGTAGCACGGTTATCACGAGCATTTTTTTTAGAATGGTTATCACTAGCTGTTTGACTGATGGTGTTTTTTTTTTTTGAAAGTTTTGACTGATGGCGTTTAGCTGATTGGTTTTGGAGCATCGCCAAACAGTTTCGTACCTTGGCGCAAGAAACAGAAACAAGATCCAAATTTGGCGGGCATTACTAGCTACTAGATCTGGTCATCTATCTGGACCACCGATGCGTGCCAAGCAGCTCGAAACAAATGACCTCGATCGCTTGCTCGCCAGCAGCCCTGAACTGTTATCCATTCACTCATTTTGCCTTGGTTGCACCAGTAAGCTTCCTCGAATCTGCACATTCTCCTCGCATCAGTGCCGGGATGATTGATGATGGGTTGTCGTTGTGCACTCGTGCTTGTGCATCCAGGCATCCAGCTGCCGCGTGGAGTGGAGCTTCATACCTGAATTATTTCTTCAGAAACCTCATCAGGTCCTTCTGATAATTGAGATGGCCACTGTCTCCTGTGGATGGTGCATAAAGCTAGTGACACGCCAACTGCGCGAAATCAATGATACGCCGCCGGCCGGTCGTCGTCGTCCCCAGCCAGCCATGTCGAGCAGCTGATGACCCGGAGTGGAAATTAGGCATATCGGTAGGCAAAAAATAAAACGAAACAAAACAATTCCCCGTCGTACTGATTGGACACGAAACCCTACAAGCTGATAATGATGATGATGAGCGAACGATTGGGCATGGATGGAATCAAAACAATCCAAGGAAGGAGGAGGAGGAGCATCGCAACACGGCTCCGCCAGTCCGCCGCAACTGCAAGCAATTCCGACTGATGGAGTCGATCGCATTCTTATCTCCGCGCGCGCAGCAACACGTGCAGAGCCTGATTCGTCACCACCCTGGTCGATTGTTAAGATGAGCCAGCTGCGATCTGCGGCATCAAATAATTGTCCTCATTTGTCGCCGCCGCGCCGGCGCTAGCTAGCTGAATAAACTTCCTTATCGTCTCCATCAAATAAACATAGTTTGGGTTTTTGAGCACATGTGAGACGTGGAGATTCGCATGCAGTTGGGACTGGGAGAACGTGGTTCGGCGGCAATCTCCGTGTGCAGGTCTGCAGGGGGAAAACGAGATGACGGGGGGACATTTTGTCATTGTGTGGTAAAAACCGAGAGAGTGATAAGGTGGTGTCTACGGATTGCTCAATTTCCATTCAACTTCACCTGGCGAAATGTTGCTTGTATTCGTTGTCAGTCTGCCGCCGCGAATGGCGCTACGATTGAGAGAGAACGCGAAGCTTCTTCTCCCGGGTCCATCCATGTACCTCGATGGCCAAATTCTACACGCGACGTGTGTGAAATCCCCTATATACACACTTCCCTACCAGACTCCTGTCCCGGAGGTCTTTGACTGGCCCCGGACTCCTGATGACAGCGCCACCCCCATGCGTTTTCGACATGCATGCAATGCGCGCGTGTCCGTGTGCGCCGGCCCGACGCTCGATCGGCTGACCAGCCTTTTGCTTGCGTGCAAAGACACTAGCTCGTGTCGCGACTCCTTGGGGTCAACAAATGTGAATCGCGTTTCCGGCCGGCCGTGCGGCTCACTCCAGCCAAGCCAGCTCACCGGAAGGCACGCTGGGGGAGCGCGTTTTCCCGCGGAAGTCCCCGTGCGCGGCATGGGTCCGCGCGGCCGGCCGGCCAGACGGCGGCGGAAGCGAAGCAGAAGAGCCCGGCCGCGTCCGTCTCTCTTTCTCTCGCACAGTCAGTCACGCGCCACGCCACACCGCCAGGCTGCCAGCCGGGGGAATCTTTGGGGCCGCGTCGTCGTCGGCTCCGTACCGTACCGGCGGATCTGATGATCCGATCCGATGCCAAAAAACGTCGGTGGCCAGGCCTCGATTGGGCCGTCGATTCTTTTGCCCGCGGCCCGCCCCTTCCAGACCTGTTTGTCTGTCGCTTCTGTTCGTGGCCGTGTGGGGCAGCTGCTAGCCGGCCGGGCCCTGTATAGAGGAGCACCGGCGTCGGTGCAGGCGTGCAGCGTGCACGGCACCTGGAAAACGAGCTCCAACCCAACGGAGAATGCTGGGCGCTGGATCGCTAGCCAATCGGCCAACGCATCATCATCCGGAAGAGCCTTGGATTTGGATGGAGCCGTGGCGCCTGGGGCTTGCTAGCTGCTCCACAGTCCACAGTGTCCAGATGAGCGGGGGACCTTCCTCCCTCCGATCCGGTTCGCAATCAGTTTGGATTGGATGATGGTGACGACGGAACGGCAGCCATTTTAGGCCCCGGATTTTGTCACTGATCGACCCCCGTCCACGTCGCTTTCGCAGGTTCAGAACGCATGCTCTGGTCTCAGCCATTCCAGGTGCCGTTCGTCCCCGCTTAACGTAGCACATCCGTCGTCTGCAGCGTTCGCTCATGAGATGTGCGGGCTTCCGGAAGAACTATGCCTACGTGTGATCTGCCTGTGTGGCTGCGTAGCGCGCGGTCAATCGACTCGTGGGTCCACTAATACCTGTTCGACCGGTTAGTTTCGGCCTAACTGGAGACCTAATTTGGAGCCGACACAATTCAAACTTCAAATGTACGCGCGCCTAACGACCTTTCTTCCATCATTTCAACGTGTAGTAGTTGTGTTCGTAAATCGTAACTCCACAAGTCAAATTGCGCAAAGCGAACATGTGTTCAAGTCAACGTCCAAGTCAACACAGCATGATCTGCTTCCTCAACCTGACACGTGTTTGGTGCTAGTTGACCTCTGCTTCGTTGGTAAATTAAGCCTCAGAATATGATCGACGAGAAAAGCCAGCATGCTTCGTTGCTGCATGGCAAGTATGTATATGCCATCCAAGAACATATGAACAGAAAGCACGTTCCTAACCTAACTCATCCCATTATCCTGTGGCCGCCAAATTAACGTGCTCGTCTCTAGTAGACAATAGCCGCCTCTCCTCCTAACGGTGGCATGCATGACATCATCGGCGGCGGACTAATCAAAGCAAATTCCAGGTCAGGTCGGGCGTCGTACCCTCAACGACGGCCAAATGTTAGGCTAACTGCTGGCAATTAACAGCCAATCAGAGCGCCAAATGTGCGTGATGTGAGAATCCCCCATGTACTAGTATACGCGCTACTAGACATTCGAGTGACCCTTTTAGAATGTCATCCGGGTTTGGTGAACAGACGCGAGTAGTAGTAGTTGCCGCCCGATGCTAATATAGCTAGGTCGGTTGGATCTTGCCCTCCGATCGACTCGCCGCACCTGTCGCCGTCGATCGTCATCGTACGTCCCCCCGGCAGCTGATCGCCTACACATCCTCCATGCATGCTGAAATCAGCATCATCATGTCATACTATGTCATAACAAAAAAAAAATCAAAATTTAAATCAGCGTGTCGGATGGTGCATCAACGGATCGGAGCACACAGAAGCTAGCTAGTAGCTTCCATATCGTCAATGGCAGGGCACAAACAATTCTGCTCGGGGAGGGAATCGGAGGGTCGTTGCGGCTTTGCTTTCGATTCGGATACACTTTTTGCCTCGCACGGCAGCGCTCGCATGGCCCCGCGCGCGCTACATTCCAAGTCTCTGTAGCTCTCGATCGGTAGCCAGTTATTAGCCACAGATCGACCAAATGGCGAGCTACGCTGATCCGGATAGGGTTTTTTAGACGTGGAAAAAAGAGGGATCCGGACAAGAACACGGTACACCGGCGTTATCGCACACGAACTTCCCCTAGCTAGCTAGCAAAAACTGGACAGCTTCACGGCCCTGGCTAAAGCTCATTGTTTGCCGGCCGGAGGACGCCGGCTTTGGCCGCTAGTATAGTGCATGCATCAGCATGAGGCCGAAACGAGTTGGTTTTTTCCATCTCGTACAGATCGGTCGGCGCCAAACGGCAGAGCAGCGTTCGGTTTCCATCGCCCTCGTTACACATTAGATTGGCCGCAGTGCAGTAGACCGTTTGGTGAAAGTTTTTGAGCTGAAGTCTTGGGTTTTTGGCCTAATTTCAGTTGGCAGGACCCTAAAGAAAATCAGTTGGCAGACACGCATCAGGAAACGATTGGCCTGTCTGTAGACGGAGCTAATAAATTTGAACAGGAATTAACTAATTGTGGTTTGGCCTGCGAAAGCTCAGCTTACTTGCCAGTGATCGATCTCTTGCTTTCAGAAGGCCGACACTTCAACGAATGATCTGCAATTCTACATCATAATTCATACATACATGTCAAAACGAAGAGATGATGACTGACAAACTATAAATTGTTGCAGGACTAATTTTAGTTTGTTGGCCGTTGGATCATAAATAATCATAAAGGCCAGCATTTTTCTTCACAGTATCAGAGGCTGATAGATATCAGTCAGCATCAGTTTGACATGCATGAAGATACATCGTGGCATATTCTCGATTGAAATAATACTAGCTGATCAGCTTTTTATTCATATTTTCTTTCCAGGGTTATATTCATCTAAAAAAAAGTAATCTCTTGCTAATATTTTTCTACATGCTGGAGCACACAATTCATGATGCAGGACAGGACTAATAAAACTATCCTTGGTATAAAATATTTTCTTGATATGGGAGCCAATCAGTATTCTTAGATGAGACCACAAAAGTGTCTTGTGTGTATTGGAGTGTTATCCTTTTTAAAAGGTGTGTTGGAGCTGCTGGATGGTGGAGTATCAGATTTGTACTGGTACAGTGTTGTGGGCGTTTTGAAAGGAACTTGTCAATTGTGCTATTTATTCGATCATTCCATTTTGAACCCATGCAATTTGTGCCAACAAAGTGCAGCAATAATTAATGGAACATTTTGAGTGCGTCTTTAATATTATCTTTCATGATGGCACAAAAATTCTATTCTCACTATAGAACCTTCATGGTCCTTATTAAAAGAACAAAATGAAAGCCTTCTTTGAATTGCAACCATAACCGAAGATAATCAGTTGGGTACATAGGTAAGGCTTTTACATTTGCCCCCCTAGTTTGAGTCATTTATTTGTTTCTAGAAAAGCTATGTCATCTAGAGCACTTTTAGTTGATGAATGATTTGATTGATTCCTTTTCTTTTCGCGTCTTTCTCGAACTTTCGAAAAAATGATAGAAACAACCCCTTGATGCATAGTTTGGCTTTGTTGTTCATAGGATTGCAATAGCATTTAGCTGGGATGCATGATATTTAAGTTGTGTTTTAAATCAAACTTCTCCAACTTTAACAAATTCATAGCAAATTGGGATCTGTACCATCAAATTCTACTGACAATATGTCATTGTGGATGCGATATGTCGTAGATGTTCAGTGTATTTTTTACATACCATCAAAGTGAGGGGCATTTGACTTATAACAAAAGTAAAATCCCTTCAATTTAAAGAATGTGAATATTTTGTCATGCAAATTTTTTTTGACATTGATTATCAAGAATCATGAGCATTTCAAATATTCCTTACCTTTGCCCCACTGAATGATGGATGGCTTTGTTCCTACAAAAGAAATATGGGTTACTTTGATGTTATTATCAACATTTTCCATTGAAGGCAATCTCGTAATGCAGGACGCAATCCATTTCAGTATAGCAAATGCAAGTGCACTGATAGCTACAGGGACAACGGGGATACGCAAAGCTGAGCACATGTGGTCCTCGCTTGTGAATTCCTTAGAGGTTCAAGTATGGGAGAAAATCCAAAACTTGACTATGTACAAGTCTTTTTTTTGTAGCAAATGTATTCTCACATCCCAAAATCCCATGCAACATTTTCCTAGTGTTTTCTAAATTGGCCGGAGATTTTTTTTTATTCCAATTTGAATAAACTCTGCGCGGGCGAAAACAAATCCTCGGCTAGTACTGTTTCCAAAAAAAAAATCACCCACTTGGTAAATAAGTCTAAAAATGCCTTAATTGAACCTAAAACTTGTTTATTCGATAACCACCGTTCTTCAGAAAAAAAAACCTCAAGAAGTGTTTTAATCTACTAGAGTATCACGCTGCATATTTTCACTGTGGTGGGGCTCCCAAAAAAAGATATGGTAATGGTTCCGAAAATAAAAGGAAAAATCGTTGAACTATAACCAGTACTTAGGGGCACGACCGTACGAGTACAGATTAACATCTAAACAAAATGACTTATGTGCCTCAAAAGGATCAGATGAATTTCGATGTTATTTTTCACCATTTTGGCGTTGAAAGAGCTCTATCCATTCGAAATGGCAAATAAACGACAACACGGTGATTGTAACGGGATACATGCATGGACAATGGGGGGGGATAAGCAGAGCCGGCCGGCCACATGTCTTCATTTGTTAACGGCTGAAATGCTAAGAGGTTCAGGTATAGTAGACTACCCCCACCCTAGGCAGCTTGTACAGAAAGCGAAGAATACCTCCACCTTTTTTAAAATTTTATTTACACCCTAAAAAATTATTTGGCTTGACCTTTGGTACATACTATATACGTACGAAACTGCATACCAGCACGTTGCTGCAAACACTTGAGCCTCAAAGGCACATCTGACGATTAATTTGGTGTATATAATGAAATTCGTAAAGAAAAGAGGACGTAACATGCGCATAAAAAGAAGAAGTGCAAATACTACCACACCACACCCGGGGGACGGGGATGAAAAACCGAAGGACTCGACAAGGACAGCATCGCAGCACCACTTGGCTTTCAAAAGATCCGTCCGCTTTCGTTCACTGCCGGGATGCCCACACGCTTCCATGTGTCGGCCTGATCCGTGTGAGCTGTGCGCGACTGGCTGCTGGCACTGGCAGGCAGGAGCGAGTCTCGCTCGCTAGTCGCTACTCCTTTCCTTTCCCGTTTCTTTTCCTCAATGCCTAGCCGAGCTATCTATCCCGCGGAGAGGTTTTGTCTCATGAGGCTTGGTCCCCCCCCGCCACGCCTAGCCCCGACCGCGTCCGATCGGGCGCCCTTTCCGTCCCCACGGCCGCCGCGCCACGTCCACGACCCCCACCGCCGCTGCCGCGCGCGCGCCGCATCGCCGTCACGTCCTTCTCGTGCTCTTCTCATGCAGAAACCCAAATTTCCTTGCGCTTTCGTGTACCACCGGCCGCTAGCTCCAACGCCGCGCCGCTCAGCGACCACCCCCGCGCTCGCTGGCAGACCAGACCAGGCTCATCGCTACGGGACACGTACGTATCGTCTCTGGAGGATCCCGGGTGAACTACGGGGCGAGAGGCAGGCGCGCCGCGCGCGGGCGGCACGGCGAGCACATTGAAACCGAGCGTGAGGAGATGGAGATGGACGGACGCGAGCGCCCGGCGTGGGCGGGCGGACAGCCAACCACCACCGGCGGCACGGGCGTAAATGATCGCAGGTCAAGTGCGACCCGGCAGGGCAGCAGCAGCGGGAGTTATCAGCCGTCGCACTTGCGGCGAGTCATCAGGGACGCGATGCTCGTCGACTCGTGGCACGCCATTAAGGAACGGGGAGTGGGCAATCTGTGAGATGCCAAGGAAGAGGACCTCAGGAGGAGGAGGAGGAGATGGTCGCCAGCTGCTAGTGGCGTGGTACCTGCTGCTAGTGGGAGAGGAACAGGGTTCTTCAGCACCATGTGGGGCAGGGTCAGGTCAGGGGAAAAACGAAGCAAATTGATGCGGATGATCAGTAGGAGTACTAACATTGCTTCCAGTACAGGGTTGACGGGTTGTAGTGTGGTACTACAGTGTATACGAGGCACACGGTGGTTGGTGGGCAAGCACGAGCACAAATCTAGAAGGATTCAACGGGCCAATGGGGATGCGTGTGAACCTGGTTGGCGAAAGTAAACTAGTCCGCAAGCGTCCCGGCATCGCCAGCCAGGCAACAAGATCTTGCTTGGGGATGCATCAGCGACTCAGCGTCACGCATATGGCATCGTTTACGAGTGATGCTACTATGCTCGTCCCAGATCAGATGGAACCGGAGCCATGCCGCCGCTGTTATCAAATGTTCCTCGCAGTAACTTTCTGAGTTCAGAACCGAAAGCTAGGGGGGTAGGTTACCGGTTACCGGTAGAAGCCCTTTTTAATCTGCCATCCATTGTTCCTTTGCGTTTGAGTTGCGGTTGGAGCGACTATAAAATGGCTTTGATAAGGAGAAGAAGCTTTGTTTCAAAAAAAAAAAAATTAAGGAGAAGAAGCTGCTAGCAGCTAGCATCCATGATGCCATGCCACGCTCACTTTCTTCCAGCTCCGTCGCTTTTTTCCCCTGGTGGCATGATCCAATGCGAGCTCGCAACCACCCGTCTCCTCCCAATCCTGGGCGTTAATGAAAGAAGCGCTGCGCCAACCACTACCTGCAATATGGCGCACAATGGCCAGTAGAATACTCTCTCTTTTCCCCTGTTAGCGGCACAAGTGTATTTGCGGCTCGAGCACTAGCAAAAGGCTCGTGCATTTGTTGCAATGATGCACACACACTCACACAGGCTTCTTGCGTCACTGTCCAATACTACCACACATCATTGTAGTAGCTAGCAGTAGCAGAGCACTGACCTGACCCTGCTGGTGTAGTGGTGTTTGCTCTCGTGCCCTCCTTGATAGGGCCCTTGATAGTGTGTGTAGTGTAACCGTACAATACTATTGGAGGAACCACACCACTGTCCACTACTAGTAGCTAGCCGTAGTGCTCTTGGTTCTTGGAGAAGTGTCCATTTCACGGGCGCGGCGGTTAAAGCCAACGACGATAGAATAGGGTTCAGATAATGCTCGATGGGGGACAGATTCCTCGTGTCGCCATCAGATTTGGGATCGTGGTGTGGAACAAAGCTTCAGCTGGACTGCTGGAGTGCAGGACCGGCGCGCCGTGGTACTGCCCGTTCCTGGCGAGGATGGCACACGACAACTTCCGGCCGGCTCCCGGGCCGCTGTTCCCATGGCGAATTTTGTTCCAAGGCTCGATCGAGCACCCAATCAAAACAATGTGTTGGCATGGCGCCGGGAAAGTTTTTGCTTTTGCGTTCGGCGCTCCCATGGCTGGCTTGGCTAGGCTAGCCACCCATCATCAGCGGCGCCATGTGAAGGCGCCCCCCGGCTAGACAGCCGTTTCTTTCCCGGCGCGGGTCCGTTTCGAAACCGGGCTCGGCGAACGTCACTAGGAATTGCCTCGTGATCGAGCACAACGAGGAGAGGAGGGAAGAGATCTGAAAAAGGGAGGGAGGGCGGCGACACGTTACGGCAGGCAGGTCGGTCGCCTTGACCCCGCTCGGCTCGATCGAAGCCTGAAAATCCTAGGCCTTTTTCAGAACGAGCTCGCGTCCTTTTTGAGCTTCTCGCGGGAGCTCAGCTCAAAATTTCCCTTTTCTCCAACTTAACGGCAGCTGCCGAGGGAAAACAAAAGCAGGCGGACGTTTTCACCGAGCAGAAAACGGTGGCGACGCGTACGGCGAGGGCGAGGCCCCGTGAGCGCACCCCCCGCGCCGCGCCCGACGGGACGGGATCCTGGCGCGCTCCTCGCAACAGCTACGGCGGCCTCGGCATCTGCGTGACCGTGACCCGCCCGCCTACCTCCACGCGGAGCGGAATGGTCACCGACCGAGATCTCTCTCTCGGAACCTCTCGCCGCGACGAGGATGGACGCGCGCAGGCCGCGGGTGGCGGGCGGTGGCGGGGCGCTGCAGGGAGCAAAGCTCTCGCGCTCACGGGATGATGGTTTTTGCCGAGACAAAGCGCGCAGTTACTGCTGCTATGCTACTCATCAGTGCCGCTGCTGTGCAACCTTTCCATTTCGATCCCACGTCGCTGTCGCGGCCTCGCCGCGAGTACATCATCCCCCATCTCATCGTCAGGCACACAGGCAGGGAGAGGGAGGGGCGCGTGAATTGAATGCCCCCACCACCACCACACAAGGTGTGGCCGCGCCACTGGAGCGCCGCCGAGAGCCAGACCACTCCCATTGAAGCCGTGCATTTTCACTCCATTTCTCTGCACAAAAGAAAAGGGCGGCGATGGAGAAACCGAGCGGCATTGTGTGCTCGCGAGGCCCATGCCAAAACGGCAGGAGAGGGACGACGGACGGATGGGCGGCTGGCGCTCTCCGACACCTCGCCGCCGGGACGACGAGACGGCTGGGCACTGCCATCACCACTTCGCCACATTCATGGCGCTTGATTAGGTCCATACAGATATCGCAGGGCGCGGGGACGGACGGACGGACGCGAGGCGAGGCCCCCACCCCCAAACCCCCCTTCGCTTTCGCTCCGTTCTGGCATTTTTCGGTCTCGCGACCATGATGGCGATGCCATCTTGCCAGCCACGGATGCGATGCGATCATGGGAAAACGTCGGTGGGAGGAGATGCGCTTGCCAACAGGAGCAGGAGCACAACTGCTAGGTGAATCAAAAGCTCTGTACCCCTGACAGTACAAATTCAGACATATAAATTCGAATTCATTGCAAATTTCCCCGTTCCATTCCACCATCCTTGGTTGCATTACTACTGTAGCAGGCGATAGTTGAACTGCCGCTGGACTGGAATGTCTAATTAAACCGTGTGGAAGGCTAATTAGCATCAAAAGTTCATGCGAGAGAACTTGGGCAGCACAGTAGTACGATGGCAACCCCACGGGAAGATTCCTAAACAAGTGTTGGGCACTAAGCAAAAGCCCTTTCAAAGCTAGTTGATCTATAAGCAGTTTGGTAAAGAGTGGTTGGTTCCGCTTTTAGTACGTGTTTTTTCCAGCGTGGCTTCACACACACACACAGAGAATTTCCTGAAACACGTCAAAGTTGATCTAAGAGCCTGTTTAGTTCCAAAATTTTTAACTACCCGTCACATCAATCTTCCGACACTAATTAGGAGTATTAAATGTGGATTAATGACAAAACCCATTTCATAACCCCTACCTAATTTTTCGATACGAATCTAACGAGCCTAGTTATGCCATGATTAGACAACGTCGTGCTACAGTAAATAATCTCTAATGATGGATTAATTAGACTTAATGGATTCGTCTCGAGATTTCCCGTCCATTCGTGTAATTAATTTTGTAATTAGTTTACATTTTTACCTTTAATAGACCTTCGAAGGGGCCAACTAAACAGGCCCTAACGCAGTAGTCAACCCGTCAAAGCCGGTCAAATGACTCAGATCAGAGTCAGACAGCCACTTGCGGTAATTTAGGAACTTTTACTACTAGCATGTTCTTTCTGACTGGACCGTGTGGCCACGTCAACTGGAGATGATGATTGATGCAAACGAGTTCAATCCATGCATGCTAGAGCTCAGTTGTTACTGTACGCCAGTACTCATTTATGCTCACATTTTTGGTGATTTCTCTGCTATAACTACGCTGAGCACAAGATGAAAAAGTTGACGGAATGACCTCTTTTTTTTATGCTAATATGAAGGAAAATGATAAATACCACTTGAAAATTGTACGTACATAGAGAAAATAACTCGATGACTTCACTGTACTACAGGAGTTTACGGACTTTTAACATTCTAGGGCATGTGACAGTTTCTACTTTCTACCTGCATCCAGTAGTATGTTTTTTTAACGAATCAATCCGGTTATTAAAAAAAACGTGAACCGAACCATTTTCTAGCTAGGCATTAATCCATGCCACTTTCTTTTTTAACTCATGCTTTTTATTATTACAGGAACGGAGGAGGGTTAATTAATGTTCTGCCCGCCTTTCTCATCATCTTTAAAAAAAAAAAAAACCTCTCGTCATCTTCCACCGCCAGCCTCTGTGACTCCGAGCCTGACATCCGGGGCCCACTCGGGTTTGCCTAACCATTCTCACCGACTCCGCTAATCACACTGGAATGAGAGATTTGGCGGAGCGAGGCCGTACACGCCGTGGACGGTGTGGACCCCAGGAAATGGGGGGCAAAAATTACTTGTTTAACTGCCTGCCGCGCCCCGCTCGCGTCTCCCGTTTCTCCCATCGGCTTGCGCTTGCGCTTGCGCTTGCTTAACCCGCTGCCCTTTTTTTTGCTTTGCTTTGCGGGGGTGGAGTGGTGGGGTGGTATATCTTTTGCTTATATATAACTCGTTGCTTCTCCTCCGCTTCTCCCAGAGCTTGTAGAAGAGGAGAGGGAGAGGAGAGGGAGAGGGAGCTAGGGACGAACCGGAGCCACTCAGCCGCCACCTCACCGCACCGACTGCCTGCCTCTCCTGCTTGCTGCCGCCCGCCGCTGCTCTCGCCATTCCAGCTCTCGCCGCTGCAGCGCCTCTCCTCCAGTCTCCGCCGCCTGGCCTGCCTCTGCCTGCCGGCTGCCTTCCGGGTACGTGCCTCCCGCCTCTGCCCGCCGGCGGTTCTCGCGCCGTTCTTGGCGTGGCGCCGTCTTTGATCTGGTTTCCGGTGCGTTCTTGCCGGGAGGCGCTTGATCTGTTTCGTGGTGGTTTGGGTACCTTTTTTTCACTCCGGTGGCTGTTGTGTGTCGCCACCATTTGCTCGATTTGGTGTTCCGTTGCTCCTTTCGGCGGCAGATTTGCCCCCTTTACCTTCGCTTGTGTTTCGCTGGATTTGTTGCCTGCCCTCTTTTCTCGGTGGCTCTCTCGTAGATTCCGGTTCGCAGCTTTACCTCGCCTTGTTTACTTATTTCTACCCCGGCCCATCTGTTGGCAGTTCCCTTTCCCGCTCTTCATCTCGGGAAGGTTTCCACTTGCGTCTGTCGCTGTGTGGCATTCGGGCATCTTCTTCTTTTTGTTCTTCTTTTTTTGCTGCCGGTGTACTGGTAAAAGCTAACGGATCCTGCCGTGTCCTGTGTCTCCATTGCAGATGAGAAGCGGCGCAACCGGGGAGGCGGAAGTGTGGTCGGCCTGAACCTTCGTCGGAGTCAGTGAGCGCGCCCGGGAAGGACCCTGGAGATCAAGCGCATGGGTTCCTTGGAGGCCCGGTACCGGCCGGCCGGGGCAGCGTAAGATCTCCCTCCCGATCTATGCCAAATCTTCCCCCCTCTCACGCTCACCTCGCCTGCTTCCCTTGCTTTTGAGCTGGTTCCGCTCGGTGATAGCGTGGTAATCCTGCCGTGTCAGATGCGCGCTTTCCTTTGTCATGTGCGGTCATGTGCCGCATGCTGCTGGATTGACTTGCATCTAAGCTGGTATTGATGCCGGGGGTCTCTGGTGGTGACTGGTGACCATCCACCATTCTTCGCGTAATCTCGCAGGGCGTGCTGCAGTACTGCCGCCATGTACCCTGTACAAGATGCCGTTCGTTTTCCTGCTGCCGGCCGCCGTTCCCGTTCACCATGCTCTGCGCCTCCTGGCCGCGCTCCATAACTTCCCCTGATTTTGTAGGTGGTGCAGGTAGTGGTGGTTGTGCCTTTATGATATCCTCCACCCGTCCATCCGTTCTTCCTCCCGTTTTGCCACTCCCAGCTAGAGAAACGGGCAAAAAACATGCTCCTTTTATAAGTATCCCAGCTGTGAGCTACTGATGTAGTGATATGTGCTGCCACCGCTGATGGTTCGTTGTCGATGTGTTTCAAACGTGTAAATCTGCCAGTCTTTGCTCATCGGTTCACCTGGTCGAAAGTAACCTGCTATTTTGATCCATATTTGGATGCTACTAACAAGGAACAATGATCTGGGTCGAGCGGAGCATATTTTTCTTGCTGTAAAGCGCGCAGCCAGGCGTCGGTGGCCATCCATGTGCTCTTGCTGCCGTTTTGACCCCAAAGACAGCTCCTTGTGGCAGCAAGACCATTAAATCCCTGCACTGCACGCATTAGTCTCATGTGCAGTGGCAGCTACGGGCACTACGGCTGCCACGTTGAGCAGGTCAGCTACTGCTGCTGCTTCGTGCCGCCGCTGGCCCAGGACCGTTGAATTGCCGCTCTTGGCGTGTAGAAAATGGTGGGTTTTGATGTGTGACCTACCGGTGATTTCGGCTATCCTGGTCGGGTCCATATTTCTGGACCAGATTTTCTTCATGATGTCTATGGTACTAACGCAAAGAAACGGTTTCTTCTCTGCATCTGGGATTAATCATCGTTGCGGCTTTCTCGTTGCGTGTTTCACGGTATTCAAACTGCTGGCGTTAAGCGTGCTTAGAACATGGTGGTTAGGTACCTGGCATCTTCGTGCTTAATGATGCTCTGCTTTCCTAAAATATGTGACTAATAAAGTAGAGCTCTGGGAATAACAGAGGCCACTAATTTTCTTTTGGTCCCTTTTTAATTCTCAGTGCTGGGTGTGGATTTTTCCTTTAGCCTTTTTTCTTCCATAGCCCAACCACTTTAGCTTGATTGAGCACTTTCCCTTTATGCATACGAGATACTGCAAAATTTTCCTCTAAAAAAGATGTGCTTTGAATGCTTTAGTTTTAGTTTTACAAGGCAGTTGTGTCACAGGTGCCACCACATGTCAGTGTGTCCACCTCTTCCCAAGTAAAATAAATATAAGACCAATGCAAACTTCTAGGAAACTCACCAGCACCAGTAATAAAATATTACCATGTAGTTTTACCTTTCTAGAACTAAGATTTAGTTAAAAGTTCGGACCAGGTAAGGTTACCTTGAACTGGTGTCATCAATTCAACAATTATCTGGCAACTGGCATATGGACCTGCTTCTGTATTGCTTGTAATTTGTGTAAAAACAGTGATACCATAAGATGAAAATTCTCCTATTCCTTCAGCAATTTCATGTGGATTATTTTCCTTGGTGTAATTCTCTATTATATCACCATAAATGATCTGAACCTGCGTTGACCTTCCAATTTGCGTTGACTACACACATGTTCACAATACAAATCAAATGCAAAAAGATTATTTTTCAACTTCTTTTCTTTTTGTGATGACTAGGAATACTAATTGCTGTTCAAATACTTCCATGGAAGAGTTGGCTGTCCTTGACACTGTTTTATTTATATTTTTCAGTGAGGACACAGCTAAGAGAAGGACTCAGAAGAGCAAAAGTTTCAAAGAGGTTGAAAAATTTGATGTTTTTGTACTGGAGAAAAGCTCCGGATGCAAATTCCGATCCTTGCAACTTCTGCTCTTCGCTATCATGTCTGCTGCATTTCTGACCCTCCTGTACACACCTTCTGTGTATGAGCATCAGCTGCAATCTAGCTCTCGGTGAGTGTGCCTTCACAAGATATCTAGTAATGCATTAGTGGATCATGATACCTCCCTGTAGTCCATGGCGTGTTTCCGATATTGAGCTGAGTAGTTTTTCATATAACAATACAATGTGTATTAACATGGTGCTTACACTGGCTGCTATGGTTTGCAGGCTTGTCAATGGGTGGATATGGGACAAGAGAAGTTCCGACCCCCGATATGTATCTTCTGCCAGCATTCAATGGGAGAATGTATATAAAAGTATCCAAAATCTGAATGGTGGCGAACAGAAGCTCAAAGTTGGACTCCTGAATTTTAACAGGACTGAGTTTGGCACTTGGACAAATATGCTCCCAGATAGTGACTTTTCAGTCATAAGACTAGAGCATGCCAATGAAAGCATTACCTGGCAGACTCTCTACCCTGAATGGATAGATGAGGAGGAAGAAACAGAGATACCATCTTGCCCTTCGCTTCCAGATCCAAATTTTCCAAGAGCTACTCATTTTGATGTTGTTGCTGTTAAGCTTCCCTGTACTCGTGTGGCGGGTTGGTCAAGAGATGTTGCACGGCTGCATTTGCAGTTATCAGCGGCAAAAATAGCAGCGACCACCGCAAGAGGCAATGGTGGAGTCCACGTGCTGTTCGTGACTGAGTGCTTCCCAATTCCGAATCTCTTCTCTTGCAAGAACCTAGTGAAACGTGAAGGCAATGCTTGGCTGTACAAACCTGATGTGAAGGCTCTAAAGGAGAAGCTCAGGTTACCGGTTGGTTCCTGTGAACTTGCTGTTCCACTGAATGCAAAAGGTAAGTTGACTAATGTCTAAATTTTGTAATAGCTTCCCATCAGAAGACACTCACTATTTTTTCCAGTGTACCCAATGCACATATCCAGAAAAGCCAGTGACTCTATAGTCTAGAAGTTGCATGCATGAACATCTATGCAGTTGATATACAAACAACGCTTCGATTGTCACGGTTCAAATATTAGAATAACTGTATCATTTCCTGAAACAAATTGGCCAGACAGTATGGTGCTTTACATAGGCATGCATCATAATCTTGTCTCTAGAAAATCAGAATATATCTATTTCCCTTCTATGGTTTCCCCCCTGAATGATGAATAATTTCCTTTTGATTGCAGCACGACTTTATACGGTGGACAGACGTAGAGAAGCATATGCTACTATACTGCATTCTGCAAGTGAATATGTTTGTGGTGCAATTACAGCAGCTCAAAGCATTCGGCAAGCAGGATCAACGAGAGACCTTGTCATTCTTGTTGACGATACCATAAGTGACCACCACCGCAAGGGGCTGGAATCTGCGGGGTGGAAGGTCAGAATAATAGAGAGGATCCGGAATCCTAAGGCTGAACGTGATGCCTACAATGAATGGAACTACAGCAAATTCCGGCTTTGGCAGCTTACAGATTATGACAAGGTTATATTCATTGATGCCGATCTCCTCATCCTGAGGAATATTGATTTCTTGTTTGCCATGCCAGAAATCACCGCAACCGGCAACAATGCAACACTCTTCAACTCTGGAGTGATGGTCATTGAGCCCTCGAACTGCACATTCTCTTTGCTGATGGAGCACATCAATGAGATAACATCATACAATGGTGGTGACCAGGGGTACCTGAATGAGATATTCACTTGGTGGCATCGCATTCCGAAACACATGAACTTCTTGAAGCATTTCTGGGAGGGTGATGAAGAGGAAGTGAAGGCGAAGAAGACTCGGTTGTTTGGCGCTAACCCTCCAATCCTCTACGTCCTTCACTACTTGGGGCGGAAGCCGTGGTTGTGCTTCCGGGACTACGACTGCAACTGGAATGTTGAAATTCTGCGGGAGTTTGCGAGTGATGTTGCACACGCTCGCTGGTGGAAGGTGCACAACAAGATGCCGAAGAAGCTTCAGAGCTATTGCCTTCTGAGGTCAAGGCTGAAGGCTGGGCTGGAGTGGGAGCGGCGGCAGGCTGAGAAAGCAAACTTCACGGATGGGCACTGGAAACGGAACATAACCGATCCTAGGCTGAAAACCTGCTTTGAGAAGTTCTGCTTCTGGGAGAGCATGCTGTGGCACTGGGGTGAGAACAAGACCAACTCGACGAAGAACACCGCGGTGCCTGCGCCACCTACCGCGACCCTGTCGAGCTCATGAGATCTGTAGATAGCTTTGTTGAGAGAGTAGTATACCCAGATACAAAACTTCTGAAGCTCCATACATACATAGCAACAGCTTTGTAAAGGTAGCTATGTAGGCCCTCTTCCCGAATGACTATACCTTCTGTTCGCCATCACTGCTCCAGCGCCCCCTCACGCTGCTTGCCTTTTGATGGCTGGCAAAATTTTTTGGTTTCTGCTAATAATTCATCAGTATAGGCTATTTTCCTTTCTCTGCCAGTCCTGGCCGGGTCTGTCTGTTGCTTCAATCCCACCCGGCTCTACTGCTGTGCTGCAAGTAGGCCTGGTAATTTGTTTGATGTATGGTGGTTGAACAGTTTCAGTGATGGATCTGGAGTGATGCAACATGAAGATTGCTGACCAGCAAACACTGCATCGTTTTGGCATGAATGAATATATATGGTGGTGTCACTTTTTATGCTATTGTGACTTGTGAGGTTGGATTAGCTCAACTGCTGTCTTCTGGGGACCAAAAGAAACTGTGCTGTTTTGAGTTGAAACAAAACAGCCACGCTGCCTTTGAGCTCCTCGCACGCTTTCCGCGTTCCTATGTTTCCTGGCGATTGCCACCTAACCACGCAGCATTCAAACACCGCATCTCGTACCGGTGCTGAGCGAGCAGCATCATTGCATCTACTGATATGCTGCTGGGTGCGCCGCTGCTCTGTCAAAGAAAACATCATTGGCCGGATCCCATGATGTCCTCATGTTCACTTCCTTGGCGATGCGGTCTCACGGCGGCGCTTTTCCGACAGCAAACCTCACCTAAAAAGCACGGGGAGTAGGCTGGCTGTACGAGGCCGGCCCTCCGGCAGTGGCGGCAATCCGTCCGAGAGGCACTGTGCGTCTGTGCGTGCATACCACCCCCCTGAATCCCTGATTGAGTACCCCTTGTCGCTCGCTCACGATTGGGGTGGTTGGATGTTTGCGTTGCAAGTGAAGCGACTCACTGGGATTAGGTTTAGGTTTCGTCCACTAGCTAGGAACCCGAGAGATGGATGCGTCCAGATCTGACGCGCTCGATCGGGTTTTAGTAGCGGCGCCAGTACACCGGAACTGCACGGGCGTGGGCGTCGCGTTGCGAGCTCTCGCTATTTTATGCCGATCACTGCCGGTGGGGGCTGGGGGGAGGCCACGGTCCAAAGGGCACTCCCCGTCGTTGTCCGTACCGAGGTGGAGTTCAATATGCTGGGGAGGGGGGACGGGTTCGAGGGCGCGGGCGTACACGCGGCGGCGGCGGCGGTGGGAGTCCCGGCTGCCTCGGCGCGGGCACGAGGGGGGACGCGGCAATCGAACGCCACCGGCCCACCGCCCTGGCGTCAGGCGGATACGCATGCACGCACGGCATGGGCAATCGACGACCGCTCCGCTCGGTGCCCTAGGAAGGTACTGTAGCGCCGGGCCGGAGACCACCGCGCTAGGGCCGGCGCGGCGACACGCGTCGCCCTGCGTCGGACATTTGTCGCCTGCAACCTTTCGGGCTTTTTGACCGGGCAAAAGCAAAGGGACAACCGGACCGGACGGACAAGCAGCCAGAGGAGGAAGAACTGGTCGCGTGGGGGCACTGCGCCGCCTGCGCGTACGAGCAATGAGCGTCCCCAACAGTTCGCGCTCGTCACCTGCGCTGGCATTGCCGGCCGCTAGCAACGCGGAGGCATGGGCTCTCTCCGGAGTTTCACATCGAGACGGCGTGCTCTCCAGGCTCTCTCCACCGGTTGCCAGCAGGGCACGAGGAGGAGGAATCCCGGGGGTTGGTTGGCCTCTCGCCGTCACGCGGCCGCGGTGACGCGCCGCGTTGCCGGTGCGGCAACACTCGGAACTCGGAAGTCTCCAAACGCGGCGGCGCTCGTCCTTCCTCTAAATGTGCCAAAACTAGTTTTTTTTGGCTCATGTCGTTTTCCTACATTTTTTCTTCTAAGTTTTTTAATATTTCCCTTTTTTTAAACTTTTCTTCTACCCGGCCGGCAAAGAACCCGTTAATAATACTACGCTAAAATATTATTCACCTGCGGCGAAATACTCCCCCCGTTCTTTTATACAAGCATTCCAAGCATTCAAACTCAACAAACAACAAGAAATGACATCTATGCCCCTCATTTTACACTACCCACCAACTCTCCACCCACCCACCAACCACATTTAATTTTATTCTATCCCTAGAAATACTTATATTTTGACAAAAATTTTGAACCCTAAGAATGCTTATATATAGGAACGGAGGGAGTATAGACCAAACAAACACACAAAGTAGCCCGACAAGACAGCAACTCGCCCGTATTGGCACAGCCCAAGGACTTTTCCTTTCACAGCCCATGGTTTTTTCTTACCTTTTTCAGGCCCAAAGTCCACTATAGGCTGGCCACTCGATTCCATAGTTTAACAAAACCAGCCCATTTGGTCATGGGCTGGGCTTTACTAATTCTGTACCTACGGTAAATCAACAAACTCTCTCTACAATGAATTACCCATATTCAAATTACTTTTTTTTGGGCCCATGGAAAAAAAATCAACCCACAAAAGAAAGAAAATCAATTGTACGCAAGAAGTATTTTGCCTTTTGCGATTTTTTTTCGGAATGTACGCAGGAGGGATTTGCCGAATGCCGAGCGGAATTGCTCGGCAAAGTTGCCGAGCGGAGGGGACTCGATAGCAAAGGGGATAACGAGCAGAGAATGATGCCGATACTGTTGAGAAGATTTCACCGTCGTTTTCCTCTTTTCAGCGATGAAAAATGTTGTACCCGAGCTGTTGGAGTTTGCTCTGACTTGGTTCTCTACCGAAATAGCAAAGCCCATCCCGGTAGCATTTTAAAAAAAAAAACAGAGAATGAGGAGAATTCGATTGAGGATAACAAATCCAGACTATGTAACAATCTAGTCAGCACCACACTCTGCATGCCTAAAAACAGACCTCCTTTTCTGTTAGCAACCCTAGTGGATTGGCTAACAGATAACTTGATTCAGAGGTAGCAGGGATACAAGATCTCAGGGGAAGGGAGATCGGAGAAAGGAATCAGAGGCAGGAAGCAAAGGGGATCGAGAATAGAGAAACCACAGCAGAGCAGCCAGTTGCTTGAAGAGGAAGATGAACAGTATTCATTGATACAATATTCGATATCTCTACCACTCCCTCTCCAGGTGTATATCTAGAGAGTACACAGGCTGGGCCCAATTCCATGGCACGCAGGCCCATCACACATTAATACAAGCCCAATATAGCCTAGCAGGTATAGGGATCCTAACATTCATCCCTTCTTAAAGAGCAGCTTGTCCCCAAGCTGCTTAATCAAATTGATCACCAGTTGAGTTGAAGAAAATTGACTCAATTAGCTCCATCTTGCAACAAGCTCATGGATCATCCACAACTTGATGGTAAAATTGAATCAGACAGAGTGATAACCTCCAGTAGTTGATGATCATGATGAGCTCTTGTTTGATCTCACACTGCACTGGTATAGAAACCTGCAAGAGCTTGATGCTTGCCCTCACTTGATCTGAACCAGAGGTGTCCAAAGTAGTATGGGAGTTAATGCGCCCTTCATGCTCTTGTGCAAACAACCAATTTGGACTAGCACTTTCTGGATTGGATCCCTTATGCTCTTCACATCTCCTATTAGTTCCTGTTCTTTTCCTGAACATAGTCCAAGTGTACAGGGATTGACAGAAAGTTGCAAATCTTGTAGCTGGCAACCACACTTGTCTATCCTTTGAATAGCATCTGGATACTGCCCAAGGTGTCGGCAATACTTGGTTGTTGACATCTGTAGAATTGGCTTGTACAAGAGGCGACCATGGTGGCTTAAGCTCTATGGTGCTAGTAATCATGTCCCACTTGCAAACTCTAGTATGCCCTGATTTAGCACATCCACATGGTACTCCAAAATGATAGGAATCAAAGAACAGCCATGGTATTGGGTGCAAAGCAGATCCATCACACATCATCATAATTAGCAAGGAGGTCAAGGGGCTAGCAGGTTCAAGTCGAACAGGTGGTGGCCAAGGGGTTTGAATTGGATATTCAATTGACAGAACCCCAGAACTTGAACTTCTCTTGCAGACTCGACAAACACCAGTAGTAGCCGGTTAACACAATGCACCTCAACAGTTAACTCCCAGTCTGAAGATGTATGTATATTGCTAACATTTCTGCATTTGACTCCAACAACTGAACCACTGAACAACATTGACCATAATTGTACCAATTGCTCAACTAGCTGCCAGCTGAAGAATGGCCAATGTACTAGACTGAGGTGGGCACTCAAAATTTTCAGAACCCACTGTGTAGGTGAAGGCTGTTGTTTAACCAAACCACAAGCGAACCACTTCCAACAATGTAAGCATATCTGAGTAGCAGACTTATCATTGCAACTATCATCTGCTAGACTGACCAATGACCACAGTGGTTTCAATGAAATGCACTTTGTCTCAATATTATGAATTGATGACTTGGATCCTCGGTCAGCTACAGAAACAGGTACTGGATCTAGCACTATTGGATTAATCATAACTATCACTTCCAGTATCTTTTGTGCAGTAAGAACCTTGGTGGAAGGATACAGTGGCACAACCCCAACTGTATCTATAGAGGTGGGACTGACAATATACCTTTGCTTCATTCCATCGAATACCACATGAGTATGGATGGAGGTAGTCGAAGGCTTCCTTTTAACTGCCATTATGGTGACCGACAGGGGCTTGATCTGCTTGGAATTAACCTGGAACTCGACCACATCCGCGCCGCGACTGGGGTAATCGGTCGAACATCTGGTAGGCGTGTTGGTGGAAGAACCCTCTTCTGCACTTCGAGCTGTTGGAGACCTTGTGAGTGTGGTGTAGGTGATGTTGGAGAGCGGCACGGAGGTGGAGGTGGCGGGCGAAGGAACTGGCCGCGGTAGACGAAGACGCTGCACACGCAGACGAGCTCGCCGAGGTCGTCGAGGACGAGGCGCACGCCAAGGAGCTCGCCGCGGACGTCGAGGTCGAGGTGGGTGAGGTGTAGCTCGCCGCGGACGTCGAAGCCGATGCACACGCAGACGAGCTCGACGCGGACGTCGAGGATGAGACGGCCGCGGAGGAGCTCGACGCGGACGCGAAGCAGCGAGGCCGCCATCGATGAACTCGTGGAGGTCGACCCCCTTGGCGAACTGCTCCACAGTGACCTGTTCACCAACCGCCTTGTTGCTGGGATCGACGACGACGATGTCGCGGAACACCGTCGTGGCGGCTGCCGTGGTGGACATGGGCACCAGCTCGCGCGCGTCCACACTGCGGCCAACTGTCGAACACCTTGCGGGCGAGGCAGTGTGAGGCCTCTCCTCGTCACCCCGAGCCGCTGGTGCTGGGATCGAGGTCGACGAAGAGGACGTCGCCGGCGCCGTGATGTCCTCGCTGCCGGAGTTGAGGACGGTGGTCTCGCGGGGCGTCGTGGCGGCAGCGGCGGCTGGTGCAGGAGACGCCGCAGTGGAAGTCGCGCGCGACGCGAGCTGGACCTCCCGCCCCGCATCGATCCCTTGTGGAGGCGCGTTGGGGGCTGCAGCAACATCTGCAACGGCGGGGGACGCGGTGGTTGCTGGCGATGTGGTGAAGCGCCGGTCCAACCTAGCCTCCCAAGCGTCGAAGTGCCTGTCGATTCGGCTGGAGAGCTTGGAGAGCTCGTCGAGGATGAGCTTGTAGTCGAGAGCCATGGCGGCAGCAGGTGGATCCAGATGAATTTGTGGGAGGAGAATAGAGGGAAACTCCAGGAATGGATTCACAACGAATCGCAGACGAAAATCGCCCGAGGATCGAAGGATAATGATACCAATTGTTAGCAACCCTAGTGGATTGGCTAACAGATAACTTGATTCAGAGGTAGCAGGGATACAAGATCTCAGTGGAAGGGAGATCGGAGAAAGGAATCAGAGGCAGGAAGTAAAGGGGATCGAGAATAGAGAAACCACGGCAGAGCAACCGGTTGCTTGAAGAGGAAGATGAACAGTGTTCATTGATACAATATTCGATATCTCTACCACTCCCTCTCCAGGTGTATATCTAGAGAGTACACAGGCTGGGCCCAATTCCATGGCACGCAGGCCCATCACACATTAATACAAGCCCAATATAACCTAGCAGGTAGGTACAGGGATTCTAACATTTTCTGATCGGCGGATGGTGGTGGTGTCACGCGGAGATTGTAAGTGATTCACGTAATATAACCACGGACATATCATCTAAATCCACGGACAGTCTGCAATGAATTGTGCCACCTCTCCCTCCAACACATCTTCAGTTATTAAAAAAAAAAACAGCAGGAGCACTCCTATGCCATTTAAAAAGAAAAAACAAGTTCAGAATTACAATAAGTTGTACTCCATATAACAAATGATAACGAGAAACTCTAAGAACACTAAGTAATCTAACATAATTAACTAGCAGATACACGCGGCCCACTTCAGGGTTAACTAGCAGATATACACATCTTGGTCTCTTCCTCACTTTCCCCCTTTTTGTGACGTCGACTGGAACGGATTCGTGGCGCACGAATGCACGCGTCCATGAAGTGGGTGGGCGCCGATCCACCACCGTGACTCCCGTAGCCTCATCTCTCGGTTGGGTCGTGGGCGGCGGCGCACATGCGCTGATGAAGAATGCACAGCGAAAAGACGCAGCTGCTGCGAAGGCAGGCAGGCAGTGTTGTAGTGATGGACCACGACGAGTGGCTAGCCGGCTAGGGATAGGCGATAATGTTGTTTGGCAAGACCTGCTGCTAATTGCGGAAACCGCACTCCGAGCTCAGCGTCTGCCTGTCATTTTCGTGCCCTGCCACGGCACTCTTGTCGCGCCACAGATCGATCCTTTGATAGCCACAGGTTTATTGCTGTTCTTTCTCACTTCATCTCCATCACTATGCAATACCCAACGTCACGGCCACTCTGCCAATTGTTCGACAAGGTTGCACACGTTCACCATACATAGTACATTCTCTTCTACAAATTAATGCGTCTACTACGCTTTGGGTATCCACTGGTGCCCCTGGATGAAGTTGCCGACGCTGTACGCGCCGACGTGTTCCCCGGGCACCTGGCTGCTCCACGCCACCCTCCGGCTCGCGGCGCCGCCGGGTCCGGCGCTGTCGAACTCGCCGTAGTAGAGCGTCCGGAGCGCGAAGTCCCCGTTCCACGGCATCCACCCCTGCGGCTGCACGATCTCCGCGAGCGTGCACCCAAGGTACACCGTCCGGGAGTACTCCTTCCATGGCCGGCCCAGGTAGACGCGGTGGGCGTCGGGCTTCTGGCGGTAGAGCGCCATGTACTCGTCGCTGCCGTTGACGGCGCAGCGGCTGAGCACGATCCCCGTGGGCTGCGCCGGGTCTGTGCGGCCCTGCGCCGTGACGGCGTCGTTCTCGCCCTTCTCCGGCCGCAGCTGCCGGGGCAGGACCACGAGGGCCGTGTCGTGGAGCACGGCCGCGGAGTTGCCGAAGACGAAGTCCACGGTGCCGGCCACGCGGCACCGGGTGTAGAGGTGGCGCATGGCGTGCGCGTACAGCGTGTCCTGGTGGCCCAGCAGCTCCACGGTGTCGAGCACCGTGCGGTCGCCCGTGGAGCGGAACGCCACCGCCTGGTGCGCGTCGGGGCCCGCCGTGTTGGAGATGGTCAGGTCGCGCGCCATGAACCCGTCCGCCAGAACGCCTGCGTGCGCGCCGCACATAAAAAAACAAGCAGGTGAAATTTCAACATGCAGGGAGGTCACTGTGTAGAAGAACATTTGGTTGGGGTGCACGACAAAGTTGAGAGACCCACGGGCCCGGCGGTGGATCGGCGCAGTTTTCTCTTTGTGAATTGGCGCACAGACCAGCGTGTCCGGTCCGGGACACGCGGCATGGCTTTGTGTGTCGTGGGACCGGCTGGAGCACGGGAAAGTTTGGAGTAGCCTAGGACTAGGAGCAGTACCCCGTGACACTACGCCGCATATATCGTCGCTACCCGGCAAGGATCACATGCTTCCGCAGGCCACCTAGTAGTATTTGTACTTGCTACTATTGGTAAGTGAATCGATTTCGATTTGCTTGGAGCACTAATCGGCTGTCACCAGCGGATCTGTTGCCTGATATTTTGCTGGTGAAGGTAACCGGACCAGATCATACTACTAGGAAATGAATCAGGACTTTAGGCATACGAGTATACTATGACCATATTATAGTTGGCTAGCTGCTTGACATAAACAGGTTAGTACAATTGTACTTGTACAAACGGTGGTCGTCTATCAAGAGTGATAAAAATGTAGGACTACGAGCAGGCTTCCTCCTACGGTCCAGTACCTCAAACCTAATAAAAAAGACCACTACGCATGCAGTGCACAGTGCGCCGGGTCCTAAGGCTCGTCGCACTCGTCGTACCCTAAAACCATCCGAATATTCGCCAGTCGGAATGCGATGCGACACTCAATTTTCCGCACCTGTCATCCTCCATACCTCAGACTCCATACCAACAAACACTTGTGGGACCCACTTATCAGATTTTTTAACACCCCGTTCCCTCCCACCCTCGCAACCTCCGCCCATCCCACCGCCTGCATCCGGTTCCTCTCCTCGTGGCGGAGTACTAGCTTGATCGATCGAGCGGGCGATGGGGAGGACACGCATGGCGGCAGCGGGTGGCCTCGCCATGGCTCACTGACGAGAAGGAAGGAGAGGCGGGCGGCAGCCGTGAGCAAAGCGTGGCGGGCGCGCATCCGGCCCCTTCCTGCCGTGTCCTCCTGCGAGCCTCGAGCCGAGAGACGACGACGCCTCGAGCTCGAGCGGCGCCTCCCTGCAGCCTCCTCCGCGGCGGCTGGAGCTCCCTCACCGTCGACTCGGGCGTCTTTACGGTCTTCCTCGCATTCCCGCCACGCCGTCGACTCCTTCATGGGCACGCGGGGGCGGCGGCACTCGACGGGAAGCCGAGGCAAGTCGTCGCCGCTGATCGCAGCCGGCGCGCGGAGAGGACTGCCTGCAGCCGACGGCGGACGACCTGAGCTCCTCCAGACGCTGGCGTGGCGCCGCACGCCGCCTCCGTCGTCCCTTCTCTTCCTTCCTCCTCCCGGATCCGAGGCCGGGCGAGTGTCCATGGCCGGCGAGCCGCGTCCATGGCCATCCACACGGCCGTGGGAGCTCTGCGTGGCGGCGTGCGTGAGGCCGGCCCGAGGAAAGGAGGCGGCGGTGGCTCGGCTCGGCGGAGCTCGTCGGCGACCATGGACTCGGCAGATGGCTCTGCGTGGCGGCCATGGAGCTCCTCGCGGCCACGGCCTCATGAGTCGTCTTCTCGTCCTCGCGGTGCCCACCGGCCTCACGCGGCGGAGGGAGGCGGCGGCTGACGGCGCCCGGCCACCAACCACGGAGGTTTCTCTTCCCCACCACCCTCGCTCCGCCTTGGCTAGCGGCGCCTGCTCTCCTCTTCGCCATGGCGCAAAAGGCGATGCGTGGTGGGGCCGGCGTCTCCGTAGCGCACATCCGCGAGTACCTGGATTTGGCGCTCGCGGACGCGAACGGACGTCGCACGGTTTGCCGCCCGGTGCGAGAGAAAACGCCAAAGGCGACGCCGACCGTGTCGCGTCCTCCTTTAGCGCACCCAGTGCGGACAGCCTAAAGGCAAAGCAATAGAGATGTTTCCGGAAGCAGCTTTATGTTTATCCAGACCAGATTTGACATTTCAAATTTCCCTTTGAAAAACTAGTCTCCACGGAATTATTGGGACAACTTCACCAATTATTTGAATCCTAGGCGGCGTTCTTTTTTTTTCTTTGAAAAAACAAAGGAGATCTAGGCAAAGTTCTGAGGTCATTTGAAATTGAATTAAAAGCCCGCGTCAAAACTCACCACGTCTGATCTAATCCACGGAAAGCGTTTTCGGTGCGACCAAACGGCACCTTAATGCTTCGGTCACGAGATCACATTGATTCCATGCACGTACACGCGTACGACGCGGCGGAAAGCAAAGCAGTTGAGCACGCCGTATACAAAGGAACAGAATATGTAGAATGGAGGGGAATACGGGGATTTGTACGCAGTACGCACCTACGGTGGCCGTGTTGAAGGTGGACACGCCGGGCGTGTCGGCGTTGAGGTCGCCGGTGATGACCGTCTTCCCCATGCCGTCGCCCACCAGCACCACGTTCGTCTTCTCCCACGGCACGCCCACCGTCTCCTTGTACACCCCCTCCTTCACGCGCACCACGAACCACCCCTCGCCGTAGTCCGGCGCCGCCGCCACCGCCTCCCGCACCGTCCTGTAGTCGCACCCCGCGGCGCACACCGTCGCGTTCGCGGGGAGCCCCCTGGGAACGCCGAGCGCGTCCACGTCGGCCTCCGAGGCGGTGGAGGCGGAGGCGGCCGGGGGCCAGTACCCGTCGCGCTCCGTCTGCGGCGGGCGCCAGAGGGATGTCTCGTCGCCGTACCGCTGCCGCGCGGCGAGCATGGAGATGTAGTTGCTGTTGACGGCGATGGTGTCGTCGAGGTAGGCCATGGCGTCGGAGATGGTGCGGGAGAAGTTGACGTACTTGTACGCGGACCAGCAGTCGTAGAGGTGGAGCAGCGCGGTGGAGGCGGAGAGGAGCGACGGGGAAGGGGACGGGGAGAGGCGGTGGGAGGAGAGGGAGAGCAAGGTGAGGCAGTTGGTGGCGGCGCTGGAGAGGTTGACGTTGGAGGAGAAGGCGAGGACGGACTTGGCCGTGGAGATGGCCGGCGGGATGCGGGCGCGGAGCGCGGAGAGCGTGGCGCCGAGGAGGGCGGCGGTGGAGGCGTCGGACCCCGCGTCGGAGAGCGTGGAGACGCAGGCCGGCTGGAAGCGGGTGGCGTTGCAGGCGAGGAGGACTGCGAGTGACGCCGAGTCGGAGGACGCCGGCGACGGGGACGGCGACGGGGACGCGGACGGGGTGCGGTGGTGGTGGTGGCGGGAGGAGAGAGAGAAGGGGAGGTGGAAGAGGACGAGGACGAGGAGGGGAAGGAGGCGAGACGGAGGAGGCATTGGCGATGGTTGGGTGGCGATGTGCGCGCGCGCGAGATGGGGAGGAAGCAGCGGAGTCGCCACTGAACTGGAGTACTTGCGGCGGTGGTCGGGGGTGGTTATATTGTGGACGGAGACGGACAGGCCGGCAGCCTGGGTTGGGGAAGGCCGGAAGGGGATGAATGGGGAATTTCCTTGGATGCAAATGTAACGGAAAGTAGGAGGAAAGCATTCATGCCTATGGATGTGAATCTTCCGGTTGATTTTGCTTTCAGTTTTATGTTCAAAAAAAATGATTTTGCTTTCAGTTTTGCGGATTTTTACATAGCTCTCTGACGGCAGCATGACCGCTACTATTTTTTTAGATAATGTCACCACTAATAATTATACTCTCACAATTACGAAGACATCGACTCTCTCGGAAATACCGAAATCCATTATTTGTTGTTGATATGGATCGCACGAGGTTATGTGCCAAGAAAAATTTTTATACAATGCACTTGTTAAATCCAGTGGATCCACTAGGTGTAGGATAGTGGGACGAACCTCTGTACATTGACATACCTTGGACCTCTTGGTGAGCCAGCCATGGCGAGGACGACTCGGTGGAGACGTTGGTGACGACGCGGCTGGTGTCTAGTGGTGCTTCCCATCGCTTCAGCACTCCCTCTAGATCGGTTAGGGTTTGGAGTGGAGAACTACAGTGGCGGCGGCGAACCTCGTGTCTGGAGCCGTGGTCCCACTCCTCGTGGGTCCCACCTTCTAGGCCGGGCGTCCCCGATCAGGACGCGAGTCAAGGGCCCAATGGGTCATTGGGCCCATTGGTGAAGAAATCAATCTAACATTCTCCCCTTGATCTCACCATATACTTTTAACGTCTTTTCTCATTCCATTACAGATCAGTGTATATAGCATGTTTTATCGTTATGGTCAATCTCGATTCTGTCAATCCCCGATAGATTCAACAGCCACAATACACATCTCTGTACTAAAATGAATTCTTTAACTTTGAGCCCTTTATTGTCCAAAATCGTAAACTATATCATAAACCCATGTCGCATACGTGTTCTCTAAGCGCACTGGGTGGTAAGCTTTTCGTAAGAGGATCCTCAAGCACTTGCTTGTCTCTTATATGCGTAATATCTTTAATATGATTCCGGACTTACTCTTTTACAACATATAACTTTGTGTCAATGTGTTTGGCAGCACACTTGACTTGTTGTCATAGGAGTGAACTACTTTAATGGTTATTGCTGTTGTCAACCATTATCATCTCCGGGTACCGGTTCCATTAACCATTATGCCTGTCCCTCAGCCTTGTATCATGCTATATCATATCTTTGCATCACATTGATGCTAATTGTTTTACTCTTTGGAGCATTTCCACACAAAAACTCCAAGTGTGAAAGTTAGCGACAATTGTGGATTTCGCTACACATTTCACAAAATATCTTTGTACTCACAACCTTTTGAGAGCACTTGATCTATTCAACTTAGCATGAGGCTGATACACCTAATTCCATTCCAGTGATCCATAGCTGGATTGGACATTGCCAAAACAACCCAGTTATATGAACTATGTCAGGTTCAGTTGTATCCTTTGCATTCATTAAGCTTCCAACAGCTGAAGCATATGGTACCATATTCCTTTAATCCATTTCATATTAACTCTTGGAACATAAAAGTTTTAAAACCATTATCCTTGACGATGAGAACAGGCGTAGATTTACTCGCATGCATACTATATTTCTTTGCAACTTTTCTAAGTATGCCTCTTGCGATAGTCCTAATACCCCTTTTCTTTTATCTCGATGAAAATCGATTCTTATAATTGAGAGACATTCATCGAGAACTTTGAGGACAAGAACCTCTTCTTCTTTTACAATAGATTGACATCATTGCTACCATGCAAGATGTCAATCACATATGCACGATTAGGAAATGAATTTCCCATTCTATAACTTTGTACAAATGTTGTCCTCTTATTCTCTTTTAAACCCAAAATTAACAACCAATTCTTTTATCTTTGAATGCTGTAGTTCATGGATGATTTCTTTAGGCAGCATTCCTAATCTTCTTTTACTTTTATGGCAAAAACCTTCAGGTTGTGCCATGTAATACTTTCATCTGATGTAACTCATATCATGATGTGCCAGTAGATTCATTGTATTCCATTCATTCTTTTTGCACAAAATTTTGATTTAGGGTTAATTGGAACCGTGCCATTATAACTTTGCTGTTTTTGAAGTACGCCATTACTATTCGACTTACTACGTCAGTGTCATTATAATTCTGATGTTGTTTGAGATATGCCATTATGTACGCTTATAGACCATTTTGGACCCACTGTCAGGTTTATAAGGGGTACGTATATTCGTATGGACAAGATTACCCCTGCTCAATTTTCTTTTTCCTCCTCTCATCTCACCGTGTGGGACCCACACGCCAGCTTCTTCAACCTCCCGCCTCTCTCCTCCCACGTGCGCTCTCTCTCCAGTGGGCCAAGCCTCGCCTCTCCCGCCTGCCCCTCCGCCACGCCCGCCTTCTCCCGCCTCCCCGCGTGATCCGGCCCGGCCTGGCCTGCGTTAGGAGGCCGCAAGCCACGCAGACGGAGGCCGCGAGCCACCGCAGTCGAGGTCGCGCGTGCCGCAGGCCACGGGCTCGCCACAACATCGCGCGGTGACCGCCCCGCCTCCGACCGCGCCGGGGAAGGGGATGGCCGCCAGGGCTTGCCGCGGCACCATCACCGGCGGCCCGCCCTACCCCTCCGGTCGCCTCCGGCTCCGTCGCGACCTTGATGCTCGGCTCCAACGTGGACGGGCAAGCGAGTGGAGGCCGGAGGGGATTCATGCGCGGGCACAAACTACGGAGTCAGGGGAGATGGACAAGGTCTGCCGGAGGGACGACGACGGGACAGAGGAGAGGGGCGACGGGAATGAGGTGGAGGGGGGCGACGGAGGTTGAACATGAGGGCAAAGAAGACATTTCTCTCCTCTTCTTCACTCCAATACGCCTGTAAGTGGGCCTGAGACGGTGTCAGAGGTACATAATGGCATATCTCAAACAACTGTGAAATTGTAATGGCACTGGCATAGTAAGTCGAATAGTAATGGTGTCCTTCAAAATCGTGATAATTATAATGGCACAGATCCAATTAACCCTTTGATTTAAGATGCGCTTTTCGTGTTCACATATTCCCATTGGAGTCACGTCATGACTTGTAGACCCATTACAGTCTACTGTTTTGGCTCCATTGAGAATTACTTCTGAGTCCCAAGCTTCCTCGAAATTCATCAGTTTCATTTCAACGAACAAGCGCTTCTTATGATTTTTAACACATGAGGTGGAATAAACCTCAATGCGAACTTTTCTATATTACAAACTTTGCAACCATCAGACTTTTGACTCTTTGAGACCTACTAGAGGCCTCAACCTCTGGCACATTGTGTGCCTCAACTTTTGGTACATCTACCATATGGGGCTGCAGCAGCTCTCCCCATATACAACAATGAGTTTCAATGGCTCCTGAAGGACATGTTCCATATCATCTACCATATTGTTGCCACGAGTGTCGAGAGAAATAGCTACTGAATCATTAGAGTGGGTATATATACTCACTTCTCCTCGAAGTCAATTTCTCGAGCCACCATGCTCCCCCTGATTGCTCTCGTATTCCAAGAAGACAATGTGTCTCATTAGAAATAAAAGAACCTTTTCTTTTATCTGAATTGCCAATAAAATGGCTCCCCAGATCAGCTTTTTCTTTCATCCGGATGGCCAACAAAATGGCTCCCCCAGATCTTTCCATCTATAATAAAAAATAGTGTACTTTAAACTTTCTCATTTGGGTTTGTTCTTTTACCATTTTTGTCACATCGCTATCATCCTATCAGACTCATAAAAGTCCAGGATTTTAGCTATTCCTTTTCTTTAGGGGTATCACATTTGTCATACTCCCCAGGACAATCACATTTATCTTCTATAGATCACACTCTAAATGCATAGTATGCATTACATTTCCTAAAGTATAGGGGATTTTCACCTTTCTCACCTTTCTCCCCCTCGAAATATGGCATGAACTTTCTTGTCACAATTTCGAAAACCATTCAGGACTATTATTAGTGAGGAAACTTTGAAGAAACTTTCATTTCTTCCTTTATCTGTATGATTATATCACACAAAACAAGGTTGTTTCTTAACTCATATATGAGAGTACGCTTTTCCTCATTTCACTTCAAGAATTCAACAGAGTCCTTTATATCAGTGCTTTTGAAAACTCAAGTTTGCATATCATTCTTTATCTTTAGGTTCGCAAATTACTTTCTATTCTCTTTGAACACAGAGTGCTTAATGACTATAGTACGATATGCACGATTAGGATTAGAATAGCATAAGAGCTACTCCAAAAATTCTCTTTCCCAGTGTGGGATACTCTATAAGCACATGAGTCATTATACTTTTCCTCCCGCCATGCAGGATGAGTCCTTTTTCCAAAACTTTTCCCGCCACATAGGATTGTCTAACATAAGCATTATGCTAACTTTAGGCAATCATGCGTGTTATTTTTTTTTCTTAGAGCTTTTCCCGCCATGCGGGTATACAATCACAAACTTTTCTCGCCGTGCGAGAGTATCACAAAATTTCCCCTCCACTCAGGTAATTCCTTGGAAGGGACATTGCATGCCAAGATTGGCTCGTATTCAATCATCAAATTCAGAAATAAATCTGACTAAATTGTAACACACACATGCTTAATCCAACATTGGTCAAATTAAACATGCATATGAATTATTGCAACTTTTATCATGATGACTGAACTGGAAATAAATTCCTCTTCATAGAGAGTACATGAAAAAACATTTCTCAAGACTCTCAATGATCTGTCTCTTTTCTCGGATTAATATCCGAGAATCTTTTCTTTTGAAACCATTCTTTAAAAAGAATATAGTCCCTCACATTATGGCATTATTTCTTTGTCATCTCATGAGTCACAAGTGCTCAGCTCACTTTTCTTAATGCTTTCATGAATGAAAGTAGAAAGATCTTTTCTCTGAGAAGATATTCAATAAAAATCCAAACTTTAAGCTTATGAAACTTTTAAAACTTTACATTCTATTCTATATCACCGTTGGGCAGAAAATAGAATAAAACATCATTCATCTATATTAATTCCAAGTCATCGTCGACTGAATTAGAATTAATCCATCATATCATAATATTGCCATCATCAACGTTGGTCAGAAAATGACAACATCATGAAACTATATATTTAGAATTAATACTTATCAAAAGTATTTCTAAAATATCCTCTTTATTCATATTTGAGTAGAGATATTAAACTTTGTACAAAATTGGCAATCAAAACCAATGTAACTTTATCTTGAACTTGATACAGCGGAAGCTGACTTTAACTTTAACGTAGATATAACCCACAGGGAAAACTTTTCAAAACTGTTCTTTCAATTAAATCTTCTTGTTGGTTCCAATTTAATTGAAAGATAAGTATCATTATACAACGGAAACAAGAAATAAAAACAACATTTCTTGATCTTTATTCTCTGAGAATTGATCACCTTGATGCAAAATTCATCAGAGACTTTAACTTTAAACTTAAGACACATGTAATTATAATATTGTTATCATCAACGTTGGTTAGAAAATAACAATACCATAATTAACTTTAAATAAATATGTTTCTACTCCACTAATTAAATTTTCCCATTGGTTCCAATTTAATTAGAGGGTGAAACTTTCACTTTGCAGCGGAAAACTTTTCTTTCTTTTCAGAAGCAATGACTTCTAAACTTTTCTTTACACCGATTAACTCTCTAAACAATTTATCCTGTTGGTTCAAAATTGAGTAGAGGTTAAAACCTTGACAAACTTGCCATAACTTTGCCTTGAATTAATATTCCATCAGAAAAATTTTCCTTTTTACATTTCTTTTCTCTACCCAACTTTTCCCTTTAATTTAATCTTCGAATTAAATTGAAAAGAGCAACACTTTAAACTTTTTAGAAACATGAATAAAATTCATGAAAAATATACTATTCAGAAGCATTCCAGTCAAATTCAATCTCTACACAAATATCTCGTTGGTTCAATTTGAGTAGAAATCAAAATCTAGATGAAATTCATCAAAACTATACAAAATTCATAAAAATTTGCTTCTAAAAATTATCAAAATAATTAACAAGAGGTATTGTTCACCAGTGTTCATTGGCCCACGGGGAAAAAACGGCCCGCGGCCTTCTCCTCGCGTTAGATTGGGCCATGACCCGATGAATCACTGGGCCAGGTTGTTGAACGCCCGCAGCGCCTCGCCTGCACAGGCCAAATCCGGTCCGGCTTCCATCAGCCGTCCATTGCCGCAGATCTTCATCCGACGGCCGACCGCGCGCATCGGGCGATCAAAACCGCGACGTCGGCCTCCCCGGAACCCTAGCCCTCATTTCTTTCTCTTCCCTTATCTCTGTGCCGCGCTCCGTGGCGGCGGGGTTGTCATCCCCGTGACCGGCGACGGTGAGGCGGCGCGCGGCCTGCCGCGGATCCTTCCTTCTTCCTTCTTTGCTTGCCCCTTTCCATCTTCTCTAACCCTGCAACTGCAAGATCCAAAGAACTGGCCGGAGATGGAGGTGGCACCGCCGCAGGCCCCCTCGCCGGCGACGGCGAGGCAGCTGGCCAGCACTTGGTCGGCGGATCGGCTCTCCTCCTTTCCTCTGTTTTCTGTCTCCTCCCCTTTTCCCCCTAGTCTCACGACGGCAAGATACAGAGAGATGGTGACCGGGAGGGTGGTGGCGCCGCCATGAGTCCTCTCGCCGGTGAGCTCGTTCCCCGCGAGGGAGAGCGCGCCGCCGTCGAAAGGTTTCACCGCGGTGCCCTGAGCCCCTTCCCGAGCGCCGACAAGACGACGGCGAGCGGCGGCTCCTGTCGGTGACCCGCGCGGCGGATCCTTTTCCGCACAACGGCGGTGGCGTCAACGGCGAGGTAGGCCCCACAGATAGGTCCTCCCTCCCGTTCGCCCTTTGCTTTTCATATCTAGGTTTAGGGTTTGGTGATTGTCTTTGTCGATTCGAGATCGATTTCTTTGTTCCTTGTCCCAACTCGATTTGTCTACTCTCTAGCCTAGCTCTGATACCATTGTTAAATCCAGTGGATCGACTAGGAGTAGGACAGTGGGATGAACCTCTGTACACTGACATACCTTGGACCTCCTGGTGAGCCAGACATGACGAGGACGACTCGGTGGAGGCGTTGGTGACGACGGCAACGTCTGGTGGTGCTTCCCAGCGCTTCAGCACCTCCCTCTAGATCGGTTAGGGTTTGGAGTGGAGAACTACAGTGACGGCGGCGAACCTCGTGTCTGGAGCCGTGGTCCCCACTCCCTCTTATAGTCTTTGTGACAGGGCCCACCACCCTTCTAGCAGTCAAGGCCCCCGATCGACGCGAGTCAAAGGTCCAATGGGCTGTTGGTGGAGAGATCAATCTAACAACACTATGATCTAGTCGGACTTGTTTAGTTGAACAAATTTACCCAACTTTTTCCTTATTCACTCGTCGCATCTTATCTTACAACACGTGACAACTCTTTTTATTCCAGCATTTTTCATGCGTGTAATTTGCCGAACTAAACAGACCAAAATGCGGCATTAGTTTTTGATATACAGATTCATTAACCTTCTGCGTCATTCGACAAATTTTTTTTTTGGAAAATGTCCTCATTCGACATTACACTCTTCAATGGTTTTCAATGTCACTCCTAAGACTGTCTCCAGCAGTCCCCTCATATCTTCCCCCATCTTCAAAATGAGGAACAGGATCGCACTGGCGCCTCAAGAAGATAACAACTGCGATTTGCAGCAGATCACCTCCTCACGCATTCTGGGCCTGGGGTCTTCCCATCCCAACCGCCTGCCCCACTGCCTCCCATCCCCACCTCGCCTCCTCCGCCAGTGCGTCGTACTCTCCTCCGCCACCTCGCCCTCCTCCGTCCTCCTCTCCCCTGCGCCCTCTCCCCTCGGACGACGACGCGACCAGAGGAGGAGCAGGGGCCGCAGCAGAGGTAGGCCTCGACGGTGGCGGCCGGCGCGAGGCAAGGCCATGCCCGGCGAGATCGCCACAGGCGAGCTCGGTAGGCGGCCAGCCCGGGCGAGATCCGCCACGAGCGAGCTCACCGGGCCAGATCGAGCTCTAGGCGGCGCGCCCTCGGGCCCTGTGGCGACAAGCTCTAGCCGGCATGCGCATCGACCTCGACGGCCGGGAAAACAGAGGAGGGGTGCAGGGGCGGCGGCCTGGCGGCGCCGGCACCACGCCACGACCGGCACGAGAAGGAAGGAAGGAAGAGAGCGAGGATGCGGAGTCGCCGGCGTGCCCTTGCTCTCCTCCACTGGCCAGCTGGCTGTCGTCGCTCATGGCGGCCTCGATTGCGGACGAGTTCATGGGCGGACTGGAGGTGGGGGCGGCAGATCACCGACAGGCGAGCCGGAGGTGGGGACGACGGAGGCGAGCAGCGGGCGACCTCCTCCTTCCCTGCCGGATCTGGAGCTGTGGCGGCCCCTTCCTCTTCCCCTGCTCCGGCGACGGCCACCATGTCGACGACCATCCATGGCCCATGGCGCCACGCCGCCCTCCTGAGCTCCTGGCCCCTACCTCGACGAGCTCCCCTTCTCCCTCCCTTCCGGCCGCCTCCTTCCCCGGTCGGCGTGAGCTCCCTCTTCCCGCGGGAGCCAACGGCCGCTGCGGGATGCGCGAGGGATGCGCGTGACCGCTGGGAGCGCGGCTCGCGCTTCTTCTCTCTCCTTTCCTCAAGGAGGACCATTTGCGCAAGGGGAACGGCAACCTTACTGGAGACAGTCTAAACGACTGTGATGCAGAACGGAACTTTGAGGTCTCTCGGAAGAAGACCTTTCACTTTTCTCCGACAATTCAACACACTTATCGTCTGTTGTCAAAAAAAAACACACACACACACTCATCGTCCCCTTTGAAAGACGCCTTTGCTGTCATCTGTCAGTCAGCTACACAGCTTATCGATTGTCGCTTGACATTTCTGGGCTCGTGCAAAGAAACAAGCAAGATGTTGTTCTTGATGGTGATTTGTTACGAGAGAAAAAATATTCACGTGCAGGTGATGATAAGTCAAACGAACAGGGTGAACGTCTCCAAGTTATACGATTCACAATTTGAACTGGCAATTCGAATCGTCGAAGTCTAAATGTTTGAGCTTCAAGCTGAGATACATTTTCAGCCAAGTGTTGTTAACGCATCAACTGATGCTTACGTTCATCGGCACATCAAGGACACTTGAGCTGAAATTGCACTACCGTGCACGGCAGAAGGCAATGCTGGTCCCCCTTGCTTTATCACAGTTGCACTGCCTGATTACGTCTACAGTGAGGTGCATTGATTGGTTAATTTGGCACTATAGCTGCCGGTTCAGAAAAGGACGAAGAGATTACTGCGACAGGCGAACACGCACACAGTATGCTCTTCGCTCCGTGGCGTGCAGGCACACAGCAGGTTGTTTGATCCGTCATGTGACATTGGAGGTTTCTGTCAATGTTCCGGAAGCTTTCAGCTCACGGGATAATGGAACATTGGCACAGCCGATGAATGGAGGGAGACGGCTGGTTTTTCTCTTGTTGCGAGGCCGCCGACCCGGTTCCGGGACCCGGTCACGGGATCAGAGGCTCACAGAGAAATGGTCGGCGCACCGCGCACCAGTGGCGTCCACTGGCTGCCAGTGGGACAACCGGACAAGCTCCGATGCAACTGCGAAAGCCTCCCACGAGTCCACGACACTCTTTCCTTCCTATAGGAAAAGCTGGAAGAGAAGTCATTTGATACAGAAATTTGCATATTGATAACTATATTACTCCCTCCATCCTTTAATACTTGACATCAGTTGGCTGAAACTTGAGCTAATCAACGCCAACTATTAGAGAACGGAGGTAGTACATTTGATGATTTACCTGATGAAACGAAATGCAGTAAAGACGTATCATGGACAAGAATTGAATATCCAAAATTTTTGCAAGTGAACTATTGTTACATACAGGTTTGCCTATGATCTGTGTCTATACCTAAACAGCCAAAAGAGGAAACGATACAAAAATCTATGTCTCAGGACTCAGGAGATGTGCATTCCTGAGTGAGCAAGTGACGGGAAAAAAAAGACAAAGATCAATATAACAAAGCTTGCCTGAAGATGCCGCTGTCTCGAGGCTTCTTGTAGCAAATAAAACAGAAATTATAAAACAGAAATTATGAAACAGAAAGAAAATGAGTATAATCATGTTAACAGTCAGCTAACCAACCCTCGCCAACCTGTGGAATCATACAAGAGAAAGCATCACATAACCATTCAACTCAATCAGGAGTAGTTCATCAAGTAAAATAGTATGAAGCTCTATCTGGATTTCTGGAGTGAATATTAATAACCATAAAAGAGCTCTGTATTCCTCATATAAATCTTCTGGACCAATTATTTGGGATAGCATTTCTGAATGTACCCGTGCATATACATTTTGGTTCTCGAATATTGCAAACTATCTGGTTTTTACCCATTGCAGTAACAGGATATCTGGTTCTCAAATCAGCCAAGTTCAGGTGATCAGGTCTAGAAATCAACTTCACATGACGTTGACAGGAATTGCGGCATCAAAGGTACGTGTATTGCATATATGGAAAGCTCAGAATTTCCAGATTAATTCACAAATAAAAATGGCTTGCAAGACTAGACAATACTAGCACAAATATTTACCTGGTTTATTTAGGCACATGCTCTATGAAAATATCACAAAGTATTATCATATTTAGGAACTCACCATTTGTCAACAGGTGGGAAAATACAAGTTCATTCCAAGCATCTGGAACTCCAGGAAGGCACCAGTGGCTGCAATCAAGTATGGTGTTAGGATGGCTCCAAAGGCCAATATGAGCATCACTTCTGAAGGCCCCCATCAAAGTCACATTCAGGATTGTGACAGGGACACTTGTATTCGCCACAACATCAGCAAGTATATCCCCAAATTCTCTCCTGTCATTTCCTTTCGCCTCAGTTGTAGGTTGTTCTGTTACTTCACAGACCTTTTGATTCAAGCCACTGTAAATATGAAAATTTACCATGAGTGTATGCTTCAACAAAATAACCTGTGCACAGCGTAAATTTGCTTTTCGATGACCCTATCATAAAAGACATTTATAGGGTGTCGTGACGTTAAATCTTCAATTCAAATTGTAGTTACTTCTAGAGTGCAATAAAAACAAAAATTAACAAATGTACTAGGTAAATCTTATTTGTATCTTAGAAAAACACACCTCCAATGAGATGGTTCATATGTCCGGAAGAACACACGCGTTCGTCTTAAATCAACTCTTTCTTTCACCCATGAAGCCCAGGTTTCCAGTGCCATTTTGAAAGCAGCATTAATGGAAGTTCCCAGTTTAAGCACACCTCCAGCCTCAAAATAGCAACCCCTGTTTGCAAACATCAAGCTTGAATATCCAAGATATATGAAGTAGATATCAATGTAGATAGATGGGATACATCTACATTGTAAGCCAAAGAAACCAGGGAACATAAGCTAATCAACAAAAGACAGTAAGCATTTTTTTACTATTCATTCACTTCCTCCATAAAACATTGAAGTTTCAATATTACCAAAAAAAAAAAAATGATGCTGCCTGCTTACTATGTTGTGATCTTAGAAAAACGAACACAATGTAGCCAGTGCCCTTTATAGAACACTGAACACATCACTAAGGCAAAAGAACATGAAGAAAACAAAAATGCCAAGTGAAAGAAGCAGTAACTTCTCATGGCCTCATCATTAAAACCATAAGGCCAGCTTGGATCTTACATAGCCAGTAGTATTCTTTTTCTGAATGAAACTTAGCTGGTATGCAGAAAAAGACTGATATATCAACATCAACAATAATAAAGGAGATGACATGAAAACCTGAACCTACCAAGCTTTTGTGTTGCTATGACTTCAAGGAACAACTACAGCTGATACAGCACCAGCTGTCAAAGCAATTAGCCAAAATCACATCAATCTTGTAAACTGGTTTCTAAACCTTTTATCCTCAATCACTACTTCTGCTGAGAATTCACCTCAGTGTTGATTCATAGGAATAGGTATAATTTTGCTTAAATTTTTGTAAAAAACATTGTCTAACACCCTTTAAATAATTCTATAGAATTGCTTTGAATTTATAGGGATCTAAATGGTGGTGGCATCTTCCATAGGAATACTGTGCTGCCTACATATCTTACCAAGGATAAACATCAGTGTTCATAGCTGTGATGTGTGAACAGTTCACATTAAAAAAAAGAGTAACAATGATTTTCTAGTTAAATCAAGGATCAGCAAATACCAAAAGGTCTGTGAACTCACATGTCAAATAATTTGCTGGCAGTCCACCAATGCCCTGAGTTGAAAATGAGCACATCTGAATCTGCCCATTTCTGACTTAAATCATCCAACTTATCAAGCTTGAGGATGGCACGGACCCTTCTGCGCCCATGGCGAAGTGCGGGAATCTGCTGCACAAGGAACACGGACCGGAAGAACTCCACACTAAGGTTGAACGACTCAAACCTCACTCCTAAAAACCGGATTGTCTTTGAGATTTGGTTGCCATTAACCTCATAAACCGTCCTCGGATCATCCACCCCAGTCATGAGCATGCAAATGAAGGACTCCCACTGCGTGCGGCTCATGGAATCCCCCACAAACACGACCCTCTTCCCTCTCAGCCACTCCAGCACAGCCCGGGCACTGAACCGCGGCAAATCGCATCCCCGAGGCTTCCACCTCCACTTGAGAAACTCGGTGTCCTTCCTCCCATTTGCCAGGCAATTGAACCCCCTCTCTGCAAACGGGCACCGGGAGCTGTTGTACAAGGGATACCTCTCATCGGGCACCCAGACTCCGTCGAACACGTCGCAGGACTCGAGGCTCTCGCCGGCGAACTCGGCGACCACACGGTCCCGGCCGCCCGGGTGCCGGAAGAAGTAGAGGTACAGCGCGCAGGAAAGCACCAGCGCTAGGGAGGCCAGGAGGAACGCCAAGGCGATGCGCTCGATCGACGGGCCCGACGGCGCCGCCGCCCACCAGTTCCGGTGCGCGGCCCCCGGCGTCGAGACCCGCGGGCTCCCGACGCCGCCCCTCGCTGTGAGCCGCGCCGATGTGCTCCGGCTGAAGCTCCCGCTCACCATCTCCCCTCCGCCGCAGCCGTCGCCCGATCTCCCATTCCACAGGTTCCCTTCCCGGCTGCCGAATCGGGCTCAGACCAATTCACGGCAAAACTCCCAGACCAAAACCACTTCGAAGATCGCACGCGAGGCTTTCCTCCCAATCCAGAAGCAGCCGATGACGAATCCCTCCCTTTGATGCTTCACCTTCCGCCCCTCCGCGGTTCAAATTCGCCCGGCGAATCGACTGGATCGAGCCGCGCTTCTCCAGTCCAGACCCCCGCGCGCGGCTCCCGAGATCAGGGAGCTCTGACTGAGTCAGTCGATGGAAGGCGGAGATGAGGACAGCCGATGCAGACCGCCAGCCGCAGATCAGGGACTCACCGAACTCCGTCGACGCGTGCTCCTCCCTCTCTCCGCGATCGCCGGTGCACTGCGGGCGTGCGGGCGCGGCAAGACCCAAAAGCAGCAGCTCGCGAGAGAGAGAGCTCCCGATCCAGGCGCGAATGGTGTTCGCGCGGCGAGGCCGGGTCCGAGGAGGAGCTGAGGCGGCGACGCTCGCGGTGGTTGTGGAGTGGGCGATTTTAAAATACGGAGTTGATCCAAAGGTGTTCATCAGAGAGGCCTGAAAAGATTGCTGGGAACGGGTAGGTGTGCGTGGGGGCCGCATGGCGGCGTCGGGGGTGCGCGGTGACTTTTTGGCGTTTTGACTTTTTTTTTGGCGAGCGAGGTCGAAGAAGGTGTGGTGGTGCTCGACGCCTCGACGTCGACGACATATCGCCGGAAGCCCGGAAGGGGTAGGAGGAGGACGAGCTCACGAGAAGGATGTTTACCTGAACGACGGCCGTCGGCCCAAACGGCCAATGTCGCTGCGTTACCGACTTCCGGCGAGGTCCCGAGGTAGCCGCCAAATGGTAGGAGACTAGGAGGTGAGGTGCCACGACATCCGCGCCCCCATCGACGTCAACTTCACGAGGATCCTGTCACTGGCAAATGGCAATGGCCAATGGCGCCATCACGTCCCGGTCCCGCGTGTCCTCTCTCGTCTTCGTCGAAGGCCATCATGTTTCCATGGCGCTGCGAGGAGTGTGGCCCGAGCCTAACAAGTTTGGCCAGTGTTGGACCACGAGAGCATCCTTTTGAGTTTTGAGCAAAGGAGAGGGGCCGGCCCGAGCGAGGAAGCGAGAGGATGCGATCGATTACGGGGTTATTGGGCTGGCCGTTATCTTGCCCTAAACCAGGCTTGGGCTAGCCTTTTCTGAGTAGTGTGTTGTTTGGTGAGTCCCTCAAAGTCAAGCTAATCCATGGGCCATGGCGTAACGGCCGTAACCAGTGTATCTTGCTTCCTGCTCCACGACCACGAGACCGGCGGCGGCGGCGCAGCCTCCGTCGCTCCTGCAGATCCAAGTGAGAGAGCAGCCAAAGAAACCTACTACCCCGGGGCCAGAAGATTTTCTTTCTAAAAACCAGACCAGAATCGAGATCTTTCTCTAAAACAAACCAAAGACTACCACCAAAGAACCAAACCCAAGCGAACAGCCGTGAAGAATGTCCGGCTCGTCAAAATAAACGTGTGATGCGTGGTCAAGACGCGCTGCAGTGCACAAAACCCGATAGGTTACTTTTCGCGGCTTGCACCACAATCACATTGGCGACGATCACAAAACCTCGTTTTGGTCCTCAGGTTTAGGGATGAAATCGGTCGGAAACGATCGAAATTATGCATTATCATTTCCTATCATATTTTTTACTCGGAACGAGCGAAAACGATACCGATAACGAAAAATCGATACATCAGAAACGAAACCATCGGATCGAAAATATGTCGATATCGATCGATAACGGTACCTCAAATCGAAAACACCAAAACCATGAATGGACATATATGCAACATGTTCACAACCAAATGAGTGACCAACAGTCCAACATGAATATTACTGCACCGTATGCCCATACTATAACCACCTATGACTCACAACTACTAAATTTTGCAGCCAACAAGTTTACATCTGTGACCAACCTCTGAAGCTAAGGCTCGGCGATGGTCGTGTCAGCGAGTTGGGGACTGCGAGTGGAGACTGAAGTTATATACGTAGGGTTGTGTTATTAGGCCATGTTGGGCCTCGGTGTTACCTAGGCTTATGGGCCATCCGATGACAATTCGGAATCCCGACGGAATTTTCCAAGCAAAAACGGTCGATACATATATTCGTCGGAACAAAGCCACTATCATTTCCTTTCCACCAACGTTTTCCTATTTCCAAACCATTTCCGGCTCCTACCATTTCCATTTCATTGTTTCTCATATTTTTCGAAAACGAAGCTCGGTCGATCGGGAATTTCCGTAACTGTTTTCACCCCTACTCGGGTTGGCTCCAGGGACGCCGCCCCAAAGACATTGCCCCACTTTTATACCACAAGTTCAAGAGGAAGAAACGGACGGTGGCGGAGGCGCTGCAGGATAATGCTTGGCTACGCGACCTAGATTACCGTATGGGTTTCACGATTACACACCTTTCGCAGTTCGTCACATTGTGGAACCTAGTGAAAGACACCGAGTTGCGACAGGGCCACGAAGACCGCATCACTTGGACGCAAACTCCACATGGGGAGTACACCACAGCTTCGGCTTACATGGCACAGTTCAATGGCTGCGTTCCTACTCCAGACGTTGCCATCATTTGGAAAACTTGGGCCCCCCGAAATGCAAATTCTTCGCTTGGTTAATCCTTCAAAACAGAGTGTGGACTTCTGACAGGCTAGCCAGCAGGGACCGGGACCACTGCCCTTCATGCCCCCTTTGCAGAGAAACCATGGAGTCCGCACACCATCTTTTGGCAACTTGTCGTTTCACGCGCAGAGTTTGGAGCTTGGTTGCTGGGTGGACGGGCCTCATCGAGTTCAGGCCGTCGGAGTGGCCGGCCAGCAGATCACCGTTACAATGGTGGAAGAATCTCTCAAATCTGCCGGATGTGCCGCGGAAAGGCGTGCGATCATTCATCCTCCTTGTTATCTGGGAGGTCTAAAAGGAACGAAATGACAGAGTCTTCAACCGCAGAGAGGCTGCACCACCTTCCACAGTAGCGAAAATAAAGAGCGAGGCGTCCGCTTGGATCGCTGCGGGAGCAAAGGACCTTGCGGTCCTTTTGGCTAGATCATAAATACAGCTGTAATAGAAACGTTTTTTCCGTGTCGGGTCCCGATTTGTAAATCTCTCCTTTATCAATAAAATAGGCACATACTGTGCCCGTTGGTTAAAAAAAAAACCCCACGATACTCTCGGTTGGTTTGAAGGTTGTCGGTGTCGTTTTCCCGCACAGCGCAGGACAGGCCACTGGACAACCAAAGTGGGTGGACAGTGGGCGACTGGACGGGCTCCACCGCTCCAGACTCCAGGCTCCAGCCACTAGACAGTTTCCTGCTGCGCCATCGCGCGTCGCCTGGCACAGCGCCACCTTTGCACTCGCGGCACGCACCTGTGGCACGTGCCCCTCCTTCCACTAGGACCAGAGTCCAGCCGTAAAATCCAGGGGCGGAGCACGGTGTTTTTCATTAATCCGCCTTCGCTAATCAGCCACCTTGGCCGCTCATCAGTTAATTGTTGCACATCTTGGTCAACGGTCAGCACTGACAGTGGTAGTATATTCTTCCATCAGCAAATCAACCATTCAACCATATCACAGCGACCTGGCCAACAGCAGCAGGAGCAAAAGTGCAAAACGGTGTCTGCTGTCACAAATCTGCTCTCGACTTGCTCCAGTTACCAAATTTTGAGTTGCTCCTGCTGCCAATTTTGAGCACCGAACGGACGGTCGAGAATGTTTCGAAAAAAAAAGGACGGCCGAGATCATGATCCGCTTTCAGTTGGGTGCCTCTTCATTGCTCGTCGTCCAACTGTGTCCCCTCCTCGCTGCTCACCGGCTCAGCAGGCAAACCCACGAACCCAGGTGTCCCAGGCAGTTGAGACTTGAGACACCCACAGAATTCGCTAGCCCCCGACTTCCCGCGGGAACCCCTCGCGAAACCACTGCACCCACCGGTTTTCCGAACACCAGCCACGATCTCCGATCCTCCAGCTTGTCGCATCCGGCATCCAGAATTATATACACGCACACGCCGGCGTTCGCCGTCCAAGAAAAGAAACCCGCTCCTACACTCCACAGTCACCAGGGCAGTGGCCTCCTCCCGCAACAGCTGAGCCGATCCCTCGACGATGCAGGCCCACGGCATGTCCGTCCGCGCCCGCGCCCCGGTGACGGCCGCGGCGCCCACCACCGCACGCAGCCGCGGGCAATGCCGCGCGTCCGCCGCCACGGCAGTGGCAGCGCCCGTGGCGCGCGCCGCCCGAGTGACGCACTCGATGCCGCCGGAGAAGGCGGAGGTGTTCCGGTCCCTGGAGGGCTGGGCGGCACGGTCGCTTCTGCCGCTGCTCAAGCCGGTGGAGGAGTGTTGGCAGCCGACGGACTTCCTGCCGGACTCGTCCTCGGAGATGTTCGAGCACGAGGTCCGGGAGCTCCGCGCGCGCGCCGCGGGGCTCCCCGACGAGTACTTCGTCGTGCTGGTGGGCGACATGGTCACGGAGGAGGCGCTGCCCACGTACCAGACCATGATCAACACGCTCGACGGCGTCCGCGACGAGACCGGCGCCAGCGCGTGCCCCTGGGCCGTCTGGACGCGCGCCTGGACCGCCGAGGAGAACCGCCACGGCGACATCCTCGGCAAGTACATGTACCTCTCCGGCCGCGTCGACATGCGCATGGTCGAGAAGACAGTGCAGTACCTCATCGGCTCCGGCATGGTACGCTTCCCGTCGTCACCATCATCATCTTGGATCTTGCAATTCTCGATTTTCCCATCGTGACGTGACATTATTTGACGCCTTAAATTACGTGCTCTCTGGGTGCGAATTCCAGGACCCGGGAACGGAGAACAACCCGTACCTGGGCTTCGTGTACACGAGCTTCCAGGAGCGCGCGACGGCCGTCTCGCACGGCAACACCGCGCGGCTCGCCAAGGCGCACGGCGACGACGTCCTGGCGCGCACCTGCGGCACCATCGCCGCCGACGAGAAGCGCCACGAGACGGCGTACGGGCGCATCGTGGAGCAGCTGCTGCAGCTCGACCCGGACGGCGCCATGCTCGCCATCGCCGACATGATGCGCAAGCGGATCACAATGCCCGCGCACCTCATGCACGACGGCCGCGACATGGGCCTGTTCGAGCACTTCGCCGCCGTCGCGCAGCGCCTTGGCGTGTACACCGCCAGAGACTACGCGGACATCGTCGAGTTCCTCGTCAAGCGGTGGAAGCTGGAGACGCTGGAGAGCGGTCTCACCGGCGAGGGACGCAGGGCCAGGGACTTCGTCTGCGGGCTCGCGCCGAGGATGCGGCGGGCGGCGGAGCGCGCCGAGGACAGGGCCAAGAAGGATGAGCCCAGGAAGGTCAAGTTCAGCTGGATCTTTGATAGAGAAGTTGTTGTCTAGGCACTTTGTGTTCGGCTGCTGACTCCTGAGTTTGACATGATCAGGTCATGTCACTGTCTGTCAGTGTCTTTGTCACAATGTGTTTGTGTATTCTGGTATTAGTTCTTTTCTGGTATTATCAAATTAGGCGGAATGTGTTTCTGCATTCTTGACAAGAGTTGTTGCGATTTCGAGCCTACGAATTGGTCACGTTAACATATACTAATTTAATCGCGCCACAGAACAGACAAAAATTGCAGAGCGCTCTGTGCAAGCTCAGTAATCCAATAACCAGAAAAGGGATAGCATGAGAGGGCAGTGCCAAGAAGATTGATATAGACATGATTTCATATTTCATATGCATACGCCCATTTTGGCGCAAAAAGAATCCTAGTAAATTTTTTTGGTCAAATGCAGCAGATCAAAACCTTTTCTGCATCACCGTGCACTCTGCAAGCTCCACGCAAAGATCCCCAGATCACCTCGTTGGGTTCCTCATGTTCTTGACAATCTCGTAGGCTTCCTTCAATTTTCCAGCCCGTCCTAAGGGGTCAACCAGGCAGCCATAATGCTCCACTCCAGCCTCAACTCCATACACTTCAAACTTGTTGAAGATTCTTAAGCCTTGATCCACAAACCCACCGTGCGTGCAAGCTCCAAGCACGGCAAGGAGTGTGATCACATTGGGCTTCTGGTCCGAACACTCCATCATGAAGAACAGCTGAATTGCTTCTTCGCTCCGGCCATGGCTAGCAAGTGCGGAGATAATGTGTTCCAGCATTCAGTGTTATTCCATCTCATGCTGTCAAATATGTCTCGGGTGTAAGCGAGGTCACCACACTTGGCGTACATGTCAATCAGACCGTTCATAACAAAGTGGTTCTTCCGGATATGCTTCCGGTTGATGAAGTCATGAACCTTCTTCCCCTGCTCCGGCGAACCCACGGATCAGCGTCGCCCACGTGACGTGCGTCCGGGACGGCATGGCGCCGAACAGCGCCAGGGCGCCGTCCATGTCCCCCGCCGCGGCGTACCCGACGAGCAGCACGTTGCAGGTGACGACGTTGCGGTCCGGCACCTCGTCGAACGCCCTGCGCGCGCGGGGCGCCGCACTGCGATACATGGACACGGCGTGGTGCCGACGAGCAGGTCGCGGGCGAAGGCGGACTTGAGGGCCTCCGCTTGGAGGGACCTGCCGAGGCCATGCTCGGGCCGGGAGGCGGCGGCAGCGGCCTTGGGAGGATGGGAGGACGGGCTGTTAGCAGTGGCTCGTCTTCGAGTGAAGCAAGGCAGGAGTCCGCAGAAATTGGGAAAGAGGGCACAAGTGGGCCGTGAAGAAGCTCAAGGCCCAGGAGACCCAACCCGCGTATAGCTGGCGCTGAGTGGTTGCGTGTGTAGCGTGTGTAGCCTCGCCGGTTTAAAAGGGAAGGAAGGGAGATGAGAGAGATTATCAAAAATTGTAAATCAACAACTTATTTCTATCAATCTACCTCTGCCTGATGCTGTTCTTCCCCTGTTCTTCTAAGTTCTGCATCCAACCCTACCCCTTCTCCAATCCTATCCCCTGCTTCCGCTCACAATTGGTATCAGATTCGTTCGGTTCTGGATCCACATATTACCCCTCTGCTATCGCTTCATCGATTGGACTTGTACCCGGATTCGGTGCGGTTCTTCGAGTTCATACCGTGTGTGTGAGCTCGATCCCGGTAATTCCACCCACGCAGGTCCGATCTGGAGCAGTTGCCGCCCCACGACCACTACACCCGCCTCCAACGTCGCCAAGGAGTCATGAGTCTCGACACCAAGATGATCCTCGAGGAGCTGCGCAAGTCCGACGCCAAGTGGGAGAAGCGATTCGAGGAATCCGACGCCAAGTGGGGGAAGCGTTTTGAGGATCTCGACGCCAAGTGGGATCTCAAGTACAATGAAGCGGGCGACAAGGTTGAAGAGCGAATGAGCAAGCTCGAGCAGGCCGCGGCATCCTTTGAGGAGTGGCAACCAGGCATCTAAGGATCCATCGACGATGTCAAGCTCGAGGTCCGCAAGCTCAACAAGCACATGGAGCGAATTGCTATCAATCAAGTCCCCTCCAAGTCCGACGGCATCTTCAAGCTGCCGGAGTCGGCGTCCGCGCGCCCATCTGCCGGATCCCACGCCGACGGGCCAAGCGGCCACCGCGAGGATCTCCAGCACCAGGAGGATGGTTTCGGGTCTGTCATGGCCGTAATCCATCCCCCGGTCAAGGGTGCGTATACTGCTCTTCCCACACCGATGTTTAATTCAGTGCATAATCAAGTGCCTACTCCTGGGAATCATGGGGGAATAGTTGGTAGTGAGCACAATTCCATGGGGAAACTGCCTAAACTGAATTTCGCCTTGTTCGATGGTGATAACCCTAAACATTGGCTTACCCGTGCTGAGGATTACTTTGAGTTGTGCAATGTAGATCCTGATAGATGGGTCAAGTTGGCTTCTATGCATTTTTCTCCCATAGCTGCTCGTTGGTTGCCTTCTGTAGAAAAGAGGCTGAAGGTTTGTTTGTGGTCTGAATTTCGCCAACTCCTTCTGGATAGGTTTGGGCGAGATCAGCACGAGTTGCTAGTTCGTCAATCCCTGAGTATTAGGCAAACCGGCCCTGTAGTTGAGTACATTGAGAAGTTTGCTGCGCTTATGGATCAGCTTGCTGCTTATGATTCTCACACTGATCCCTTGTATTTCACCATGCGGTTCATTGATGGATTGCGTGAGGATCTTATTCAGCGTCCTTCTAGCCTGGATACTGCCTATGTGCTTGCTCAGTTGCAGGATGAGGTGACTTCGGGTGGCAAGCGCAAGGAATTCCGGAAGCCGGATTACCCTTTGCGTTCCAGCACGGCTTCAGCTTGGCCAATTCCGCCGCCTCCTCCGCGGCCGGACAAGTTGGGGCAGCCCGCTGCCGAAGATCGTCGCCACCTGGAATCTGCCCGGTGGGCGTTCTGCTGAAGAACGTCTCTCTGCATTGAGAGCATATCGCCGTGCTCAAGGGCTCTGTCAACATTGTGCAGAGAAGTGGACTAAGGGGTACAAGTGCTCAGACAAGTGCGACAATGCTCTGCGAGAAGGTCTTGGATTATTTCATGTCACAGAAGAAGCCTCTGATGATGTTGCAAGTCAAGGTACTGAGCAATTATTTCTCACATTGTCTGTGGCTGCTCTTTCTGGCCTTCCTGCACCTCGTACCATGTGTATTCAGGGGCTCATTCAAGGAAGAACTATAAGAATTCTGGTTGATTCGGGCAGTTCCAATACTTTTATCAGTGAGCAACTAGCTGATAGTCTTATGGGGATTTCTTCCTTGGGTTGTCCATTATCAGTCAAAATTGCTAATGGTAAAGTCATTCCTTGTTCCTCATATATCCCAAAAGGTAAATGGAGCTCTGGTGATTGTGAATTTGAGTCTGAATTGAAAGTGCTTCCACTTACTTCTTATGATATGATATTGGGTCTTGACTGGTTGGAGCAATTTAGCCCAATGAAGGTTCACTGGAAACAGAAATGGATGGCTATTCCCTATAAGGGATCTACTGTGGTGCTCTATGGAGAATCTCATGATCTTCTGTGGATCATCATTCGAGTTTGCTCAGTGGAAATTGTGGCTGAGGATAAGGTGATTGTAGTTATGCCATCAGAGGTTCAACATCTTATTGAAGAATTTGCTATTCTGTTTGAAGTCCCTACTAATCTTCCTCCACCCAGATCTACTGACCATTCTATACCTCTAGTAGAAGGTGTTGCTCCAGTGAACATTAGGCAGTCTGAGATATCCTCCGCTATGGCGAGATTGAGCGGTGCAAGAGATGCTGAAGAATGGTCTGATTCAGCAAAGTGCCAGTCCATTTTCATCTTCTGTGCTGTTGGTTAAGAAGAAGGATAACTCTTGGAGATTTTGTGTTGATTACAGACACCTCAATGCCATAACCATTAAGGGAAGGTACCCAGTGCCTATAATTGATGAATTTCTGGATGAATTGGCAGGAGCTTGTTGGTTTACTAGTTTGGACATGAGGGTAGGATTTCATCAGGTGAGGCTTAAGCCTGGTGAGGAATACAAGACTGCATTCCAAACACACTGTGGGCATTTTGAGTTCAGGGTTATGCCATTTGGCTTAACTGGTGCTCCTGGAACCTTTCAAGCTACTATGAACTTCACTTTGGCACCATTCCTGAGAAAATTTGTATTGGTGTTCTTTGATGATATTCTAATTTACAGCAAGACTTTTGAAGAACATGTCATGCATATCAGGATGGTTTTTGAGTTGTTAGCTAAGGAGCAGTGGAAGGTTAAGCTGTCTAAGTGCTCCTTTGCTCAAAGGGAAATTAGCTACTTGGGTCATGTGATCAGTGCACAGGGTGTGGGGACAGATCCAAAGAAGATAGAAGCTATAGCCAATTGGCCTGTTCCACAAAATGCTAAGGAATTGAGAAGTTTCTTAGGCTTGGCTGGCTATTACAGGAAGTTTGTGAGATACTTTGGGGTCATTTCAAAGCCTCTCACTAAATTACTCAAGAAGAATGTGTTGTTTGTATGGACTACTGACCACACTAAGTCATTTTCTGCTCTGAAACAAGCATTGTGCAGCTCTCTGATTACATCTTTGCTGATTTCTCTAAAGTTTTTGCATTGCCGATGCTAGTGCGTGGGGTGGGAGCTGTATTATTGCAAGATGGTCATCCCTTGGCTTTCCTGAGTAAAGCCCTAGGCCCTAAATCTATGGGTCTCTCAGCTTATGAAAAAGAATATATGGCTATTCTTTTGGCTGTCCAGCAATAGAGGCAGTATTTGCAGCATGCTGAATTTATGATTTTCACAGATCAAAGAAGTTTGACTCAATTGAATGAACAAAGGCTTCACACCAATGGCGTGAAGGTGTTTACTAAAATCTTTGGGGCTTGATTACAAGATTGTGTACAAGCGGTCTGAAAGCAGTGGCAGATGCCCTGTCTAGAAAAACCTTTCATGATTCTCAATGTGCTGCTTTGTCTGTGGTGCAACTTACTTGGATCAAAGAAGTGATAAATGGTTACTCTTCAGATCCACATGCTCAGGACATGGTTGCCAGGCTGACAATTGATTCTAGTGTTGTACAGGATTTTTCCTTATCTGATGGGTTGCTCAAGTACAAGGGTGCTGTCTGGATTGGCTCCAATCCTTTGCTCCAACAGAAGATTTTGCAAGCTTGCCACTCAACTGCTCTGGGGGGGGGCATTCTGGGTTTCCAGTTACTTATATGAAGATCAAGCAAATGTTTGCATGGAAAGGAATGAAGGCAGCTGTTCACAATTGGGTGAAATCTTGTACTGTATGTCAGCAAGCCAAACCTGACAGAGCTGAACTCCCAGGTCTATTACAGCCCTTGCTTGTTCCTTCTTCAGCTTGGCAGGTGATATCTATGGACTTTGTAGAAGGTCTTCCACAGTCTGGTTCTTTCAATTGTATCCTGGTTGTAGTGGACTCTTTTACCAAATATGGTCATTTCTTACCTTTGAAGCACCTTCACGGTATCGGTGTGGCCAAAACCTTCACGGATAATATCTATAAATTGCATGATGCTGGTCTATTATCATTCTTGATTGAGGCGAAATTTTCACGATGAAATTCGGCAAGAGTTCATTGATTGGGCGATGTAGCTGCGCATATGACTTCCGATTACCATCCTCGATCGATGGCGAGAGGAGAGACTCAACCAGACAATGGAGACATTTCTTCGTTGTTTCGTAAATGCTTGTCCTTCTAAGTGGTTGACGTGGTTATCACTTGCAGAGTTCTGGTACAATACGTTTGAACACTCAGCTATTCAAAGAACTCTATTTTCAGCTCTGTATGGATATGAAGCTCGACATTTTGGCATTTACGCTGTCTGATGTGATTCGGGAGGTAGATGAGTGGGTCCAGGATCGAAAGATGATGACTGAACTCATTAAGCAACATTTGCACAGATCCAAGGACCGTATGAAAAAGCAAGCAGATAAGCATCGTTCTGAGCGGCAATTTGTAGTGGGCCAGAAAGTGTTTTTGAAGTTGCAACCATATGTGCAATCTTCATTAGCCCCTCGCTCGAACCAGAAGCTTTCCTTCAAATACTTTGGGGCGTTTGAAATTCTGGAACGTGTGGGATACATGCGCCTAAGCTGCTCTTGCCTCCAACTACTTCCATTCATCCTGTCTTTCATGTATCTCAGTTGAAGCCTGCAGTACTTCAAGCCGATCAGGTATCTCCATCTTTACCGTCTGACATTGAGCTGCTTCGTGTTCCAGAAGAGGTATTGCAAACGAGGACAATTACTCGTAATACTCGCCAAGTGTCACAAGTGCTCGTGAAATGGTCGGACTGGCCGGAATCTATGGCTACTTGGGAGGATCTGGAAGACTTGCATAGGCACTTTCCACAGGCACCCGCTTGGGGTCAAGCGGCGTTTCAAGAAGGGGGGGATTGTTAGCAGTGGCTCGTCTTCGAGTGAAGCAAGGCAGGAGTCCGCTGAAATTGGGAAAGAGGGCACAAGTGGGCCGCGAAGAAGCTCAAGGCCCAGGAGGCCCAACCCGCGTATAGCTGGCGCTGAGTGGTTGCGTGTGTAGCGTGTGTAGCCTCGCCGGTTTAAAAGGGAAGGAAGGGAGATGAGAGAGATTATCAAAAATTGTAAATCAACAACTTATTTCTATCAATCTACCTCTGCCTAATGCTATTCTTCCCTATACGATCTTTGTTCTTCCCTGTTCTTCTAAGTTACGCATCTAACCTACCCTTCTCCAATCCTATCCCTGCCCGCTCTGCAGGCGATGGTGCGTGGGCGCGCGGGTTCCTCAGCGTGAGCGAGGCGGCTTCCCGGAGGAGTAAGCCACTCATATCGAGGCAGGCGGGGTCAGCGTGATTAGGGAGCCTACGGGAGGCGCAGCATCGGAAGAAAGAATTGTCTAGGCGAGCTGTTCCGTGAGGCAGTGTGAGGCGCCAAGAATCGTCTAGGCGAGCTGTTCCGTGAGGCAGTGTGGGGCGCCGCTGTCTAGAGAAGGATTCGAATTCCTCCTCGACGGTCTCGGGCCTCCTCACCGCAACCCGGCAGCGGGGTGACGGGACTACCGTGAGCCGCCGCTCAAGCCCGGTGGTGGATGGGCCCACTTATCAGGGGTCGTTGGAGCCGCTAGTGAGGTGGTGGCGTGGAGCGCCTCGCTCGGTTGGCCATGCCCCATGCGAGCGCTCGCCAGTGTTAAAAAAAATAGGTGGGAACCAGTCCGGTTAGACCGGTAAACCTCAGAAACCTGGCCAAACCGGGCCTTCCGGTTTACTGGCCGGTATTTTTGGGGCGGCTAACAGGATTGGTTCCGGGTTTTTACCTTGCTCCCGCTCGAGCACCACTTTGGTGGCGAATAATGTGAAAAAGAAATCTGGCCATGTCTCGTCGTCTGGCAACTTGGCAAACCGAGCACGTTGAAGATGGCACGGAACTGAGAGTCCTCGTCGCCGACATGGAATGGGTGGCGCCCTCCCGTTGTTGACGACCTCCGCCATATGACGCGACCTAGGAACCATGCGTCGACACGCGCGTCGTAGACGAACGTCTCCAGCAGAAGTGGTTCCTAGCTTCTGCCTTTGTGTCACTGTATGTGGTGTGGCCGGCTGGACGCTGAGCCAGCTCGGCTCGGCTCGACTTGGTCCAACTCGTTAGTCTAATGAGCTAGCTTGGCTTGACTTGTTAACAAACGAGCAAAAAATATGGGAAAATTGGACATTTACCATCAAAAGAATCCATGTGTATATATATATATATATATATATATATATATATATATATATATATATATATATATATATATATATATATATATATATATCGGATAAATCCATTCTACTCCCGGGTGTAGTTACTCCCACGTTCAAAATACCACTTTGTGTATATGTACATACCCATTTATCAATTGGAGTATGTAAACACACCTAAAATAAGATTTATCAAAGTGATAACCATGAAAAAATTTCAGTGGAATTCATAATTTTTTGCACCTTGTGATATATGTTATTTCCTATATAGAAACATGAGTATGTTCACAATCTATGTGTTTCCTCATATATAAAAAATGGGTATGTCCACATATCATTTTTGAAAATCAAGTATGTGTCCATACTTATTCTATAAACCTCAAGTATGCAAAGATATCCTATAATTTTTGAGATACAAGTACGGGAATAGTTACTCCCGGGAGTAGAAAAAACTCGTCCTATATATATATACACATATACATATATATATATATATATATACACACACCCCCCATTAAAAGAGCTACCCTTAGACAGTTACTGTTGAAAGGTTACAAGTTACAGGTAGAGTAAAGTGCAACTCCGGTCCATAAACTTTTTATGATGTGTCATCCCGATCCATAAACTTTCAAAGTGTGTCATTGTTGTACCTAGACTTAATTCGGGTCTCTAATCAGCCTATTAATAGGTTCATTGCACCGAATGGCTATTGTGTATTTGCAACTAGAACCCTATCTTTTTTTTTGTTAATTGATTTTTCATCCTTCCCACACGCCACTGTCGTGGTTTCTCGCGGGTCGCGGCCGCCCTAAACTCTCACGTCGCGTCTCCCCCGCGACTCCTGAGTCTAGGAACCTTGTCGAGCCTTGTTCGACGCGGCGCTAGGCAGACATGCCGTCGCGGGGGAGACGCGCCGTCGCCGGGGCGCGAGGGTTTAGGGCGTCTGCGACCTGCGAGAAACCATGTCAGTGACGCGTGGGAGAGATGAAAAATCAATCGATAAAAAAAAGATAGTGTTCCGGTTGCAAATATACAATAGTCATTTAGTGCAATGGATACGTTAATGAGCTGATTAGAGATCGAGTAAAGCATGAACAATGATATACTTTAAAAGTTTATAGATCGAGATGACGCAGCATAAAAAGTTTATGAACCGACATTGTCCTTTACTCTTACAGCTACGTAGCACTCTGTTAGCTCCCATCCGACCGTCCGTGACCTTTCTGTCTGGTCCGTTAGTTGCATCTTCCTCCTCTAGTCCTCTTCTTCCTCCCACGCTCCCAGCAGAGACGCATCACCCTCCCTGAACCCTGATTCTCTCCTTCCTCTCCCAACAGAGCTGCCCGCGTCCGCCGGACCTCCGAGCTGCACGGCGTCCACTCAAATCGATCCCCACGATGCCGAGTTGGGTCCCCGCGTTCTCCTCCGCGTCGCATACGCCGCTCCAGCTCTACCGCCCTCGCTGCCCGTCTCGCCGCGCTCCCGGACCTCCACACTCACCTCGCCTCCTTCCCGTTGCCCACGCCACCACTCACGTGCCTCCGCCTCCTCGCCACCGCAGGGGACCGCGCATCCGCGCTCGAAGTTAAGCCTTCGGCTCCCTTCCTGCCGCCCCGCGAAGGTGAACAACGTTGTCATCGAGCTCCACGCGAGAGAGCGACCATGACGCCACCGTTGTTCCGTGGCATGGTCTGTGAGGGGGCGCTCCCGAACGGCCGTCTCTCCTGCCGCTCCCGACCGTCGATGGCGTCAAGCTCGGGCCGCAGATGCGCACTGCCATTGCTGCTATGCGGGAAGCTGGCCATATTGATTGGCACGGAGGACTTTGTCGAGGAGCTTTCACACAACGCAAGGTCAAGGATCGGGTAGTACATGGACAGAAGCAGCAGTGCAAATCAGATCTGAAGCCATAACTAGATCCGCGCGAGATCGCTAGGAAGAGGAGGGAGATGCAAGAAAACCAGAGCCTGACATCTTGCTCTCCGAATGCTTCCTGGAACCATTGACTGAAACTGACACCGATTTAGGAGCTAAAAGGATTCTAATCCTCAAAAAACTGAAGAGGCACACGAGGTTACTCCAGGAATGGCGGCATGCTCGAGTTGAACAAGCTGATGCCGAGGGATCAGGTTGCAGTTGCTCCTCCTTCAGCTGGCGTGGTCTGCCCTCTGCCGACCGGAAAAACATGTCTACCAAGCGGAGCGCGCTGCTACTGGTGTGCCGACCTTCGCCACCGCCGGGAGCTGGCCATGCTGCGGCAGTACCTCATCTCGGATGCTCGTTCACCAGAAACCAGACCCGCCTCACCTCACCTCGGAGACGACGACGGTAGCAAAACTGACGGGGAAGCAAACACAATGGTAGATAGCTATAACGTGGTGAATTTTGATGGTAAATATCAACAGGTAAGTCTTTTGATGCTATATATCCAAAGGTGAGCTCTTTTGATGCTATAGATCCAATTTTTCCAAAATATGGCTCGGGTTGGCTTATTAGTAACAGAAGCTAGCTTCTTAGGCTCACGAGCTCTTTTTAAAATTAGCAATTATAAACTTCTAAATGTTAAATTTCACAATGTATGCGTATCTCTATATGCATCGTTGAAATTTAGGCTTGATTTGAGTTTGACTTGGAAATCTCGGCTTCCTATGTTGGATCTTTTACGTTCCAGCTTGTTTAGCTCATGAGCAGCTTGCGAGTTGGCTCGAGCTAGCTCGTTAACAAAACGAGCAAAAAATAATTGCCTGCCTCGTTACAAATATGACCGAGCCGAGCCAAGTCGAGTCGAGCTACAAGCCATCCTGGAGGTGTGGGTCCCATCACGGTGGAGCCTACGGGACAGTGACTCAGCGGCAGACAATCCAACTGCAGAGGATCTCGTCGCTCTCCAGCATCCACCTCGCACTTTACACGAAGGATTTGTAAGAGCACGCCGTCTGTGTGATGGAAATTTAGCATGAAACCCCCGTCACAGCCGAGCGACGAGCGCGCCGTCGCCTCGCGAAAGGACGACGGAGGCTCGTGCTCCCAAGCCATAACGACGCTCCTAGCACCGTTGTATGCTGCGCTGCAGTCTCTCGAAGGCGGAACTCGATCCGCTGCATGCGACGGCAAGATTTGGCGCGGCCAGCACCGTCCGCGCGGGAAGATAGCATCTGAAATCCACCCGACCGCACCATTTTTTTCCTCATATACCTCAATCCCAGGCTTCCCAGCTCCCCAAGATTACAGTGATCCAGAAAAGAGGAAACAGGTACAGCAAAAGATCCGTACAAAAAGGGAATAAGAACGGAGCATCTCATCGAGGTGCCGCATCAACTCCTCCAAGAATCGCCATTGCCGCTTGTTCTTGATGCCTCCGAGCAGTCCGCTATTGCTACAAGCAGTATGGCATCCCAGCCTGCGGCCGACCTCTCCTCGGCGTTCTCCCATCCCCATATGTGTGCCGCCCTCCATGGCGTTGGTGTCCGCAGAAGAGAAAGATGAGGGACAATGATGGGTGGGGAGAAGAAAGAGAGGATAAGGATACAGCTCATGCTATTGCTGAACCCTGGGTAGACTACGTTCAGACCAAGGGCCCATGGTTCATGGCTCATGACTGTAGTGCTCGTGGTACAATAGTGCAGCCTGCAGCGATTGCACTTATTTCTTTTCCAAATATTTTGTCTCAATATATAACATCTGGGCTTTGTTTAGTTGTTGGAAAAATTTGCCTTTTCAACGTTTCGAACTCCTCATAGTGATGTAGCGTTCGTTTGTTTGCGGTAAATATTATCCTACCATGACCTAACTAGGCTCAAAAGATTCGTATCGCAAAGTACATCAAAACTGTGTAATTAGTTATTTTTTTACCTATATTTAATACTCCGAACATATGTCTTTTGGCGTATTTAATGTGATGTGATGGAGAGAGAGTGGAGAAAACGTTAGAAATTTTAGCAAACTAAACAAGGCCCTGGTCATACTTATATTAGGTCTCATCTATGATTGTTCCTATCAAGCGTATGGAGCATTCTGTCATATAAGCATAAGAATAGCTACAAAGATCAAATTATGTACTAGATCATCATAATTTATGGGCTGAAAGATGAATTAAAGAGATAAATGCATGAGCGGACCTTCAACTTGGCATGGAGTGTCATTTGAGTCCTCAAACTTCCAAAATGCACATCTAACTCCATAAACTTGCTAATTGATTCACATGAGGTTCAAAACACAATTACACATGTTAAACAAGCTGACGTGGACATGATATGTGGGCCCATCTTCTACCTCCCCCTCTCTCTCGGTTACTCCCCGCCGCTCCCGTTGCTCCACTCACGCAGGGCGCGGTGAGCGCCGGCGTCTGCTCCACCCTCGTGGGCTCGGACGCAGCTGCCGCTCCCGCGCGCCCAGGTCTCAGCCGCCGCTACCACAACTTCTTGTACTGCAGATTCACGAACTGCTACTTCCTCGTCTTGTGGTTGGAGAAGGACACCTTGTTCGCCCGGTTCGTCTTCTTGTCAGTGAAGGGGCACACCCAACCTCGATGAAGAAACCAAACGAAACTTCACCCTCTCATCAATCGGACAAAAATTAGTTGATGCAGGTCAGTACTGATGGATGCGAACTTTCTGGTAATAGGATTGAAATTGAAAGGGCGGTGCAGCTAGGCATTGAATTGAACAATGCCACTGGAGAACTAGCTGAATCGATTAGCATAGAAGAATCGAGCAGCCAGCTAGCTGAAGATTCGTTGGTAGCAAGAGGAAACAAACGAACAAGGGAACGAAGAAAAGTAAATCGAAGACGTACGCACGACGATGGGCTGGACCTGTCTCTTGGGGAGGGGGGCCACGGCGGTCGAAGTGGCAGCGCCGACGGAGAGGGAGAGGCCGGCGAGCTGGGACGTGGCGAAGCCGAGGGAGGTGGAGGACGACCGTCCTGGAGGACCTGGGCAGCTGCGGTGCTACCGGCAGCTGCGTGCGGGACCTCGTGCAGACGCTCGCCGCGCCCTGCGCGAGTGGAGCGAATGGTGGCCGCGAGCAGAGACCAGAGGGAGAGGGGAGGTAGAAGATGGTCTGACATGTGGGTCCCACATGTCAGGACCACATGTCATGTCCAAGCCAGCATGTTTAATGTGTCTAATTGTGTTTTGGACCTTACGTGAACGAATTAGCAAGTTTATGGATGTAGATGTGCATTTTGAGAGTTTAAGGACCCAAATGACACTCTACGCCAAGTTAGAGGTCCGGCCATGCATTTATCTCTGAATTAAATGTCTCATAGACAATCAAATGAATGACTCATTGTACAATTTGTCTATTTTGCTGTCCGTGTGATCCAAATAGAAGCTGTCTAAACTGTTGTACATAACCTAAGGACACTCCAGCACTCTCAAAGCAGAACAGAGTGTACTCCTATCTCTATTGATTACACTAGAACGGTTGGCGCGCGTTGCGCACCCTACAGTGTATATAAGCACATGGTGGAGAACGAATGCAAAATAAAAAAGCATCAAATATAGTATAAGCATGCAACGACAACATATAAGACAGCTCAAGATCCGCATATATATCATAAAAGCACATGAGCACCATACAATCTTAATCATCACCAAAGGTGTTTGTCTGGCAACTAATACATAAATACTACATCACATCCATGCATCTTAACCTATCGTCAAAGGTGCTTGTTCGGAATATAATATGGCAATATTACAGGACATCCATCCACCTTGACTGCTGGCATCTAATAGATCAATATCACAGTGCACCAATCTGCCTTGACGCCGAGGTGTTTGTTCGCATGAAATGCATCAATATTACAACACAACAACTGCCATCCACCCTGACCACCCTACCCATGAAATTAGGTGTTTGCTCAGCAATTAAACCTTGACATTACAACACATTTGATCGCCATTAGATCCACAATAAGTATCCATAGCTACCAAACAGCTGGTAGCTCTTGATACTATCTTGAGTGATTCTGAATAAACGGATCACCAAAACGCTACACCACAGTTAGGCACAACCCGGGCGGCAAAGAAGCATGAGCTTGACTGCTGCATTGTTGGTTGCAAAAGACGATGTCAGTCCTCAAGTAATTATGACTTGCTAATAATAAATGCATCTAAAGAAAAGGAACAGCGGTATAGCTAGACAGCATTGGTTGAAAAGCCAAGATCAGTGTACTCTACAAATCAGCTGGCTCAGACGAAGAACCAGCCATCACTAAAAGGCGACACAGGACACCAAACTACCATGAACCAGATAATTCGCACAACATTTAGGTCAAACGTACATAATCAAGAGCACCGCACAAAAAATACAATCGCAATCGCAGGATCAGCAAGGTAGGAGGGGGTAATGCATTTTTTTACGGTAACAGGAGCAGCAGGAAGCAGGTCAATGCACAAATCAGAGGGGGAAAAGATTGAAGTCAGGTAGATCTGCAATCCTGCGAATTAAAACTCAACATTAACCTTCAGGATCTTATCAAATCGAGAAGAAATTAAGAGGGAAGATGTCTTTTTCACAGGGTCCAGGGTTAAATGAAAGGGGATATCAAGAGGAAAGTGACAACACTTGCCTTGCCAACGAAAGCCACAGGAAATCCCAGCCGCAAAACAAGAGAGGAGATGTTAGGACTGCAAGATCCACGAACAAGAACATGGGAGGTCAGGAAATCTGAGAGGATTTAGATATGCCTAATTCTAATTCCAATGAGCATTCAGATACAGAGGATTTAGATATGCCTAATTCTAATTCCAATGAGCATTTAGATAAAGGCATACAGATGCATTACTAATTCTAGCAGTCTGCAATCATCATCCCAACACCTGTACAGTTCTATAGCCCGCACTAAGAAAAATGCTAGGCACGAAACCATAAACCTGCTGCCACAAATCAAAGGACCATGCTCTACACAAAACCGTGGATAGTTCTACAACCTCCCACTAAGAAAAATGCTAGGCACAGAACCATAAACCTGCTGCCACAAATCAAAGGACCATGCTCTGTACAACAACCACCACGACATAAACCAATGGAGCAGCAGAGTAGCAAAATAGATCACATAAGGCACACAAATCACCGAGTAAAGGAAACAAGTATCCACACAGTTTCTCAAACCAAGCACTAAAGAAAAGAACATGTTGTGCATGCCAAAAAAAAAGATCCTAGTAGGCACATACTTACCCCAATATCCAGATGATCAAACCCACAAAGCTCACTGCAGGCAAAGAAGCAGACAACAAGCAGTCACCCACTAATCAAGGGCATGATAAGAAGCAAGCACCAACACGCTAAGAAGATGAAGAGTAAGGGACAAACTCACCCCCAAAAACTGCTCACGAAATCCACGGAGGTCACTGCAGGCACAACAAAATGCATCAAACGCAGGAAATCAAAGGCTGCCGAGCAAAAGAAAGGGATCCAAATCCAGTTGAGGTAACTCACCTCCGTGCACCGACGCTCGCTCGTAGCCTATGTCACGGACGCCATGGGCTGCTCCCTGGAACCTACACAAGAAAACCAAAGATCCGCTCATCAGACGAAGGAACAACGAACCCAAAGTTGCTGAAAGGAAAGGAGGCACAGAAAATGGCCGGAACCGACTGCTCTGCGTTGCACGGGACACCGAGAGGAAAGCGAATCAGCAGAGGAACCGCGAGGAGCGCTAGGGTTTGGGCAAGGGACCCGAGGTGGGAGGAGGAAGGGGGACGGATAAGAAAGAAGGGAGGGAAGAGGAGGAGGCACTCTTATCTTGAAGGGTTGGAGCAGCTTGAGCCATGAACACGCGAGCCCTGCCCGGTGAGGCAGGCGCCCTCAGGAGTGCGACATCATGGCCATTCTGCAGGCGGGGCGAGAGGCGCAAGCTGCGAGCGACCACGTGTCGCCTGCAGTCGCTCGGGAGGGCGCCAGATGCGGCCGGCGAATCCGGCGCAGGCGAGGCGGGGCGCGAAGCTGGCGCGGGGAGAGAGGAAAGAATCGGCGCAGGGAGAGAAGACGGGCCAGGCGCCACAGTTTTCCGGCCTTGGCAGCGCTACCACTCACGGCCCGGCATACCCTCAGCACCTGACTGCGGGCCACAAACTCCAAGTGGACCACTGTCGAGAAGGCAGGCGGGAAGGGCCGGGCGCGCTTCTGGCCGCCGCCTCTCTCCCGCGTCGTGGCCCCAGCCATCATCCATCCACGCATGACTAGCAACTTTCAGCGGGCCATACTCCACTGGGTTGCACCTGTCAGGGACTCTGAAGCGGCAAACGGAGCGGTGGACCTCTCTCCGCCCATCCCGCGCGCGTTTGGGTGGCGACAGCCCTCCCGGGCCGTGGCAACCTGGCGCTCCGCTCGAGGCCTTCCCGGCGCGTATCCGGGAATCGCTCTGGTGCGAGCAAAGCGCGGTAGCCTTTAAGAAAAGAGATACAACCATGTAGGTATTTTGCTCATATGACAAACAATTTAATGAAGAAAGAGAGAAGTAGTGCTAATAAGCGCGCGCTCGGTTCGCGACAACCCCTTCTCTGCCTTCCACTTTACATTTGTGAATGTTTTATTTTATTTATTATCATTTTCTATTTCTGAGATATCGTAACTTATATTCATAAGTTGGATGTATAATTTTTCCCTAAAGACGATTTACGTATAATTTTTTCTCTAACAACAAGATATGCACATAAAATTTTCCCTAACGAGATGTTATGCACATAAATCTTCCCTAACCAAAGCCCTTTAGTCCTAGTTGGTTAATGAAGCTGAGGTATGGTCGCAACCACCCAGGTTCGATTTCTCGTTGGAGCGAATTATGGGGTTGATTTTTAAAAAATCTCCTCGCCGGTGAAACCGAGGTTCGGGGGTTTCTAAATTGGGAGAATGTTTCTTCTTCTTAATGAAAACTGTGGGGGAGGTCTTACCCCACCGACTTAGTTTTAAATCTTCCCTAATATATAGACTGTATGGATAGAGTCTGCATTGTGAGTGCTCTTTTGGCTCCTTGCCGGATAAACTGGCCTAAGAAACGGATCAAAGCATTTTGTGGGGATGGGTCATGCTTGGGTCGGGAAAAAAAAAAGCTGAGTTCATTTCGAGCCAAAATATTTGTTCCCACAATCATCCATCACAGGCGTTGTCAGATCAAGTTTTTGAGTTGAGCTTGGACCGTTCGTTTTTTATGAAAAAAATAAAATTAATTGTTTGGAAAGGTTCGGCGAGGTCTGAATTTGTTAAACCTTTAGTTTTCACTGAGCACGCTCCGCGTGGTGTCCAGAGTGAACGGCCGAAACCCATCGAACTTGGGCTGGGCCCATAGGCTGGGTTGAGCTGGGCTTTAAATGCTCTACTAAGAACTGTTTGTTTGGCTGATGATTTGTTATGAGAAAAGAAAATCTTTTGGTGCGTTCTTTGGTGGCTGGTTTGTTCTGAGAAAAAAGTAATGTTGGCCGGTGGCTGAGAAATACCTTTGGCCATCATCAGCCTATTTCATGTGTAAAAAAAAATCATCAGCCTATTTCAGTAGTCCGTATCCTACCATAGAATCTCACGAGTACCAACAAATATCTTCCTGGCACAGGAGTACTGACAATCGCCTTGTTTGTCTGACTTATCACCATACCTGATGCTTTTCTCTCGGAAAAATCGATCAGATCTTTCTCTCGAAACAATAAACCAATGAACCAATAGAAGCGAACATGCCAAATGTTTCCCTAGCGCATTCTATTACGCAAGCGAAGTAGCCATGTTGTGGAGGGAAGGAGGGAGCGTGAATGAATAGATAGATAGATAGATATAAAATATCTATAATCTTCCAAGACAATATTATTAAAAGTTCTCATCGCATATATTAAAGAATTATATTATTCATTGCTAGGACTCAAGATGCGATATGAAAGCATCTAGCACACATTTTTCTTTCTTGGACTGCTATCCATTAAGAACTCTCAAGGATAGCCCGTAGTGGTGGCGGCACAATCCAACCTGATAAAAAAATCATATCATATCATGTTATTCACATTATACGGAAACTCAATGTAGAAAATATTAAATATGTGTCACTTGATGTGAAAAATATAGTATAAGATTTTTATATCCAATGAAATAATAACATTTCTTACTCACTTCCACATTTACTTCTAGCTGGAATAGGCTTGCCACAATCCCTTGCAAGACGAACAAGCTTTATCGCGCTTACAATGAGCTCATCAGAAGAGTTGAGTTTACGACATATGCAAACCATGTCAGATTTTGCCACAGTGTATAGACAACTGTTAGTTGGATTGACATATGGCCCATGGTTGCCAATTGTTCTAGAACATACATTAATAACTGCTTCTTTCTCTCGATAGCAATCCTGCTCGCCCAAAGTTTGGTGTGTTGTAGAGATGATGATGATGAAAACTAAAGCAAGGACGAACAGTTTACGCATAATCTCTACGGCCATGGTGTTTGTTCCTCAGCTATTGATACAATGCTTGCCTACATATAACGAATACACTCCTATTTATAACATTTGCGAGGACATGAGTTTGATTATGAATTGATGTGTATGAATCTTTAGATTGATAGTACAACTCATTAAAAAAAGAGTATTATAAAATGAAATTATTATAAAATGTTGAACAAACCTAGAACATTATTGAAAGTTAGACATGCGGAATTGAAAATAAATGCACCATACCATGTAGGCATATAATATTAATCCTACCAATTAAGCATGCTCTAGCCGCCACCGCCACCAGCCGCAGCCGCCCCCCGATTCCGACCGCATACCCCTTGACGGAGTCGGCACAGTCAGATAACAGCCGTTCGTATCCGATCAGATCACCAGATGACCAGAACAACTCGTGACACGCTATGTTTGGGTTGAAATATTGGAGTTGGGAGAAGTTAGATGGGCCAGACCAGATGATTGGTCCAATGAACTTGCTCATGTAGCCCAAGTAAACCAACACTCTGAAGCCCGGCTTATTCATGGCCCATTGATCCCTACTGGGCCAAGCCCATCTCGGACTCCCCTACTGCTTCCTCCTTCCCGCACAGCAGCTACTGGCGCGATCGTGCCCCCATCCGACCTCTCATCTCCGCGCGCTTGGCGTCGCCGCCCCTCCCTCCAGGCATCCCTCGCCCTATTAAACGTAGGCTGCGCACTCACTCGAGCGTCGACACTTCCTCCGCTCTCCGGTCTTGGCGATGAAGCGCTCTTGCCGCGGTACCGGTGGTGACCGCGGCGTGGGGTGGCATAGCGGGTCTGGCACTATCGTGCCACCACGCCTTCCCTGCTCCATCCGCCGGAGCCAGGAAGGCTGAGTGCTCGCCGCCACACAGTGGGTCTGTTGGGGAATTAGGTAAAAACCTTTCACCCTCGAAACTTCGGAGTAACCGAGACTTTGGCGAATTCGTGAGAGTGTTTGGAAATTAGTCACCGGGTCGCTGCTCTGTTTCGAGACGTGAAGTTGTTCGTGAAAGTGTTTCGATGTTTTTTACATGATTCACTAACCCTTTAAGGTTGTGCGAAACAATTCTTTGAATGAGCAACTTTGGATCGTAGGTTTGTTTCTTGTTTGAGAGCGAGAAACTTGGCGAGTTCGAATTGTGGAGGCAGGAAACTTGGAGATTTTAAAGAACTTCACTTCGGCTGTGAATGCTGAAACTCAATTCGGAGATCTTGGTGATTGGCGATCTTCGTGAATGAAGGGTCGAAGGTCAAGAGAAGACCCAGTCAAAGGCATTACCCCAAAAGTCCGGGTTCGAGGTGTGAACTGGTGGCCGGCTTGTAAATATGCGAAATTAGCCCCGCAAATCACGGGATGTAAAAGACATTCTTGTACATGTTCACACTTGAAATATTCTTTAGATTCGAGGGTAATCTCGGAATGTAAAAGTCCCTTCGCCTCCCTATAAAAGGGGGTTCGAGGGCACGTGTAAAGGGATTCACAACTTTTGAGGCGAGTGCAGACTTTCGGGAATTCCTTATTCCCTCGCTCTTCATACTTTCTTATCTCTGTTCTGGAATCTTGTGTTCGGGGACCCCATCCGATCTTCGGACACCCCAACCTTGGCGCCCACCGTGGTCTCAACCGAAAAACAACTCACGATGTCTCCACAGAAGAAGTCCAAGAAGAACACACCCACTGAAGCTAACCAGGAAGACCATCATGTCGAAGAAGACAATGGAAACTCTCTCACTGCAGAACCTTCGCAGATCTCAGACCAAGAAAGGAGAGCAAAACTCGAAGCTCTCCAGAAGGCACGAGCTGAGAAAACTGCGCATACTCTGAAAGCATTCGCTGAAGAGGAAGCTGAAGAAGAAGGTGATGAGGCTATGGACAGAGAGTTAGAAACAGTGAACCAAAAGGTACTGATGCTTCAAAAGGAGAAAGAAAGATTCGCGAATCAGCTGCAAGCAAAAAGAAAAGTTTCGAGCCGGAGAAACTCAACTGCAAAGGAACAACTAGAAAAAATGCAAAGAGAAATTGATGAAATGAAAGAACAAGAGAACAGTTCACTATGGCGCGATTCGCCACACGTAACTCGCGGACAAAGAACTCCAAGAGAAAACTTCTTCACGGGCAATGGAATCTCGTCATTTGCAGACCCAGAGTCGCCACTTTCACTAGGGCTACAAACAGCACCATGGCCACCGAAATACAAACCAGTTTCTCTCCCGAAGTACAATGAATATGGGCATTTCAGACAATTCATCATGAGCTATGAAGCAGCTGTAAATTCGGCAGGAGGAGATGGTGTTGCACTGGCCAAATCTTTCATTATTGCTTGTGAGGGTCCAGTCCTCAACTGGTATTCCTTGTTGCCTCCACATTCAATCTGCAGCTGGATTGATCTCAAGACGAAGTTCATTCAGGCATTTCAAGTGTTTCATGAAACTTCTGCAAAACCATCAGACCTCTTCAATTGCAAGCAAAAAGACAGGGAGCCACTTCAGAGCTTCGTGAGAAGATTCATGCAACAAAAGTCCCAGATTCCGGGAACAGATGATAAAACAACAATCCAAGCGCTGATCAAAGGTCTGACTCCAGGACCAACAGCTTCGCACTTAACCAGAAAAGAACCACAGACCATTGAAGAACTCTTTGACGAACTAAAACAATACATTAAGTCTGATGAAAATCATCGAAAAAGAGTTGCCGAGCGAAATCAAGCAAGGCAAGGCAATAGAGGAACAGCGTGGAGGTCTCAGTTTCAAACTCCACGAAACATCAACAATGTGGAAAACCCTCAGTTCAACGGGACAACAGACCAAACACAAGAGGAGGCTTCTCATCAAGAGGAAGGGGGAGAGGAAGAGGACCTCCGAAGCTTCAAAACCGTGACGCAAGAGATCCATACTTTTACTGCAGATATCATGGGAGTGGTCACAGCACCGAAGCTTGCCCAGAAACTAGAAAGAACATAGCAAGAATCCAACAAGAGAAAACCATGATGACCATCACCTCCACAATGCCGAATCAATTCCGTCAAAACTTCTGGCAACCGCAGCTCATGGGTCCTCAGCCAGCGCCAATTCCCATTCACCATTTCCAACAAGCACAATCGTCATGGCAGCCCTCGCAACAGTTCTACCCTCAGTCCCAGGCAATTCAAACCATTCAGCAACCACAACCAATTCAAGAAATGTTGCCGCCGCCACCAGATAATTCATCAAGGCCAGAGTCGAGTTCGAGAGGACAAAACCCGAAAGCATTGCCTTCCTTCGGAACTATCATGCCTATCACAGGAGGCTCAGCCATGGAGTTCGAAACAAAGAGGCAAAGAAACAACTATTTCAGATCTGTGAACACAGTCATCAATGACGGTCCAGCAGCGCGACCAGAGTGGGCCAAAGTACCAATAACATTCACTGAACAAGATTTCAGATTGAAGTCAACAGACTACAATGACGCCATGGTCATCGAGGTGAACATAGCCGGATGGGTCATCGGAAAGTTTACGGTGGATAATGGAAGTTCGGCAGATATTTTATTCATGAAAACTTTCGAGAAAATGAGCTTGAGTCAACACATGCTGCAGCCCCCAGAGTACCCACTACTGGGTTTCGGAGGAAAGCCAATCAAGCCGGCAGGAAAGATATCTCTTCCAGTATCCTTCGGGGATCTGGACAATGCTAGAACCGAGACTCTAACTTTTGACGTAGTTGACATGTATCATCCCTACTTCGCGATCTTCGGCAGAGGGTTCATCAACAAATTTGATGCCGTGATAAGGCAACAGTTTATGCATGAAAATCCCAGCACCCAAGGGGGTCATCACGGTATTTGGTGACCAACAAGAAGCCAGAAACATCGAGAAGGGCTTCACGCCGGGCCAAAGTAATGTCCATCAGCTAAACTCCGTCGAAGAAAACAAAGAACCCTATGTTGAGGCCAAGAGGGATAAAGAAAAAGTTGAGATAGCTACTGACGGCGAAACAAAGAAAGTGTACTTAGATGATATGCCAGACAGAGCAGTCGTGATAGGGGCTCATCTCAGTCCCGAAGAAGAGAAAGAACTTACCCAATTCCTGAACAAGAACAAAGATGTTCGCTGGTCACCAAAGACTTGCAAGGTGTCGATAGGGATATCATTGAGCATGCCCTGGACACAGATGAGAAAATAACTCCGAAGAAGCAAAAACTCAGGAAAATGTCTGAAGAAAAAGTCAAAGCAGTAGAGACTGAAGTACAGAAGCTTTAGGATGCCGAGGTGATTAGGGAAGTCATGTATCCTGTTTGGCTGGCTAACACTGTGCCAGTAAAGAAGAAGAATGGGAAGTAGAGAATGTGTGTGGACTTCACAGATTTGAATAAAGCTTGCAAGAAAGATGATTTCCCCTTAGAAAGGGTTGACAAGGTCGTTGATGACGCTGCAAACAGCGAAATGCTATCACTGCTAGACATGTTCTCAGGATATCATCAAATAAGGGTGCGAAGAGAAGACGAGGAGAAAACAAGTTTCATCACTCCTTGAACCTATTGTTTCGTCGAGAATGCCGTAGGGTCAAGAATGCAGGGTGCACATTTTCAAGAATGATAGCAATAGTGCTTCATCCTCAGCTTCGGAGAAATATTCTAGCATATGTCGACGACATAGTCGTCAAAAGCATTCAAAGAAGAGACCACATCAGTGACTTAGCGGAAACCTTTGCGAATCTTAGAGCAGCAAGTCTTAAGCTAAATCCTGAGAAGTGCGTTTTCGGCATTCACAAGGGAAAAGTTTTGGGGTGCTTGGTTTCGACAAAGGGTATTGAGGCAAATCCTAACAAAATCAAGGCTCTAGTTGAGATGCAAGATCCAGTTTCGGTGAAAGACGTACAAAAGCCGGCGAGAGAGTGGCCGCCTTAATGATTCATCCCGGAGTGGCGAGAGAAGCTTGCCCTTCTTCCAAGTTCTCCGAAGTTCCAAGAACTTTCAGTGGTCTGAATCTCAGAAGCAAGCCTTCCAAGAACTCAAAGATTACTTATCAAACATGACCAAGCTATGCCCTCCAGAGCCAAAATCGCCACTCCTGCTATACTTGTCTACTTCTAATTCAGCCGTGAGTGCGGTACTAGTGCAAGAGAAAGAGGAAGAAGGAAAATTGAAACAAATTCCTGTATACTTCGCTTCGGAAGCTCTTTCGGGATCCAAACTCTTTTACCCTGAATTAGAGAAGATAGCGTCTTGCAAATCATTATGGCAGCAAGAAAATTAAGGCATTACTTCGAGGGTCACAGAATAAGAGTTATCACGAATCAACCGCTGAATGATTTGTTCACAAATAAAGAGGCATCAACACGAATCATCAAGTGGGCTGCTGAACTATTAGAATACACAGTTGACTTCGAAAGAAGAAGTGCAGTCAAATCGCAAGTCTTGGCAGATTTGTGGTGTGGACACATCGCCAACTCATAATCCTGGCGAAGATATAGTCACACCATGGGTGGTGCATTATGATGGGGCTTGGTGTGATAGAGGGATTAGAATATCAGCAATTGTAACATCTCCAGCAGGAATCGTGATAAGATACGCTGCTCGGCTTGATTTCGCGGATGATGTACACTCTACGAACAATACAACTGAATACGAGACTTTGCTTCTATCCTTGAGAAAGATGAAAGCTTTGGGTCAGCAAACCTTTATCATCAAGACTGTAGTGAATGTGGAACTTTACAAGTTTGGAGTAACCGAACCGTGGCTAAGGTGCATAACCTCCGAAAAGGGTGTAGAACTTCTTAAAGAAATTCATAGTGGATTTTGTGGTGCACACATAGGCACAAGAGCTCCAGCAAGCAAGGCAATAAAGCAAGGATTCTTTTGGCCCTCCATAAACTTTGATGCAAAGAAGCTGGTTCAGGAATGCGAATCATGCCAAAAAACAGCGAATCAGCAAAACCTACCATCTATGCCAGTTCATCTAATTCCACCATCATGGCCTCTGCAAAGGTGGGGAATGGATTTGGTCGGCCTATTGCCAACAGCTCAAGGAAACTGCAAGTTCGCAGCAGTGGCAGTTGATTACTTCACCAAGTGGGTGGAGGCGAAGGCATTAGCGAATATCACAGCACCAACAGTTCAGAAATTTTTCTGGCAAAACATAATCTGCAGATTCGGAGTACCAAGAGAGTTAATCGTGACAACGGAAAGCAATTAATTATTCTTTCAAAGAATATTGTAAAACTCTGGGCACCCACGTGAAGTTCTCTTCAGTCTATCATCCGCAGTCTAATGGGGCTGTTGAAAGAGCAAATGGGCTAATCTTTTCGGGAATCAAGAAGTGTCTATATGATCAGAAGAAAGGCAAGTGGAGAGATGAATTGCCGAAAGTAATGGCCTCACAATACAACAAGTCAAGGGCAACAGGGTTTCACACCATTTCGCTTGCTATTTGGGACTGAAGCAATGACACCGGAAGAAATAAAGAATGAAAGCTTGAGAGTACAGAAATCAAAAGAAATAGAAGAAATTGACATGAAGGTAGAAAAGGACATGATCGAGCTAACAATCCTCGAAGCTTCAGACAACATTGAAAAATACCAAAGGGAAACCAAGGCGTGGAAGGATAAGAAAATAGTCAGGAAAGATATCAAGAATGGTGACTTAGTGCTGAAGAGAAAGAAAACAGGAGAATCCCGAAACTTCAGAATCTTGGGAAGGACCCTACGTAGCAAAAGAAACTAGCATGCCGTGAGCTTTCCGCTAACATGACTAAAGCCGTGAGTGCTGCCGCATTCATGGAATGCAGACAGCCTAAAGAGGTACTACCCTTGAAAACCATAAAAAGTAGCTAGATTTATTATTCAGCATTTCTTTTCGCAAGTTTAGATTCCATAAAAATGTAAAAACCTGAACCACGGAATTATAAGTGGTTTCGGGAACAAAAATTTTTACTTCTCGTCTTTTCTTTAGAATAAGAAGGACCGTACTCTTTTCCTTGCAAAGGGGGCCCTAAATCAAGGGGCAAGGTTTTTAACGAGGTGGATCCTATGTAAATACTCTTTGTGATATATATGAAAAGAGTTTTCCCCCAAATTATGTGGCTTGCGAAGTTCCATCGTGAGAAAGAAAAGTTCGTGAAAAGGCTCCGTGATAGCCTAAGTTCCATCGTGTGAAAGAAAAGTTCGTGAAAAGGCTCCGTGATAGCCTAAGTTCAATCGTGTGAAAGAAAAGTTCGCGAAAAGGCTCCGTGATAGCCTAAGTTCAATCGTGTGAAAGAAAAGTTCGTGAAAAGGCTCCGTGATAGCCTAAGTTCCATCGTGTGAAAGAAAAATTCGTGAAAAGGCTCCGTGATAGTCTAAGTTCCATCGTGTAAAAGAAAAGTTCGCGAAAGGGCTCCGTGATAGCCGAGATTAAAGAAGAGAAAAGAGAAGTTTTTGTGAAAAGGCTCCTTGATAGCCGAAGGCTCGGTGAAAGCCTAGATCCCACCTTAAGGGGACATCCTACCGAAAGGCCAGAGACAACAACAAGTTGTGGCCTAGATCCCACCTTAATGGGACATCCTACCGAAAGGCCTGAGACAACAACAAGTTGTGGCCTAGATCCCACCTTGAAGCGTCCCCACATAAGTAGAGACTAAATGTGATACAATTATCAGTCCCAGGAGGTCGATACACATTTATTCAATGATGGTTCATAACTGCTACAACTCCTCTACGAAGGGCGCAATGAAGAAACACTATTATGATAAGCAAGATAACGGCGGTGATGCTCCAAAGCACAATCCACCGGGTCCGGATCGGGATCTAGATCATCGAGCATCTACACGCCCGGTGACATTCGCAAAGGCCAACACCACGGCAATGTTGGGTGCGGGCGACCACCTACTCGGCGTCCTCCGAACGAAGTCGGGTCTTCCAGCAACATAAGTAACAAGGGTGAGTACAAAAGTACTCAACAAGTCCAACCACACCCACGGAGGGGGATAAAACAAGAATATGCACGAGGTATATATCAAGGATAAGGCTAAGGTTCATTTGCAATAAAGCTAGATTTTACACATGCAATGGTTCATTTTCAAAGGATTTTCATAAAACATTTCTTTAGTAGTGGGGTTGATCCACACAAGGATCCAAGTTTTAATGCTACCTAGGACTCCCCGTCCGCATGAGAGCTCACCAGCACAACCGGACACTTCCAAAATCAACTCACACCATAAAATCATCCATCCCACAAACACTAGCTATGTGCCCAAACCGTAACTCGTCCAATACCATGGACATGGCTATTCGAATAGGTTTTACACTCTGCAGAGGTTGTACATCTTTACCCACAAGTAGGGTACCACAAGCGGACACCTTAGTGCCACTGCAGATCCTAACAAAGCCATTACCCACCATAGCTAAATTAGAGTAGCCAACACGGAAGCAAACCAAGGGGAATATCACCAAGAACCTCAACCGGATGTAAGTCACAAAGACCTTACTCCTACTCCATGATCTCCGTTGCTCACCGGCTCTCCTTTTGGCTAACTAACTAGCTAGTGGGATTTATGCTAAGCCGTTGCCGCACACAACAGTCGAGTGGTTGCACGATAAAATGGGTTAGGCAAGATGACACATCAACTCGATCCTTACACATGACAAGATGGATATCTCCCAACCATTCTCAACCACAAAGGTACGAGTTCTCCACATAAGGCATTTCACACAAGAAATACCATCCATCTCATCTAGGCAATTCTTTCTTTTTTTTAATCCCATTTTTATCTTTCAAAACACTCACACCTTTATTCTTTCATAAATCACATTTGCCATATTTGAGTTTCTAATGAAAGAGTAACATGGTCCTAAGCATTTCTAGCATTAATTATCATCCAAATAGAGCACATCATATTTAGAGATAACTAAAGGCAATCAAGGAATAGTCATAACAATCAAGGGTGGCTATCCAACCATGTTTCAATGATAAAACAATGCAATTTGTAAATTAGGCTAATAGGTTGTGTCTCTAAAAACATAGGATAAAATATGCATCAAAGGGTGGAATTGGACTTGCCGTCCTCAAAGCCTTCCGGGAGTTCTTGCTCATGATGCAGGTCCCTCGGGCTCCGCCGCTGTACTCGGCTCCAAACTCCTGCTGGTACTCCTCTTCGTTCACTCATCTCTGCACACACAAGCAATCACACAATAAATAAAAGAAAATAAGATTTTACCTTTCGAGCTCAAAGGAAAAAAGAATATGATTTTAGAGGAATTTAGGAAGAAGAATTAAGCGGATCGGAGTTTAGATGGGTGAGATATGGCTGTGTCAAATTGGATGCTAATTAAATCCGAAAATGGATTAACATAAATGGGAGGGTTCCTTTGTACGTGGTTGATCAGAATGGAATTTGGGCCTTTGGACTAGTACATGGGCTAGTGTTGGTATTTATTTGTGGGCTGGTTGGAAATAAAGAGAAAAGCAGAGAAGGAGATGGCGGTGGGCACAAAGCAGAGCAGGACGCGTCGCGTCCCGCACCGCCATGGCAGCGTGATGACGAGCTCACGGAGCTCGGCCAGACGGCAGCGATCCGGCTGCCGTTTCCAAATCCAAGGGCATGGGGTGAGAGAGGAGGACGAGGAAGCTCGGCCCGGCTCACCTCGGGCGAGGATGGCTTGAGAGGAGATCGGCGGCGGGCGGACACCGGCGGCGGCTATGGGTGGGGTGCTGAAGCTCGGGAGGAGAGGAGTTGGCTGGGGGTGCGCGTGGTGGAGGCGGCGCAGGCCCTTTTATAGGCGGCGGCAAGGGGCGAGGGTGGTGGCCGGCGGGTGGCACAGAAGCTCGCAGAATGGCGGGTGAGGCGGCACGGCGAGGTGGGCTGTCCGTCGATCGCGTCGCGGATAGGGCAGCGGCGTGGGCGCGCGCGGCAGCAGCGGTGGTGCTGAGGCGACGGCGTGGTTGACGACGCGTGCGACGTGCGTGGTGCCAGGCAGCAGTGCAAGGCGTGCAGGCAGGCGGCGAGGGTGCAGCGGCGTGGTGGAGGTGGGGACGCAGCGAGGAGCTGCACGGTGTGATGCTGGAGGCAGTGCACGGTCGTGTCGTGGGGCCGGCTTGTTGCTCGAGCAGAGCACGGCATGGAGGGGCCTGGCGTGCGAGCTTGCATGCGGCCATTGTGCTGCTGTTGCTGCGCTGCTTTTGTGTGTGCGTTGCTTTGCGTGGTGCATGGTGTGTACATGCTCAAGCTAGAAGACAAGACAGGTAGCAAGTGCATGCAAGAGAGCACGTGTGAAAGAAAGGATTAGCTACTTGATGGTGATGGCTTAGAGAGAAGCAACGGTTAAAGAGAATTGATTGGCTCTGGTTGGGATAGCAAAAAGATTAAAGAGAGATTAGGCTTTGGGAGGAATTATAAATAAAAAGGAATTGAGCTCAAACGCAGAAAAATATTTTGAAAACATTTTTAACGAGTGATTTAATAAGTGATTTAAGTGGAGAAATTTTCCGGGCGTTACAAACCTACCCCACTTAAAATGAATCTCGTCCTCGAGATTCGGGGTTCTAAAGAGATGGGAAATTCCTTCTTCAGCATCCTCACGTTCCCAAGTAGCTTCTTTTTCTCCGTGTCTACTCCTTTGAACCACCGCAAATTCGTATACGAATTTCTTGTCCTTTTGTGATGTCCAAGATTTTGTGGTACTTACATCGCAGGTCCTTCTGCAAATCTATCGCTTCCACCGGCACATGCTGTGTCTCGGGTTCCTTCAAACATCTCCTTAGCTGGGAGACATGAAACACCGGGTGTATGTCTGACATTTCCTCGGGCAGTTTTATACGGTATGCTACCGCTCCGACTTTATCCAGTACTTGGTACGGTCCGATGAACCGAGGGGCTAATTTACCTTGAACTTGAAACCTTCGAGTACCTCGAATGGGTGAGACCTTGAGGTAAACCAAATCTCCTTTGGTAAAGCTGACTTCCCGTCTCTTTTTGTCGGCATAGCTCTTTTGCCTTGATTGGGCTGCCTTCAACTTTTCTCTGATCTCAGCCACTTTATCTTCAGCCTCTTGTATAAGGTTAGGTCCAACTAAGGTACGTTCTCCCACTTCTGACCACATCAAAGGGTTCTGCACTTTCTTCCATAAAGGGCTTCAAACGGTGACATGCCTAAGCTGGCTTGGTAACTATTGTTGTATGAGAACTCTGCATAGGGTAAGCTTTGTTCCCAATCTTTGCCATAGGTGAGGACACATGCTCTTAACATATCTTCCATAATCTGATTTACCCTTTCTGTTTGGCCATCAGTCTGTGGGTGATAAGCCGAACTGAAAGCTAACTTGGTGCTCATGGCTTTATGCAAACCTTTCCAAAATCTAGAGGTAAATTGGGTTCCTCTGTCTGAAACAATTCTGCTAGGCACACCATGCAGTTTCACTATGTTGTCCACATAGAGTGAGCCAATTTTTCTCCACCATAATTGTGCGTGACGGTAAGTAGTGAGCGACCTTGGTCACCGATCCACTATCACCCAAATGGAATCATTCCCTTTCCGGGTCTTGGGTAAACCTACCACAAAATCCATACCAATCTCATCCCATTTCCAAACTGGGATAGGCAATGGTTGCAATAATCCTGCTGGTTTCTGGTGCTCGGCCTTGATTCTTTGACAAGTATCACAATGGGCAACAAACTGGGCAATGTCTCCTTTCATTCCATTCCACCAGTATTTCTGCTTCAAATCCATATACATCTTAGTGGATCCTGGGTGGATGGAGTATGCTGAGTTATGGGCTTCGTCCATAATGGTATGTCGGAAGTCTCCTTCTTTGGGCACACAAATCCTATCTTTGTACCACAAGGTTCCTTTATCATCCACTGTAAAATCTGGGGCCTTATTTTCTCCAGTTTGTTTACGGATTTTCATCAAATCCGTGTCTGAGCCTTGGGCTTCTCTGATTTTACTCTCCAGTGTGGGTTGGACACTTAGCTTGCGACAAGAATTCCGAGGAATGACGTGCACATTCAATCGTGCCATTTCTTCTTGGAGGTGGGTATTCTTGGGTTTATAAGATTTTCTGCTTAAGGCATCCGCTACTACATTAGCCTTGCCGGGGTGGTAATGGATTTCCACATTATAATCCTTAACCAATTCTAACCACCTTCTTTGCCTTAAGTTCAAATCTGGTTGGGTGAATATGTACTTCAAACTCTTGTGGTCAGTGTAGATCTCACACTTATTTCCAATTAGGTAGTGTCTCCAAATCTTGAGAGCATGCACTACGGCTGCAAATTCCAAATCATGGGTTGGATAATTCTGCTCGTGAGGCTTGAGTTGGCGGGAAGCATATGCCACTACTTTCCCATCTTGCATGAGGACACATCCTAATCCTTGTCGGGAAGCGTCACAGTATATGACAAAGTCCCGTTGAATATCCGGTAGGGTTAACACTGGGGTAGTTGTCAGTCTTCTCTTCAGTTCTTGGAAGCTCTTTTCACAAGACTCAGTCCAAGTGAATTTCTTATCCTTCCTGAGTAGTTCTGTCATGGGTCGGGCTACCTTGGAAAATCCTTCAATAAATCTCCGATAATACCCAGCTAAACCAAGAAAACTTCTGATTTCACTAACATTTGTTGGTCACGCCATTGGAAAACGCTTCAACTTTCTCGGGATCAATCGCTACTCCTTCAAGCGGTCAAAATGTGACCAAGGAAGGCCACTTTCTCAAGCCAAAATTCACATTTGCTGAATTTAGCATAGAGTTTATGCGCTCTCAATTTTTCGAGTACCACTCGTAGATGTTGCTCATGTTCTTGGGCACTCTTGGAGTAAATAAGGATGTCGTCAATAAAGACTATGACAAACTTATCCAACTCATCCATAAACACCTTGTTCATGAGATTCATGAAGTAGCGAGGCATTAGTGAGTCCAAAAGACATCACTGTGAACTCAAATTGGCCATAGCGGGTGACAAAAGTCTTTGGTATGTCACTCTCTTTAATCTTGAGCTGATGATATCCTGATCTTAGGTCGATCTTGGAGAAGTACTTGGCTCCTTTCAACTGATCAGAGAGGTCATCTATTCTAGGAAGAGGGTATTTATTCTTGATGGTAACCTCATTTAGTGCGCGATAATCTATGCACATCCTCATAGTTCCATCCTTCTTCTTAACAAAGAGAACTGGGGCTCCCCATGGGGATGAACTAGGTCTGATAAATTTAATGTGTTGCAATTCTTCTAATTGCTTCTTCAACTCTGCCAATTCGATGCGCCATCCTATAGGGTCTCTTGGCTATAGGGCGGTTCGAGGATAAGGTCAATTGCAAACTCTATATCTCTGTCTGGTGGCATTCCAGGAAGTTCTTCTGGGAAGACATCAGGGTATTCACACACTACTGGTACTTCTTCTATGGTTCTAGATTCCATGCTAAAAACCATTGGGTCTGGTCCACTTCCCTTAGTGTGGCAAGTCACTTGCACTCCATGCAGGTTGGTTAGGTGTACTACCTTATCTCGCACATCCTATGTGACCATCATGTAGGCTTAACCAATCCATTCCAAGGATCACATCTATCCCCTTTGACTTAAGTACCACTAAGTCTGCTAAGAACTCTACCCCACTTAAATTGATCCGTACCCGCGAACAACCTAGATGACATTGGATATCAGCCCCAGGTGTTCGGGTTATTAGGGGCAACTTTAGTAGTACTGTAGGTATATTATGTTTCTCCACAAAACTTGATGATATGAAAGAGTGTGATGCTCCATAATCAAAAGCATCTGCCAAAACTGAGCTGACTAAAAACTCACCGAGTACCACGCCCTGAGCGTTCTGAGCCTCCTGCGCGCCGATGTGGTTGACGCGAGCTCGTCCATATGACTGCTGGGGCGGCCTCATCTGCTGGTTGTTGTTGCTGGGGTTGTTGCTACGGACGGGCACACGGTTGGCACCTGACAACGCTGGCCTTGGTCCATTCACAGTGTTGGAGAAGGCTGAAGCTGCTGGCTTGTTGTTGGCATAGGCGATTGGCTATGAAATGCCCTGTCTCACGGCAGTTGAAGCATGCCCTGGCATTGTTGGTGTTGGTGGTGAGTTGACCGGTGTTGTTCTGTGGGGCTTTGCTGACATTCTGGCTCCTAAACTGGGAATTGGGATTGTAAGATCCCGAAGCTTGAGACTGGGTACGGTACTGCATGGGGGCTTGGGACCTGGGCACTGGGTGGCTAAAACTCTTGGGCCTCTGGAAACGGTCCTGCTGGCGGGCCTTGCTCTCCATAAACTTGCGTTTGTTGTCCTTCTTCTCATCTGCCCTAGCTCTTTCTGTGAGAATGGCCATGTTCATTAGGGTGTTGAAGTCTGGATAGATCTGAGGAGTAAGCAGGGTTCTGAGTTCTGGGACCAAGCCTTTCTTGAACATGTCCTGCTTCTTTGCATCCTTGTCCACTTCTTCCGGTGCATAGCGGGCTAACTCCATGAACTGATACGTGTACTCTTCCACGGACTTGTTGCCCTGGGTCAGCTCACGGAATTCATCAGCCTTGCACTTCATGGTGGCTGCGGGAATGTGGTAGCGGCGGAACTCGTCCACAAACTCCTTCCAGGTGATGGTGGAGGCATCTTGGGCAGCGGCACTATAGTTTTCCCACCAAGCTAAAGCAGTCCCAATAAGCTGATGAGTAGCTAAGAGGACCTTGTCCCCATCTTCTAGGTGATACGGATCTAGCTTCCTTTGGATGACTCTCAGCCAGTCATCTGCTTCCAAGGGGTTGATGGATCCGCCAAAAGTGGGTGGCTTGTTTCGAAGAAACTCCGTCAACTTCTCATTCAGGCTCTGCACGCGGGGCCTAGGACGGTTGACAGCATTGTTCAAAGCTTCCATCAGAAGGGTTTGGTTGTGCATCACTTGCACCAAATCAACCACAGGTGGTGGTGGTGGTGGTGCGGAAGTTTCTCCTCTTTCTTCATGCTGGTTCACTTCTTGTTCTTCTCGGTTTACTGAACGGTGTGGCTCTTGCCTTGACCGTGGTGGGTTGCCGGCACTATGGGCTTCACTTGGGAGTTCACGGTGACGCTTGGGAGCCATCTAAAGATTGAGAGGAAGAATTATATGAGACTTGGATTTTGAGTTTAAGGTGATCTTTAAGTTACTAATACGTATTTTCATAAAGACAGAATCCACCTTCTGTCGACAAGCACACAAACTAACAAACAACAAGCACATACGATTTTATTTCAACGAAGGATGGGTGGGGTACAACACTTGGCTAAGGCCAAAACACGCACTACACGACCGGGTACAACACTACCGGGTACAAAAGCTAAACTGGGACCACAGACTTCCTTCCTCGGGTGCGACTAGGAGCGGGGTATTCTACTCGTCGCGGGGCGAGTCTTCACCCTGAACGGAGTGATCCTCGAGTGGGATGAGGAGTGAAAACATGTCACTCGCCTCCGGGGACTCGACTACGACTTGAGGGCTTTCTCCAGAGCTTACATGCGGTGGTGCGGTGGAGCTTGAGGCTCTTCCTCTTGCTACTCCCATGGATGACGGGAATCCCATCCAAGATCGGGGGTTCTTCGTCTGGAAAGTCTCGCATCCTTCTCCTAGCATGACCCACGAGGTGAGCATCCCTCAACTCCTGAACGTGTTGTTCCTTGGCTTCCTTGAGGTCTTCAATTGCGGCCTGATTGCTTTTGGCTGCGGACGTGCTTCTGACCAACTTCACTTGGAGTCTTCTCACCATGACCTCTGCGTCTTCGGCCCTGCGGATCTGCTGCCTCAGCTTCGCCTGCTGCTTGTCATAAAGATCGTCTAGGGTGAGGAGGTAGGCAGACATGTGGAGCACAGTGGGGTCATCCTCGCGCTGTCCACGTCCTTCCAAGGTCTTCATCCGGGCTAGCCAAACTGGGCGATTCTTCTTGACCGTGAAAGAACCTCATTGGTGTCGAGGTGCTTCTCATAACCGCACAAGTAGCGTAGGGCCTTCCGAGCAGCCACTTGGTAAGTATCTTAAAGACGAAAGCCGGTGGCAGTCACGTTGAAGGGATCAATGTCGGGGAAACCGCGGCTCCTTCCGACGAAGATGATCATCTCACACCGAAGGGTGCCACGGTCCTCATACTCCCTGCTGGAATACTCTGGGCGCTCATAAATGCCAACGCGGTCCATGCAGGCGAACAACAACTTGGGAAAACCGGGCTCCTCCAAGCACTGGCTGTTGGTCTCTCTCTCCTCGGCCATCTGTAAAGAAACCGGGTGTAAATTAATTTTTGCAAAAGAGCAAAGGGGGCAAGAAATTTTGTAAATCATGTTTTAGGTCAAAAAGGGCTGGTCTGATCCTAATGGTCGCGTCCTACAGCCAACAACGGCTCTGATACCACCTGAAGCGTCCCCACATAAGTAGAGACTAAATGTGATACAATTATCAGTCCGGAGGTCGATACACATTTATTCAACAGATGGTTCATAACCGTTACAACTCCTACGAAGGAGCGCAATGAAGAAACACTATTATGATAAGCAAGATAACGACAGTGATGCTCCAAAGCACAATCCAGACCGGGTCCAGATCGGGATCTAGATCATCAGAGCATCTACACGCCAAAAGCATTCTGCAAGGCCAACACCACAGTAATGTTGGGTGCGGGCGACCACCTACTCGGACGTCCTCGACAGAACGAAGTCCGGGTCTTCCATCAAGCAACATAAGTAACAAGGGTGAGTACAAAAGTACTCAACAAGTCCAACCACACCCACGGAGGGGGATAAAACAAGAATATGCACGAGGTATATATCAAGGATAAGGCTAAGGTTCATTTGCAATAAAGCTAGATTTTACACATGTAATGGTTCATTTTCAAAGGATTTTCATAAAACATTTCTTTAGTAGTGGGGGTTGATCCACACAAGGATCCAAGTTTTAATGCTACCGGACTCCCCGTCCGCAGTAGCTCACGGCACAACTGCCGGACACTTCCAAAATCAACTCACACCATAAAAATCATCCATCCCACAAACACTAGCTATGTGCCCAAACCGTAACTCGTCCAATACCATGGACATGGCTATTCGAATAGGTTTTACACTCTGCAGAGGTTGTACATCTTTACCCACAAGTAGGGTACCACAAACGGACACCTTAGTGCCGCTGCAGATCCTAACAAAGCCATTACCCACCATAGCTAAATTAGAGTAGCCAACACGGAAGCAAACCAATTTGAATATCACCAAGAACCTCAACCGGGATGTAAGTCACAAAGACCTTACTCCTACTCCATGATCTCCCGTTGCTCACCAGCTCTCCTTTTGGCTAACTAACTAGCTAGTGGGATTTATGCTAAGCCGTTGTCTCACAGCAGTCGAGTGGTTGCACTGCGATAAAATGGGTTAGGCAAGATGACACATCAACTCGATCCTTACACATGACAAGATGGATATCTCCCAACCATTCTCAACCACAAAGGTACGAGTTCTCCACATAAGGCATTTCACACAAGAAATACCATCCATCTCATCTAGGCAATTCTTTCTTTTTTTCGAAATCCCATTTTTATCTTTCAAAACACTCACACCTTTATTCTTTCATAAATCACATTGCCATATTTGAGTTTGTAATGAAAGAGAAACATGGTCCTAAGCATTTCTAGCATTAATTACCATCCAAATAGAGCACATCATATTTAGAGATAACTAAAGGCAATCAAGGAATAGTCATAACAATCAAGGGTGGCTATCCAACCATGTTTCAAAGTAAAACAATGCAATTTGTAAATTAGGCTAATAGGTTGTGTCTCTAAAAACATAGGATAAAATATGCATCAAAGGGTGGAATTGGACTTGCCGTCCTCAAAGCCTTAGGAGTTCTTGCTTTCATGCAGAGGTCCTCGGGCTCCACCTTTCATGATTTGGCTCCAAACTCCCCGCTGCAGTACTCCTCTTCGTTCACTCCGTCGGCTACGGCACACACAAGCAATCACACAATAAATAAAAGAAAATAAGATTTTACCTTTCGAGCTCAAAGGAAAAAAAGAATATGATTTTAGAGGAATTTAGGAAGAAGAATTAAGCGGATCGGAGTTTAGATGGGTGAGATATGGCTGTGTCAAATTGGATGCTAATTAAATCCGAAAATGGATTAACATAAATGGGAGGGTTCCTTTGTACGTGGTTGATCAGAATGGAATTTGGGCCTTTGGACTAGTACATGGGCTAGTGTTGGTATTTATTTGTGGGCTGGTTGGAAATAAAGAGAAAACAGGAGAAGGGAGATGGCCAGGTGGGCACAAAACAGAACAGGGACGTCGTCGTCCCGTTCGTCAGCTTCGCCGCCATGGCGGGACAGAGCTCCACGGAGCTCGGCCAGACGGCGATCCCTGCCGTGTTTCCAAATCCAAGGGCATGTGGTGAGAGAGGAGGACGAGAGGCTCGGACCGGGCTCGGGCGAGATGGCTTGAGAGGAGATCGGCGGCGGCGGGCGGACACCGTGGCGGCTATGGGTGGGGGTGCTGCGGCTCGTGGAGGAGAGGGAGTTGGGCTGGGGTGCGCGTCGTGGTGGAGGCGGACGCAGCCCTTTTATAGGCGGCAAGGGGCGAGGTGGTGGCGGCGGGTGGCACGAAGCTCGCAGTAATGGCGGGTGAGGCGGCACGGCGAGGTGCCGGGCTGTCCGTCTTGATCGCGTCGCGGATAGGACGGCGGCGTGACGCGTGGCGCGTCGCAGCGGCAGCGGTGGTGCGAGGCGGCGGCGTCGTTGACGGCGTCGACGTGCGTGGTGCCGAGCAGCGGTGCAAGGCGTGCAGGCAGGCGGCGAGGTGCAGCGGCGTGGTGGAGGTGGGGACGCAGCGAGGAGCTGCACGGTGTGATGCTGGAGGCAGTGCACGGTCGTGTCGTGGGGCCGGCTTGTTGCTCGAGCAGAGCACGGCATGGAGGCCTGGCGTGCGAGCTTGCATGCGGCCATTGTGCTGCTGTTGCTGCGCTGCTTTTGTGTGTGCGTTGCTTTGCGTGGTGCATGGTGTGTACATGCTCAAGCTAGAAGACAAGACAGGTAGCAAGTGCATGCAAGAGAGCACGTGTGAAAGAAAGGATTAGCTACTTGATGGTGATGGCTTAGAGAGAAGCAACGGTTAAAGAGAATTGATTGGCTCTGGTTGGGATAGCAAAAAGATTAAAGAGAGATTAGGTTTTGGGAGGAATTATAAATAAAAAGGAATTGAGCTCAAACGCAGAAAAATATTTTGAAAACATTTTTAACGAGTGATTTAATAAGTGATTTAAGTGGAGAAATTTTCCAGGCGTTACACACCTTAAAAGGGATATCCTACCGAAAAGCCTGAGACAACAATAAGTTGTGGCTAAAATCCCAGAGCAAAGGGGTATTCTACCATATGGGCAGAAACAACAAAAGGTTGTGGCCTTGAAACTTTCAACGCTTTGCCCCGAAATTTTTCGTAAGAATATTCGTGCAATATCAATTAATCTTTTTCAGCTGTAGTGGCAAAATGCATGAAAAAATCTATGAAGTTATGTCTATGAAGGAAAGCTTTGATTAGCCGAAAATGTCATTCTATAAGCTAAGGGGCTCAGTCATCTTCGTGAAGATAGCAAATGCAAAATCCGGTTGAAGCAACTGAAAGTTGCGATATCAACCTAGGCAAGTTTGCCACATACACGCAAGTCCACAAAATTCATGAAACAAATTTTGTCGACTTACACTCTAATGGAATGCAAATCATCACGAGACAAGAGAAAATAAAAATAAACAAGAGAATTACTAATCTTTGGAAATCCACGAAATTTTGCATGAAAACGGCAAGGTGGGAAGGGTGACTTTTTTCTTAAAAAACGAATTTATTGCCTTAGTTTCATACAAAATTTCATAAAAGTGTAGTTACACAGCTTCGAAGAGCTGAAAATTCAAAAAGGAAGTTCGACAATGCGGCCTGGCTCACGGCCCCTGTTTTCGGTAATGTCACTAGCATAAGCAAAGCTACAATCGCCAGTTATGGGACTAAGGGGCTCCGCCTTCACAAAAGATCGCGAACTTGAGGTTTCAGTAACAAGAGCATAACCGTCGCGTTGAAGAAAAAACCAGCTAAGTTGGAAATTACGCAATGAGAAGTACTGACAACATTCAAGCCAAAAGTCAGAGAATTCGCATCCAGGATGAGCTTCTTTGTACAACCGCCAAGCTTCACCGCTAACTACTTGATCCTAACGATGGATTCGCAAAGGTATCACATCCTGCACAGGCCCACCTTGCAGGACCTGCGCAGGTTAAAGTTTACAAGACAAGAGTTTAGAAGGAGTGTCGCAGCCCACAAATGTACAAGTTGCAGTTTTTTAACATCAAAATCAGCAAGTTCGGATAAGTGTCGCCTCATCCAACAATGTCAACCTTCGGGGAGCTGGTTTGACGATTGGAGCTTTCTTCCCCTCCGTCATCTTGGTCGTCGCTGCTACTGCTGTCGCCGCTACCCTCGCTCCCCGAATCTTCCTCTCCGTTCTCAGTATCATCATTCTCCTCAGATTCGAAGTTGGTTCTTGACTTTCCTCGACCTTGGCGGCGTCTCTCAATCATCTCGAAAAGGACAAAAGAAGTTGATAAGAATCAAGAAGGGGACGCCCGTAAGGCGCTAGAATTTCAACAAAGTCTAGAATAGCAACCTCCTCAAGTTTGTCGCGGGCGATCTTCTTCGTGAATTCCTTCCCGCTTTCAAACCAGAATTCCTTCATGAATCTAATCTTTACAGACTCGGACATCTTCATTGGGACGGATAGCTGAAGTGCCCGCAGCATCAGGAAATCGCGAAAGTGCCCCACGGAATTTCGGGAGATCAACACAGTCAAAATCATATAGAAGTTTAAGTAGGCTCTCCACAGAAAATAGCGCAGCGAAATCGCTAGCTCCTGAGATAACGTTTGGAAGAGCCTGAAATTCTTTCAGTATCCAGTCCAGCATATCAGAAATTTCATCACTTTCAGGAAGCGGGCATGGACGAGTGCCGAATTGCTTCAGAGCTTCTTTGTACTCTTCAAACAGAAGTCTTAGGTTTCGCTTAATATCATCAACATCCTTGTTCGAAGTCTCACCACGCTCAGACAGAGCCTTCTCGAGATCCTGAATTGTCTGTTCTCTCGTGCTCAGAGACTTCGCGAGATCAAAATTTTTCGATGAAAGCTCAGTATTAGTAACACGAAGCTCGTCGATAGTTTTTGTGTTCTTGTCATCTTCCTTACGAAAATTTTCAATCACCTTTAGGTCATCCTCGCGAGCCTTGTTGAGTTTTTCAAGATCCTTCTTTGAATCGCGAAGAGCGGCTTCAGCAAGACCTTTCTCATCTTGGCATTTCTTCAAAGAGTCTACCAGTTCCGCGATTCGCTTCTCCAGATCAAGACTTGAAGCCTGAGCCTTGTTTAGATCACGCTTCAGCTTTCGAGATTCATCTGTGAGCTTTCTGACAAGTTCTTCCTTTTCGAGGAGCCGTTCAGAGACAACTTTGCCAACAATAGATGCCTTCAAATCATAGGTTTTGCTGAAACTAGAAAGGTCTGATGATGAAAGTTTTCGAACATTCTCTTCAAAACCTGCGAAAACCAGAAAGGATACAGACAACAAAATATGTAAGAAAAACAAGAAGATCAGCAGAGTGTAAAAGATGAAAGTAACATACAAACCTTTTTTATTAAGTGTCCCTAAGGAAACTTGGATTGCAGAGTCAGAAATCGTCGAAGATTGCTAGAGGGAAGAAGAAGTTTGCTTCTCAGTAGCAGAGATTGTTTTGCCAGTCAATCGAAGTTTCTTCTTCGGAGCATCTCCTCCTGTTTCACCCATAAGTTCAGGGGACTTCCATAGTAAAGAAAACTTAGGAACACCACCATCTGCATCAACCACCTCACCGCTAACACTTAACAGTTCACCTCTAAAAGATGTACCAAAGCTCTCGTTAAGTCAGAATCGAGGGGTGGGATCTTGATCTTCGGGAATTTCTTAATGATTTCCAATCAAAGACGGGTCTTCAACCAAGTCACCGCTTTTGCTCACCATGCGTTCCAAGTCTTCGGCAAACTTTGGAGAAGCCTCATCTTTAGAAGTAGGAGCTTGGGAAGGACCAGCCTCAGCTTCAACAGGAACCATAGAATCTCCAGGAGCTCCCCGAGCTTCGGGGACAATGTCTGAAAAAGTTTCAACATCAACGAACTCATTCTCAGAACCTGGGGTATAGGCATGACGAACTCCGAACCTTAATTCACAGCACAAGCAAGAAAATAAACCTGTTTGTCGAGGTTCTTCAGTCATCTCGTCATCAGAAAAAGCTGGGGGAACACGCCGAACAATAGTAGCAACAACCTTCTTCACAGGCTTCTTAGATTTTTTCCTGCCTAACTGCGCAAGACTAGAAGCCGCTTGAATCTCAGCGTCGGAAATATCTTCGGAAGCCTTCCTCTTTCTTTTGCTAGATTCTAAAGACTTAGTCTTCCCCGGGCGAACAACAGGAGAAGAAGTGTCGCCTGCACTGCTTTTAGCCTTTTCCTTCTTCGAGCCTTAGGAGGGGCAGCCGAACAAACTGCTACGGCAACAGCCGGAATCTTCTTGTCCACGCCTAGCGGGCGAGATCGGAGAGCCGTCTCAGCACCGAGTTCCGAGAACACACGATTCACTCTTTTCTTATGTTTCACGATACTCTTGTAAGCTTTATACTCATTCAGAGTAGATTCGCCAATCATTTTATTAACTTTCTCTTCAACTTCAAGAATGAAATCTTCAAGGCTCTGACCATCCTTAAGTCGCAAGTTGAATCGTGGAAACGGTACCTTTTGAGAAGCCCAATCCGCATCAAGAAAAACAACATCTGAAAGCTTCCAGCCATCTGATAAGGGCCAAACTTGAGCAGCAACAAATTCTTCAATAGCATCGTGGCCACCAAGAATAGTGCTGGCTAGGAAGAAAGCATTCTCACAATTCTTGAAACCAAGGGCCCGGCCATTATATCAAGGGCAAGGCTGAATAGCGGATACAAAGCATCGGTGAATAAACGGATAAGCTGGCCCAGTATAGCCAGAAACCTTAGACATATCGACCTTTACATAGAACCAATACGAGCTCCAGTCTTCGGAGAAATTGGTCTTGCTGCAAGGTGCAAGCTGGATGCGGGTGAGGCCTTGATGCATATTCTTCCTTCGGGTGTTGAAGTTACAGCATGCATAGTGAGCTTCATAGTATTTCCCATCATCAAGCGTAAGAATATCCTTCTCGATCACAAGCTCGAATAAACGTGCGAATATGTCAGCACCAGCTGTACACTTCAAAGTCTTCATTATCCAGAAGAACTTCGAAAGTTCCAGGAAAGAATTCGGTGTCAGTTGGTGCATTTTCACAGAAAACTTCTCAAGAATGGAAGGTAGATGGGGATCGCAAGGAAATCTAAGTCCGCAGGTAAAGAAGTCCCTGAAAATAACGACTTCGTTGGCTTCAGGGGCAGGGACCTCTTCACCAGAAGGAGGGCGTCCATCACCAGCAGGGAAAATCCAGCCTTCTCATATTCTTTAATAATTTCGGCCGTAACCTTCGACTCGCCGAAGACAAAGGCTGGAGGATAAGATGTAGCCTTAGCAGCAACGAGTTCACTCAAGTCAACTTCAATGTTTGAAAGATCTTCGCCACCTTCGGATTTATTTTCAGACCTAATTTCCCCATCTTCGCGACTGCCGGAATTGCAAACGGCTTCGGCAACTGGATCAATTGTGCTAGGTGGAGCAGTTTCTCCGGTCGGTGGAACGCCAGCGGCAGCCAATTTCTCGGAAGTCATTGGCCTAGCAGTACTTTTGGTACGAGCCACCTTCTCGGAAGATAAATAAATATAAAACATATATCAAAATTACGAAAAACGAAAGATTTACGAAATAATCAAGTATTACTTAAAAAACATAGGAGCGAATAGAATACCTTTGAAAACTGAAGAAGTCGCCGAACTTCGGGCGTCTTAAGATGAAGAGCTTTGCTCCGAAAATGCTTCAAAGAGTTCGAAAAGCGGCTGCGGTGAAACAAAGTTACCGCACGGGCCTCTATTTATAGGGAAGAGGGTAGTTTCAAGAAGCATCTCGAGATGACCGTTGCGCGTTTTAAGGGGGACGCGTGTCCACTCTGACGTTCCGAGGGTGACGTTTTTACCGAAATTCTGATAAATCGTTCGTGGAAACGGATCGTCGGAGTCAACCCGCTTCCCCGAGGGGCTAGTGTTGGGGAATTGGGTAAAACCTTTCACCCTCGAAACTTGAATGTAACCGAGACTTTGGCGGTCGTGAGTGTTCGGAAATTAGTCCGTCGCTCTATTTCGAGATGTGAAGTTGTTCGTGAAAGTGTTTCGATGTTTTTTACATGATTCACTAACCCTTTAAGGTTGTGCGAAACAATTGCTGAATGAGCACTGGATCGTAGGTTTGTTTCTTGTTTCAGGACTGTAGAAACTTGGCGAGTTCGGGGAATTGTGGAGACAGAAACTTCAGAGATCTTAAAGAACTTCACTTCGGCTGTGAATGCTGAAACTCAATTCGGAGATCTTGGTGATTGGCAATCTTCGTGAATGAAGGGTCGAAGGTCGAGGAAAGACCCAGTCAAAGGCGTTACCTCAAAAGTCCGAGTTCGAGGGTGTGGGCGGTGGCTTGTAAATATGCCAAATTAGCAAATCACGGGATGTAAAAGACATTCTTGTACATGTTCACACTTGGAATATTCTTTAGATTCGAGGGTAATCTCAGAATGTAAAAGTCCCTTCGCTTCCCTATAAAAGGGGGTTCGAGAGCACGTGTAAAGGGATTCACAACTTTTGAGGCGAGTGACTTTTGAATTCCGTCTGTCGCCTTCATACTTTCTTGTCTCTGCTCGAATCTTGTGTTGGGGACCCCGATCTTGGACACCCCACAGGTCTCCGGCGCTTGCATCGAGCTCCTACCTCGTGCCCGCCTCCCCTTCTATTCTCTCCTCGCCTCCCGTGGCGGAAGGCAATCAGGCGAGCGGTGGAGAGCAGGGCGATGGCGAGCTACGGGTGACGGTGCTGACCTTTCCCTCCCCACACTGGCCCCACACCCCTCGTCCCTCTACCCTCCGCCTCGGCAGCGCAACGATGCTTGATTCGGGACACTAGGCCCCGACGGTGACGCTGTCTCCCTCCCTGGCCACGACCTCCCTTGCTCAATCCGCCGGAGCCAGACGGCTAGCGCCGCCGCATCGCGGTGGCTCACGGTGGGAAGGAACAACGGCGAGTGCGTTGCGAGGGGGAGGTTCGTTCTTTTTTTTGATCTGTCTACCTCTAACCTGGGTGTTATTTTGGCAATCATCACCTGGGTGATTTGCATGGGACTAACACTTGGTTTTGAGCTGGAAAAAATTCAGGTGCTGCAAAGACCTCCATCACCCGAAAATTCTCACCATATGATTCTGATCAGACGGTTAACAGATATATATATATATATATAATTATTAGCATAAAAATATCCTAAATAGAAGAAGCACACTATAGCATGTCACGATTCCACAATTAATATTACACAAATATATGTTCATACATAGTTTTGCCATCAAGAGACTTGAATAATAAAAAAAGGCATAGCACATATGACATCTGCTTGTTCTTCAAAGTTGCATAATACAAACTGATCATATGCCTATATGGCTCTTAGAGATCAAAGCAAATGTAGAGAATCAAGCATCTACAAAAGAATAGCACAGATCAAAACACAACCTTGAAATATACTGTAGATCAAAAATTACATAACATACTAGTTGGATTTACACTAACCCCTACACTGTAACTTAGTGAATAATTAGATGTAACAGATAAGCACTTAACAAGGCAGATAAAAAAATCAACGGTAAGAAAAATAAACAGCAAAGGAAAATTTCAAATTTGGTATAGTAAAAAAAATTAATATGAATAAGGAAAATCCAATGAAACAGCTAAACAATTTTTTTTCTATGGTTAGCCAAAGAACAAATAGTTTTGGGATAGTGGAAACCCCTCAAATTTAAACAAAACATTCAAAATTTAGACAAATTTCAAATTACATACCATATATAATGATTTTACAGTAACATTGTGTTGTAACTTAATATCTAATAAAGAGTAAATCAATAAGAACGGTTCTGAATAAGGCAATAATTAGGCTTAATAGTAAGTAGATATTCTTAATATCAATATACTGCAAAACTTAAACTACGAAATTGTAATATTGATATTAGCAATATTTAAATAGTAGGAAAAAACTAAATCACCTAGACTTAACAGAGTTGTGATATTAATCATATGGTTGCACGACAAACCAAATTTATTAATAGCATCAGAAATATTTTCATTCTGAATTCTTTGGCTAACACATTAAATCAACTATTTTACTAAATAAAAAACAGAATAAGTTTCAATGCAGCAAAGACATGATGGTTTCTATATGGTCAAGACCTGATATTGACTAACTGCTATTGCACACTAATGCTAGTGCTAATGCCTGATAGTATAAACAGAGCCAATCAAACTAATGTGCCAGTTAAACTAAAAGATGTGGGAGAAAGAGTAAAATTGCTAACATACCATGATAGTGACATTATTACCACTTAAAATTCACTTAAATATGATTGTAATCATATGGTTCTATACAACGAAACGAATTGATTCATTCTGAGTAGTCAGAAATAAATGCAGAGCACTGTTAAACAATGAAATGACACACTGAGGCAAATACTAATAGTATAACATGTAGTTAAATGACACTGCAATAAATTATTTTACAATAAGAATACTGCTAACCACATCTCAATCTTACAAAGTGAACAAGAAACTTACGAAACCAATACTTCAACAAGAGGGACAACAAAACAGATTAAGAAAAGAAAAACTTCAACAAGAGAAGCAAGGAAAAGTATGACAGGTTTAGTTTAGTCGTGGAAAGCTCATTTGAATATAGAAAATTAAAAAAATAGGTAAACAATCCTTAATGATTATATATTGGAACGGTAAGTATTAAAAATGAGAAATGTATATGTAATTCTAAAAAAAATGAGAAATGTAACTAGAAAAGGAGAGGTTACCGGGGAACAAAGAGTTTTGGGATAGTGGAAACCCTTCAGATTGAAAAAGAACATTTTGATATACAAATAATTAAAATTATAGAACAGAGAAATTAATTTTACAGTAACACTATCCCTGTAATTTAGTGACTAATAAACTATAAATGATTAAGAATCCTAACTTAGATGGAATTTACAGTAAGTCCGGCACTGTAACTTAGTGAGTCGCAAACTGTAATACTTAAGCACACCAATGTAGTGTTATTTTTTTAAAAAAAATCTCATAATAAAATGGATACTACTCGATTATATGGATAGAAATGGGAGCAACCCAAGTTGACGAAACATTTTTTACTCTACTCATTAGCTACATCACTAAAAATGCAAACAAATAAGCTGACATTCTGTACTTGGTCCTCAGGTACTTGTAGTCTCGCGAGCTACAAATTCAGATGTGGATTATGGAAAATTAAACCGAGGATGCACAGAGCAACCTCAAGCTCCTAAAGAATGATGCACTCAGTCTGAAAGTGAAGAGCAGGTAACGATTACGAACAAAAGGGAACAGCCGGACACAGCTTGAAGCAATTCAAATCCCAAGCCCACTACTCAACCGATCCATCCTAGTCAACATCGCACCTCTCTGGCAAGATAGATACTGGGCAGCACGCAAATCAGGAAAGGAATAAGCATCAAGAGAGGGAGCCCCTCATCATTCCTGGATCCGCGAGGAGCCGTCACCGTCACCGCTAACATGACGAGGAGTATGGGCCTCCTCTCCCCTCTCTGCGCGGCTTCGCCGGCGGAGGCCGCAATCGGCGTGGTGCGGTGCCGAAGAGCCTGTGGAAGCGGGTGGCGGCAGAGAGGACTGGGAGGGGTGGGGACGCAGTGCAACAGGAGGTGAAGGCTCTCCATGCTACCAGGCCTACAACGACCGAAACAAAAAAAATCAAGTAGTGCGGTGCAGAGGAATAGAGAGAGGATAAGCCACATCAAGTACACAATATGAGAAACTGACATGTGGGACCATGGTGTCATTTAAACAAAAAAACAAATCAACGAAGCGGTGTGGTTGGCAGATCAAACAAAGAAAATGGAGCATATCAGCCAGAGGAGAACAACCAGATCAACAAAATGGATGGTGCTAAATTCAGGAGACAGGAGCCCATGAAACACCTGGGAAACATATAGCTTTTCCCAAAAGTATACTACTTTGCAACTGCAATGTAAGTCATACATGAAGCTTAAAATATTACAAAATATAAGGTAATGAAAATTTTAAAGTAGATAGAAAATTGTGTACTGAAATATGATTCAGTTGAAGAATCTGGAGAGAAGAAAAAACTTAAATCAGAACACAACAATGAAAATCTGTAAAGATTTAATATTACAGAACATGGACGAAGTATTTACAGCATACATACGCTGTAACTTTATGATTAGAATAATGTAAACAATATGATGGGTGCGAAATTTGGATAAGAAATGACAAAATAAGCTAGATATATACTGATGATGATCATATGCAGTCCTATCTATAGTTTAAAAACTACTTATTACATGATTATAATGATATGTAAAGTATAGATTAGATCACTGAAAATTAAACCTGAGTAAATTCAAACACAAAAGTGAAATGTTCTATTACTGCAAAGTAAAGTTACAGAACATGAATTATGGTTTTGCAATGAAACCCTACATATGCAAAAGTATATAATCCAAGCAAGCAAGATCAAAGCATCGTCAATATAGACATATTCTGAATCGATTAAAACAACCAAATGTACCCAGAAGACATGATTAAACATAAAAAAGATAGAGCAAGGCTGACGACCTCGAGGTCTATAATAAATATAAATATACATCTACATGATAAATCATCAATTACACATGTGGATAGGATAAATCACAGAAATTGTGTCCATTTAAATTGGGTACAATTGAGTTGAATGTGAATCATGTATAATCTAGTTGATGCAAATGGGCACGATACTTTCATTTGCAAGAAACAAGAAGACCAATTATGTTGCAGGGATCAATTCAAGGCCGAGAGTCACATAAACACAATGAAACAAGAGCATATGTGTACCCAACTGACAGGTATGTTTTTTCATAACATTTACATAATCAAAAGATAGAAAACCTTACAATTTCAAAACTAACTATCCATTAATAAGAAATGAACAGTACCAATATCTTGAAAAAATATACCTTATATGCACACAGAATCACCAATTACAAATGTACATATAACAAATGACTGTATTCTCGTAGGCGTATGTAGATGAATTTTTCCTGATTTTTGTCGATCGACGTTGGAACCATTTCAATTACAGGTGGGGTGCATACCAACAAACCTACAAGGATAGGTCGAGAAAAAAAATATAACACATTAATCTGAACAATAAGATGAAAATTAAACATGTCTAATACTAACCATAATATGGGGTTGCACTGCTGTGAGCCACGTGGGGGCGAGCGTCGATCACAGATCCGGAGGGAGGAACAGATCCGGCCACAGATACGGCCAGACAGAACAAGCAAGACCTCATTTGATTTACATAAGCTAACACAGATCAAAGGCAAACGAAATGATGAAAGAACTGAGGAGAAATGATGAAACAACTGAGAAGAAATGATAAAACAACCGAGGCCACAGATTCGCATGAATAAGTAGATCTCAAATACGAATCTGTTCATCAAACATCTGAGGAGAAATGATGAAACGAACACAGATCAAAGGCAAACGAAAAGGGGGCAAATGTCACAGGGTTCATCTGCCCGCAAAATAGTGAAATTACAACATCAAATTAGACAGGAAAAATGAAGGAAACAAAGGGCAAACATCTAATCAGATGAATCAACAGCACAAATCAGAAAAAAATGGAAGCAAAGGACCGAATCCTTCACCTGGAAAGCTCTCCGGCCTGACTGCTCGTGCACTAGGAATAAGAAGGGGGCTCGTGCACCAGGGATAAGAAGGGGAAAGGGGAAATGAACCAGAGACCAGACCCTTCCGCATTGAATCCTTGGACACAAACAGATGGGTCCCACAAAACAGTCACAGCCTAACCAAGCCAGATACAACAGGCAGAAAATAAACAACACACCATCCGAAGGCCACAAAATCGGGTGCTGGATGCCCCTAAAACACCCAAACAAGGCATAGCTTTTCCCTTTTTTTTCCGATGGGAACTTGGGTGGGCCCAGCGTGTAGTGCGGGCAGGGGTGGGCACAAAATACCGAGAACCGAACCGAAATTATCGAGAACCGAACCGAAATTTACCGAACCGAAATATTCGGTTCCATGTTCGGTTCTGAGTTTTCAAGAACCGAAGTACTGAGGTAAATACCGAAATCGAACCGAACTTACCGAATTTACCGAAAGTGCCGAAGTTACCCTAAATCTGATAAGTTTAAGTGTTATTATATTATTGATTGCACTATTATAGACTATTATATTATGTATTTTTGGCACTCACACTTGTATTCATGTGGACTTTTATATGTATTTGTAGTTTGCACTATTATTATCTATGAAATCATGTCAAAATTAGTTTTTGAACATGCTATTACATCTTTTTTGGGATCAATTCGGTACCGTTCGGTAAGTACCGGAACCGAACCGAATTTACCGATACCGAATACCCTCGGTACCAAGTTTCTTTAGGAACCAGTCGGTACCGATTTCTCAGGAACCGAATTTACCTAGAGTGAGCGAACCGAATGACGGTTCTATTTACCGAATGCCCAGGCCTAAGTGCGGGTACGTGAGGCGTGGGTGAGAAAAAATCGCTCTTTGGTAGAAACACAAACACTCCCCTCCCAAGTTTTTTATTATCATTTTATTTTATTGCAAAAATATACATACAAGAATGTATTTTTAAAACAAAATAAACATGAATTTTGTTCAATTATCACATTTAAACTGCTCAATGTTAATCATGCTATCACATTTACTCGTACCACACGTCATTTTGTTGTGCATATCTTTAATTTTTTAAGTACATTTTTCTCTTTTTATACGGTGAATGCTTTGCGAAGTAGACCACTGCTCTGCATAACGTCTCTCCCGTGGAGCCTCATCCAAATCTATGTATTCCGCATGCTCTGCGGAGGCCAGGGAGCGATGCTACGTCGCTTGCTTTTCGTGGCCCTCACAGATCGCTCCGATCCGGCGGCTCAGGGGGCGCCAGGGACGCGTTGAAATTTGCGAAAACACCCTCTACATTGCCGTTAATCCGTTCCGGATCCAGGGAAGCCCCTGCGCTACAGCAAATGCGTTAGTTTTTCTTTCATAAAACCCCCGAGTTACAAAATATTTGTCCACCACGAAATCACGGTCATTTTACAGAAAACCGCCCGCCGACGCTTTTGCAAATAACCCTTCCCGCCGCCCGCCCACCGCCCCCCGCGGTCTTATCTCCCTCCTCTCTCGCGCTCTCTCCCCTCCCCTCGCGCTTGGCGCCGTGCCGCCCCGTCCCACCGCTCTCCCTCTTCCCCGCCGGCCGGGGCCCGCGCTGCCCCTCCCGGTTCTCTCCTTCTCCTCTCTTTTTCCTGTGCTCCCTCCCGAACCCGTGCCCGGCCAAAACCCTAGCCGGTGGCGCATCCCTCGCCGGCCAGATCCGGCCAGCGGACTGCCGCCTCGCTCTTCTCTCCGCGTGGATCCAACGCGGGAGGTGGCGAATCGGCCGTGGCGGAGGCGAGTCGGAGCGGGCGGCGCGGCTCTCGCCGGTGATACCCAGCCCGCTGTCTCTATGCAAGCGTCCAAGCAGCCGGCCTTGATCTGCTCCAAGGTGATTTCTTCTTCTTTTCTTCTATTTTGTTCGTGCCTCCCACGTTGCCCAGCGCCCCAACCCACTCGACATGGGCGCCGGCGCCGGCGCCAAGCATGACGTCGATTCCCTCCTCGTACGCTTCCTCCTGCTCGCCCGTCGCCTCATCGAGACTGCGCAAGCTCAGGTCAGTTGTCCCCCATCTCCGATTCGTACTCCCATGTTTTTTGTAGGTTTCTTGATTCATCTTTTTTTTAAAAAAATAGCTTCCTGCTTAGCGATAGCTTCAGTTGTTTGTTAGCTGATTCTGAGTTCATTCCCCCCTGTGTTTGCAGTTTGATGGTTGAGATTCAGTTGGGTAGCATAGTAAATTCTTGAGTTTTTTTTAGGTAAGTCATGCCTTGCTTATTCAATGGGTCCTCAATTGGTGCAATAGCAAAGCAGCATCAGCCTGCTGCAGCGGCCCCATCCTTTCACACTATTGCTAGCCATGTGTGTAGATAATGTGTTTGATGAAATTCCCCTGAAGCATTTATTTTTCTGTGACAAAAAACTAATCCTCTGATGTTAGCATGTAGATTCCGCAAAGTACTTATGTCAGATTACAAACTGCTAGAATCTTATCAGTATTATTTGCCATGTCTAACTTGAACATAAGATTTCAATAAGCTGTCCCTTCAAGTATATGGGGTGGTTAACAATGTTAACCATTTTATTCTTGCAAGTGTTATCTTGTTTCTATTTGGAGAGTCTAATGGATAATTGCTTTTGCTGCAGGATCAAGATAAAAATATATCTGGATCTGTTGGGGATGCCTGCAAGTTGATGAGGTGCGACAGGTACAGAAAAAGGAGGTAAGTATGCTTCAATCAAGGATTGCTAAACTGTATCTTAATTCTTAAGGTCTTGATGAGCACATTATTGCATTTGCATAATACCATTATATGTTCATTATCCAACAGCTCATCACCTTTTACTTTTCTACACAGGAGCCATCTGCAGCTATAAGATAAAGCTAATTCCATCTGCACTAGCTTTACTAGGCAATAGTTGTTTGTGGTGCTGCTATGGATCTACATTTCCCTTGCGAGATAAACTGTTTCTCATTGAAAATTGCAATTGTAGGTTTTATTTCCTGAGAGAATGTGGGATACTTGCCTCTTAGTATATCAGTTTTGCATTATAAGGACAAAATAACATGTCTGTGTTTTTATATTGGGACGACTTTATCTGTCATATGATGTGCTGATTGTTAGAACTAGAAATATGTTACAAGGTCAAAAAAAAGGGGAAAGAAGGAAACAAAGAAGCAATTGTACTTATCTTACTTTGTGGAGCTGCTATTTGCAGGAAAGCAGCAATAGAGATGATGTGCATGATGTGTCTGAATGTTCAACCCATTGGACCAAATTTCCCCTTCATGCTATGAACCATCCATGGCGAAGTACTATTGTAGCACATGCAAGTTCTTTGATGATGAAAGGTAATACTGTGCAGATCTTGTAGTTAAATTCTTTGGTTAGTCGGTTTATCTTTTTGACATTTTGACGCTTCTAATTCTGGGTTATTTCTTAGTAGCATCTATCCAATGTCTTTTTTCTAACTTGTGCCGTCTTGAGAATGAATTTTTTTTTTTTTTGAGCATGTCTTGAGAATGAATTGGGCGCTTATTTCTTTCATTGCATGAAGTGCAGTTATCTTGGCATAAAGATGATAGAACACAAATGCTGGGAAAAGATGCTAGAGATGAATTGTCCAATCTGGTGCTTCCTATTCACATCAAATGCACCAGTTAAAGGTCATTCTTGTAGTCATTTTTATCCATTCAGATTTTTTTCAGGTATGACAATTTAGTAGCGACTCATTTACCATTATGCCTGGAGCAAGGTTCTTTCTTTTAAACGAAAGACGGCATAGATTGCTTTGAGCAACTACCGCCATGCCGGCGCGGAGTTCGACGCCGGCCAAACCACAGTTCCCAGCGAGCTCCTGAATCTGTTTCTTCACCTCTCTCACCATGCACCCGATGTCCTGTTCTCTGAGTGCTGTCTCCGGCGACATCGGCAGGCGGTGGCAGCACTAGGACGGGGAGCGGCGGCAGGTGGCCCACCGGGTGGTGGTGCCAAATCTTGTTGGGGGAAGTCGAGCAGCACCTCTGAATTGTCTATTGCGTGTGGCCAATACTGTAGCATTCCAGTCCCACTTTGACACTTCGATTATTTTTGTGCATCACCTTGTTTGTACTCTTTGTTCAGGAAACCATGTACATAAACATCTATGGTGATGGGTCCTGATAAGAGATTACCGATCTGTTTCTTATCCTTAGAATTTTTGTGTTGTTTCATGTTACGATGAAATTGAGTATAAATCACTGAAGCTTAGCATGCTTGTTTTATTCTGAAACGAATGAAAGAATGTTGTGAATCTCCTGTTTAGTACTTTTCATTTCATGTAAAACATATTGCCTTAAACACCAACATCTTTTATTATAATTGCTCCTGTGTTTTTAATTAAAATTAGTCGCACTGTTGCGCGCCGGAGGCGCGCCGCAGTCTCTAGTGCATACTATGCATACAAGATACAACAACGAAAGGAAAGACGTTGTAAAAAAAAACGAAAGGAAAGACGACAACAGACAACGACAACGGTGTTCCACACTGATCGGTAGGTCCAGAGATAGCGACGGTTGCTGTGTCTGCGCCTGGCTACAGAAGGGATCAAAATCGATGTTATGGATGGCTGAGATCACACCGTTTAGATATAGTAGAACGTGGGTCCCACTTGTCATTTGTCGGCCCACCTGTCATCCTCTGTTTTTTTACAGTGGCCTTGTATTCTTCCCCTTGAGCAGGGTTTGTTTTACCAACCGGTAAGCGATTATCGCCGGGTATACCGCAACGGTATAAACGGTTACCGCTATTTACCGTTCGAATTCAAATTCTCAAACTAAAAGCGTAGTTCAAACAGTTTTTTCGGTATACCGGTCGGTAAGAGCGGTAACCGTACCGGTTAGAGTGGTAAAAATGGTTACCGGTGGATTTTCTGTTTTTTGTTTTTTTTGCTTCACTAAATCAATTTTTGGCATGACCTATGCACATATTAATGTAAAAAGACCACACCAAAGCAAAAAATACATAATCGTGCATACAAATAGCTTAGGAATAATAGGGATATTTTGTTCCCCGGACGTTTGGGCCTAGTGGGCTGACCCGGTTTTTGTCTTTTTCTTTTCCGTTGAACTTCTAATGGCTGTAAAAAATACTAAATGCACTCATTTTTGAAAAAAATTGACATCATTAGATTCTATATATCATGAAGTATTTTTAGAAAATTTTCTAGAATTTTTTATTTTTTATTTAAATTTGAATTTTTTGAATCCGAGCGGTTTTGACCTAGGTGTACTGCTCTAGCCGCATGTAAAAACGATAATCGTGGTAACGGTTGGTAAAAAAAACCCTGCCCTTGAGATGATAGAGCTCCGCCTCTGCACGAGCCGCATGGCGCCTGGAGCCCGAGCCCTCGCCCATAGCCATGGCCGCCCAAAGTGAGCTCGCCCGTAGCCATGGTTGTGGCCCGGGTGGAGCGCACCCCATGACCCCACAGACCATAGCTGCCCCCAGGTGGAGCTAGCCTCGCAGTCGCAGGCCATGGTTGTGGCCCATTCAGCTTCGTCCTCGCCGCCATGGTGCCGGGCGGAGCTCTCGCACCCCAAGGGTTACACCTCCTCCTTCCTCGGCCGCTGGATCCCCCGATGGGGATGATGCCGCGGAAGAAAAAAAATGTGGGCCGAACGGGTACAACGTGCAGGTACGCGCGTGGTGGGTGAGAAAAAATTAAGATTTTAGCAGAAACGATCTCTAAATTGAGATTTTTATCAGTCTACCTCATATCTGGTCCTTCAATTACCTGACGGGCGGGTCCGGCGTGAGGTACAAACCCGTTTTGGGTGAGAAACATTTAAATATATTTTCAATCTTTATAGTACAGATGAGCTATATGTTTTGCTATGGCTCAGATTTGCTATCTCCAAGCAAGAAAAGAAAAGGAAACTAGCTAGCTAGCTTGTTGCATGGATTTCACGTACATGCATCGGTTACATGAGTGTTTAACGTACGTGATCAAAAGACAGCAACCAAAGCTATATACGTAATTTCGTTTACAAAATGAAACTGAATGTTATGAAAGCAACACGAATCCAAAAGGCAGTCGCCATGTGCGGCGTCCAGGATGAAATACGCTTGGTGCGTGGTGTATTCGAGTTGGCCGTACCCGACATAGGCATACGTACGTACGTGTGGACAGTTGACACACGTGTATACGTTTTGATCTGATGACCTCCTATTTAATGGTGCCTCATCTAGCAAGGCCCACATGGCAGTATGACGTGTGCATATACACTACTACCAAAAACATTTGTTAAAACGCCTATTTTTTCAGTAGCGGGTGGTTTTATTTGCCGCCCGATCTAAAAAAAACGTGCGGTACCGTAGCAGCTAGACTCATACCTAGAAATGATTTTCAGGTGTGGGTGACGCCATCACTCGCACCTGGAAATCATTTTCAGGTTCGGGTGACGAATGACCCGCTCCTGAAAATATTCTCATTTCTAGGTGCGGGTGATGGCGTCACCCGCTCCTGCAAATGGTCTCGTGCGAAAAAATTCATAACTTCTTCATATGATCTCGGATGAAGACAAACTTTATATCAAAATTGTATAGCTCGACGAGACCTAAAACTTTGTAGTTGACAAATTTTTCATTTGAGATTGTTTAATATTTCAAAATATCTATTTAAGTACTATGAGATTGTTTGAGAGGTGTATAAGATTTGTGAAGAATGATATTACCATTATTTCGGATGAGCAAATGACCAAAATAAAAGTTGTTCTTCTTCAGAAGTTATAGAACATTGTAGTTGAACCATTTTTTATTTGAATTACTTTTGTTAAGGTAAAGTACATCTGAATTTTTGAAATTTGAATTTTCAAATGACCTTAAATGGATAAATATTCAAAATAAAAGATGTAGATTCAAACTTTGCCGAGAGTCATATCTAGGTCTGTCGGCAAAAGTCGTTGTTCCGCCGTCAGCGGAGCGGGCCGTTACGAATCTCTACCGAGAGCTGTATCGGGCGGGCACTCGGCACCCGTTTGCCGAGAGTGAAGGGGCTACTCTAGTCAAACCCTTTGCCGAGTGTAAACTGCTCTTTGCCAACTGAACCGGGCACTCGGCAAAGCCGCGGTTTCCCTAGTGCGATGAGGAACCGATCAGGATCAGAGATGCAAGCAAGTTTCCGAGGACATTTATACATGTATGTACACGCCGAGGAGCTGCCGAGGACGACCAGACGGCGCTCCTGATCGACGGCCAAAGGAGATGGCGTCGTGGTGCTACCGTAGTAGCGCCAGGACGTCGACGCCATGCCCTCGGCGCTGCTCTCGCTGAAGCTGGCGAGATGATGAAGACGACGCCATGCCACCGGAGGCGCTCGTGTGCGCAGCCGTGAAGACCCGCGTCCACCGAGACGCAAGCAACAAGATGCGTCTCACGAGGCCATCCAGCAGCCATGCACGTGCACGTGCATGTCGAAGCCAATCAAGCCAAGGAAGGTCATCCAGGACCTGGAGTTCCCAGCTTCTTGTTCCGCAGAGACGACCAGGAGATCAAGACCCGAAGGCCATCGCCGCCTCGACGACCTCGGCGGCTACCGCAACCTTCGGCGACTTCGGCTATTACCTCGACTTGGCGGTTATCTCGACCTCACCGGCCGCCTGCCACGACCTCGACAGAGAGCTCCTACTCCTACCTCTACACCGAAACCGTCAACCAAGCTACCACCACGACGACCCCGACTACTACCTGACGACACTACGGGAAACAGGACGATTGTCGTGCGCCAAAATGTTTGCCGTGCGCAAAACAGCGGGCGCATGGCAATCTGTCCTTTTTGTCGTGCGTCAGATAACAAAAGCGCATGGCAAACAAAAGCGCACGGTAGAAATAACCTTTGCCGTGCGCCTCCCACGAAACGCACGGCAAAGATTATCTTTGTTGTGCGCCTCTCACGAAACGCACGGCAAACATGCCGCACGTGCACACCTCGTGACACCCCGCGGGCATGAACGTCTGGTGGGGGACGGGGCGGCGCACGTCCGTTAACTTTGTCGTGCGCCTTCACAAAACGCACGGCAAAGTAAGGTTTCATGTTTGCCGTTTTATGCTGCGTCGTCATAAAAAATGAATTCTTACCTTCTTTCTATATGTGCACTATAAATACATTACTTTGTAATATATATATTTCAATTTGGTACTCATCTTGACCTTTTTGCTATTTTTAACGAATTTATTTCATTGAAATGATTTTTTCGTTTAAGTCAAATTTGAACTACAAGTGCATAAAATTATAAAGTAAAGTTCGTGGAAAAATGATATTCGTGTAATTGAGTCCATTTTAAGACCTTATCCATGAAATTTGTTGAAATTTCGAACATTTTATTCGCGAGACAAGGAAATTTACGTGATTTAGAAATGTTTTTAAATTGTATAAAATGCAAACGAAGTTTAAAATCATGAGATTCGTTGAGACCTCATGATATACTATGGGAAGGCTGTGAAAAATAGTAGAGAAATGTTTTGAACAATTCGTCGCACATTGTGTTTAGAAACCGAGACATCTCGCGAGAAGTTTTAGATTGTTTAGAATAACTTCATTGGGTTTGTGGTCTTAGTAAAATTCATAATGTGTTTTTGACTTCAAAACTTTTTCTCTAATGAACATACATCATACATTGTCTCAGGTTATTTTACGGTAATTATTCGCATCATTTGTTTTTTTTATATAAACATTCATGAAAAGGTAAAGAAATTGGAGTGTACAGCTATTTACTGTGCGCCACTGTTGAAAGCGCACGGCAAAAAGTGTCTTTGTCGTGCGCCTAGGTCAGGGGCGCACGGCAAAGGTTGCCGGGCCCACATGCAACTTCTTCTCTCTTACTATCCTGGCGTCCCACAACACTTAGCCACCGAGCCAGCTCGAGCTAGCAGCCTAGCACACGCACGCACCCGCCCCGCCCCTGCCTCCTTGGCCGGCGCACGGCAAACGTGGCCGGACGGCCGTTAGGGAGGGGGCGCCGTCAGCCACTTTTTTTTTGCCGTGCGCTACCCTTGACGCACGACAAAGATTTTTTGCCGTGCGTGCGATAAAAAACGCACGGCAACGGCTTTTAGACGGGCGCAAACTGCCGTGCGACGCCGGCGACAAGCACTGTTCCACGTAGTCTGCGACACATGACCATGCGTCCACAACTTACCTCTACTACGACTACACCGTCGTTCGCGACCACAACTTACCTCTACTACGACTACATCGACGTTCTCGACAACGAGGCCAAACGGCACGAGCGGGCGGGCGGAGCTGATGTTCCAACTGCGCTACACCGGCTCACGGACACTTACAAGGCCATGAATGACGCCGATGCCCGCATCTACACCCCCATCATCATCATGCATGGAGAACATGACCTGAAGACTGAAGATGATTATCACATTAGCTTAATCGGAGGTGCTTTGCATGCTACACTTGCGGATGCAATTAATCGGGAGCTTTCCGAGTCATCGGGAACTAGAAGACCACATCACCTATGTTAGATTTGCCCGACGACAGGCTATGGAGCGCACGTATGTAAAGGGAGTTTGTATTTGTATTTTTGCTAAATATGAATAAAACATATTTTTTTTTATCTTTGTTGTGTACTTTAGTACCCTTACACGCGGGCATGAGGGAATCTTAGTTATTTTTCTCTCCAAACATATGTCACTAGCGGCGGACAGCAGAGGACAGGGAGGGGGGAGCAGAGCACAGCGAGGCTGCAGAGGCCGGCTGAAATAGCGACGTTTGCCTCAGTTTTCTTGTGATTTCAAACGGCAACATCCAAATCTGCCAATATGAGAGATGTAGAGGGAATATAGGAGTGCAACTTTTAAAAATACTCCTAGGTGATTTGTTCTGTGATTTAAGAGATCTAGAGCTCCCAAGATCAGGAAAAAACACAAGAAAAAATGGGCAAAAACGGCCAAGTCTGGAAATGACAGCACTTTTGAGTTTTGACCTTATTTTGACCCTGATTTTGAGCACTTAAACATCATGTTTACACCTGAACATCGTACATATGCTAAGTGTAGACTTCACGTTACAACATTTATGTTGTGTAAGAGTTAAGTGTTTAGGCGAAATAAATTTTAAAGGTCATGCCAACAAGGCTAAAATAATTCATCCCAATAAGACTTTTGAGCAACCATGTGTTCAAAGGTGAAAATATTGAGTTTGCTTGAACAACTAAAAGCATCTGAAGCTTGGAAGAGATCCACATGACACTTTGAACTGTATTTGAGCCTATTTTTTATACTTGTAATATTTATACTTTAATTTATATTTATCAAGGGAAAAGAACATAAACTCATTAATAGTCAACATTTTAAACGATACAACTGGGCACAGGTGCTTCACAATCTAACAGTATTTATTGTTTACACTTATTTGCTTAGTTTTATTGTTAATGATTGTAATTAACACCAGGGGTGGGTGCGAGGGCTGAGGTCTAGACTAAGTTGTAACCCTCTTTGTAAAGTAGACATACATACACATTGCTTTTTTAAAAATCTAGCTCATTTTACAGAGGCTGTTGCCTGTTGGAGTTGCTATTAGCAAATAGCAACTGATCAAATTGAGTGCATCCATGCATTCACTCTCGACAGAGCGTGCAAACCGAGGTGAGGGCGTGGGGCCGAGTGGAGCTCCTGAGCCTATAGTCGTCTCCCCGGCCTATATAAAGTTCCTTGCCTCCCAACGTGAGACGACGCTAATACTTTCTCTATCGCGCCACGGAGCTGCAGCTTCGTCGCACCCCTTTTATCCCTCGAGCGCCTTGAAGACCGGAGTCTACGTCAGCCCAGCGACTCCATCATCGACAAGCTCGTTCTCGTTCATATATTACGACGACCACGCTACACAAGGCCGGTGTGAGACTGCAGGCCGAGATTGATTATTAGATGTGTTTTTTTAGATCATTATTAATCAGATGTGTTGTGAGTGATTTGTAAAATGCTTCCCCCCTCCTAATAGCCTCCTATGATACCCGGCTGGCTGCTTTCCTCAAAAGGTCTAGCTTAGCCAAAATCACTCATTGCAGTATATCTTTTCAGCTGGTAGCAGTACAGCCCTCTAGACAAATAGGAGAAGAAATAATGCTTAGCAGCAATTTCATCTCAACTCTCAAGGGATTCAAGCTAAGGGACATAAGAAAGTGCAGGTCGGCTTCTTCATCTGGAATCTATGGCCCGACAAAAGATGTGTGATTGGGCGACGTAGACACCCGTAGCTTTCGTTCATCAGTTCGCTCGAGACGTCAAAGCGGAATTTCGCGTAGGCAGGAGTGTGACGACGGCGACACGGCTCGATAAGAGAGAGAATATACTCGTCAAGTTGTGGCAGGAGTTGTGTCCAGACAGGAGCTATGAATGGTTTAAAAATATGAGCAAGTATGAATATGGATGCGAGACTTGAGCAAGTGTAGTGCTAGGATCATGTGAGATTGGAGCTCACTTGATTTAGACTTGCTTGAGTTGATTGAGGATCTATCTTTGTAGCTGGTCTCTTGAGCATTTTTTTTACAGACCACATACTGATTATGGGTAAGGTAAGTCAAGTAGCATAAGTCGCACCGAGCCTTGACCGGATTAAGTGCGGGGTGGGATGAGGTATGATCAGACTGCGTCCGGTGCACATATACATTTCCGGCTCTTCGTTCATAGCTGGTTGCGGGTATGTGAAAGGTTGGGGGCATGAATTAACACTTATCCTGTGTGTAGGGGTATGGTCGTTGGTCTTGCCTTTCGTGTGGGTAAAGTTGTGCACCCCTGCAGGGTTAAAATCTATTGCAATAGTATCGCTTCAGGTCACGGAGCATGCTCATGAGTTTGGAATCTCAAACTAAAGTTATCGTTTTTTGGAATTCAAGGAAAATTGAGCTCATATACTTTGATCACCTTTACTGTATGTAATTGTTTGATGTTTGGCTTAGAGATCATAGATTTCTAGGTCTTCACTAGTTTCTATCACCATAAATTTGTTAGATGCTTTTATGCAAACGAGTTACTTATTACCCTTCCTTGCTACTTAGCCAAATGCACAACCTTGAGAGTCGGGCAAGTATTTACCTATATTGTTGGATAAGTCCTGCTGAGCACCTTTTGTACTCACGGTGATGCCGTTAAGTTGTTTGCTGAAGACCAGCAACAGGAAGCATTCTTTGGCTACTTCTTTCCTGCGGACGGAGTTGCGGGGAGGGAGTGATGGCCTAGCTCGGAGGATGGCACTACCTTCATACAGTGTCAACCTTCTTTTGTGGTGATCGTGAGTGCCATGTTAAAATATTTCCGCTGTAAACACTGTGAACTTGTTGTAATTTAACTTGAACCTATTTATGTAAGTGAATGGTTATGTTGGATTGCTATGTGGTTGTGGTGTAAATAATTGTTGTGCTTAGTGAGGTGTGTATAAATTCTGGACATTGCTGGTGACACATCTCAAAGACTACCGGGGATATTCCCTTTTAATTAGGTTGATCAGTGGTGATGATTCGATTAACTTGGGCGGTTCCTCACGGCTGGTTTTATTAAAAACTAACATAAATAAATAAATATATATATATATATATATATATATTTATGAAAGTATTTTGCAAAATAAATATATTCATGTAGTTTTCACATTTCCCAACTCAACGACTTAAAAATTATTCATGATTTATATTCCTAATATTTGACTCAAATTTTGTCTAAAACAACTTTATTTACCAAATGGAGGAGTACCACAGAAAGACCTAGATTCCTTACACAGAGTCACAGGCAATAAGGCAAGGAACCCGGCCATATGTAAAAGTAAAACATACCTACCTTTTCCGTTTATACCCGATTACGACTTTATAACTACTAGGCACACCGTTGCACTCCACCAATCCACCCGACCAAAGCCTTGCATGCACGACTGCATGTCGGAAAGTAATGGAAAAAAAGCTACAGGCAGCTGGGCTGCCAACGGTCGGAGTTAACCGCCCGGTCTCGTCGAGCCCTCCCTGCTGCTCGCGTGCGGAAGCCCCCCCGTGCAGAACTGATGTGATCCAACACGACGACAACGACGCGCTTCCCGCTGTGGAGATTCTCCAGGCGCGGCGCCGATTAATAAAGCTGCTGATAAAGCAACTCCAAAAGACTTGTTATCCCAGCTCAGTTTGCTAAAAAAGAAAAAACATCGGTACAAACTCAATCCAACAGACTCGACTTCTTTCTCGCTTCGCTATCCCGCTCACGATTCCTTCGCCTCCGCTCGTCAAATATCACGAGCGAGTCCGACTCGCCATCTCGCCCGTCTCGCGACGCTTCTGCCCTCCGGCCCTTGTCCTGCGCCGTTCGCCCTCCAGCCCTCGCGTCGTTCTCGTCTTATCCATTCGCACTGCATCGCATCTCCCATTGTCGCCGGCGCTCTCCCCCGCCTCCCACCTCTCACCGACCTCCCTCGCGCCGCCGGCCGGCCATGGAGCTGACTTCGGGAAGTAGTTCGAGTCGAACCCCTTGCAGGCTTAGTTTAAATCAGTTTAGATTGGGCTTCAATATATAATGAAGTACTCCCTCTGTTCTTATATATTCGACATTTGCTAGTTCAAACTTGTGCTATGCGGTGTCATATAAAAGAGAACGGAGCTAGCAGTAGTGTGCTGCAGCTCGTACGTGTCGTCGCATCGAGAGGCCGGGTCACTCACTGCGCACGTCGTGCATGCATCCTAGCTATCTCCCAACAGGTGCATGCAACACCATCGTCCCTGCAACTAACTCCATCCGCCGCCACGGCGACTCCGGCCTGATGCGTAGCCCCGAAGAAGCTAAGGAACTGCGCGTGATCAACTTGAGTCATCGTTCGTCCCAGGCGCCGTTACGTCGTTGTCGCGTCCGATGCTATACAGCTGCATGCATCTGCTGTGTACTCCACCCCTCCACTAGCAAAGTCAGCAGTACCCGTCGTCGTCGATCGGCATATTATCCCACTACTGGCGCGGCGCTACTATATAAGTAGAGGAGCAGTACCCGAGAGACGATCTCACCAGTAGGGTTTCTCCCCACCACCACACCCAAAAGCTCTCGCGTCGATCAAGCGACCTAGCTAGCTAGCGCGAGGAGGGAAGAAGGGGACAATAACTTGGATCTCTGTCTCTGAGATCTTCTGCCTAAAAAGGTTCGTCGTTCTTGTCCGATCCGTTTACGCTGTACCGTATAGCATGCAACCCTTTTCCGCATTGATCGATTTCTTATCTCTTCCCCTAAACTACTGCAGGGAAAAAGGTGGCTTCATCGATCTAGGATCAGAGCCGCATCAGCACTTCAGCAGCACGCGTGATATAATAAGTATAGTCACAAGCTTCAGTTTGCATTGTGAAAAGCCCGGGCCCCGGGGGGTGACGGAACAGTGTTATATACTAATATATATAGGTTATAGATACATTGCCATGATGCATAGTTTAATTGTTTGAAGAAAAACTTTGAATTTCAAATGTTGAACAGTTTTCACTCGAGTTTATAAACCTTGGCTTCCTCCCCTAGTCCTTTCTCTTCTTCACATCAAGCAAGCCACTTTTCCAAAACCCCACTCCACCCGGCGCACCAAGCTGAGCTCGCTCAGCTGCCTGCCTCGAAAACGCCCTGGCGAAGAGGCGCCATCACAATCTTTCAAAAGAAGAGGCGCCATCACTCATTCCTCTTTCTCCCTGGAGGGCGGGCTCACCGGTGAGGGCCGCAGGGCCAGGGACTGTCTGCGGGCTCGCGCCGAGGATGCGGCGGGCGGCGGAGCGCGCCGAGGACAGGGCCAAGAAGGATGAGCCCAGGAAGGTCAAGTTCAGCTGGATCTTTGGTAGGGAAGTGGTTGTCTAGGCACTTTTGTCTCGGATGCTGACTCCTGAATTTGACATGATCAGGTCATGTCGCTGTTTGTCAGTGTCTTTGTCACAATATGTTTGTGTATATATTCCGGTATTAGTTCTTTTCTGGTATTATCAGATTCGGCGGAATGTGTGTTGTGCATTCTTGACAAGAATTTCAAATGTTGAACGGTTTTCGCTCGAATCCTAGTAATTTTTTTTTTGTCAAATGCAGCAGATCAAGACCTTTTCTTTGTGGGCTAGTTATACCGAAATCAGATCTTACCAGCGACAAAATTATTAAACGAACTTACAGCAAGGTAGTTGGCACAAAATGGCAACTCTACTGTCTACTGCCTGCATACACTTGGCATTTAGGAATGCCAAGCTCAAGCGAACTGCAGCCAGGAGTCTTCTCGATCCCGAGGCCCGCCATTTTCCTCCTCAGTTGCTCTGCCTGCTCCCACCTCTCCGAAGCAGCCATGATATTTGACAGCATAATGTACTCTGCATCGTTAGACGGCCCGCGACCAGAATGTAGTACATGGATCTCATCCGACACCATCCTTGACAACTCTGCATCACCATGCACTCTGCAAGCTCCAAGCAAAGATCCCCAGATCACCTCGTTGGGTTCCTCAGCCATGTTCTTGACAATCTCGTAGGCTTCCTTCAATTTTCCAGCCCGTCCTAAGAGATCAACCAGGCAGCCATAATGCTCCACTCCAGCCTCAACTCCATACGCTTCAAACTTGTTGAAGATTCTTAAGCCTTGGTCCACAAACCCACCGTGCGTGCAAGCTCCAAGCACGGCAAGAAGTGTGATCACATTGGGCTTCTGGTCCGAACACTCCATCATGAAGAACAATTGAATTGCTTCTTCACTCCGGCCATGGTTAGCAAGTGCGGAGATCATGGTGTTCCAACATTCAGTGTTCTTCCATCTCATGCTGTCGAATATGTCGCGGGCGTAAGTGAGGTCACCACACTTGGCGTACATGTCGATCAGACCGTTCATAACAAAGTGGTTCTTCCGGATATGCTTCCGGTTGATGAATTCATGAACCTTCTTCGCCTGCTCCAGCGACCCAAGCTGTGCGCAGGCAGATAGCACGCTCGCCATGGTGAACTCGTCCGGACTGATCCTGACCTCCAGCATCGAATGGAAAGCATGCAGCGCCTTCTCACTGCACCCGATTTGTGCATACCCAGCTATCAGCGCGTTCCAGTTCACCCGGTTCGGCCTAGGGATTATGTCGAACACCGCCTGCGCAGCTTCAGCGTCACCAGCCTTGAAGTACCCGTTGACCATGGACGACCACACGAAGGCGTTCCTCGAAGGCATCCTGTCGAACACCTCCCTCGCCGTCTCCATGTCCCCCGCGTCCACGTAGCCCTGCACGACCACGGTCCACGTGACGACAGTCCGCAGGCCCAGAGGCGTGGCGTCGAACCACCTCCGCGCCTCCTCCATGTCGCCCTTCTCCGCGAACCCGCGGATCAGCGTCGCCCACGTGACGTGCGTACAGGATGTCATGCCGTCGAACAGCGCCAGGGCGCCGTCCATGTCCCCCGCCGCGGCGTACCCGGCGAGCAGCGCGTTGTAGGTGACGACGTTGCGGTCCGGCACCTCGTCGAACGCCCTGCATGCGTCCGCGATGGCGCCGCACTTGCAGTACATGGACACGAGCGTGGTGCCGACGAGCAGGTCACGGGCGAAGGCGGACTTGAGGGCCTCCGCGTGGAGGGACCTGCCGAGGCCATGCTCGGGCCGGGAGGCGACGGCGGCGGCCTTGAGGAGGATGGGGAGGAGGTGCGTTGGGCGCGGTAGGTTCCTCGCGTAGACGAGGACGGCTTCCCGGAGGGAGGAGTGGGCGGCGTACTCTTGGAGTAGATGGGCCCACTTATCAGGGTCGTGGCAGCCACTTGTGAGGTAGATGGCGTGGAGCTGCCTCGCTCGGTTGGCCATGCGGGCGGCCGTAGGTCCCAAGAACCGCTGCCCCCCCCGCTCTGGAGCTTATATGGTGAGACAGCACCTGGGAATGGGGATGGAAGGCTGGGAGCCTGGGACTGGGAGAAACAACTTCAGTCGGAAGCTGGGGACTGAAGAAACGATTCGAAATACCTGTGTCTCTGTAGATCGAATTCTATTGTTTCCTGAATCGCGATCCCTCACTTCACTTCGTACAAACCAGCAAATTCTTTTTTTGGCGGGGGCATCCCCACCTGAATGCATTGATATAAAAGGGTTGGACCAAAGTCCGCCCATCAATAGTTACAAAGTTTGTGTCAGACCACATATTACAACAGCATGCCCAAGACACAAAGAGCACAAACAAGAGGGGCACCGAAAGCTAAGGAAACAAAGAATATACGCTAAACAGTTAGCCCCGGGACCATAGGGGTCCCCTAACTATGAGGGAGATTACCCTTCCCAAAGAGTTAACATAAATCACAAAAACACCATCCAAAACAACCGCGGCCCAAACACGAATAAAACCCACAACCGGCGGTCCGATAACCTCCACGACTAAAAGCGCCACCAACACTCGAAGCGAACCTCCGCTGCCGAGGGTAGACGCAAGACGGCAAATCTCCGCCCGCCGAGGCGGCACCCGTGGGTAAACTCCCGCCCCGCTCAAAGGTACGACGCCGTGAGCAGACTCCGCCGCCGAGGGCTTCACCGAGCGGGTCACCGCCGCCGAGGGATCGGCGCCAGAGATCTCCGCCCGCTCAAGGCCGACCCTCGAGCAATAGCGCACCGCTCACCCGACAGGGCATTAAATGCCCTGTGCCGCAGCGCCTTAGTCAAAGGCAATCCCCGCCCATGCCGCCGCCGACACCGCTGTGGCTTCACCTTGTCATCAGGCGACCAAACCCCGCCACTATACCGCCATTCTCAAGACTGCAGCGTGTGCGTGACAGCAGCGTTGTCATTCCAGCACCGCACCGCCCACTCCCGTCCTTCTCCCACGGCGAGCCCTCGAAGGGCATGGGCGCACCTCAAAGGGTGTACGGCGGTGACCGGGCGCACGATGCGGGCGGTGCCACGGTGTGGAACACATCGAGCACGTCTCCTCCATCATCTCCGCATCAGACAAAGCATCCCGGTGTGGAGCCATCCCGCCAGGGAGCCCGCACGATGGGACACCACCACGCCGCCTCGTGGTGGCATGGGCGCCCCGCCATCGAGGCCCTCGAAAGGGCATGGATCATCCTCGGGGTGTACGGACGGCGGCAAGCGCGACATCGACCGGGCGTCGCCAGACGAGCGACGTGGCGCCGTCCCTCCACTAACTCCGCCGCCGGCCATCCCGGCATCGGCGATCGACCCGGGTCCGGCGTTATCACCGGCCGCGCGGACATCCCTAGCCCTGTGGCACCATCCCGGGCGCTATGCAGCCATCCCCGGTCTTTGTGCGGCCTGCCCGATGGGACGCCGCCGCCACGCCGGCCTCAGACTGTGTGCCCTCGCCAAGAAGACCTCGAATGATGTACGGCGGTCAGACGTGCACGCCGAGCGAGCTACCCTCGAAGCTATTCCCCGGCAAGTACATAGCCACCACGACACCCGCAAGTACTGAGATTCGTCAAGACACCATCAAATCGCAACGCGTGTACCAGACGACGATATCGTAAAACCCCGTGCACATTTGTAAGCCGCCTCCCTTGGTCTATAAAGGAGGAGGCGGTCGCCCCCGCCAGTGGACGAGATGATCACCGCCCGCACGCACCCACACACTCACTCCGTGATATTGGCACTCAGCCTCAATCATCTAGGGACTTGGAGGCTTCTCCTCCTCTCCCGCCTCGCTTGTAGCCCCCCTCTACATGCACAACGGTGCATAGCAATACAAGCGCCACGAGCGCAATCTGCCGGACGACGCCCGCTGGCGAACTGTGATAAACCTGTCCCTGTTGCCATTTGCACCAACCATCGAGCGGTGATCACACCGTATCTCACTAGTTAGTGTCGGGACTAATCCTAACACCGACAGCCCTAATCTTGAACAAGTTGAAGACTACCACCAATGGTCGACGAACCGTCACTACTAAACAACATGCTTGCCTTCACCACAATAGCCATGGCGCTGCCACCCACCACCCTTCAGCTACGCCTTTGTCACCCTCCACCTTCCAACAATGGGAGGAATCCATGAGGGACGAAAGGGCCGCCCAACACGATGGGGACTAAGAGTGAGGGGAAGCACGATGATCACTGCGAATCAGAAAACCTCGACCTCCCTTGAAGCTGACGGAGACACCTTTAAGAGCACATCCGGTCTCCATGAACCACCATCCTACGCCCTTTGTGGGGAGGAATCCACATAGGAGGGATGGCCAGTAGCATGAACGCACACGACATTTGATCTGATGTCTATGCCAACAAGGAATCCGACGACGAAGCAGAGGCGCCAGCAATGAACGCTCGCCAAACCACAATGGGAACCGACACCAAGGCCAACACCAGAGGCTGAATCCGTGGAGTAGCGTATGAGAGGAGAACGGTCATAGAACACTCACAGTGCCGACAGGGGGGCTCCAAAACGATGCCTCCAAGGAGGTCCCGACGTCGAGGACGCCGCCATCGCTCGTCCGTTAGCCGGACTAGGTTTTCACCCGGAGAAGACCATGGTGGGAAGGGGTGGAACACGACAACGTCTCCAAGGAGAAGAACGGCGCCCATAGGCGTCGCCATCGTCGGCACCGGCAAGGAGCCGGGGCAAGGCTTCGCCCGAAACAATCCCCCACACCACCACCTACACGGACAGGAGGGTTCGCCGTTGTCGCCGCCAACCCAGGACCCAGGGAGGTGTAAAAGGACGCCTTCAAGAAGGGAGCGGCGCCCGTAGACGTCGCCGTCCAAGCTTTCGCCATCACCTTCGCCAAGTCCGTGGATGCCGACACGGGGCGGTCGTGGGACGCGGGGGCGCCATAGCGTGGAGCCCCGTTGTGCTGGCCCGACGAGCCAAGCCCCGGCGCACGCAGTCGCTGGCCATGACGCCGACCCGCGCAGGGCCTCCGCCGCGGAGGCCCCGAGGGAGCGGATCCGGCGACCACGGGGAGGGGCGGATCTGGGACCACACAGGGTGAATCCGGCCGCGGACCCCCGGTAGGCTCCGCCGTCACCATGGATGGAACCACCCCCAGTGAGTGCGCGAGGGGAAGGAAGGAGGACGAGGGACGCTAGATCCGCCCGGGAGGGGGCCGGATCTGCCCGCCGACGACCTGTGGGGCACCCTCCAGCGTGGAGCTCGAGGTAGCCATGGCGGCGATTTAACAGTGGGAAGTAGGCGTGGGGAAGGGCGAGGAGGAAGGAGAGGAGGGTGCCGTGGGCGGGGGACCTTTTTTCGACGCCGCCGCTGGCCGCCGCCGCCGCATCTCCCGTCGACGACGGCGGCCGGAGGTGGTGGGGGCGGGCAATGTTTGGGCGCGGGGCAATCGCCCTCGAGTCGCCTCGCGAGGGAGACGACGCGAGGGGGACGACACGGTTTCCTATTTTTTCCCTCGACCAACCAGATTAATGCACATCACCATCAAATTCTTGATTCCTGGATTGCGATTACTTTGTACTAAGAACTACAGCATACCAGAAACAGTGCAACTTGCAAACGAGATTGTAATTGACACGTTCCTTCAGTTCACATGTCACAGATTCTTGCTAGCTCTACTCATGGCAAAGACTTGCAGAGGTTACTGGTAGCGAGTTCTTCGCAAGAAGGAATATCCAACTATACAGTACAGCTACCCTTAACTATCACGGTACCGTCAGATAGGGATCAGGGAGGTGTCATGTTTCACCTCACATCAGCTGGTTATACATAACTTAAATGTGACCATCCCTGCTCAAAAGACTACGATCCTGTACCAAGGACGAGGATAACCAAAAGACAAAATGAACCCTATACAGCCAATGTGCATCTGCGTCAGATGTCAACCTACAGAGCGCTTGTCATCACCTTTGTCATCATCAGATGAAGTGCTGCTCCTTGATGCACACTTCAAAGCTTCAATTGCCGGAAGTGCGCCTGGACCTTCAATTGCAAGAGCAACGTTTGGAGCTTCAGCTTCATGTGCAGGAACTACTTGAGCAGAAACAACACAATCCGCATCACAGTCGTTGTCATCATCAGAAGAGCTGCTACTTGAGGTTGAGGACCCCTCTGGGGCATACATATCATCGCTATCAGAGTCCTCTACTGCATCATTGTAATTCACAGCTCTCCTTTGCCTCTTACCACGGCCCAAATCCACCTTGGGGGTAGCAGGCTTGAGGACTTTGAGGTCCTCAACCTTGGGGGAACCAGGTTCTTCATCCTCCACACTATGAGCAAAGCTCACAATGCTCCCAAGATAGCCATTGTCTTCTTTGGAGCACTTATCCTCGGAATTGGGGTCTAGCTTGAGGAGATTCTCAATGGCCTCATCATCATAGTGAATTGACGTGGCACTGACCTTTTTCCTGTCAATAATTGTCTTAGCACCATGGAGCAGTATAGACTGCAACTCATCTGCATCCGGCTTCTTGGAAGAGTTCATTATCATATTCTCTATAGCCAACTTCTGCTTGGACTTTTGCAGTATCTTCTCTTCAACTGAACACTTTGTAATGAGTTGGTAAACAACTACTGGCCGTCTGTCCAATCCGGTGCGCTCTAGACTGTGCTTGCAAGTCCATAAATGGGTTGAAGTCAGGATCTGAAAACAGGGAACAAGTAATTAGAGTGCAGAACTAGGTGACAAGTCCCCATAGAAGAACACAACAAAAGTTACTCACCATATATAATCACTCTATCAGCACCAGGCTGTCAAAACAGAGTAAACTTTATTAGATTAATGGCACAAATGAGTTTCGAAAATTGTTGGTACAAAAACACATACAAGGTCAACGCCAAGACCACCAGCACGAGTTGACATCAAGAAAATGAATGTCTCACTTTCAGCTCTGTTGTATTCTTTTATGCTTTCCTGTCTTGCAGACAGTGATGTCTGCCCATCAATGCTGCCAAATACCAACAGACATGGAGCAAATGAAATTTAGATTCCAGGTTATAACATAAACAAATGCAGCGGACATAAAGCCAAAAAAAGTAACTGCACAATAGATGAGGTGAAAAGTTAATCAAAGAACCATACCGTGCATATTTGTACCCAAGGTAAAAAAGAAAATCCTCAAGAATATCAAGCATCATGGTCATTTGCGAGAAGATCAACACACGGTTTCCTCTTTCTTTCAGTTTTGGAAGCAACTGCATATAGAAAATTTTAAGAACTGTTATTCCCACTAAGTTGAAAGTTTAGCATAAGCTCATATGGGGTTCAATAGAAGGGGACCTTATGAAGCAGCTGAAGCTTCCCTGAAGCAGCAACAAGAGAAAGGAAAACATCTTCAGCTTGTTGTTTAGTTTCCATTCCTTGAAATAGAAACTGAAAAATATGGTAAAAAATCAGTTTAGTAACCATCATAACAGCTTCCAAAGCAAATGGCACATATGTACAAAAAAAATAATAGAAAACAGTTCTCTGGAATGCACAAATCATCACAGTAATCAGTAATTCATGATCATACTCCACTACAAAGGCTCTATTAAGGGCAGCACTTGGAACATATATATGCAGTTAAAATCATCTCAGGCAAATCATTATCAAGTTAAGATGTCACCGTTGAGGAACTTCCCAAAGGCGAAAAAGAGCAAAGTCTGCGACTATTATTTTCAAGCAAATAATTATTTGTAAATCATTAATTTGACACTAGAATGGAAGGAAAACCTACTGGGTGATTGCAGCACTTTCTCAGTTGCATAAGTATGTTATTCAGAGCAAGCTTCTGGCCTGCAGAAGTATACACAGTTAGCCTCTATGTAAAACATGAGTGAACAAGAACATTATACAATAATAAGCTTAATAATAAAGAGGTATATAAAGTTAACACAGAAATGTGTGAGATCCAATATTAGGAACCTAAATAAGATGCCATTTCATACAAAAGTAAAAGATTATAACAAGGTGAAAGGAGTCCTCAGCAAGTCAATATTGAGCTTGCAGTGCTTCAATGAGACAAGGGCAAGAATGACTGGAGTTTCAAGAAAAAAACAACTGATCTCTTTTTAATGATAAAAAAGATGAAGTTGAGGCTCTCCTTGCACACTGCTTATATATTCTGAATATTCATAAGTGGGCAAGTGGCTGTCTGAATTGGAGGCATCAAATGAAGAGAAAGAACAGAGCTGGCTGGCTGTTTGAGAGCCAAGATCACATCTTAAAATGCAGGGTGCTGGGTATTGTCAAGTGTGCCTATTTACTTGCATGGGGCCCATCAAGAGTATGCTCCCTTAACATTATGATTTTGTTGATATAATATCACTAAAAAACATTATACTCAAATGTGTAGAATCAAATACGCAGATAAACTAGTATGATAAGGTGAAGGTTGCCAAGACTACAATAAACAAAGGGGAAAGGCAAGAGCAAGTATTGCACTGACCATTTCTAATAGCACCATTCAACTTTGAATAATTCTTCTCTAAAATATCAATGTAAAGTTCTCTTTGGGTATCGGTCAGTGCACATGGAACTTCCACCCACTTCTTTGTTGGCATAGAATCTGTTAGAACATCAGACTTCATTCTCCTCAACATCCTAGCAAAACAAACACATTTGAACTTACCCACATCCACCCAATGCACCGAACATGGAACAGAGAGATAAAATACCTAGGCTTTAAAATATCATGAATCCGAGCAAGTTTTTCTTCCATAGTCAACTGCTTTCCAGAGTCAATATTTGTAAACAGGCCATCAGCATTGGGATCGGAAAACTCATCTGGGTCAATATAGTGAAGTAATGAATATAGTTCCAGCATGTTGTTCTGCAATGGTGTTCCCTATAAAATTTGAATAGATACATGAGGACCAACAACCAAATGTGTTCACTGCACAGTGGAGATATTATTAGGCAGTGGGTTAACTGCTATGGAATACATTGAACTACTCATATAGAATGGCTAAAGAACAAACAGGGTATTTAGATTTTTCAATTTGGGAGTTACAACGGCCAACAGAGGTCCAAGCATTATCTAAAACAGGATTGGGTTGCCGACAAACTGATTCAGAGCCCAACCCACCAACAAGTTAGAGACAGGTGCCTGAAAGTTGAAACCATCGGTATAATCCTAGCGAAGTCACTGAATATTATTTGAATTTTATGTTCATATTTGAAGATGAAATCAAAACCCCTCCCGACAGAAACATAAGGTAACACAGGTGTTATGACAGGTGACAATACTTTTCAAAACAATCTTCAGTGATTCCACAACTCATAGAGGTATTTCATAGTCCAGATTTCAGATTAAAAACTTTAAAGATTTGCTTAAAAACTATGAATAATTGGCGAACATTATTGAGAACAATTTGTAAAAAGTATACTTTTCACTATCCAAACCCAATCTTTGCCTAAAACTTGCAGTCCTTAAATACCATCAAGCTGTCTTGGACAGCAGTCAGCAACCAGCTTAGTTCTAGGCCTACCAACGATTTTGAAAAATTAACTGTGAAACAACAATATTGGCAAAATTCAAAATTGAGGATAACTTGCATAGAATGGACAAGACTTACTGTAAGTAGCAAGCGAAATTCAGAACTGTAGCCCTTTAGGCAACTTGCAAGGTTGCAATCAAGCTTTTTCAATCTGTGAGCTTCATCAACTGAAATGAAAATGAGGAATCACACAAGACATCAATATAGGAGACGCTTAAGTAGTAGATAACCCAAACAACTGTCTCAGAAAAAAAACTTACTGACAATCGCAGACCACTTAAACTTATTCAAAACTGATTTATCAATCTGGACAAATTCATAGCTTGTCACAAGAGCATCAAATAAAACCGTCCCTTCAGAAGAGTACATTTCATGAGCTTGAATGCACTTCCTGGAGTCCTTGTCTCCTTGATAAACAATAACATTAAGACCACTTCCCCAGCGCCCAAATTCCTATTCAAAACGCAGTCATAAACTTCTTTAAGCAAATATGGTATAAGTATAGCACATAAGACAGATATATTTGGTCACTGATAGTAATTATCAAGGACTGATGCAATGGTATTTCAAGAACCAAAATCTGCCATATAGCATATTGATTCCTGCAGTTTTCCAGAAATAATATGACAAGATTACACAAGGATGTACATACCTTTTCCCATTGCAGCAGAATACTCTTAGGAGCAAGAACTAGTGCAGGGAATACTGTGAACCTTTCCTTAATAATGTGATTAAGAAAGCAAACAACTTGCACAGTTTTTCCAAGACCCATTTCATCTGCCAGACAAAAAGATTTACCATGATTCCATAAAGTGGTAAAATAACAAAGAAATATAGAATGTCAGTTATGAAACCAGGAACAAGTGAAAATAAGAAAGAAATACATGTGACAGTTGGCGGCACATTTGGTTTGAATGTTCGAATGCACAAGCCACAGACACATGCAAATTAGTTGGTCCAATGTTGCTTATTAGCATAGAGATGGCCTTCAAACTGTTAGTTGGATGAGATCGAGTTTATTAGCACCGTTTCTTAGGACTGGCTCTATAAAAGATGAACTAGCACATTCCATGGAATGAAGCAAAGTATTCCTCTTTGCTGGGCCATGAACTTAGTCCATTGGGTGCAACAGATCTGCAGTGCCCTTTAACACTCTAACTTGATAGTTATTATGTGTTAAGAGTTTTTGGTGTAAATTAAATTTGTCTGTTTCTCTTCACAACTTTTTTCATTCAACTTTTGTCATAATTTTCTCATTTTTCATCTGCATCAGACCAGTTCACTGCAACATTCTGCTTCATAAAGTATAATAATGATCAAAATAGAGCATACAGGTACAGAGCATGAGATGCACTACAGTCTTACAGCTCACGAATTGTGATAGTTATAAAAAATAAGTCTGAAGATGCCATACACAGCCGGAGTCCATAAAGTATGATAGTTAATAGAAAAATAGAAAATACAAACGTATGAAGTATGACATGCATTACAGCCTTAGAGGTCATGAACATACCAGCAAGAATAACATTCCTCCTAGCTTTGTAGTTATCAAATATCCATTGCAACCCTTGATGCTGGTAGCTGTACAGAGCACCATTGTGGATATCTTCGGTAATCACCCCTTCTAGGCATATTGGGTTGACACAATCAAGTCTTTTCAAAGCACTTTGATGCTTTTCAACAAGCTTGGAAAAGGCATCCTGCACACCTTCTGTGCAACAGGACTCCCATGTAGCCTCAGAATAATCAAGGCCTTTCCACTTCACAAGGAACTCATATTCCTGAAGGCCTTCATTATCCTGAATAGCAGTCAAGATGTCACATGTACTATCAGAACCAGACTTCCTCCGACAAGCGATAGCACGATCTACTTGAAACCATTCAGGTTTCCGTTGATCCTCTAAATAAACCTCTTTAAGTAATCTGTTGCAAATAAGTGGTAGAATCATTAAAAGGATGAAAGAGAATAAAAAAGAAAACATTGCCTACTCACGACAAATAGCATACGTGTAGCTAAGGGAAAATATAATTTCAAAATACAATAAGTATCAGCCAATATTATCATTCAAAATATCAAAACAAACCAATCAAGAATGCATTCAGGATACAGTAAGTCAATACTAGTCATCAGAATAGAGCATTGGAATAAACCTCATTATCTATTGACTGTTTGCCCATGATGCACATGATTTCTAGTGAATAGAATATCGCAACATAAATGGACGTATATGGCTCCGCTGAAATAACAAGAGCAATTGTAAAACTATGGATGACTTAAGAAAATCCCATAGTGCACAAGACTTACGTGCTCTTTTTCAAGTAACTCTGTACTCGTGTACGATCAAAAACTTGAAGCCATTCTAGTGGAACCTGGAACAAGTGAAAGTAAATTTGTCTTAATGTAAGAGAATGTTCACAGCAATTTCCCTTGACAATGCTCTAAAGTATCATGACTTACAACCATTCCAGAACTTGAGTGGGCAAAAGTTAAAATTGCAATATTTTTTACAAGGGTACAAATGAAAGAAGGTTTGATTTATAAAAGTTCCATCCATGTACATTTTCTAAACAATATTTACAACCATCTGGATAAAGCTAAAAATCCTGTCAACTAGCTTCCTTCTATTTTAGTAAAATAGATATGGAAAATAAATCACTGACCCAGATGGCAATGCAACTGCATAAAAAATGGATATAGCAGAAAACATTATCATATCTGCATTGAGAAAGGATAAAGCATACCCAACAGTCATGATGATGAGAAAGTGAATGCCATTTTACAAGGAACTGGTATTGGAAACCAGATTCCTGAATATCCAGCATTCTATGACCTACATATCTTTGTATCTTTTTGACCAAATTCACTTCTGTTGCGGTAGCCAATGAAGTTTGATTGATTTTACACAAAGAACATTCAGATGTTCTTATACCATCTTGCAATGGAGGATCTAGGCAGAATGTGTGGAAGTTACGAGAACAATTAGAATTCTGGCACCGAATAATATGAGAGCTGGCAGTTCCACTCTGGGGAGAGCAAAAAATCCAAAACAGAGTATTACATAAGGATATGGAAAACTAGGCCAAAAAATAAGTGAAGAAATACATATATCTATAAAAAATGAGTAATGGCATACCTTACAAATTGAGCACATTGGTCCATGAGAAGATCTTTTGGATTTTACAGAATTGCATAATAATTCATCATCTAAAACAAACAAGCTATTAGTTAACATAAAAGGCATGTTTAAACTTTAAAGATCAACAGGATACGAGCATCCAGGGTTTCAGACAAGTTATTAATCAGAATAAGATGTACTGGGATATTCATGATTGTCAGCCTGCACATGAGCAAAACTGAAATCTTCAAGAGAGAGAGAAAAGCACACTTGAAAAAAGTTAATAGTAGCATCCTTTCAGTGTAATGTTTCAATGTCACTGCTTGGTGCAAAGCACATACAAGTATAAGCAAACAAAGATATGTGTTTTGATCTTCCTGTACTTATAAACTCCTCACTGAAATCACAGATCACAAGGGTGGGTAACAAACTCAAGACTGTTAACAAATTGGATGGTTATGTTACAATTAAACTTGTTACTAGAGACATGTGTCTAGGTACTCCTATTAGGGCTAGCTATGTTTTTGCTTATAGTTAAAGAGAATAATATGCATATCATATGGGAATTGACGGCATTAATTAAGACAAATCAGGGGCAGGTGTGCACCCTTGTATGAGCAAATAAATATGTGAGAAAACAACTAGGGCTAGTGTGGACAGCATCAACAAAAACACTTGTGTTCTTACAGGTGTACTACCAGAGAAGAAATGCTAGTGTGTTTGTGATAAACACCTAGAAGGGGTGATTTCCAACAATTGCTCAGTGCAGAAATACTAGTGTGTTTGTGATAAACACTCAAGAGAGATTTGCAACAGGCTATTACCTGAAGATGAAGATGTAGATAGCACTGACAAAGAAGCTTTGGTGCTGCTCTCCTACAAAAGAAGAGGAAATGCTTATGACAGTTTCTGAAGACTATTTATCACTTTATAATCAAATGTTTAATAACTGGTTATTTAATATGTTGACATACATTAGAAATGTGATCCACTTTCTGTTTCTCTTGTAGTCGCTTTGACATTCTTCTACATGGAATTGCCTTCCCAGGACCTGCGGGAGAGAATTTCAGAAGTTCATGCATAATGCATCTGGATTATGTCAACTCATTTGTATTTCAATCAAATGCTAAACCTAAGCAAAGCAACTACAAGCCGGAATCAAAAGTTTACAGATTACCTCAAGTGCACAAATTGATATGAAATCTAGCAAAATAGATTAAAAAAGCTATGCATGTTCCTCAAAAGAGAGTTTTAAGAGGACAAGCTACACAGTACATCAAAAGAGTGAAGCAAACATCTCTTATTAAATTGTTGCACTCAACTCAACAATGAAAGAACCTTATCCCAAACCAAGTCCACTTACAATTCATGGAATCACTGACATCCCCACCATCATTTGGGCTAGATCGAGTTCTCAATTTGTTGCGCTTAGATCTTCGACGGGTGCAGCACTGTCATTATCTGCATAGCACAGACTTAGAATTGTGTGCACATGCATACCGGTGGTCCAGGTAACAACAGGGCATCTTTCATCTTACCATCATCAGAGGTAATCCTCCATGTATCCTTATCTTCACTGACCTCACCATTGGCATATTCAGATGTAAATTTCCTTCGGAGGCGCTTTGACCTTTTTAGAACTATTCTTCCCTTCTCTGAAAACACACATAACTTCTTACAAAACCATCCATAAAGAAAAAGAGAGGAAGATGAGGGAGCTCGTTTGTCCACACTAACCATCTTCTGAGCTACTATGGCTGTCCTCAAAAATGTCACTGTCGTTGTCACTATCCCCACCACCCAAATTTTGAATCCCAGTTGGTTTGGCCTGTAGGCGTTTTGATCTTCTGTGTTGGTCCAGCTTTTGGCCACCTGAGATTAAAAAGATGTAAACCGACAATGTGAGCCAAAATGCAAACAAATCATACTTACAAATGACAATAAAAGCTTTAGGCATGCATGAGGACTCAAATTTATCACTAACCATCCCTAGCAGAACTCTGTCTGATTTCCTTCACGGCTTTAGCCTCATTCTCAACAAAGCCATTTGAGATATCCTTTAATATTAGGCGCGCCTTCAAACTTTCACAGGGAGCGAAGTTGCCTAGATCTAAAAAAAATCTTTTAATAATCTAACAGCTTGGAGCCATGGCATCAACAGAATATCCTATGCCACAAAATATTGAGCGAAATGAATTAACATCAGATAACAACCTTCAGTGCCATTATTGTTGATGTCCACAGCAACATCAACAACAGACTCCTTGGTTTCTGCAGCACTGCTCTCCATCGTTTGCTTCCTAAGGCGCCTCAGATTGTGTGTAGGAGTTGGCTCCCCAACATCTGCACAATCTGAAGCCACAGTCAGAAAGAAATCTAGAGCCCACGGCAACATCACTCACTTCAGGCTAGAATCTCACCTTCCTTCATGGCGTCCAAGCTAGCTTCCTCAGCATACTCTGCAGTCCACCGCTTCGTCGTGAGAGAGAACTCATCTCGATCTGAAAAATAAATGTGTACAAACATCAGTTTTCTGATCCTTGGAGAAAATGTAGAAACGCATATGGCATTTAATACCTGAAACCATAGTCAACGAAACATTCCTCAAGGAGCCCAACAAAAACCCGACCGGTAGAGAACAGTTAAAATGATAAGGAACGAGTACCCCCCCCCCCCCCCCCCCCAACAAAAAAAACCAATCTACTGTACCACACAGTTAAAATGGTAGGGATTTTGTTTCCGATCTTGCGTAAAACCTACCACTGTTCCTGCACGAACTACTTCCGATCCAATCCGAGAAAACCTCCAAAATCCTAAAAACGTTCAACCTAACAACCACCTACTCGCGGTATTCTCAGCGATTCGACATTCCACCCAAACGCCCCCAAAATCGACAAAATTTTGAACAATCCATGGCAAGCACAACGAAATGGCACCTCGCGCGGAATACTAACCCTCGTCCAGCCAGGGTTTTTACCGTTTTGCACTGCGCGGTATATCATGATTTACTGCTACGGTACGGTAATCGGTAGCAGAAGTAAAAATTCAAATTTGAATTTGAATTCAAAAAAAAATCAATAAAAATCTCCAAAAATAGTTCATGATTTGTAGAGTCTGATGGTGTTGAAAGTTTTCAAATTTGAGTGCATTTGGTATTTATTTGGAGCTTTAGAAGTTGTAAAAAGAAAAAGAAAATTCATGGGCGGCCGTTAAGGCCCATGAAGCCCAAATCAACTAGATGACCTAGACACACCCCAACCGCGACACCGTGACTCCACTCCACTCCTCTCCTCATCGCAGGTTCCCAGCTCCGTCATGGCCATAGCGCCTCATGCTGCCGCCGGGCGCAGATATCATGCTGACACCAGATCTGCTGTGATACCGGCCAGATTAACTGTGTAGCTTTAGGCTTTAGGATTTGTGTTAGGATTTAGGATTTGTGTTAGGATTTAGGTTTATTTTGGTTTAGGATTTTAGGTAGGAATTTAGGATGTGAGGTAGAGGTAGAAATAGAATTGTTGCTTTAGGTAGAAATAGAATTGTTGCCTTAGGTAGGATAATTTGTGGTAGGAATGTAGGATTTGTGGTAGGATCCAATTTTAGTTAGGATTTGTTTTGATTTAGGTACACTTTCTTTAGGTATATACGATTAAGTAAGTCTTTTGTTTATGTTGGCATTTATGCGGTAGACAATGTCAGCAGACCTAAAGATCCGTGTATGGGAACATGGTGACAATCTAGCTCCGGATGGCGATGCAACTATTGTGGTATGCTAAAAGTGGTGGTGGTTCTACTAGATTCAAACAACATTTGGCCGCTGATCATCCGGTTCCATTGCAGGTGCCACCACCTGCGGGAGTACTTTCAGGATATTGAGAGGACTAAGAAGGTAACTCTTGACCCGGGCTCGAGAGGGTGGCACGAGGCGGCAGCAGCGGGAAACAATCCAGGTGGATATGATGAGGAGGCTCGGATCCAGATGCAATTAACTGTCGAGAGCGAGCGGAGTTCGGCGAGGTGGAAGGAGAGGAGGTACTTATGAGCGTGGAGGGGTAGTGGTTGCGGGGTTGAATCCCTTCCGGAGGATGCTTAGAAGAGCTGGTTCATGAAGGACACTCTGTGGTGGTGGAAGACTATAACTTGGCTGCGGTGGAAGAAGAGGAATGACGCAAACAAAGATTGATCTGAGGTCTGAGACGCGTAAGGGTGCAAGGAATCTATTGGGAAAGCTTGGTCCAAATTCTTCCATCTGCGGAGTACTGGAGACAAAGTGATAGTCCTTACTTTGTTAGTGCGGTTAGAGAGACAAGTGGGGTGAGTTTTCTTTCATTTTATGTTCACGAAAGTTTTCCTTCGCCTTGTGTTTGTGTATCTCATGTTTTTGTATGGTTGCAGGTGAAGGAATTGCATCCCCCACTGGACGGGATATTGATGGCAAGTACCTTGATATGAACGAGAAAGACTTGAAAGATCGGTACGCAAAGTTTCAGAATGATTGGCCCATCTTTGGCGTGACGTTGATGTGTGATTCTTGGACTGGCCCGACGCGGATGAGTGTCATCAATTTTTTGATATATTGCAATGGGGTCACGTGGTTTCACAAGTCTATTGATGCAACTGGAAAATCTCAGGATTCTGACTATCTCAAGACGGTAACCCCTAAACTTGCCATTCACAATCCAACTTTGTGGATGTTTTGGGAGGTAACTAAATGTTGTACTTATTTTTTGCGGGGAGATTCGTAAGGTGGTGAAGGAGATCGGCGCGGAGCATATCGTGCATATAGTTACAGACAACGGGTCCAACTATAAGAAAGCATGCAAGGCACTTGGACGGGAGTTTGCACACATTACTTGGACACCTTGTCTAGCACACACCGTCAATTTGATGTTGAAGGATATCGGTGAAAGGCCGGAACATGCAGTGCGATCTCGACATGCAAGGGAATTTCAGCTTGGTTGCACAACCATGGTCAGTTGAATGCAATGATGAGAAAGGCTATCGGTGGGGAGTTGGTTAAGTGGAATGCCACTCGATTTGGGACCAACTACATGTTTTTGGATAGCATATATCGGAAACGCCAGGGATTCATGCGGATGGCATCTCCGAATTCCAAAAAGCGAGTGGGCGCATACCGAGGAAGGTCGATTTGCTCATGCCAGGTTGTCTAATATGGAGTGGTGGGACGGATTGAAGTACATCATTGACACAGGCAACCGGATACAAGTTGCTTCGCTTTGTCGACGGGAGAAGAAGCCAAACTTGTGTGAGGTTGTATACCAATACCATGTGCAAACATGAAATGGAGTCTTTCTTTGGACAAAATGTGTCGACGTGGAATGAGTATCGGCAGATTCTTGACAAAGCGGATTCGTGATGTGTACGCTGGAGACGTGCGTAATACTTATGCTTATTTCAAGTGCAATACTTATGCTTTCTCAACTTATGCTTATTTCAAGTCATTCATATTTTGCAGGTGGTGTCCTCAATCCCGCTCTTTCATATCGATGGATCCAACTCACGAGATGTATCGAATGCTCAAGGATGCATTTGAGCGCATGACGATGTCGAGTCCGCCGTGCAAGCATTGCAGAGGTCAAGTGTTTCGCATGAAGCATGGCGAGTATGGATCGGAAATGGCACGAATGGCGACGGACCGAAGACAACACCATGTAAGAGTTCTTCCCAAAGACACCTTATTCTCCGCTACTCGAATATATTGCTTACACAATCGGTTGCACATGCACGGCACGGTGGATGATGTTCGGTGGATCCACTCCATACCGCTACTTGCATTACGGCTTGTTTCCTCAAGTGGATGTGAGCGTAACTGGAGTACTTTTGCGTTGCTCCATACAAAGGTTCGCAACCGGTTGACACACAAGAAACTTAACAAGCTTGTCTATGTCAACTACAACCTTCGCGACTTGAGGATGTCTCTAATCGCGTGATGATGATGAAGGTGATATTATTGAGCATCTTGGCCAACTTAACTTCTATGATGAGAAAAATCCGGTGCGGGAATGGATGGAATATGGTAGATCAAACCGGGAGCCGGTTCTTGATGAGGAGGATGAAGACAGTGACATTCCTATCCCGTCCCCTTGTGAGGGATCAGATAGACCCCAAAGATCTCCAAACCGCTACGGGTGATGATTGCATTAGTGATTGGGCACGAAGATATGTGGGTAGCAGTCACATAGGGAAGAGGATGTTCCAGAGTGGGCCTAAGCAGGGTGAGCCAAAGCGTCAAAAAGGCAAGACAAAGACACCGAAACCCGGTGGCCGACGCCTCCACGATGATGGTGATGGTCGCGTAGTCCACCGTACAGAGTTCGGGGATAGCGCAAACCAAGATGACGGTGATGATGATGGTGATGGTGATGATGATGATGATGATGATTGATGATGGTGATGATGATGATGGTGATGGAGGTGGTGGTGGTGGTGGTGGTGGTGGTGGTGGTGGTGGTGGTGGTGGTGGTGGTGGAATTCGTTTCACAGGTATACACACGACATTTACACACATGTATGATGTTTCTAACTATATGTACTAATTATGATCTATGGTTGACTGTAGGGGAGACTCAATTCACACATGCTACTCGGGATCGCGACCATGGAGCACCGCATCATAAAGGAGAGCAGGTTGGAGCGTCGCAATTGTGATGATACCTCCCATCGCGGTCTTTTATCCCATTCACGACATAAACGCCGAGCGACGACATGGGTGTATGAATGGGAAGACCCCATTTTTACAACATGTTAGTCGTTGAATGGCGGAACAACTTCGGCATGGCGGGCCTAACTTGGCAACAAAGACAAGGCTGAGTTGCTTAGGGTGAGAGGCTTGAATGTCATGTCCATCGCCGAGTACAACTCCGCGTCCCAAATGGGGGTCTTTCCTTTTTACCATTGAACTTTTATTGTGTTGTATGACTTGTATCGAATTATTTGTATTTGAACTATCAACTCACTTATGCACGCCTAATATTATTGTGTTTGGTGTGGTATTTCTATGCATAACTATAAATTATTGATTGGGGGTGGTATTTAACACTACTTTGTGCCAACATCATGCCAAAATTTTCATTTCTTTCAAGCCGGAGACCCTTTTTCATGGCACCGGTTTTAATTCATTACCGAGCGGTATAAATCCTTACCGCAGCGGTATAAATACTTTATACCGCGGTATACCGCTGGTTACCGTTTGTATAAGCGATTTTGGTTTGGATTTTGAATTGACGGTAAAGCGGTATCATTTATACCGCCCAGATACCGTTACCGCTAGGTAGCGGTATAAATATACCGGGCGGTATAAAAAACCCTGCGTCCAGCACGATCATCTCGGAGTCCACGGCGCGCTTGCGCCGCGTTCCCCCGGCGGCGGTGGCGGCGCCACGTCCTCCCCGCCCCCGGCCGCGCCTCCCGCCTCTCGCCGATGACCGCGCTGGGGGCATCGGGCCGCGTGCGGTGGCGTAGAGTCCTTCGGAATTCCTACGACGCGAACGAGGAAGCCGGTGTGCGTTGGCCGTTGGGTGGCGATTGTTTGGGGAACAGACGAGGGGTTGGGTACTTGGGTTTATAGCCCACCGTGTGTGCACTGTGGAGAGAGTGGCGGGAGGTCCACGAGACCAGCACTAGCAAGATGGACGCGGTTCTTAGATATGGGACGCCGACGTATGGGGCCCGAACGATGAGATGGCTGCTGTTTCACGTGGAACATGTCCACGGAGTTTGCACGTAGGCGGGAAGGCGAAAAGGTTTGGGAGGCTTTGGGGGCAAAAGGATAGCGCGCGGGGATACGTGCACAGTGAGTTCGTGCGTGAGGCTTTCTGCTGACCGTCCGTTTGAAATGCGGACGACGATGGTGGTGCTGTGTTTTGGCTCGGTAGATTTTTTTGCGGTTGGGACGTGCGAGCATACCCCGGCGAAATTTCTGCAGTCCGTTTCCAAGTACGCGCGCCTAGAAATTGCCTGAAATTTCCCCATACCGGCTTTTCATTTTGTTTCACCTCAAAAATATTTCTGCTTAGATTTCAAGGTCAACTTTTTTTTTTGATCATTTACACTTTCATACCTCTAATATAATAAGAGCATCTCCAAGAGAGTTCCAAAAGTAACTCCAAACTCAATTTTAAGAGTAAAAGAAAAATGAAGTTGATTAGACCCTATTTGGGTCTCCTTGATAAAGTTTATCCAAAAGGATCCGACTAAAATATTGTTAAACATGGAGTTCAAAAGGTGTTTGTCATTGGTCATACAGGAGTTGCTAAAACTTGTTAAAATAGAGAAAATTTGAAAAGACCCATCTAGATTCTCCCAGTCACGCAACATTAATGCAAGGGGATCCAAACAGCGTTTTCAAAGTTTAGCAACATATGTTTTAATTTGCTAAAACGAAATTCTAAACTTTAGCAAACTAAATTTTAGTTGGAGGCGATCCAAACAAAACCTTCCAATTGTTGCTATATACTTCTCAAGGGAAAGAGGAAGTTGCCAAGAGGGGATGACATCCTTTCTACCTAGGGTGGTTCTGTTCGGGTTTTTTTCGGTTTCTTGCACAATATTTTTCTCACACGATATATCAACAGAAGATTTGTCGTACAAATCAACATAAAATTTACCGAATGGACTCATAACTCCATAGCCATAGTTCTTTTTACCTTTTCTTGAGATGAAGATTCTTAGGCCAGTCTCAGTGTAGTTTCATGGAGAGTTTCATTGAATTAAATATGCTGACGTGGTGAAGAGAGAGAATGTGAGAGTTTTATGGGATGTGAGAGTTTCATCACCATGAAACTCCACTGGCACAACTACCTAGTTTTCAGTCTAGGTAATTGTGCTCATGAAACTTGCACTGAGACTTATGAGAAACCACCATAAATGTCCCATTGGGACTGCCCTTAGAGTTTAACCACCAACACTTATGGTATTATGTTCTCTCTTAACTTGAATGCACTCCGCTTGCAAATTAATTGACACATTGAATCGTCTTTTAGAATTCTCGGAGTAATCATTTCAAACATATTTTCACAAAAAAAGGATACTTGCTTTGGATAGTTACAAAGCATACGGTATACATGCATCCAAAAGTATTTTTTATAGTTCTATGTCTTTTTTTTTTACCTGTTAGAAGTGCTACGGCCTACGTCGATGTATTTTGAGAACCAAGAGAGTGCATTTTAGAAAAATGGTGGTGATTTTCTCGCTACCCATTTGTGGATTTTTCCCCAACCATCTATTTTCTTGAAATAAATGGAGTGAATATAAAGTACTAATCAATGGATTCATGTATTTCTCTGCAATGTACTCCCTTCGTCTCAAATTGTAGGTTGTTTGACTTTTTAAAGTTCATACATAATAATATTTATGAAAAAATTAAAAAGCCAAAACGACCTACAATTTTGAACAAAAGGAGCAGATACTAATAAGGTGCCATCTCCAACGAGTATGAACATGTCACTTGTATTTTGTGGAATCTTGTGCTAATAGGTTAAATGGGTACGGTTACTTTTTTTTTGAAAGGGGTCCATTTCAAACGGAAGAAGAGATAGAAGATGACATTACAACATTTTGATTCATATGAAACCATTACTTGCAAGTTAATATTGGACACCTTGTAGTATGGAAAATGGAGTAATGTGAACAAGCATTTTCATTTTGCCCAAAGGATTTGCAGCCGGTGGGGTGGCGGTCTGGAGCCCATCACTGGCACCACCATGAGAGCCCCCTAAGCTGGAGATGGAAGAAGAAGAAGGAAAGAGGGACTCAGGAGGAAGAAGGAAACAATAACCCCCTAAGCTGGCAAGCTAGCTTTGCAATAGATTTTACCTGGTCACTGTGAAACAATTGCACTCGGATAGGAACGCGAACACGTCTCAGATACCAATCATATGGACATAAAAGGCCTCCGTGGCCCACTCACCGGTGACATAAAAAGAGTATTTCGAATAAAATTTCCAAACTGATTAATCAAATGGCACCCATCTTCTTCTTGTTGTTGTTGTTCTTAGACCATCCGCACCAGCGTCGGCCTCCATCTCCTTCTTATCTAGGGGGATCGAGGAGGCTCCGCGAGGGCCCACCACGCGTCCCGATGCGGCCGTCCAACGACCTCGCGCCCTTGCCCCGCGTTGTCGTCGCGAAAGGGAACTCCGCCGCCGGACCACGTCGCCGTCGCCGTCGGGAGAGGGAGCTCCGCCAGTGGAAGTCCTTCGCCTGAGCTCCTCCGCCCAGAGGCCGGAGCTCCCTCCGCTTCCAGCCCCACCTCGCGCCATTCGTCGTCGCTAGCGAATCCGCCATGGCCGCCGCAACAGGGGAAGAAGGGGTTGCCGAGGGAGGGTGACCGCCGCTCACGGATCCGGCTCAGGGAGCTCCAGCGCCTCCCACACCTGCCTCCAATCCCCGCATGTCGTCATCCCCGGAGCCGGCGAGAGAGGAGGCAGCCCCACCTCGGATCCTCCGCCGGCTAGGGAGCCGCCGCCACGGCCATCGAAGCCCGCCCGCACTCGCCGACGCCGCGCCGTCCGCAGATCGAGAGGAGGGAGGGCGCCCGGCCCACCCGCGAACGGCCCGCCGCCGCCTCTCCCTACCCACACGCAGGCGGCCCTCGCCTCCATGGCCGCCGCTGGCGCGGCGACCGCCTCCATAGCTCGGGATGCGCCACCCGGCTGGGCGCGTCGCCGGCCGGCTCGTCGATTCGTGGCTCTCGGATCCGCCGGATCCGCCTCGCTCAGGCGCCACCGGGATGGCGCCATGGCCGCCATGCCCTCCACGCTGCGCCCTCCGGCCGCACGAGGCTGGTCGGGAAGGGACCGGCCACGAGATGGTGGGGCCGAGGAGTAGGAGGCCGGCGGCTGGGGTGGGTCGGCGATGGAGCAGGCGCAGGGAGAGGGCGAGTGTGAGGAGAAGCAAAGGAGAGAGGGGGTTGGGTGGGTGGGGAGGCGTGAGGGTGTTAAAATAAGATGAGAGACTGACATGTGGGTCCGTGTGCAGGTAGTTGGGATAAAGGAGAGATATAAAGGATGACGAGTGCAGAAGAAAGTTGTATAAGGGAGAGAATATCGATGACCAGGCAGGAATATTCTGTTTTGAAGGAGAAGATAAATGATGACGAGTGTGGATGGTATTCTGGGTTCCCAATTTCTGCACGTGGGGGAGGACCGAAGGAGCAAAGTCAATTGCAGCCTTGCATTGTCGTTTGGTGGTGGTGATTCTGATTCGAGAGAAAAGATCTTCTTCAGTTTGGTTGTTTCCGAGAGAAGATCTTTTGTGGTGATAAGTCAAGCCAACAGGGGTTGCATGGGAAGCTTCCTCGCCACCCGGCGGCCCCACATGTCCCCAAAAGTCCTAATGGGACCCACTTGCAGTGCCTCAGGGTTACAGCTCATTCCTCCATGTTATAAAGACACCTGTGTTGTGGCCGTGCCTTGGTTCCTGCTCCACACCCACTCCATTTGACGAAACGGCGGCGCTGACTGCGGCTGAGCACCCCCCTCCTCTCCTCCCTGCGTCCTCCCCCATCCTCCACTCCGTAAGATCTTTGACCCCCAAAACCTCGCTGAATTTGTTCAGCCTCCCTCGATCGTGCCCTTGGTGTTAATCGATTTGCCTCGCGCTGCGATTCGAGGGTGTTTTTGTCCAATTTTCTGGTAATTAGTGATTTGGTGAGTGCGGCGAGCTGCGCAACTAGGTCTGGGTAGAAACGCTGAGATGTTTTCCCTGACCAGTTTAATTCTTAGGGGACATGATTTAGTTACTGGGTCATTTTAGGGGTACAGTATATGGATGTGATGCAAGTTGTGGTTTGTTAGTTTTTTATTTGGTTGATCTGGGTGTGAAATCAGTCATCATATGGTATTGAATAGAGGCCTGGAACCAATAGATGTACTAGGTTTGATCCCACGGTTTCCTAATCAGTTAAGCATTCAATGGCACTGTCTTAGAATCCGTTTATGTGACTTGAGTTCTAATGAGGATAGTTCTGATAATTTGAGTTCAAGAACATACTCCCTCCGTCCTGAAATATAAGGCATTTTCGTTTGTCCTAAGTCAAACCAGTCTAACTTTGACCAACTATATAGGAAAGAGCAATAACATTTACGATGTGAAATGAATATCATTACATACATTATGAAGTATATCTTCATAATTTACTTATTTGATATCGTAGATGTTAATACTTTTCACTCTAAAATTGGTCAAACTTAGACTAGTTTGACTTAGAACAAACCAAAGTGCCTTATATTTCAGGACGGAGGGAGTAGATCAGATAGTTTAGTTTGATTTGGTTGCTGGCTAAAGCAATTTTAGAAATGTCTTATTTCGGTATTCACTCTTTTCCATGTCCATACATGTTGATGCTATTATTGCACTGTTCGTTCAGGATCCTGACTCTTGTCACTCATGTCTACTGAAGTCCGCGAAGAGTACATCTGCTTTCTTTTTTGCTACTTTTGGTTCATATTCTGTGTAAAGTTGCGGTATTTCACTTGATACAAGTGGACTCACTGGATTTCTGGTGCTGATAGTTGCTTGAAGTTGGATGCGGAGGACTTGTGGTTGGTCTAATCAACAATACTCAAGTTCTCTCGTCGTCCCTGTCATAAACTCATCCACCCAAGCTCTTCAGCAATTTGGTGTGTGCCTCTGCCTGGATTGCTCTTTGCTTGGGTCTTGTCACGGACTCTTTCTCATTGTTATTGTACTTGGCCTCTCATTCTGTGGTTTGATCGACAGTGTACATCTGTCCAGTTAAGGCATTCATCCTTTTGGATACTGCTGTCTAAGCGCTGATACATCTCTTTCTGTGCTTGGACTAAGGTCACCTTCTCCCAATACTGTTGTCTGAGTGCTGAAACATCTTTCTTTGTACTTGGACAAAGATCTCCTCGTGAGACAAACTTTCTCCTCTCACTCCAAACTCAAGCATTCAACCTGTCCGGTCTCTTTCTCCTTTCTTGTCTTGTATTCCTTCCCTTCCAAATTTCCACTTTGAAAACTGAATCAATCTTCTTTTTGATTGAACCTTGAATCTTCTGTCAAGGCTAGTCCTTTCATTTACTGAACTATTTCTGCTAATCTCCTTGTTAATATCTTGCAATAATGGCACAAACTTCCCTTCCACCTGGATTTCGCTTCCATCCAACAGATGTCGAGCTTTGCTCATACTACTTAAAAAGAAAAATCATGGGGAAGAAACTACTTGTTGAAGCTATAGCAGAGGTTGAACTGTACAAATACTCTCCTTGGGATCTTCCAGGTAATTGCCATGTAAAACTGTCTCTTCTGCTAATTCTCTCATTTGTTGAAATTGCAAAGTGATTTATGTAGGGCCACGGTCTCAATTGCTTGCTCTTCTTTTATGTTAAATAAAACTATCATTTTCTTGACGCTGATATTATTGTTTACATGTAGATAAATCTTGTGTCAAGAGCAGAGATATGGAATGGTACTTCTTTTGTCCTCGTGACAAGAAATATACAATTGGGTCTAGGGCAAATCGGTCAACACCAAATGGATACTGGAAATCTACTGGGAAAGATAGAACTATTATGCTGAACACTAGCATTGTGGGGATGAAGAAAACATTGGTTTTCCACGGAGGAAAGGCACCTAGAGGTGATCGAACTGACTGGGTGATGTATGAATATCGAATGGAAGATAATGAATTGGATGTTGGTGGCTTCTCAAAGGTAATGATGACTCTGTTTCTTTTAGCTACCGAATTCAGTTTGTTGTTTTTGTTGTATCATCGGTGTATCAGTTTAAAGCTTTCTCTTGGTCATGATCAGCTAAAACGAAAGTTCTATTAAAGAGCATTTTCATGTGCTGGATGTGTATATACATACATGATTGCAAACCAGTTTGTATTGTTCTAAAGATTTCTAAACTTAATTTGTGTAGCATGAGATAAAGAACTTCAATAAAGCCTTTGAATTTAGAACTATTAATACATATAATCTTTGTATACTTATGGCACATAACGTACAAGAGCTGCTATCTTGGTGATTTGCTGTAGTTGGTTCATCACTTTAATTATTACGTGACACAGCTTGTTGGTTATGCAGGATGCATATGTATTGTGCAAAATCTTCAAAAAGAGTGGCCTTGGACCAAAAATAGGGGAACAGTATGGAGCTACATTCAATGAAGAAGAATGGGATAATATAAATACTGAAACTGCATTTCCTTTGATGCCTTGTCCATCTTCAGAAGTAGCAGGTGCTTCTACTTCTAGCATCGTGAACGAACCGCATGTCCTCACTGTTGCTTCTGCTGATGGATTACAATTTGAATTCAGTACTAGTTCCATTACTGCTACTGATGAACTACAGCATCACAGACTCAGACACAATGGAAGTGAAATGGTTACTGTGAACTGTTCTTCTGATGCTTTAGATGCATGTGATCCCACTGAATTTGGTGGAATCACATTGGAGGAGTCTGACAAGGGGGTTAGGTTTCTGAATGATTCCATGGAAAGTGATGGAGGTGCTAGTGAAAAGGTATGTAAATGGCACCCGCTTCCTTAAACTTAGATTCCCTTTCATGATCTTCTTTTAAGATTTGTTACTACATGAATGTCTAAGAGAACTGACAAACACTTCCTCCTTTTGTAGTTTGCTGGCCTCCCTGCTATATCTGAAGCTGAGGCTCAAGCTCTTGAAATGAACTCTGATTACAACTACCACGAATTGGTGATGCTTGTGGAATCAGGAGGTGTTTCGACTGCTAACGACCTGTTCCCTGGCTATGTGAATACTGAATGTTTGAATATACCCATGGTATCTGGGCTTGGTGCTGGTGATGACTATCTAGAGATTAATGATCTCTTCCCTGTTGGGGAAACTGCCTCCTTCGAGCAGCCGATACCAGAAAGTCAGTTTCCCCAGTATCCTTTGGAGCAATGCCCGTACAATGAGTTGAATCATCCCCAATATCACAATGAGGGTGCTCTTGCAGCTTCTTTAGCAGCAGGCGACTTCCTTCCACCTATTTCCTGCTCTATGCCTGATATTTCAGTTGATGATGTTACTTGCAGCACAAACCTTATGTGGAATGACTGCTCAAACTCAACAGTGTGGTACCCCTTCTCATGAACACTGCACAACTACCTCAGAGGTATGAGTTGCTAAGTGTTAAGGTCTGCATATTGTGTTTTGTTGATTACATATGGATATTTTGTTATAGAATTTGTACTTTGCAGTGGACTTATGATTACTGCTATTATTACAACACTGCTGCTCTTCTGGACAAGCTAAAATTCTCTGTAAAATATGCAAACTACCCTTCTGACATTTTTAGTAGGTGAATCAGGTCGAAGTCTGATCAATCTTGCAATATTGTTGACCAAAATCTTCTAATCTTGTCAATGAAGTCTGCACCTGAAATCCATTGAGTCATCAAATTCATTCATACTTTCATTGGTGAAGTGAAGCCACAGAGATATCCTCCCTACTTTTCTGGAACGATCCGAGATCTAGTGTTTATCTTGCAAACTCTTGCAGTGGTGGAAATACTTGGTCCGCTTTTGTGGTTTTCATTCAATCCACAACTATCCCTAGCCATGTACCGGAAGTGCTCGACATGTTGGCAACTCTTTAATTTCTGCTTATTGTACTGGAACTGCATCTCGCAGAACAAACTTGCACCACATGTTCCCCCCCTGTGCTGATATCAAGACGATTAATATAGTTTTGCCTTTATTTAGTTTTGGGTGCACGAAACGTGTTACAAACCTGCTACATTTTTTTTTGTCTTGCCTCTCGTTCATACCATACACTCCTGTAGTTAACCGTGCCGCAAGCTTGCAGCATTTCTGTACGGAGCAGATCACCTACTACTCTACTAGTAAGCATAAGCAATCTCCGAAACTTTTAAACGTGTTCCACATTGAAATTGAATTTTGTTACAGTCCAACAACCAAAAGGCCAAAACAGTTCGAATATCTTACAACAGATTGGAATTCCATGGCGCCCTTTGCGTTTCATACTGCCGCCACGCGTTCTGCTCCTGAACAAGCAACCGCTGCCTTGCCTGCAAATCGGTCATCTGGACGTACGTCGGCGGAGGCAGCGCCAGCGACGCCGCGAATGGATCAACCCCTGTGGCAGCGGCGGTCCCAGGCGGTGGCGGTAGCGCAAGCACCGTCCCGCCAAGCGGTTGCATCGCCACGCTGCTCGCGCTTCCGGCGGCGAACGCACGCGCGTTTGTCACGGTCGCGTTGGCCGCCGCCGCGTGGGCGTGGCTGTACGTGGCGTTGAGCGCCACCGTGTTGAAGCCGCCGCCGAGCTCCGCGCGCCGCGCAGCGGGCCAACTCGTCGACTGCACCAGCGGCGTCTCCCAGTCTGTTGATGGATCATCGAACGTCACCCATTCAGGCGGCGCTTCCGCCGGGTTACCGTCGAATAGCGCCAACGTCAGGTCCCGGCCATGCTCCTCGCCGGACGGTGGTGAAGTGTCGTCGTCCAGGTTCAAGAAGTTGGCCATCTTGTCGTCGACCACGACGAGCGATCCTGCAGGCTCAGTTGGCGGCGCTGCCTTGCTGCCGGCGGTGTTCTCCTCTCGCGCAGGGACCTGCTGCGCCGTCGGCGAGCGGCTCTGCTGCGACGCCGACGCTTGTCTGTCGCAGATGAACTCATCCATCAGGTCCAAGTTCTTCTGCCTGACTCGTTGCACCTCGGGGACGTCGTGCGGGCGGCACACGGCGGTGGCCTTGCACCACGCGTAGAAGTCATCGAGCTCGTCAACCAGCTTCGCGAGGCTGGTGAAGATGGAGTGGACGCGCACGCAGACGGGAGTGTCCAGCTCGGCGAAGCGGGCCATGAGCACGATCATCACCTCCGTGAGCTCGGAGTACGCCGCCGCGCTCTCCGTCACCAGCCTGTACAGCGCCGCCGTGACCACCCGGTTCGTCCTCGCCTTCCCCGTGGGCCGGCAATCGATGAAACGACCGAGGATGTTCTTCAGCTGCTGCGCCTTCGCGATGAGGTCCTCCGTACTTGCCTCGGTCGCCGCCGCCGGATTTCCTCCCGGCGCGATCGCGAGCTCCCATGCCTCGTGCGCCTCGTACCTCCCGTCGGTGTCGTGGAAGAATAAGCTGCCGTCGTCGATGCTCCACTTTCTCGGGCTCGCCACGCCTCCCTGTCGGCCTTGCATCCGGTGCTTTAGCCGGTCGTCGAGGTGCACGGCGTACGCGTGGACGAAGGCGGCGAAGTCCCAGTCGCGGGAGTGCGCGCGGCCGCGGTCGCGGAACCGGGACATGTCCAGCACGCGCCTGCCGCGGTGCGTGGCGAGGAACACCTCCTGCTCGAAGGCCGGGTCCCCCTCGGCGAGGAGGCGGTGCACGAGCGCCAGCGCCTTGACGGCGACGGGCCACGCCCGCGTCCGCGCGAGCCGGCGCGACACGCACGCCACGCACGCGGCGACGCGCGCGCGGGAGTAGCGCGTGAGCGCGAGGATCTCCGCGACGTCGCGGTCGTCGGCGGGGAGGGACTCACCGTGCGCCGTGGCGCGGACGATGGCCACCTCGACGTCCGCGGCCACCTCATCCTCCGCGCCACCCGCCCGGGCGAGAGCGATGGTCGCCCGGTCCTTGGCCGCGCCCACCGCCTGCCGGAGCTTGCTCGGCGCCATGGGTAGGTACGTACGCGGTACGCCGCCGGTTGCCCGCGAATGGTTGCTCTTGCCTTTGAGCTGATGACGTTCGGGGCAGATGGACGGAACCAGGTGGTGGCAAGGATCGAGAAGGGTGTTCGCGGTGGAGTGGGTTGGTAAGGGGAGAAGGGAACGGAGGAGACATGAAGACGCGCGCCGGAGCCGGAGGGTGGCGGTTGCCTGGCGGGTGGACGCGTCGGAGGCCGTTCGGGGGGTTTGGGCTGTTGGAGCTTGGAGTTGGAAATGGTGCTTCGCGGCGGGTTTTTTGTTGACGCGGGAGCGTCGGTTAGTGTAGGTTTATTTTAGAATATTTTTCCACAAAAATAATTCATGTTTCCTTCCTACTAAAACTAACTGTATACGGAGTAAAAAACAATCGGATCTCACCATGATTTCTATTTTCTAGTCTACTACTACTTGCATCTCTCCTCTCCCTTCCTCCTCGTCTTGGTGCGGTCACTTCTTCCTTGGCGGCAGTGCGGTTCGGCACCGGATCCGCCCGAGGCCGGATCTGCTGCTGGGCGTCCGGATCTGCTCCTTTAGCCCCTATGTGCGGCGGTTCCTGGCGGCTGCGGTGGGAGACCCGGCGTGGCGCGGCATGGCTGGCGGCGCTCGGCACTTTCGGCCGCTGGGCGGTCTGGCGGCTGCGGGCGGGCGTTCCGGCGGCCGTCGAGGCGGCCTCGGTTCTGCTCGGCGGCCGTGAGCGGCTCGGCGATGCGGCGCCCGCTGGATCCACCATGGGGCGGTTCGGTGCCCTTGTGGCCGGACACGCCTCGTGGTCCGCGTCGAGCGCCACAGTGGCCGTGTCGGCCGTGGTCTGGAGGTGGTGGGCCCGCGGCTGCTCCGCCCGGTGGCGGCGTCGTGTGTTACTCGGCGGCTGTGGCGGTGGCGGCCGTGGCGGCGGGTCTTGGTGTTGTTGGCGGCGGTCGGCGGTGCCTCGGTGGCTTGGCCGGCCGCGGTCTCCCTGTGCGATCTTGCCCCTGCGGCATCGTGGTGGTGCCCGGGGCGGCGGTCGTGCGGTGGTTCCTCGACAGCGCCACGGTGGCGAGGTTGGTGGCGCCAGCCGTTTTCGCTGCTCGGCGACGACGATGCGGGTGAAAACCCTTTCCTCTTGACGTTGTCATGGGACGATGTCGTTGGCGCGGCGGGCGTCATTCCCTTCTTGAAGGCGACATCGGGCATCTCGTTCGCTTGCCATGCCCCTGCCTGGGACCAATGGCGTCGCCGTTCGTCGACTTGGTGCTCCGGTGGCCGCTCTGTGAGGATGTCTTCTTCTTTTCTTGTTTTGTTCTTTTCTTTCTTCTTTGCTTTGTGGAAAAGGAAAAACGAGTCGAGAGTTTCTCCTTTGAGCGGGGGAGAAGAGAGGTCTGGTTCTTGGCAGTGTGTTTGTGGTGGATCGCGTCGGCGGAGCGAGTTGTGGAGTCTCGGATCGTTTTCCTTTCCGATTGGGTGATCTTTTGAAGTTGTTTGAGTTGATTCGATGTCCGTCCCAATCCGACCGATGAAGTTGAGTTGAGTTGTGCGGTGCGTGTTGATGTCCCAATCCAACCCACCCGGTGTGCTTCCTAGTTGTATGGTCTACGGACCGGAGTCGTTTCGAGGTTATCCACTCCCCTAGCTGTGCGGTCGATCGACCAGAGTTGTATGGTTTTCGGGCCCGGTTTTCCTTATAAACTAGGTCAACTCTCTTCTTCTAATAAAAATTCGAAGCTTTCACCGTCCGTTAAAAAAGGAGAGGCGCAGCCGCTGCCAGCCGCGCCCATCGTCCAAGAACCTGAAGAGAATGAGCAAACACGATCTGCACAAAGATAACTCAGGTTTTGCCCTTTTTTTTGTTTCCCAGTATTGGAGTTTGACCGATGGTGCCAAATAGCATAACAATTGAACATGAAGCATGTCGCCAACACGATCTGCAGGAGGCATTCTATTCTTCCTCACCATGATTTCCTTCGAAAACACGATCTGCAGCCGGCCTATAATCAATGCGAGCATCGAGCGAGCCTCCGATCATGCAAGCACAGTGCGAAGCTGCGCGGTCGAGCCGAGCAGGCGCGGCGCCGCAGCTCGGGCGCGCTGAGCGGGACCGGCAATCTGCGGAGCGAGCGTGCGGCAAGGGCGTCGGATGTTATTTCCATCCACGCGTCGCACATCGAGGCGTCGTCCCCGCGAGCGGTTTGCAGACTCTGCACTAATTTTTCTTCCTACAAAGCCCATACGGTCATACCCCTTCGGCCGTTTCGATTCCGACGTCTTCGTCGCTCCATCCTCCGGCCGCCCTGATTGCGGCACCGTCCGCACACCGTGTCAAGCGGCATTGGAGGATCCGGTGATCTTGGCGGCCGGTTCTGGGCGACGCTTCGCCGCCTGAGACGGCCCAATGGGCATGGACGCGCTCGTCTCGGCGCTCGAGGAGGTCGCCTCTCTCGGCCTCCTAGTAACCAACCTCAGGCGGCGATCTCGGCGGTGCCGCGCCACACCGGCTGCCGTCAGCGCGTCCTTGGCCCGCCTCCGCCTCCCGTCATCAATCTCGTGGAGGGCGGCCAGGAGGGGGCGCCCTTCCACCCGGCGGAGGAGGACTTGGTGGAGGCCGAGCGGTGGCGTGGTGCGGCGGCGGGTCTCGTGGACAACTTCCTCGGGATTTATGACGACCGGAAGATGAGTGCCGATCAGAAGACGACGCTAGAACGTATTGGGGAAAGCAGGTGCGTTGTTTGGTGTAGCATTTGTGCAAAACTATCATACGCTTCCCACCGCCCTCTTCGTTTTATTATCATTGCCGGGTTCTTATGAACTTGTGAATTCTATGGAATTTGGAGATATTGCATTTTGAGTCAGCTAATTACATGTCACATACTCACATGGTTGTATAGGCAAAGTGAGAGTTTCACTGTGCTGAACAGCCATCACAGAAATATAAATGGACATTTTCAGCTTGCATTTTGCTGTGTATGCACTATGCAGTTATCTAAATTTCCCTTACACGTGTGAAGCATTGCTCTTATTTATTTATTGGGAGATTGGTGATCTTGCCCTGCTATGTAGTCTAATGGTGATTTTATCCCTATTTTTTCAACTTTGTGATTTTACCTCTCATTTTCGTAAACGAAACCTCTGTCTGCCCCTGTTTCGTAACTCCGTTAGGTGATGATCATTTGAAAGGATAAAAAGAAAAGAAAAAAGACTAAATACAATGAGAATTGACATAACTACCCTCACCTTATCCATACCCATCCCTCACTCGTGCTCAGCCAGCCAAAGGAACCCGACGCCAGCCTCCTCAATCCTCCACCCACGAAACCCTAGGCCGGCGACTGGAGGCAACAGGCGGCCCTCCCGGCGGACTGCCGGTGAATCCAGCGGGAGGCGCGGCCCCGAGCCTGGTTGTGCATGCGGGGGCGCCGCACCGAGCCTGCGCGGCCCCGAGGCTGGCTTGTGCGCGCGGGGGCGCGAGCCGAGCGCGTGGAGGCGCGACCTCGATGTCGGGCGCGGGGTGCGCGGCCAGCAGCCCCAACGTCGGGCGCGGCCCAAGCGTTGGAGGCGTGGCCTCCAGCCCTATCGCCGGGCGTGGCCCCAAAGCAGAGGCCGCAGGTTCAAGCCCCGACGTCTCCACTGCGCCAGCAATACACCAAGACCATGGAACCATGGAAGGGGCTAGGTAATTTCTGATCTTGGATGTTCCTGTGTGCCATATATTTCAATTAAAATGGATCTGTAGGGCGAGATGTGGTCTTTAGAACAATTTAGCTAACTTTAATTTCGGTGCTGTGATTTGTAGGCCAAATCACAATAATTTGGAACTTCTTGTTAGAGTTCGTTCATTTAAGTGAAGGTGCAAGTACAACAGGAATGGCAAGGTGAAGGTGAGGTGAAGGTGCAGGTGCAATTTGGAACTTCATCATGCTATATTGAAGTGAAGGTGAAGGTGCAGGTGCAATTCCAACAGGAATGGCAAGGGGAAGGGGAGGAGGAAGAGCAAATGCAAGAGGAAGGGGAAGGGAAAGGGGAAGAGGAGGAAATTCAGGGAGCTTAGGCACAAATGCTTCACTGTGATGTGATATGTACTAGCAATTTTCAAAAAACAAAAAGATGTGATATGCACTAGCTCTCCACTAGTTTCCTAGTGCTTTTGTTGGCTGTGATGTGATGTGTACACGTCAAAAAATGTTGGGATCTGTTATGGTGGTTCATGTTGGAGCTTGTATGGTATGGGTGTATATATATATGTCAATATGGTATGATCTGGTAGCATGAATATATGCCAAAAATGTGTTTTTGTGCGTGATGCAATATATGTCAAAGTATGAAAAAAAGTGTCAAAGTGCTGCCATTTTTTTTAACCAAAACAGGGGTAAAATCACAAAAAACTCAAAATATTAAGGGTAGATTCACAAGGGTAATCTTGCCTTTTCATAGCAAATTTGACACCGTTAACTGCTCTTCACGGAACAGGGGTAGAGGCTCTCTTCGATTTGAAATAGCAGGGGCAAAATCACAAAGTTGAAAAAATAGGAGCAAAATCACCATTAGACTACATAGCAGGGGCAAGATCACCAATCTCCCTTATTTATTTATTTTGTCAGTTGCACCCAATTTCATATTTAGCCCAATGACTCAGTCTACCTTCTTTACCTCACTCTTTAAACCATGTCATGTGCTATACCCCCACGAGGTGTTGGCCTCCCGTTACCCCTGGGTGTCGCTGCAGTGGCAGATGAGGCAGTTTTGAAGAAACATTGAATTTATAAGGCTGCAACTGCAAATTAATCAAACGTACAACTAGAACTTGGGAAAGCATTACTGAGCTCATTGAATGTCCACCATAATCATGTAATCACAGTAGTGACAGTAGTGAGTCAAATGCGACTCTTAGCCCGGAAGATCTGACAAGTTCCCCCAAAGGTCAATTAAGAACACCCATGTTGTTGCAACTGGCCTTAGTGAATCAAGGTCTATGATGTTTGCTGCCCACATTATCCAATCTTCTCCTCAAGGCATTGTAGGGTACTAGCTAGTATATCCTGAATCAAAGAATACACACGGGTGATGTTGCCAGGACGAGGAATATGGCCATGTTCCACGTTCTCGGCTGCTAAGGTCCAGGGCCGGTCCTGAGATTTGAGGGGCCCAGGCAAAACTTAAAATATGAACCCTTTCAATATAGTAGTAAAATATGATTGTTTGTCAAGACTAAGGCCTTGTTTGGAACTAAGGAATAGAAAACACAAGAATCGTAGGAATCACAGGAACGAAGGAATCATGAATGGGGAAAACATAGGAATGAAAAAACACAGGAAACTAACAAGAGGTGGTGTTTGGAATGCAGGATTTTGTAACACATGAATTGTAAAAGTATATGGTTAATAATAAAAAGCACTCAACATAGAATGGTGATTAGCTAGTTAACGCATCTTGATTGTCGTCTTTTCTCTTACCCTGATGTGTGGGACCTGCTGTCCATGAGCTCTCTCCAACCTTGTCCACCCATCCGCACAAGGACAGCATTGTTCTTGGCCTCTGTACTCCCATCGATTCAACTCTACTAATCATCACCAATTTCTTCTATCTTTCTTCCCATGCGGTCGGCAGCCTAGTGGAAACGGTGATGCCTAATCATTCTCTTCCCAGCGAGATTAATGGCCGGCTGCCTCGGGCTTCCGCGAAGGAGAAGAAAACCAGAGTTTGGAGTGGATTTTTCGTTTCCTCCGGAATCGTGAAGAGGCTACAGTATTCCAAAGGAAAGGCACGGGTGCTTTCCTGCATTCCAAACACCCTTGTAGGATTTCTTTCCTCTGTTTTGGTTTCCTTTGATTTTCCTACGCAATTCCTTTGATCCAGACGGGCCCTAAACTTTTGTAGCAAATGAATTACTCTTTAGGGGTTATCAACTCCTTTAGTTCCAAATTATAAATGCTTTTGGCACTTCTAAATTTATATTTTTTTATTGTGCATTTATATAGTTTAGATATATACTATGTCTAGATGCTTAACAAAAATTATGAATCTACAAATGTTAAAATGATCTATATTTTAAAACGGAGGAAGTATTAGTTAGCAGCTGAAAAGGTAGCTAGCATAAAGCTACGAAGACATGCATTGATCAACTTACAGAAATATCACCAATTACTATGTAGAAGTCTCAAATCCAAATGCCATCCATCCTTTTAATCAATATATTATCAATTACCTAATGCAATGAACTTATGCAATGTCCATCGTCATTCATAAATGAAAAATCGTTTGCCTAATTATCTTGAGCTGAGCCAGCGAGAGTTAATTAGGTCCCTAGGGAAAAATGAAAATAGAAAAATGCTAGGTGCTGGTCTGTCGCTTGTTCTGCTGCTAGCTATTTGCTTTGGTGCTGTGCAGACACACCAGCGTATACCGCTAATTAGTTGCATACGTTTTACCTGGGGGGCTGTATAGCTTCGGGGGCCCAGTACGGCCGCCCCCCTTGCCCCCCTCAGGGCCGGCCCTGGTCCATAGCACATGGAGATGCATGACAACCTGCTAGCTCATTTTTGCCAAGATGAAAACTGAACTTGATGTTTCAGGCCCGCATTGGCTCACTTACAGATGTTTAGGAAGTCATATTTTTAAGTTTAACCATACAGGTCTGTGGGAAGAGGGCATGCTAAAACGTGGGCTTATTTACACCCAGCATTTAACATTAGCATACATTCCAGTTTTCTGCAAATTATCATAATCAACTTTTTTTTAAAGGAATACTCCCTCTGCCTTTAGGCTTGTGCTAAGTTACTTTTTTAATATATCCTTGACCAATAGTATCTTATAAAAACAATTTATTTCATATGGAAAGAGTTACATATTATGATGGTTCCACGCAGGGACGGGGCTAGGATGGCCGGATTGGGGGGGCTCGTTCCTCTTCCCCTTCCTCCAGCCCCCCCTTCTTCCTCTCCCTCTTTTTTCCTCTCCTCCCTCCTTCTTCCCTCTTATTTTCAACGGAGCGCACGGCGGTAGGGGGGCTCGAGCCCCCTCCGTGCTTGGTTCCACTATGAATCTAGTAACAACATTTTTACATGTCGATATTTATGATTTTTTCTATTGAAAAATCTAAAGTGCTTATATTGGTGACAAGGGTTGTTATCTTTTCTTGCACTGTTAGCCATATGTACTTTATTCCACAATTTGTACGTGCATTGGCAAAGAAATATAATGCATTTGATAATAATATGTGGAATATCTTATATTTTCTATTTTCCTAGGACTTTTGGTGTCATACAAAGAAGTATAAGCATCAAAAGAAAAGACATCCATTATGTTGTGAAGACCCTTCAGTCACAGGGGCTAATTGTTGGAAAAAAAGCAATTGTAAAGTCTAGTGATCAAGCTGTGGGGGAAGATGCTTCACAGAATAATCATGTCATCAGCACCAACTCATTATATCTCTCAAGATATGCCAAAGACTTGAACATGAACTCATATCAAAGAATTGAGATTACAGAGCCCAAACTTGGGAGTGATGAAGCAACTAACGTATATGCTTTACAAGAAGATGATACTCTTAGTATAGATTACAAGAATGATGTAACTTTTCATGATTATCTTGAAGAAATGAAAGCAATATGCGACAAACTTGAAGAAGCTACAGGAAAGGTCATCTGTTCTCGTTTTGTTCGCATGTTACTTTTTATTTTTCATTTACTAACTTTGTGCAACTATTTCCTCTGTATATAGGCTCTCCCCATGTCAGATCTAAAAAAGGATCTCAGTTACAGGATGGCATGTGGGCACAGAGCGTGGAGAAATGTAGGTTTGGAATCATTTGGTGCATATGGATATTTTCTGGTTCTGTCCATGTGGACTGTTACTGAGACACCTTTTCCTTAGGTACTGCAAGGCTTTTAGATGCACAACTTGTTAAAGAAATTGATGTCAAAGTTGGCGATGAGGTGACTTTTACCTTGCCCCTCTGTTCTCTAATCATTTACAGTTACTATTTTACGCCCTTTCCTAACTTATTTTGGGCATAGTTCTTCTGGTTCTTGGTGCTTTAAGGATGGGTAATTCAAGAAATTGACCTAATATCTTTAAAACCACTCAGACTTAAAAAATCTGGTGCTTCATAGTGCTTACTACCAGCATGAGTATATACCCTGGTTAAGATTCTGATGAAACTCTACTAGCATAGTGCTAGTCAGTCAGTAGTGCACAAGTTTGTGCCCGGTTTTTAGGGCCAGTAGGCCCAGCATCATCGGTTGTAATCTCTACTACCAAAGCATAGAGTCCAGAAAACACTGCAAGCATTCACAACACAAATCTTGAGTGTTCTTCAGTTCAAACCTATATTCTTGAGCATTGTGATTTAGTAGAGAAAGTAGAGGCCGAGTCTCACATATGAAATTGACAACTAAACTCATATTGAAGGAAAAACAACAAAAAGCATAAGTAGCCTGCCCACTAGTTATTTCTGATTGTAGCAGTCCATTCAATAATACAGTCTATTTGGCGATTGCAACAACTTATGCAATAATTTCTTTCAGAACTGCAATGAAAAGCGATAATACAATCTCTTAGGCTTATAGTAACAGTGTAACACAATCAATCCACTCTACAGCGCTCCATCATTTTGCAATCATTTATGTACTTGCATACTTTGCTCGACCTTCAAGCTATATAAATCCATTCCTCTTACCAGGTTGTCCGCTGCTTACGTCTTCTGAAGAGATTTAATCCAAATGAGTTTAATGCCAAAAGTACAACCTTAAGCTACAAACATGGAAAGAAAGACCTAGCAACTGATCAAGTTATAGAGCTTCCATTAGAGAACTGCATACATGATTTGATTGATGCTCAAGGGCCAAAAGGTGTAACCCTTGCTGAGGTACCTCTCTGCACCTTCCAGCAGGGAAACTTTGTGGTTCAATATTCTTTCTTAATGATATATGCAAAATTTTTCCATAGCATCAAGAGTGCCTTCATATTTCTTGTTTGAGCAACTTAGCTTAATTTTATTGATACATATCATCAACTAACTTCCCCGTAGCTGTTTGCTGCCATATAGAAAATATTTCACTTGGTTTAAAGATATTTGTTTTCACAGTTAGTTATTTAACCTAGCAACATGGAGGGCAGGAATAATTGTAGTCCTCTCCTTTTTGTTTAAGCTGCAATGGCTGTAGCAAATTTATTCATTAGAGTTTTATTGACTGCTCAACTTAAATGAGATCAAATATAAAACTATTGGCACTACATTATCCTTCTTGATTGTACTCCCAAAATGAAAATAGTACAAAACTCCCTGCTTATCACATGCTGCATGTTAGTTTTCTTCATTTGTTGAAATCAATAAGTCATGTTCTCGGTAAACTTCTAATCAGCTTGGCAAATGTCTTGGAGGCAAGTACAACAATCCAAAAGAGCTCCATAAACGAGTGTTACCTATGTGTGAAAGATTCAATTGGACTTCGGTGGGGGAAGTCGTAGGCAAAACAAAACAGTACAGAGTCTGGACTTCAAAAAACTTTGCATTGTGCAAAGCTGCTCTGCAAAATTGTGATGCGCTAAATGATCATGACAATTGCTCTGGTTTGTGGCCTTCCTTTCAATCTAAAGAATCGGAATCCCTTAGCCCACAGGGTGATTCATTTGTTAATAATAAATGCACTTTTGAAGAAGATTCTCATGATAAACCAGTCGTACACCATCTCCTGAGTAAGCATGAAGCTTGTGTTGGAATTTCTCAACTAGTTGAACAAGGTACAGTAATCGATATTCCTGTGAGTTCCTATTTTCTTCTCTAAAAATTGTGCTTGTTGTTTCTTTGGAATTGCCCTGCGGCTGTTGCTTGTGGCAATTGTGCTGCCTGACACTTGGACTTAGTTTGGCCTTTACTTTAGAGCATGTATAGATCCAAATGCTTCATGTAATTTCACCTAGGTAAATATGTAATCATATCCTTTGTTTCGCATACGAGTCAGGTAGTATGATCTATTTTCAAACCCTGCACATTCTGTTGAGGGGTCCAAGATCACATGAAAGCTAAAAACAGTTTTTGACAGGTTCAGGGGTTTGTATGCACGAATGTTATGTTCTTCCAGTTATTAATTTGAACATGTTGTGGCTTGATTTTGTTAATTAATTTTGATTTATCTGCAAGCTTTATTATTTATATGTGGTCCCTTCATTGGTTTTTTTAATACAGTCTACAAATAGAACTTTAACAGTTAATTTATATATCTCTTTGATAATTGAAGCTCATATTAATGAAAGTAATTTCATATGTGAATCTACTGGGTCTATTATTACTCAGTGTCACTAAACCTACCTTTTCTTCTTATTCATTGTTTTAGTGAAATAAAACTATGCCTTACTGAAATCAACAAGAGTAATATTTATAGACTGTAGTGCCAGGGACAGACTACTGCTTTGCTCAGTTGAAGTGATCCTATTTTTTCTCCTTATAGATAAAGTTGCCTTTAAGAGGAAGAGGTGTTGCTGGCCTGCTTCATCTTCTGATGATCGAAGACATAAAAGGATTATTCACATATTAAAGTTGGTTGCTAAGCTCTCGATCGTATTTTTTGCATGAACTACCAAAACATCTGTTTGTACTCCCTTGCATGTTTGGCTGCATCTTTTATGACACCTTTTTGTGTCCCTTTGCAGAAAAATAATTTTGTATTGATGGTGGAGTTACGTAAATTTTTAAAGAGGCTTGAAAAGGAAAATGGAAAATTAATGGACAGGAAGACATTGATTCGCACTTTGAATAAGCTTCAGCAAGAGGGTAGCTGTAGGTGTACCAAAGTTAATGTCCCTGTGGTTCCAAACTATGCTAGCAGTCGTTGTGTTGATGTAATACTGAATGCTTCAGTTGTCATGTCACCGGAACTCATAGACCAAATCAGGAGCAGATTAAGGAATTTTTATTCTGAAATTCATTCAGGTGCAGCAGCTAAATTGAGGCAAAAACAAGATATTGCTACCATACATGGATTGAGGATTCAACGCAGAGTCAAAGTTAAAAAAACATCAATAACAGAAGCTATTCATGCCAACGGATTCATAAGTGCTAAGATGATCCGGGCAAAGTTGTTACATAAATTTCTGTGGGTATATGTTAGTGGTTTGCCAAATTGGTGCAACCTATTTGATTGTGCCAAAGAAGGGCAGGATGATAAGAACCTTAATGAATCATGACAGTTGTTTTCGATCACAGCAGCAATAAAAAAATGCCTCTTGAACTCTTTCTACAAGTTGTTGGGTCAGCAAAGATTGACAACATGGTAACAAAGTTCTCTCTTGGAAAAACACTTTCAGAGATCCCTACCAATGTATACAATCAGTTCATGGATATTCATGCCAAGGGCAGACTATCATGCTTAATAAATATTTTAGATAAGCTCAAGGTAATCTTCTGTGTCTTTGATGTCCCCTTGCAATTAATATTGTGAGAATCTCAATCTTTAGATGTGTTCTTAAAACTAAGGTTACAAAACTAGACTTTTTAGGTTGATATCTGCTTACTGCATTATTTGTTCTATTAATTCTCCTTTTCGTGTTTAATGCAATTCAGCTTGCATGCTATCTTGACTGACAGAGCACAACAAACCTAAATGACCATTTTTTTGTCTACCTTTGCTAGTGAAAGGACCTTGTGATGCCTAGAGGGGGGGTGAATAGTATCACTTCAAATTTCAAACAAATGCATTAAAACACCCGGTACTCGACAGCGGTCTTGGGAACTTCGAGGGTCGGTACTTCCGGTACCGGACCGGTACTACCGACAGTACAGAGGATACTAAAACGAAATTTGAAATGTAATGCGATTCTAGCAATTCTAATTGAATCAAAGCTTTAGTTTAGTAGCTAAGAACCACCTGCAACCAAAGATATGAGTTGGAGCACAACCAATTTAGAGATCGGGCTAAAACAAGTTCTAGGGTTAAAGAGAGACAAAGAATTCAAGCAAGCAAATGGAGACACAAGAATTTAATCCAAGTTCACTCCCACAAAGGAAGCTACGTCTCTGAGGATCCCACAAAGGGAGGGTTATCACCAAGAGCCTCTTTTCCTCTTCCAATCCCCACAAAGGAAGATTGGTGCTCACTAAGAATTCTCCACCAAGGAGAGGGTAATACAACGATCCCGTGCTCCACACCAAGAGGGCACTCAACGGAGACGCTAACCGCCTAGAAGCAAGCTTCAAGAGTAACAAACACGAATCAATTGCCCGAGATGCTTCAAGTGCTCTTGAGATGGGAGATTGAAGGGCTCTCAAAGCTTCTCTAATCCTCACTAGGAATCACTTCTACCCAAGCCCTAGCTCAAAGGAATCAAATCTTGGCTCTAGGAGGGAGGGAGAAGTGGAGTGAATGCTCAAGTGAGGGTTTGTCCGTGGTTGGTCGAATGAGTGAGGGGAGAAGAGGGTATATATACCCAACCACGAAAACTAGCCACATCGTGCAAAATGGATTTCTGCATTCGACACGGGGTCGGAACTACCGAGGTGCCGCAGAAACCCAACTGGAGGCATATCGGTAGTTTCGACCTGTGGCTCAGATTACGAGCCCCGCTAAAACTCGGAGGAGCCAGTACCACTGCACAGTACTCACCGACAAAGGAGAGAAGTTGAGATAAGATAAGCAAATGTGCACGTGTCAACTCTAATCTCTTCTCACTCACTTAGGTCATCTCCTAAAGCACTTTTAGCATCTCTTGGCTATCAATTCGCATCCCCTTTATAGTACGGTGTTTCCTATACTCAAATTCAAAATCAAAATTAAATTAAGCCTTGACTGCCTTCTTTTGGTCAAAACCATGATTTTCAATTAAGTACCTGCACACATCTTATTCAAACGTTAATACATAAATTGTGTTTGTCACTATCACCAAAACAATTAGGGGCCAAGATGCACTTTCAATCTCCCCCTTTTTGGTGATTGATGACAACACAATTCATTTTCAAATAAAGATGTGTGTATCCAACAATTTAAAGCAAAACTCCCCCTAAATGTGTGCTTGGTCTTTTATGGAGGCCTCAAATGCCTATCACACATTTAGAAGAAACTTCACTCAATTTGCATACACAAGTGCATAAGTGTGATATAACCGTGATGCATATGACAAGATATTCAAACCAACAAAGTGAGAAATAACAACCACCAAGCATCACAAATATATAACGAGGTTCCACACTAGCACGATTAAGTCTTACAAATTTAAAAGGTTCTAGGTTCACCATCCATCACACCACACAAATAGTTCATACATGTCCACAACCTAAGATAGATAGATAAAAGCGAAGATACACACCACCCCACATGGATAAATTGTGAGCTCACTCCCCTTTGACATCAACGCCAAAAAAGAGGAGGCCCTCAATCATCACTACCATGATGGGAGGAGAGTCGTCTTCTTGGTCTCACCACCAAAGTCCTCATCCGATGTCGGGGGTGCTCCATACATCATGGATGTGTGACACCTCCCAAGGATTGTAGAAGACCGTGGCGGAGGGAAGTCCATGGGCTCCTGACGAACGGGAGAATGCTCGATGTTGGTTTGAGTGAGCAAGGTCTTCTGGCGAGTCTCCAACTTGATGAGCCGCTCATCCACATCTTGCCTGTGAGCACGAATCTCACATGCATTGTGCTTCCCAACATTGAAGCAAGCGAAGAGGCCTTGAGAAAGAAAGTTAAAGATACTCTTCTTCTTCTTGGGGAATGGTGCCTCTAGAAGATGATGGTCCACAGAGGAGGATGGAGGCTCATAGGAGGATGGACCACACGAGGAGGGTCCACCCGAGGAGGTAGCTCTAGGAGGGCATGCTTACCCAACTTGAGAAGGCGCAATGTTCCCCTTGTTTGGCTTGTACCAAGTGTGAGTCTTGTCGGTGAAAATGTCAACTCCGGTCACCTCACATATCATCTTGAAGATCCAAGGGGCATACTGACAACTCTTGTTAGCGGACACTGAGCACACAATGATCTCCTCCCATATGAAATCAAACACACTAAACTTTTCTTTGCCCGGTGCCATCCTCACAAGAATATCCTTGGCAATGTTGGAGATGTTGTAGTTGTCACCTATCTTAGGAGTGAGAGTGTATCGAAAGAGTTGGTTCAACATCCTATAGACGGGCTTCATACCATGAGTAGTACCAAACTCAACATTGCCATAAGCGGCGTCGTACATGAATGCCATCTCACTATCAAGTGGGATTTCTCCTCCATGAATCTTCTCACGACCAAGATCCTCATCACTGAATCCAAGAATTTGAGCAAACCTCTCATATGAGACCGAGAGAGGCTTTCCTTGCAGGAGCCAATGAAAGGTCTTGGCTGAGCGCTGAACATAGAGATTGGCATAGAATTGGGCCACTACCTCCTCATTCCAATCACAATTCACAGCCATGATGGAGGTCATCCCTTTTGCATGACAAATATCTATGACCTCATTGACCGCCGGGATGTTGAATGACCTCAAAGCTTCCCAATTGATGGACTTCATGTCAATAGTCATGTGCTCCTTGCATAAGATAACCGATTCATACCAATCGGCATTGAATTTGAGCCAAAAGCGGATATCTTCAGATTCCTTTTGCCATTGAGCCGGATCGGAGTACCTTTGCTTGTACACGTCATGTGGCCCACTCTTGTGGTCAACCATCTTCATGATTCCCGTTGTAGTTGCCGGACGAGGAGGCACGGAGGGCCTAAGCACAAAACCCGCAAGAGAGTCCAAAGAGATATCTTCATAGTCATCATAATGATCATCCGGTTCATGAGCTTGCTTGGTACGTGCACGGTGACCTTGACTAGTCGAGCGAGGGAGCACCGGAGGATTTGTACGGCCTCGACCACGTGGGCGTTGAGCACCCGTGCCCACCTTCCTCTTCCTTTGAGCGAGAGGGACGTCATCCTCATCAGAGCCTTCTTGGATCACTTGCTTGCCGGCCCGACTCATCTGATAAGGTTTGAAAAGATTGCATAAGATGGATGTGAAGGATTGAAAAGGATTGGCTCAGTTCATGAGCTTCACCACTTGTGAGCGGTGCTCTACAGGGTCGGTACCGACGGTCTCGCAACGAAAAATCCATGAACCGAGTGATTCAACCAACGAAACGCTACGAGATCATGGGCAAGTGTTCTAGGATGGATATAAAGATGATTCCCTAAAGCATTCCTCCTAGAAGCAACGGCATTGAGAGATCGAACGACGGGGATTTTGAATGAGATACCTTGAGCGTTCCCGCGCGAATCGAAGAACTCCCGGCGAGGATCGGATGTTCCGAAGGGTGGGGAATCCAATGGAGTGGCTAGTTTGAAGTTTTCACGGTTGGATTTTGAGTTCCCTTCACGGATTTGAGAGAGAGAAGAGATGGGCACGGTCTAAAGAACCCTAGAACTCTCGGTTGGGGGGTATTTATACTGAGTTATCGGTAGTACGAGGGGGCTCGACTACCGAGGGTTCAAGAAAATTGAGCGAGAGTCCATATCGGTATTACCGACGGGGCGTCGGTTCTACCGAGGGTCCTGACACCGGTACACCGAACAGGTACCGCTGATTTTGCGAGAATTCCAAACAAGAGCTCTCATCGACACCGGCCTCGTGTCGGTAGTACCGTGGTTTTCAAATTCCAACGGTGAAGACTTATCGGTGCCCGACCTTGTGCCGGTAGTAGTACCGTGGATCTTAAGGATTTTGAAGATCGATTGAGAGACTAGCTGAAATAGATAGAGGAAAAAGCTATGGACATGTAGAGCAACCATAGGGCTTGGTGATTAGACACAATCAATCAAACAAAGCGATAATCACCAAACACTATGGGAAGAACCAAGTTTTGTAAGACACACAAAGTGAAGAAAATAAAACATTTTTCTCTATCTAGGCATCAAACAATTTTGTGTGCAACAAGTCAAGCCAAGTTACGAGAATCCAAGATGTTTAGCTCACTTCTCAAAGCACAAAACCTTTGCTCGCTAGAGGCTTAGTGAAGATATCGGCAAGTTGCCTCTCGGTGCTCACATGACGAGAGCAATATCTCCTTAGCCTCATGATCCCTTAAGAAATGATGTCGAATATCTATGTGCTTTGTTCTAGAGTGTTGGACCGATTGTTTGCTAGCTTGATGGCACTCTCATTGTCACACAAGAGTGGAATCTTACTAAACTCACAACCGTAATCACTCAACGTTTGCTTCATCCACAAGAGTTGTGCACAACAAGCACCGGCCGCCACATACTCGGCTTCGACCGTGGACAAAGCAACCGAATTTTGCTTCTTTGAGCTCCACGAAACCAAAGACCTACCAAGAAATTGGCAAGTCCCGGTAGTGCTCTTTCAATCTACTTTGCAACCGGCATAGTCCGAATCGGAATAGCCAAGTAAATCAAAAGTGGAGCCCTTGGGATACCACAAGCCAAGGTTAGGAGTGTGTACCAAATATCTAAAGATTCTCTTAACGGCCATTAGATGGCACTCCTTAGGATTAGCTTGAAATCTTGCACACATGCACACACTAAGCATTATATCGGGCCTAGATGCACAAAGGTAAAGGAGGGAGCCAATCATGGAGCGAAATACCTTTTGTTCGACCGACTTCCCTTCTTCATTGAGATCAAGATGTCCATTTAATGCCATGGGAGTCTTGATGGGCTTGGAATCGGCTATATCAAACCTCTTGAGCATATCCTTCACATACTTGGTTTGACATAGAAAAGTCCCTTCCTTCAATTGCTTGATTTGAAATCAAGGAAGAACTTCAATTCACCCATCATAGACATCTCGAATCTCTTGGTCATGATCCTACTAAACTCTTCACAAAATTTATCATTAGTAGAACCAAAGATAATGTCATCAACATAAATTTGGCATACAAAGATATCATTTCCATTTCTTTGAATGAAGAGAGTAGAATCGGCTTTGCCTATCTCAAAACCGTTCTTGAGAAGAAAATCCTTAAGGCATTCATACCATGCTCTAGGAGCTTGCTTGAGCCCATAGAGCGCCTTATGGAGCTTGTACACATGGTTGGGAAAGTTTGGATCTTTAAAGCCCGGTGGTTGATCAACATATACTTCTTCTTGGAGAGGTCCATTCAAGAATGCACTCTTGACATCCATTTGATGAAGCTTGAAGTCATGATGAGTAGCATAGGCTAAAAGGATACGAATTGATTCAAGCCTTGCTACCGGTGCATAGGTCTCTCCAAAGTCCAAGCCTTCAACTTGAGTGTACCCTTTGCCAACTAGCCTTGCCTTGTTCTTCGTGACGACATCAAATTCATCTTGCTTGTTCCTAAAGACCCATTTGGTGCCGATCACATTTTGCTTTGGTCTTGGCACCAACTCTCAAACTTCATTCCTCTTGAAGTTGTTCAATTCTTCCTCCATAGCAATAATCCAATCCGGGTCCTCAAGAGCTTGTTCCACACTAAGAAGTTCCAAAGAAAAGACGAACGAGTAAAATGCACAAAAATTTGATAATCTTGAGCGAGTTGTTACCCCTCTTTGGATGCTCCCAAGTATGTTGTCAACGGGATGATCCCGTTGAACCATTTGATGTACTCTTGGGTGTGGTGCTTGAGATTGACGTTGAATGGGTCCATCATCATCTTCATCTTGTGGGGCTTCTTCTTGAGCTTCACCACCATGTTCTCCCCCTTGATCAAAGCCTCGTTCATGATCGTCACCATGAACTTGACTTGTATCTTGATGAACTTGAGAACTTGGTGGTTCCACTCTTGTTGATAATGATGGATCTTGATTGCTTGTGTCACCCGGAGCTTGAACTTGAGCCTCACGAGGCATAACTTCACCGGTCCCCATTCTAAAGATTGACACACTTGGTGGTTTTTCATCATCTACAAGGTTTTCACTAACTTGCTTTCGTTGAGAGCCGTTGGATTCATCAAATTTCACGTCTACCGTGGTCTCAACGCAACCGGTGGTTTTGTTGAAAACACGATAGGCATGTTCGTTAGTTCCATAACCAATGAGAAAACCTTCATCAACCTTGGATGCAAACTTTGAGGCTTTGGGTTTCTTGTTAAGTATGAAACACTTACACCCAAAGACCCTAAAGTAATGCACACTAGGCTTCTTACCGTGATGATCTCGTAGGGAGTCTTGTTCAAGTACTTGTGGAGGTAGAGGCGGTTGGCATGGCATGCGGTGTTGATGGCTTCCTACCAAAATGAGTCAGTCTTGTATTCATCAAGCATTGTTCTTGCCGCTTTCAATCAACGCACGGTTCTTCCTCTCAACGATCCATTTTGTTGAGGTGTGTATGGGGTGGAAAGTTCATGCTTGATGCCTTCTTCATCTAGGAACTCCTCAACTTGAGTGTTTCTAAACTCCGAGCCGTTGTCACTCCTTATGTTCTTGACCTTGAGCTCGAACTCATTTTGAACTCTTCTAATGAACTTCTTCACAATTCCCTTTGCCTCACTTTTATCTTGCAAAAGAATACCCAAGTGAAACGGAAAATCATCAACAATTACTAAACCATATTTGTTACCACCGATGCTTATGTAGGCAATTGGTCCAAACAAGTCCATGTGTAGTAGCTTCAATGGTCTTGATGTTGATAGGATGTTCTTGGCGGGATGATGTGCTCCAACTTGTTTTCCCGCTTGACAAGCACTACATAACCTATCTTTCTCAAAAACAACATTTGTTAGTCCTAGGATGTGCTCGTCCTTTTGAAGTTTGGCCAAGTTCCTCATGCCAACATGGGCTAGTCGGTGATGCCATAGCCAACCCATGTCGGATTTTGCCACTAAGCAAGCCTTAGGGTCCACCTTTACTTTTGTGAAGTCCACATAGTAAAGCTTTCCCCTTAGGTGACCCGCAAAGACAATAGAGGAATCCTCACTTCTAGAGACGGTCACACCCTCTTTGGTAAAGAGACAATTGTAGCCTTTCTCACAAAGTTGTGAAACCGACAACAAGTTGTACCCTAAACCTTGCACATGAAAAACATCTTCAATTGAATTTGTTGTTGAGATAGCAATTTTACCTAGACCGATTACATCTCCTTGACCATTGTCTCCATAGATGATAGTTTCCGTAGGGTTGTCATAATGGTCAAGGGATGCAAATAAGCCTTTATCTCCGGTCATATGATTAATGGCACCACTATCAATCAACCATGCGCTTCCACCGGAGGAATAGGCCTACAAAACAAGTTTAGGCTTTTGGTTTAGGTACCCAAAAGGATTTGGGTCCTTGGAGGTTAGAAACATAAACTTTCGGAACCCACACACTCTTCCTCATAGTCTTCTTTGTGTAGGCCCCAACATACTTGACCACCATTTTACCATTGTGGTCCAAGGTCACAACATAGTCACAAGTATAGTTGGAGAGGGCTTGTGTTTAACCACATTCTTCAATGCTTTTGATGGAGAATTAACCCCACCATTCCCTTTTGTGGTGTTCACAATCTTTGGCTTGTCCTTTGTTGTGGTGGAGGTGGCGACTCCATGGGCAATATCCATAATAGTGTTGAGGTAGCCTCCTTGTTCCACAAGGGATCTCATGCCCTTTAACCACCACCCTACCATTGACCTTGTTGTTCTTGTAGTACCCAAGTCCTTGCTTGTCAACCACCTTAGGGATGGATTTGGCACCGTTCTTGCTTTGAGTGATCAACATGTTCAATCGGGCTATTTCTTTGTCTTTACTCTTGATTGTTTCCTCAAGCCTTGCATGATTAGTCTTGAGAGCATTTATATCAACATTAGAGCAAATAGAACAACCTTTGCTAGTGGAGGCACTAGAGTCAAGTGTTGCCTTAGAATTGGCTTTGGTGCTTTCCCAAAAGGTACTATAGTTTGCCTCAAGATTTTTATGTTTATCCATCAAGCATGAAAAGTTTGATTGAAGCTCGCTATGAGTAGCCTTTAGGGAAGCTAGAGATTCATTTGCCAAAGTGTAATCCTTTGACATCCTCTTGTTGGAGTCATTAGCCAAGGACAAGTCCGTGGTCAACTTCTCCACCTTAGCCTTTTCTTCGGCAAGGATTTTCTCTAGAGCAAGGTTTCTTTCCTTTTCACGGATAAGTAAGTCTTCTTGCTCATGGAGAATCTCCTTCCTTTCCTCTAATTTGTCCAAAAGCTTTTAATTTCTTTATGGCCCTTTTACCAAATTGCTTTATCATGTTTGCCTCCATTTCTTTTCCTCATCTAGGTTTTCTATGTCATTACTAGGTGTGGAAGATGATGAGGTGAGAGAGGATGAGGTGGTTGACTCTTGTACCTTGCTCCTCTTGCCATGAGACAAAAGTGAGAGTTGTCCTCATGTCGGAGAAGTTGTTGAAGAGGCGTGGTGAAGATGCTCCTTGTGCCATGGCAAGTGTTGCCATGCCTTTCTTCTTTGGTGTTTCATCTTCATCACTTGAGTCCCATTGTTGACCCACGTGAGCACGCCCTTGGTACTTGTTCTTGTACTCTTTGCTCTTCTCCTTGTACTTCTTCTCTTCCTCATTCTTGTCCTTGCTCTTGTTCTTGGGACACTCGGCGATGAAGTGTCCATACTCTCCACACTCAAAGCATTTTCTTTGTGACTTCTTCTTTCCATCATCACCACCTTTCCTTGATGCCTTGGACTTCAAGAACTTCTTGTATTTTCTTATGGCAAAGGCGGTTTCTTCATCCGTACTTCCTTCCTCACTTGAACGGTACCCTCATGTGCCTCCTTGAGTGTGTCCCAAATCACCTTGGTAATTTGGATGTTCCGGACTTTGTTGAACTCTTGAGCATACAAGGATCCCGTGATTACTCTTGTTGCTTGCACGTTGCGGTGAAGATCTTGCTCATGCTCAAGTGTAAGAGCTTCTCCTTCGGCGGGGATTGTCACACCTACAACCACAATCTTCCAAAGAGAAGGGTGAAGCCCGTAGAGGTGCATTTGCATATCATAAGCCCATTTGGGATAGTCTTTCCCATCGAAGTGGGAAGGCTTTCCCAAATGTACGGAATAAAACTTTCGTTAGGATTGTTGCGTGAGGTTGTCCGTAGTGGAATGGCACTTCATAGTAGTAGGAGTGGGAATGCTTTGCTTGCTCCTTCTTGATCATCTTCTTGAGGAGCTTCTTGGCCATCTTCTTGGCCTTCTTCTTCTTAGCTTTTCTTCTCTTCTTCGCCGCCTTCCTTGCCGATCATCATCATCCTTGACGCCTTCATCTGAGTCGGTCGGTCAGTCGGAGTCGGATGAAGAGTCATCGAACTTTCTCATTTGGAACGGCTTGGGGCCTTCTGGTGACGTCTTGGGCTGTAAGCTCTTTCTCTGAGCTTCCTTGGCGGCGATTTCTTGGTGATTGGTTGTCTCGCTCCCGACATCTTGATCCCTTAGCGGTTAAGCCTAAATCAAGGGATTAGGCTCGATACCAATTGAAAGGACCTTGTGATGCCTAGAGGGGTGAATAGGATCACTTCAAATTTCAAACAAATTAAAACACACGACAGCGATGCGGAACTACGGGGTCGGTGCTTCGGTACGGACCGGTACTACCGGCAGTCTGAGAGGAGACTAAAACGAAATTTGAAATGTAATGCGATTCTAGCAATTCTAATTGAATCAAAGCTTTAGTTTAGTAGCTAAGAACCACCGCAACCAAAGATATGAGTTGGAGCACAACCAATTTAGAGATCGGGCTAAAACAAGTTCTAGGGTTAGAGAGACAAAGAATTCAAGCAAGCAAATGAGACACAAGAATTTAATCCGAAGTTCACTCCCACAAAGGGAGGGGTATCACCAAGAGCCTCTTTTCCTCTTCCAATCCCACAAAGGAAGATTGGTGCTCACTAAGAATTCTCCACCAAGGAGAGGGTAATACAGCGATCCGGGTGCTCCACACCAAGAGGGCACTCAACGGGAGGCGCCTAACCGTCTAGAAGCAAGCTTCAAGAGTAACAAACACGAATCAATTGCGGAGATGCTTCAAGTGCTCTTGAGATGGGGAGATTGAAGGGGCTCTCAAAGCTTCTCTAATCCTCACTAGGAATCACTTCTACCCAAGCCCTAGCTCAAAGGAATCAAATCTTGGCTCTAGGAGGGAGAAGTGGAGTGAATGCTCAAGTGAGGGTTTGTCCCGTGGTTGGTCGCAATGAGTGAGGGGAGAAGAGGTATATATACCCAACCACGAAAACTAGCCATTCTTGTGCAAAACAGATTTCTCGGTACTTCGACACGGGCCTGAACTACCGAGGTGCCGCAGAAACCCAACGGTGGGCATATCGGTAGTTCAGGGTCGGTACTCACCGAGCCCCCAACTAAAACTTCGCCAGAGGAGCCATGTCGGTACTACCGACAGGCGTCGCGGTACTACCAGACAAAGGTGAGAAGTTGAGATAAGATAAGCAAATGTGCACGTGTCAACTCTAATCTCTTCTCACTCACTTAGGTCATCTCCTAAAGCACTTTTAGCATCTCTTGGCTATCAATTCGCATCCCCCTTTATAGTACGGTGTTTCCTATACTCAAATTCAAAATCAAAATTAAATTAAGCCTTGACTTGAATTGGAGTTAGGGGCCTTCTTTTGGTCAAAACCATGATTTTCAATTAAGTAAATCCTGCACACATCTTATTCAAACGTTAAATATCACAAATTGTGTTTGTCACTATCACCAAAACAATTAAGGGCCAAGATGCACTTTCAGCTAGGTGATCAGACTTGTAAACAAACATGTAGAGGATTCTGATGTACAATCGGATGTGCTGCCTACACATTCACTGGAGCTCCAACCTTACATTGAAGAACCTTCACCAAGAATTGTTCCATCATCGCACGGCAATGTAAACCATCGTCCAAAAATGCGGCATGATTTTCAGCTTTCAAAGCAGGAGTGTGTTGATGCTTACTGGGAAACATTAAAATGCTGTTACTTATCAGCAGGCTCGGCTGAGCCAAGTGCCTTCCCTGGCTGTTGTGTACCTGAGGTTTGTCATCAATGCTACTCATCATTGCAATATCTTTATCTTCACCTTTACCTTATTAAAAGAGGGAGTTGGGGGTGGGGGTGTGTTCTACACGCCCACCCTCTACACCTGAAGATCTTTTCTGGCTGCACAGTTATAGACATGCTTTGCTGTTTGCATTTCACATGAAAAAATTACATTCTGTAATGAGTAATTTATAGGTGTTTTTTTAATTTTAGATTAATAGTTTACTTCATTGGCATCCACTCAGTGCATGGGCATGATGCTCATTACCTAATAATAATGATATCATACAATTGTTCGTGTGTCAATAATTTTATTGAACATATTAGTTGATATACCTTCAGCAAACATGAGTATGTTCTCAAGTTTGGACTCCTGTATGATAAATTCCAGAGTGACTTTTACACTAACCTTTGTTTCATTCTCCACCCTGTATTTCATAAATTATGTGCTTTGTCTTGTCTTGTCGTTGTTTTAACTATTTTCAGCCGGAAGCATGTTATGAGTTGTTGAAGATTTTCCGTGCCTAGGCTAGGATCAACTACTTAGTGTAAAAAAATATTGGCTGGCATTGGCTATTTGCCTATTTTGTTAGCTTATTGAGATGTCAGGCCTTAGTTGTGAACTTGTGATTTTCATTTGTGTAGCATTATATGATACTGTCCATGCAGGTTTCTCATCCACGTTCGTGGAGTTTGCTAAGAATAATGACTACTAAACAACATCTGGAATTACAACAGCGTCTTATGAATGAAAGTGAGAAGGGGGAACTTTCTTATAAAGTTTGCAATATAATTGCAAAGGAATTGAATCTCTCTGTGCAACAGGTATGTGTTTGAAATTCCTCGGTTTCCATTTGGAGATCCGCAAGGGGTGCTTTTTGCTTACTATTTTATTCATCTTTTGTTCTAATGCTTTGTCTAGACCTATTAGATAACCAAATAACTAAATCACATGCAAAGTATATTTAAAAATGGGCAAACACAAATCCACTACCGGTTCCACATAACTTCAACCCAAGATGGGAATGCTCAATGTTTCAGCAGTTCACCTTAAGTATGTTCCTATGTGTATTATCTTTGTCCCAAGTCAAGAATCTTTATTGTTGAAAGTGATTCATAAAGCTTACTCTGCTCTGTTTTTTTAATGGCGGTGGCCGTCTGTACAGAGAGAGATGATATTTTGAATTTGAATTGATGAGTTATGATTTGGAGGCTTAACTGGTAGGATAGGAACATTGAATATTCATTGTTGATATTGCAGTGGAGTACTTATAGCTGTCACCTGCTAAGAGCCTATAGGTGCCAAATGTGTTTCATGGAATGTAATAGAAATTGCCTAGATCGAGCATGGTGGAAGTAGGGCGTATCATTTCATTTTGGAGGCCCGCGGCACAACAAATGTGGGGACCTACATTCGAATGAAGTTGCTTTTTATTTCAAATTTCAAATGATGTTTAATACATTACAAGAACTACTGTCATCAAATATTAATGGTTTGGGAGGAACACCTAGGCTTGTGATACCATTTAGGCCGATCTTATGTTCCTCTCAATTGGGGATAAATGTACATGTACAATATGCAAGAAACCCCTACAGGGAAAATCCACATAGCAATACTATTCTAACTAGCCTTCTTGTTTTTTCACATTGTATAAGAGGTTTCATATGGGCTTAGAGCCCTCATGATGAATACAAGTTCTCTTTATAACATTTATTATAATTTTCTAATTAATAATTTTATTAGTAGCCTGATTGTTTTGCCATCCCAATTACAATTTTATGACCGATTTGTTTTTAATCTTTTTGTTTCTGAATTTTTAATTTTGTACTATCATTATGGTTCCTGTCCAATATCACTGACCGCATGGATTTGGTTTATGATTATTTAGGTACTCTGTGCTTCCTCCAAGAATAGACAGATTCATGGACCGGCAAGTATTTCTGGTACACAAAATCATAAAAAATTTAGTTCGAAATCAGCCTCTAAGAAAAGGAAATGGTCTGCTGATGAGATTAGCATGAAGTTTATTAAGCAAAAAGTTGAAGCTCGTGGATCAGCTGAACAGAAGTCAGCCCAGTCTATCCTGGATGAAGAAATAACAGAAAAAATCTCTCCATCATCAACTGATCCACCAGAACAACATTATATGCTGGTATCCAGAACTGACAGCACTCCACATCCTACACTGATACTCCTGAAGATGTCATTAAACTCACCAATGCTGAGAATATTAAAAGAGTTGTATGCAAATCTTTGGCAATTGCCAATGCATTAGAGCTCCTTAAGGTGTTTTTTCTCACTTCATCATGTTCAGAAGTGCAAGCTGCATTAACAGCAACCTTGAAGCTTTATGCAGAGAGTGAAATTTTTACTGCCCTTTCCTTCTTGAGAGAGAAGAACTTCATGGTCAGTATGTGTAACTTATCTACCAATATATCAAATCTTGCATCTTAGACGTTTTGGTCTGTAGCCATTTCCCTTTTTGGGATCCATATTTGAAAACCAAATATATTGAAAATATCATGTCAAATTTAAGGTGTTACCTGCAACATTCATCTTTGTTAGCTGTAAAAAAGAAGTTGGTCCTTTTTTCGCAACTTATTTGCAATAAGAGAACTATTTGTATGTATATGCAGTCCCATCACAAACTACCATTAGGAATGTGGCTTTATACAGAACCTATATGTGCTAGTGTACAGCTTTCCCACGGTGGATGTCGATGCTGGGTTCTGATGTTGATGGCTGGAATTATGAGTCAAACTATAAATGTGATGTAGTTACATACTGCCCTCTGTTTTGCAGGTTGCTGGAGATGGAATGAAACATGTAACCCTTTCTAGAAAATTCTTCTTTGATGCTTCTCGTTCTCCCTTCCCATTTGGTTCAGGGAAAAAGGCTTCTGAATTTTCAAAATGGCTTGTAGGGCAGAAAAAGAAAATTGTGGATAGTACGCTTTATTTGTATCCGGATCTACAATGCGGGGAAATTGTCCACCTCTTTTCTCTGGTGTTGTCGGGAGAGCTGCTCATTTCACCTTCCTTACCAAATAAAGGAGTTGGCGAGACTAATGATCCTAACACCTTCAGTCCTTTCATTGAATATGAATATACAAGTGAATTGGATAGCCATACTCTCAAACGCAAGTCTGTTGAGTTGGAAAGTAGTAAGAATAAGAAACAAAAACCTTTGACCAAGATAGATAGTGACTTCTGCTATCGTCGAGAGAAAGGTTTCCCTGGTATCCAAGTGGCTTTGAATCAAGAAAGGACTAAAAAAAGCAATCTCATGCAAGTATTACATCATAAAGAATGCCTCATGTTTACTTTAGCCAGGGAAATGGGCAGCAAAGATGTGGATTTCCAGGTAGAAAGTTGTGACATGTTATCAGATTTAAACAACTCAAGTTCATGTCGTTGTTTATTAACTGCATCTCATTTGGAGAATTCTTGTAGTGGATGGCCTTGGGATACTATGAAAATGTATGTCAAACAGTTGCCATCATTATCTTGTAATGAAAATGAATCATCCTTTCTTTCTTCTGACCTGTTCAGAAATGCATTTTGTATTATTCATCAAACTGGTGAACAAGGAGTTAATCTGAGGGAAATTTCACAGGCATTGCATCCACTAGGTACTCTTTACTCATGAATAAAAATTGGCATATTTTTTCCAGATGTTGCATAAAGCTATATCATTTTTGCTAGGATTCACTTTTTCTATCCCTGCAGGCATGCAATATATCAACTTGGTTGTTGATACGCTTGTTAAATTTCAGCTGGTAATTAAGGTAGGCTGTGAATATGCATGTAATAAATTTGTGTACCTGTTTAAAAATTTTATTGCTGTTTATCAATGTATTTACTAAAGTTTTGTGAAGATTTCGATTGTTTCATTTTATTTCATTTCTTATTTTTATTTTTCCTAGAATCTCCATAAATTTCAGCAGACAAATCTTGTTACTGACAGTCTCTTTCTTTTATATTGAGTAAGATTTACATTCTCATACTGCAATTATCATCAACATTGTTAAATATGTAGTCCATCTGGTTTGCAGTACCTTTTTTATTTTAGAGTCGGGTACAAGAACTAAGAAATATTTGGAAAAGTTTGACTTAGGACAAACTCAGAAGTCCTTAAATTTTTTGATGGGGCTAAAACAGATGCAGGGAGTGTATGACGCTGAGTAATAATGCACAATTGTATACAAGATGCTATACTTCATTTACTTCATAACTGCATCTTTTGTTATTTCTACCTCACTAATTAACATATAGGAGTCTAAATTTGGTCAATGGTCACAGGTCAATGCATATGATGGTGAGCAGATTGTTGATTCACTACATAAGCCAAAGTATCATATAACCATGCTTGCAGAATACAGTTGTTGCAGCTGCTTGCAAGCTCCGGAGTTTGGAATAGCATCGGCCGGTGACACAAGAAATGCACAGAAAGAGAAGCATGTGATGCCTATTAATTTGCAGGGAAGTGTAAAAAAGCTTGGTGATGGGCACACTGTGACGGTTATTAATCCTCAAGGGAAGCAAAGCTCTCATTTGTGCAGTCAATTTCATGGAGATGATGAAAGGTCATCTATTTGGCCCAGGGATAGTTGTTGCTTTCATGTTTGCGAAAGACATATTTATCATCCAATATTGCCATGGATAAATGGTGATGGCAGTATGAATAGCACTGTCTATGAAGGTTTAAGTCGGCGAATTATTGGATACGTCATGCAATATCCAGGAATCATGGAGGTGTGTTTATTTTTATTAACTAGACATGCTTATCTTGTGATGGTAAATCTTCACAAATTTTATACATGCAATTGGACTTGTGAGTTCTTGGATCAGTCGGATTATGTTATATGAAGAAACAAGAAAGTATACTTGTTTTTGACGCACGAAATAACTAGTATCTCAGGAAGATTTTTATTTAGGAAGTATTGTAGTTCTAAACTTATGGCACAAAAATGGGTAATTCACCGATAGAAGATATGTACATTGAAATTTCCCCTCATGCATTTGATGGTTTTAACATAGTCTGTTTTGTTGGAGCTGTTGTGCTTCCATCATGCTCGTCTCTTGTACATCGGTATGTGCTGCTTCCTTTCTGATTCTTTTGATTGCTAGTTAGTAGTTCTAGTCGTTTTAAACCCTCGTATGTCGTTGTCAATATTTTTACTAAGAGTTTTGTTCCTTTGGTCTGTTTCACGTGTATCAGGAGGACGTTATCCATCGGATGGGTGTCCTGAATCCTCAAGTAAGTTGTATTTGTAATTATATATTGACGTTCAAATGTCAGTGGTTTAAACAACATTTGTGTCTTTGCCCCATTCCAGTTATCGGTTTAATTACCTTCTCCATTTGCAGACATGCAGGACCTTGCTGGGAAAGTTGACAACCGATGGACACCTCTATGTTCGGGTGTTGGATGAACCTGCGCCTACTGCTCCGACCATGCTGCAGGGTCTCTTGCCGCCACGTCACCGTGAAGAGCCCTCCAAGTGTTCAAGGCGGTATTTCGCTAATCCAATGAGTACTTGTATGCTGTAATAGGACAGACATGGATGGCTTATTTACTAGCAATGCTTGTGTGATGTGTTTTACATTGCCCTAATATTGTTGCACACACGCAAAGACAAAGAGGCATGCTTACAGGCTAACTACTTGCTACCAGTAGTTTTGGGGCCTTTCCAAAAAAAACAAACTACAGGACAAAAAAAATCTCTACCAATAGTTCTCAAGACTGTCAGAAAAAAAAAAGTTTGAGCACATGTCAATAGTGGGTTCAGAATGCATTGGGCATGTAATTTGGAAATTGCAGGAGACACGCGAGTTCAATTTTGGAGCAGAAACAGCGGCCAGCGGAATAGAGCATGCGTAAACCTTCTCTGGCTACGTTGGGATATATGGTTTTAGGTTCGTCAAAATACTGAACATGTTTGAGAACCAAAAAACTTATTTTATAGATAGAAAAGCTTAGATTGGAAATTGTTGGATATGCTCTCAATGTCACGTAGCAACACGGCATTGATGTTGATGCCACTCTCCCCTGAAACGGAACAAGGCAGCCCGGGCAGAGCAGCACGGAAAAGAACCGGCACGCGCACCGTGAGCCCGAAAGCTTGCGGTCAAGCCCCATCAAAACAAGCGACGACGAGCGGCTCCGGCCGGCCGCTGGTTTGTTGGCCTGGGGCAGCGGCGCGTGAGGCTCCGACGACTCCGCCTAGGCGCCTACAGAGCTTCACAGAACCCCTTCCCTGAAACAGGCCCCGGCTCGGGTTACCTGTCACGTCGGCGAGCCACGGACCCGTGTCACTGTGCGCGCGGCGGCAGCGCCACTCTACTAGCGTGTGCACCTTTCCAACCTCCGCCGGCCGGCTGCACCCACACGCCCAGTGGCCACACCCTGGCCTCCTGCTCGTCAGTCCAAGGACAACCGCCTCCCTGGGATCCTCCGGTTCTTGTGGTTGTGGGCTTGTCCCTAACAATAATTAGTGCAGGAATGGAGACTTGATGAAAGCCTCTCTTTTTTTCCTGAGTTCAGCCACACAAATCATCATCATCATACAAAACTTAATATCTCTTCATGCCTGTGATCCACCACGTCAACCTCATGGCGCACACCAAGGCTATCCTCACATGGCCGCGAACTCTCCGTCCACGCGCCGCCTCGCTTCTCCACCCGACCCCGCCACCGCCACGCACGATTCAACCGCGACGGATCTCACCGCCGCCTCGCCGCCCCACCGCCACCCTTCCCCTTCTCCTTACCTTCCCACCGCCTCTCCATTGTCGCCTCACCTTCCCACGCCTTCACTTGCCCATCTCCATAAAGCCGCCCAATCCGTGCCCTCCTCCACCTGCGCAGATTGGCGGCACCGCATGCCCTCGCCGCGGCCTGCGGGGTTGCGCGCCTCGCCGAGCCCGCTTCCGCGCGCCGTGCTCGCGGCTTGGGCCACGACCTCGCGACGTCGCGGGGCCCTCGCAACGATCGGCCGCGCGTCTTGCGGCCACCGGCGCCTGAGGGTGTCGCTCGGTCCCTCCGCGGTGACCCCACGGCTCGCCTAGGAGAGAAGAGGCGTCGCCGACTCTCTGCCGCCGCCGCCGTCACCACGCCGTCGCGTCGTGCTACGGAAAATCAGGGGAGGAGGCTAATGTGCTAGGGTTTTCGAACTAGCAGACCGCGGCGATTTTGTTCGGATCGGATGTGCTCGGCCATCCATCGTGATGGACAGCAGAGGCCAGCTGCATGCGTGCCAATTTTGGCCCAGGACGGAGGCACACGCGGGCTGGATTGGCAGCCTGGTGATTGCTGATGGGCTGAGGCTTGAAAGCGCATGCATTCAACAAAGGTAGCAGTTACATTGGTTCTGTGCTAAAAAAAAAGCAGTTACATTTCTAAAAAACAAAGCTAGCAGTTTCTGGTAGCTAATCGAGTGGTTGCAGTGGATTTTTTTCTTTGCGGTGTCCCGGCATAGTACGTCTTCCTGCGGAAGGAACTGCCACCGAGAAAGCTGTTCCAGAACCATCCCAACAAGTTTCGAGCGACTACCACATCTTATATTATTATATTGGTTTTCTTAGTAGTTTGATGTTAAAATTTGAAGAACTACATAAAAGTGTACCGAAAATCTCTCTCAAATCCCGCAGTAACGCGCGGAGAATCACCTAGTTCAAAAGATACTTAGCATTTCGGTCTGCAAAGTCACAAGGGAAGAGAATAAGGGTGCGTTTGGCACGGTGTGGCAGGACTTCGGTGTAATTTGTCGGTGAAACAGTTCTTTGGTGAAGTTCCGTCGGTTTAGAGAAACGTTTGGCAAAACAGCTTCTCCTGGCTGTGTCACATGGACAAGAGAGTGAAATACCTATAATACCCTTCCCTCATTTCTTTTTTTCTATTTCCTTTTCTATTTTCCTTTTTCTTTCCTATTATTTTACTTTTTCCTCCCTTCTTTTTTCTCCTTTATTTCCTCTCACCTTATCTCATTCCACTTCCACACCGCACCGCCCATCCCCACATTCGCCTCACGGCGGCCTCGCTGATCTCCTCACGGTCCGGCCTCACCCGCCACGGCCGCCGGTCTGCGGCCCGCCCTCCAGCGCCTCCCGCAGCCTCGCCGTCGTCATGGAGGCACAGCAGTGAGCCCGAGCCAATCCATGGAGGCGGCCATGCGGTGCTCCCCGCCGGCCATGGAGGCCGCGGAGCTCTCCGCCCGACCCACCCTGCCGCCTCAGCCTCCCGAGCTTCTCGGCCGCCATGGGAGGCAGACTGCAGCCTTGGAAGGCGGCTTGTGCATCAGCCGGCCACGCCACCTTCCTCCGCGCCTCCACACCGCGCGCCACACTCCTCGCCCACGCCGCCATCCTCCTCTCCCTCCATCTTCCTCCTCTTCCGGCCACCTCGGCCACCCGGCCACCGCCTCAGCCTCCACCGCTCGCCGTCGTTGGGGCCCTCCCGAGGGCAAAGGACGGAACGGGAGGCGGTGCGAGGCGGCAGGCGACGCGATTTTCCGCTTGCTCTCCGAATCGCTCGGTCCGGGAAAAATCGGGAGCTTCTCCAACGAAGCCGTTTTCTCGGACCCTTTGGCGCTCAGCGCTCATGACGAAGCCACTGAAACGGACCCTAACATTGACCGCAATCTAGCTATCTCATGCATGCCGTTCAAACAGCTGACCAGTGACAGAGAGGCGCTGCTGCATCTCAAAATGTATAACCTAGATCGTCTCAATGTACGTGTACTGTGTCTCTAACTTTAACGAAAGTTCTTGTTCGGCACAAGCAAAATGAAACTTTTTTTTGTGTGTGTGCAAACTGCAAAGGCGGCAATGATCTGTGCGTAAGCGTAACAGTACCGGTTGGTCGTTGTGTCAAGCTTTGGCATCTGATGCTGCTACAGCCTACAGCTGCAGCAGAAACAAACGAAGATATTTTGTTCTCAACTTGGGATCGCGAGGCAAATCACGGTCTTGCTTGTGCGCGCACGTTGTGCTGTGGTCCGGTCCGGTCCGGTCCAACCGTCCAAATTAAAGTTAGGTGCGGTCACGGATTGGGTCTCTGCCTGCTGGTGCAGCTTCGTTCGTACGGGAAATTTCAGCAAATCATCATCACATCACCCAGGGGCGGACAGGATCCAGACCGACACCTAGGACCATTAAAGAGCTGATGCTAGCTGCTATACTTAAATCTTCATTCTTCTGATGCTTCTGATATATCTGTAGTAAAACATCATCCTACGCCTAGGGCCATGACCCTGGTTTCCCTAGGCTTGTATCCGCCACTCATCACGTCTGTTTTGGCCGTCTCCGAATGTGCTCGCTCGCTCGCTGCATTGTTGTACACTTGTACGTACGTGGCAACAAGGAGAGAATTAATGAATTATATTGCCAAAAAGCAGCAAACTGCTGGAGAAAACCGATAGATCGACGATTGTTTCTCGATCGTCATCACTCACAAAGAACGCCGCGCCGTCGTGGCTATCGTCCTGGCTCGTCTGGATCAGGTTCAGGTAGATAGCGTTCACGTCCACGTCCGTGTCAGGATCGGACACCATCAGCCACAGGGAAAAGAACGTTACGTCGTTAATTACACGGTGGGCCGGGCGTCGTCGCGCTGTGCGACGCTGGTCCTGGGTGGGAATTGGGATAGCTGCTAGCAGCGGATATTTGCGTGACAATGCGCAAGGGACAGAGAGCGCACTGGACGGCCCGTGTCCATGACACTATCCTGAGAAAAATATGTCCGGGCTACAATGATTGGATGCCCGGCCGGTTGATGCGACGGCGGCCGGAGTGGGACGCGCGCGTCCGATGTGATCGGGCAGGCCAGCGCGCGCCGGCCACCATCCAGGCTCGCTGTCGGTGGCGGCGGCGGCGGCGGCCGGCGCTGACGAGGCGAGGAGTAAACTGAAAACGCCAAGCCATCGCATCCATCGCGCGCAATGGCAATGTGCGAACCGACTGACGGATCGACGACAGCCGCGACCGAACGCTCGATGATGCATGCGTGGCGTTGGCATGGCCAGCCCGACTCATTTGACCGCATCCTTTCACCTGTACGTTCTGCGCGGTCGCACAAGTTGTTCCTACGCGTGCGTGCCTGCCCTTATGTCTCCGGCGCGCTGGCAGAGTCGCGCCGCACGCACGTATGGCTCTGTAGAACTGGCACGTCGCCTGATCAGTCCAGTGACACGTATATGAGTATATGACGACAGTGCAGTGCGTATGAATAACTTCGAGCTGCCATATTTTGCTTGCCTTGCGACACGCATGTGTGCCATTATATTATTGTACTATATGCCCTACTCTACTCGACTACTCCATATGTATTTCGATCACGATCACACTTCACATTATTCGTATTGTGTTAACCCTCTATTTCATAATACTTGTCGTTCTGACTTTTCTACATACATTCTTATTACTACGTCGAGACATAAGAATATATCTAGGTGTGCATAAGTAATGTATTAGATAGAAAAGTCAAAACGAAAATATTATGAGACGCAAGAGGACCAGGGAGAGAATAATCACGTCCTCATATATATCCCTAAGAATAAAGAAAATATCTGCTCGACACAAAAGGCAATTCGGATCCATTTCATCGAGGGGCGAGTGCTCCACCCGTCAGCAAAGACCCCCTTTTAGCCGCCAACACAAATCGTTTATGGACTAGTGCTAGATGAGTCGCCTGATCAGTCGAGTGACACGTATATGACGACAATGCAATGCGTATGAATACATGTATGTATACTTTCAAAGGAGAGAGTGACTATGTATAACTTGGAGCTGCCATATTTTGCTTGCCATGCGACATGCATGTGTGCCATCACTGTACTATGCCCTACTCTACTTGACTATACTCCATATATTTCGATCACACGATAGAAGATTCCGGGGACTCTGCCCCGCGTCGTCTCAGGCGGCTCCGACTCCGCCGACAAGACCACCGCGCAGCGTGGCTCCCTCCTCCTCCTCTTTCCTTCCTCCCACCTCTCCTTCTCCCTCCCTCTTCTCTCCTCACCCTACCACACCACTCCCGGTCGCCTTCCTTGTCTGGGTCGTCCGGGGCCCCGTCGGCGTCTCCTCCGCCTCCTCTCCGGCCGGGCGGCCGCCTGCGTGGCACCTCCTCCTCGACCTTTCACGGGGCCCCGCCCAACCCTAGATCTGGTAGGTGGGGCCGACCTCACGCCGCCGCCATGGGGCTCGCCGTCCCTCAGGCGGGGCCGCCGTCGCCTCTCTTCTCCCGGCCGGGCTGACCTCCCTCCCCGCGACACGACCTCCAGGGGCTGTTCACCCTCCCCGCCCGGATCCTGCCTCGCCTCGCGGATCCGGGCGCGGGCCCCTCCGGCCGGTCGGTGCCGTCTTGCCCACGCCCGGCCACTGGAACCCTAGCTGGGTTGGGTGGGCGGTGGCTGGCTCGGCAGCGGCCGACCCGGCCCCGCCTCCATCCTTCCTCCGCCTCTATCGGCGCGGCGGCGATTCGTGGTGGCCCTGCTGGGTCTGGTTTGGGTGGACGGCGGCGCGCCCCTCCTCTACGTCCACCGTCGGCGTCCGCCGAACCCGTGATCCGGGCTCGCCACCGCCGCCCGCCTCCCGGAGACCGCCCGCCATCCCATCGCCACCGCGCCGGACGCCTGTGTTTTAACCCGAACCTACCAAGGGGAGTACCCGAGGTAGATGTTTGTGACCTTGCCGAGATCGGGAACTCGAAGGAGAGACACGTGGCACACAATTTAGACAGGTTCGGGCCGCGAGGTGCGTAATACCCTATGTCCTGTATGCTGCGTAGCTCTGGATTGATTGGGTGTGTTTACAAGATGATGCGGATAGATGAATAGGGGTCCCTGCCTCGCCTTATATAGTCCGGGAGGCAGGGTTACAAGTCGGTTTGATAGGGAGAGTACTAGTCGCACCTGGCAGGAGTACTCTACATGGATGGGACATGGCTAGCTTCCTAACCGAGTACTAGTCCTCCGTATGCCTTGTGCTTCACGCCATCCGGTGCCGTGCAGCCCAAGTCGAGTAGTCCCAGGGGCCCACGCGGTAGTCGGTCCTGGCACCCACCTGAGTAGTGGGCCTAGGGATGTCCGGACGACAAGCCCCCGAGTACTTTGTAGTCGAGCAGGATGTCTTCGAGTAGTCTTGACGGCCTTGGCGAGTAGTCCTTGAGCGTCCCCGAGTTCCACAAGCCGAAAGTCCTCAAGAATGCTTAAATCATCCCGAGGCTGGAAGGTACTCCAGCTGATCTTTGAGTAGTCTTGAAGTCTTCTAGAGTAGTCCCCAAGCGTCCCCGAGTGCTTCTCTCGAAGGTCTTCAATAGTACTCGTGTTGTCTTGATGAAAAATCATATGGAAAATGCGATTCGAAGAATCGCATTCCATATGGAATGTAGCCTCCGAGCCTTAGATCGAATCGTAGATTCAAGCTGAGAGTCAATCTGAAGTTCTACCAATCTTATCCCGAAAAATCCGGAGAAAAAATCGAAGGACACGTGGCACGAAGCCCCCGAGCCTTGAGTCGAGTACTTTCCCTCAAATTGAAAGGTCATCTTGACTGTAGAATGTGTCCTGAGTGGGATCTTGATCTTGTGTAGCCCACTGAGTCCGTCGGATGTAGTCGAGCCCCCGAGACTGAGAGCATAGAGTACTGGAATATGAAGGGTCAGTATGCCGCTGCTGAGTCACCCGCCTGGCGCTTATCCGCCCGCTCGGAACTTAGCCGTCTGATGGCTTATAAATAACAGGTGAACCCCTTAGGGTTTTTCACTCCCAGCGGTTGCATTCCTTTGAGATTAGATCTGAAATCACTGCCCCCGCTGCTCCTCTGCTGCCGCCGCCGCAAGGTAGATTAGATCTACATTCGCCCGCCGCCGTAGTCCGCCCTCCTCCGCAGCCCCCGAGCGAATGCCAGTGAAGACGCTCGTGACTCGAAGGATGAAGGGGTCCCCAGCGAAGAGCACGAAGACCGGCGTCGAAGAAGAGGAGCCGTGATGAGGTCGGGGATGCCGGCCAGTCGTCGTCATCGCCGCCTCCCTCCCCTCACCCCAATCCGGCGAAGGAGTGGAAGAAGGCGGAGCTGAAGACCGAGGACCTCCTTGCCCCGTCAGCGGATTCCTTCGCGAGAAGGAAATGGATCTGTGGCACACCGCCACTGGCGACCCGTACCCGATGGAGAAAACCCGGATGAGATTCCGATGTTCGCACGGTTTGTGGAGCGCGGACTCGCGCTGCCGGCGAGCGACTTCTTCAAGGGATGCTTGATTACTACGACGAGTACATCAACCTCAACCCCAACGGTATCTTCCATGTCTCCATCTTCGTACACTTCTGCGAGGCATTTGTGGGGATCAAACCCCACTGGATCTTGTTCTGGAAGTTCTTCGGGTGAAGCCGCAGCCGAGTACAGACAACCCGCGAGTAGTTGGAGGCGCCGGGATACAGATGCGCGAAGACGCCGCCGGGCAGTACTTGTCGTACAAGCTAATCGACTCCAACCAGGATTGGAAGGCGAAGTGGTTCTATATCAGCAACCACCACCCCGAGCTGCCGAAGCCCAGCGGTCGGCAACCGAAGCACGCGCCATGGTGGAACACGGAGCCCACCATGCAAGAAGGTCTTCTACCACCCACCGCTGCGGAAGAAGATTAAGGCCTTGAGAGGCCGAGTAGCACGTGGCCTTCAACTTTATGAAGAGGAGGGTGCAGCCACTGATGGCGCGAGATACCCTCGGCTACCAGTACACCGGTGACGAAGATACGTCCCGGATGCCCGGCGAAGAGATTGAAGATGATGTCATCATCGAGAGACTGGGCAGAATCTTCAAGGATATGCCCCGTCGCGCCATGCCGGTCTTGGGAGTACTCATGACGGCCGCCTAAATCAGTCGATGAGTCGTGGCTAGAGCCCCGTGCGATTTGCTTGGTGTAGTCATACTTATGCTTGCTTGGTGTTGTAGGACGATGTGAAGAAGTACATCGCCATCCCGCCTCCCCGCGGCACGAGGAACAAACACGGGGAACGGAATCCAAGGCGAGTTGGCGAAGCGGCGATGCGTCGTCATTGAAGACACCTCGGCGGCGAGGATGAGGAGACTCAGCAGTTCGGCTCGCTCGAGGTTCAGAGCTTTGGAATGCCGTACATTCGGTCATCGAGAAGCCGTCAAGCACGGAGGCAAGTTTTGCGGTGCCGCCGGAAGCCCAAGCGTGCGCGCAGCCGTGAGAAGAAATTAAAGTTGTCGAGGCCACCAGACAAGAGGTGAGTACCGCGACTAGAGTAGTCGAGTACTGATGATGAGTAGTCTGTTGCTAACTGCATGACTTATGTTGTTGCAGGACATCCCCTCCTCTGATCCTGTTGACCAAGACGAGGGAGATGTTGGGAGACCGTGGGGCGACGGTGAGAGAAGCACTAGCCCACCTCCGCCATCAAGACATTGTGCGGAAGGGCACAGAGCAAACCTGACTATGGAGCCGCAGCTGGTTGAAGAAGATAGGCCCTCCTCCGTGCGTGTGGCCGTTGTGCAGCCAGAGGAGAGAGTAGAGGAGCCTCCTGTCGAGTTAAGAGCCGCCGGCGAGCCTGGCATTGTAGATATTGCCACTCGGGCGCTTCAATCCAACGTGGTGCGGTCAACTCAGTAGTCGGAACTCTTGAGTAGTTTCGTAGCCATTAAGCTTGTGTTGCTAATTGAAGACTTCATGATGCAGGAAATCCACGGACTTGTCATGGGATGGGAGACTAGTACTCCTGCCGATGGTGAAGACCGCTCGGCGGAGGTACGAGAATCCACACCGCCACCACAGGCCGACGTCGCGACAGGGTCGAGGCTTGAAGAAGCTACCACAGTGGAAGGTACTCATCCCTGTCACCACGAGTACTTATTGTAGAGAATAGCCGTAGCTACTGTTGACAATTGAGCTAATCTTGACAGGGACATAAGGTGATGGAGCAGCAATCCCTGTGGCAGTAGCCATGGAGACGGCTATCGAGGCAGCGAGCCGATTGCGGCCGGTGGCAGGCCAGGCCGGGCGGCGACTCCGACCTCCGTACGACGCCCCGGGCCAAGCGCGGAGGCACGGGTTGACTCCCAACCTGAAGCGGGGTCTGAGGTCGTCGTCCGCGAGGCGATGATAGAAGACGCGGCGCCGCCGCGCCCATGCCAGAGACTGGGACCTCGAGCCGCGGAGGTCTCGAGTTGCTAGATGATGATCTGATTGACCCGGCCATCGTATCTCTGAGCATGGAGTCGTGGCGCCGCACAGAGCAATGGGTCAAGGTACGTTGCGAGTACCCTGAGTAGTCTTGCCTTATTGAGCACGATTCGATTAGCCGTTGTGTGTCGCGGGGCGGTGGAGAGATCCCGCATGTAAGGTGAACTCTTGAAGGGGTATGGCGACACGGTCATCTGAGCTGAGACTTTGGAGAAAGAGTTGGAGAAGTCGAAGAAACACTCAGCACTGCTCCAATCCAAGCTTGACGGCGTCTTCGCCCAGTACCACAATGAGGTACAAGAGATGCAGGCGAAAAGAGACGACCTGATCAGGAAGAACAAGTTGTTGCGCCAGAAAAACAAAGGTGTGTCTTCCGCCAAGGTCACCGAGTATTTATTGTAATACTTGTGAGTAATCTGACACTTTGACGAGTTGTCTGCAGATCTTGAGGCGAGGGTCGACCAGCTGAAGGCTTTCGAGACGGACCTCAAGAACATTGTGTACCGGGAGACCGATAAGCGAGAGGTACTTGAGTACGAGTACGCAATGTTGCGCCATGAGTGTATCAAGCACATGGAGCTCCGTGAAGCCTCAGATCGTGACCTTGTAAACTGTTATAAATCTGCGAAGCTCAATGATGATCGAGGTAGAAGTCATGGAAGAAGAGGAAGAGGCCGTGCTGCCCATAGCAAGGTTGCTGGTACCACATCCGGGCGGGCCCAAGATAGCGCCTTTGGTAGACAGGCTGAAAGAAGCCCGGGCGCTCGGCGACATCAAGCATTTGGTGAAGTCGATCAACGGTGCTCGCCTTCATGAAGTCGTACTTCGAAGGTGCCGTGGGCGTGGTAGCGGGGGAGGTTTTGCATCGCATGGATGAGCGACAAGACCCTTCTGGAGGAGATGGCACCCATCGCTGAGCAAGTCGCGGACAAGTTGAACCTCTAGTAGATGTACTGAGAGGTAGCGATGTCTGACGTAGTAGTTGATGTAAGACAAACAAAGTAGTTAGAAACTTGTTTGAAATATCAATGAAGTTGGTCTACTTCTTATGCTGTAATGAGTACTCGTTGCCGCCACTTGCACCGAAGTGTGCGGAGTACTAAGCCGTTGAGTAGTAGTACTCGGGGAGATCTGCCTAGTTGGAAGGCGCAGTAAACAAGTTGAGTAGAATCAAGCTTTATTACTGATGAACAAGTACACCGGTGGCTGGGTCATTACAAAGAAGAAGGCGCCAGAGGGCCGCTGGCTAAGTGATTGCTAGGGCCTTGAGTACAATTTGGAGATCCGTTAGTAGCCGTGTAGGCTGGATCTAGAGGGTACATGGTCTGTAGACCGCCGCTAAAGCCCTTAGGCTGTATGCGGCCCAGGATCCGTTAGTAGCCGTTAACGCTGGACCCTGGATAGGAGTAGTCCGTAGACTAGTGCTAGGGAGGGAGGCCGCTTCTGGAGTCCGTTAGTAGCCGTATAGGCTGGACTCGCAGGTGAGTAGTCGAGTGACTACGCGTAGAAGCGACATAGCTGGTCGACGCGTTCCACGAGTTCGATGTCGTGTCGCCGTCAAGTGTTTGAGGCGATAGGAGCTGGTCCGGCCACCTTAGAGACTGTAAAGGGACCTTCCCATGGCGAGCTGAGCTTGTGTAGTCCGTCCGTATTCTAGATGCAACGGAGGACTAGATCGCCGACGTTGAAGGAGCGTTCCTTGACGTTGCGATCATGGTAGCGTCGGATACCCTCTAGGTACCTTCGACTAGACGAGGCGGCACGCGGGCTTCTTCGAGTCGATGTCAACCCGTCTCTGTCTTCCGAGATGCCTTCGTCGTATTGTTCTACCGCCGATTCCCACATCATCGGCGAGTAGAATAGGAGCCGTAGATCGTGAAGTAGGGTTGCCACCTTGCTGGCTTGGTAGGTTGAGTTGACGAAGCTCCAGTGCATTGGGTAGTTCCTTGATCCACTTGCCTCTTTTGGTGTTAGCATCGCAATCGCTTCTTGAGGCGTCGAGTACCATCCCGTTAGCGCTCCGCCCATGGCGGGTGGGCGAGACATATCGGACGTCGATCCGCTATTCTCGCAGACTCAGGCGGTGGTTGTTGAAGTTGGAACCCAAGTCTGTGATGATGCGATGGGGTAGCCCGTAGCGATGCACGAGTTCGTCCAAGAAGTCGAGTACTCTGTCGGCCTTTTGGCGATGCAACCGCTTGACTTCGATCCACTTGGTGAACTTGTCGATGACCACCAAAACTCTGTTGAATCCTCCCGCACGGTTGGCGAGGCCCAATCATGTCGAGCCCCAGCAGCAAAGGGCCAGTTGGTGGTATGGTGACTAGCTTGTAGGCGGGGCGTGTTCTTGGCGAAGAATTGACCACCTTGGCACGCGAAGTTCTTGGCGTCGGCCGAGCTATGGGCGAGAAGGCTCGTCGGAAGGCTTTGCTCACCAGCGTGCAAGAAGACGCGTGGTTGCCGCAGACGCCCTTGTGGATCTCCTCCAAGATGTCCTTACCTTCATCCCGAGGTATGCACTTCATGAGTACTCCAGAAGTGGCACCCCATCTGTAGAGCTTGTCTCCAACTAGTACGAGGTCTTGGCTCGGCGGGACGAGTTGTTCGGCCTTGTTCTTGTCGGAGGAACCTTACGCTCGCGGATGTAGTCGATGAAGGTTGTCTCATCCACGCTCTATCATCATGACCTCTTGACCGGCTAGCCTGCAGTCGGTCGCTGGCGCCGCTCCGGGATGGATGGCGCGTGAAGCTCGTGGACTAAGACTCGGTACTTGTGCGAGTAGAACCAAGTTTCGACAGGACGTCTGCTGCAACATTGTTGTCGCGGACGACGTGATGAAACTCGAGACCATAGAATTTGTTCTCGAGCTTGCGGACTTCAAGGCGATGGCGTCCATGTTCTCCTTGTAGTGATCCCAAGACTTGTTTACTTGGTTGATGACCATCCGCGAGTCGCCGTAGACTAGTAGTCGCTGATGCCTAGTGAAATTGCAGGCGAGCCCATGCACAGGGCTTCGACTCGGCCGTTGTTTGAGACATTCCGGAAGATCTGCAGACGACTTGAGTTGTTCGCCCTTTGTAGAGATCAGGAGTACCCCTGCACCCGTGCCCTCGAGCTTAAGTGAGCCGTCGAAGTACATCACCCAATGCTCGGGTCGCCTGCTTGGAGTTGGTAGGTGATTCTCCGCCACCGCCATGAAGTCGACTAGTGCTTGAGACTTAATAGTCAGGCGTGGCTTGAAGTCGATGTTGAGGGCGCCCGGCTCGGCCCATTTTGGAAATTCTTCCAGTAGCATCTTGATTATGGAGTATGTCACCGAGCGGGTAGTCGGTGATGACGGTGATCAAGTACTCCTGGAAGTAGTGTCGTAGCTTCCGCGAGGTGATGAGCACTGCGTAGAGTAGCTTCTGGACCGGTTGATACCATGCCTTGACTCATGAACCTCGCCGAGGTAGACCGGTCGCTGGATCGGTAGGCGTGGCCTTCCCCGCCGACGATGATGGCGATCGACCACGTGAGTAGTCGCAGGAGGTAGAGCATGGCGCTCCCGCTTTGCGAGGAGCCGTGAGAACCGGTGGCTTGGACAGAAAGTCCTTAAGCTGCGTCAGAGCTTGATCAGCCTCCGCGGTCCATATGAACTTCTCTTGATGCTTGAGTAGTTTGAAGAAGGGTAGTCCGTTCTTGCTTGAGATAAATCATTGGTGACGATGGCGACCCTCCTCCACCTCCACGGTGGCGGGCTCTCGTCGGTGGCCTGCATGACGGTGCCACGGCAGCGCTCCTCCCGTCTCCCCAGCTCGCCAGGCGCCTCGCCCCCCCTCTCTTGCGCCCGCTCATGCTGCTCCTCCTCCTTGGCGGCCCCGTCGGCGACCCTCTCCCTCTCCGTTCCGCTGCCTCCTCTACGCCTCGGCCCCCAGCCCGCCGGTTCTTCGCCGTCGTCGTCCTGTGTTGCCGTCGATATGTTCTGCGTCTGCGTCTGCTGCGTGGTGGGTCGTGGGCTGCTCGTGCTTGCGTTGGTGTCGCCCCGGTTCACTAGCTGCTTTCCCATCGGTGCGCCTGGTGCCCAAGCCTTGAAGATCGGCGGCGAGGAGTTGGTCTTGGGGTTCGGCGAAAGCCTTGCACGACCTCGGTCGGTGCCAGCAACGGCTGCACCCTCGGTGTAGCTTCCCTCGTTGGAGGCGTTGTCCTTACGCCCCAATTCCATTTGGTCAGCCCGGTGAAGACTGGGTCCGCTCCCCCTTGAGTGGACGGACGATGGCGGAGTGCTCGTCGCTCCCTCCTTGGTGGCATCGTCCTGCGCGACATCTTCGTCCGTTCTTCGTAGACTTGTGTTGTAGCCTCCCGGTGATGAGCTAGTGTTCCGGGTGCCCTTTTGTGCAGGCTAGGCTTCGCCTTCTTCTTCTTGTTCGGTGTGGTAGTGGTGTTGGGTTTCCTCCTCTTCTTCTGTTTCTTAGGTCGATAGACCTTGTATTCAGCGCTTTGGGGTTTCTCCTAAAGCTGTTTCGTTGTAACTTTTCTCTTAATGTAAAAACGTCTGCGTCTTAAAAAATTCGATCACGATCACACTTCACACTGTTCATATTGTTAACCAACTAGCAGCTAGTAGGTACGGCGAGGACCAGAGAGAGAATAATCACGTCATCATATATATCCCTCGAAAGAATAAAGAAAATATCTGCTCGACACAAAGGGAATTCCGAAATTTCCGATCCTTTTCACCAACGGCATAAAGTTTTCTTCCGAAAGATATGCTCAACTGAACGACGCGACCTTTCCTCTCCTTTCCAGAGAACAAATTGCACACACGGAGGCAAAGGCGCAAAGCCAAAGAGCCAACCCGAAAGGCGGTTATCTCTGGGGCCTGCAACAAGCAAGCTTGCTTTTGCATCGCATGTGGAGGATAAGACGTCGAATCATCGATCGGGCTGGCAATAATATGGCACGAATACATGCGCCATGCGTGCTATATTCTGACATATCCATCCGTCCATGGATTAGCCTAGCCGGCCATTCGTCGTCCCTGGTTTTCGCTGCATGTATAGAGCCAGCCAACGCAGAGCGCCATCAGATGGACATGGACCTCTTGGCGAGGACCACACGCAAATGCAATGCACGGCGCCCGTGTCAGTTATCAGCTTAGCCGACGTTCGGCTGATCGATCCAGCTGCCTTCATGATTGATGAGCCAAACGCATTTCCGGAACCAAATGACCGATCGCGCGTAACGGATTTGCTCAAGGACGACTGAAAATGATCCATCGTGCTCGATCGATAGTGCTATAGAATCGGCGTTGATGTCATCATGTGAGGCGGAGTGTCAAGCGAATTCTCCATCTTTATTTCGTCTGCCATCTTAGACTTTTGGGAGTACTGGTAGCTACATGTACTTATGCAGACAACTAACTCGATCGATCACTTATTGCTTATTGGCCGCTAATCATGTTCGTGGCCTCGTGGGCAAGGAACCAGATCGATGAATTTGTTATGTGTCATTGCAGGATTCATTTCGAGATGATTCGCATCCCTTGCGATCGAGACTTGCCTGTCATCCGTAATAGTCACGCATGATGATGCATTTGATGCACCTACGCGCGCGCATGGCTCGAACCAATCCGGCTGTACAGTCGCAACTTTGGATGAACGCCGGGTGGTGCATTGTACGTGACATTGATAACCACTGCTCGTACAGTGTATAGCGCCAAAAAGAAATTGGGGAAAAGAGCAACGGACTGATGGATGGGTACACGGTCCTACTATAATTGATAAGATTTTCTTTGTGTGTCATCAGGAAAAGCATGATTGCTATTAGTATCGTTTGAAGCAAGCATACACGGGCGGGACAGGGTGTGCGTGCGTGTGACCGGCCGGGACGGTCTGAGCTGTGTTGGGTGACGAGCGTGCAGAACTGTCTCCGGGTCTAGTCATGGAGGCCGAGACATGCGCGTGTAGGAGCAGGCACGGCCGCGACAACAGGGCGCGCAGGGCAGCCAGGAGCACACCCGAGCTTGCAGACGGGCTGACGCGCCACGATGTCCGGCCACTTTTGTTGGAAATTGTGGGCTACGTGGTCTACCCTCTATTCCTCTGCTTTATCCGTGGTGCCGCTCACAATGCATGATAAGGCTAGAGGGTAGGACCTATTTATAGACTACACTTCCAGGTGTTACAAATATTCCACCTGTGTTCCGGAAAATTCGTGACTCCTGAACCATGTCACCAACCACGATCAAACATGTCAGTTTAGCGAGTCTAAAATATATATCAGTCCCTAGCACACATGTGTGAGTCATGTGCCATGATCAGTTGTATATATGAGATCAATTCCAATCTGATCATGTGGATTAACAGCCTGCAGAGCCGATCCTGCAAAACAAACCCAGCTCTTCCGTCGTCTGCACCCGGTCATACATGTCGTACATAATAAACATTCCAAGAGAGTCGATCTCAACTTGTTCCTCTACTGTGTTCCAGCACAAACGTCCTCGGCACCTTGAGTACAAATTCCTCGAGTTAGATCCCACATCAATAAGTCCTTTATCACACGCATCAATAAATAATTCCACATTGAGGTGAATATATGATAACAATAATAAATGATATAAATATAAATGTTGATAGCCATATAATAATTCCAACATCTCCCACTTGGCTTAAACATTTTAATCAATAACCTGAAGGCCCATGTCTCTAGTATGCTTGAAAATAATTCGACTCAAAGGCTTAGTCTGGGTGCAACCATACTAGTACTAGGCAAATAAACCAAACGAATACCCCTAAGTCTATTTATTACATCTCGAATATAATGATATCTTCCCTCAATGTGTTTACTTTTACTATGAAATTTAGGATCCTTGGAGACCTTGATCGCCGCCATATTATCACAGAAAATAGTGACATGTTGTGATGCACTTTCCACGACCTTAAGTGATGCAAGAAATTCCCTTAGCCACACGCCTTCCTTTGCTGCTTCAGATGCAGCAATATATTCAGCTTCCATGGATGAAAGAGCAACTGAATCTTGCTTCCTGCTACACCATGAAATTGCACCTCCTGCTAAAGTGAATATATAACCAGACGTAGACTTTCGGTCATCCAAATCCCCTTGCCAATCAGCATCAGTATAACCCTGCAGCTGAAGATTATGACCGTTAAAACATAAAGAATAGTCCAAAGTTCCTTTGACATAACGCAATACATATTTCGTTGTTTCGTGCTCTTCCCGTGATTCTTTTGATATCTACTAAGAAATCCAATAGCGTGGCTAAGGTCAGGTCGTGTGAATAACATAGCATACATAAGACTTCCCAAGGCTGAAGAATAAGGAATACCCTTTATCCTTTCTTTTTCCTCAGGAGTGCGTGGACATAATTCCTCACTGAGTTTAGTTCCCTTTACTATAGGTATGAGTAGGTTTGCAATATTCCATAGAAAATCGTTTCATAACACTTTGAAGGTAAGTCTTTTGTGACAAACTAAGAAGTCGTTTATTCCGATCTCTATGTATTTCCACTCCTAAGACATAGGAAGCTTCCCCCATATCTTTCATATCAAATTTAGAAGACAACCAAGCTTTTACTTCCGCCAATGTTACTTTATCATTAGAAGCAATGAGAATATCATCAACATATAAAGACAATAACACAAAATTGCCACCATCAACTTTAGTATATATGCAATGGTCCCCTTCCGTCATTGAAAAGCCATATGACGTGAGAGCATTATCAAAAAGAATATTCCATTGACGTGAAGCTTGTTTAAGACCATAGATTGATCTATTTAATTTGCAAACCACATTTTTATTTCCCTTTTCTCCAAAACCTTCCGGTTGTAACATATATATTTCCTCCTCTAAATGCCCATTAAGAAAAGCAGTTTTCACATCCATTTGATGGAGTTCAAGATCATAATATGCCGTCAAAGCACTAATAATGTGAATAGAAGTAAACTTTGCAACAGGAGAAAAAGTTTCCACAAAGTCAACACCTTCCCTTTGTGTATAGCCTTTAGCAACAAGTCTAGCCTTATATTGTTCCACTTGACCTGCTGCATTCAGTTTCCTTTTGAAAATCCATTTGCAACCTATGGGCTTGCGGTTGTTTGGTAAAGAAACTAGTTCCCAAACTTTTTTTTTCTCATCGAGTTTAATTCTTCCCGCATTGCTTCCACCCAAAGTTTTGAGTGTGGACAATTAATGGCTTCATTATAAGTCTTTGGATCATCCTCTATATCTGAAACTTTAGAGTGGACTTCCCAAACACATAATAATCATCTAGATATGATGGTGCATGTGTATTCCTCCCACTTCTCCTAAGTATGTTAGTGTTGGGAGTTTGGTATGTGTCTCCTTCCGGGGTATAATTTTCGTCACCATGTGAGTTAACTCCAGATGTATCCATTTGTGGTTCATATGGAGTTGTTAGTAATTCCACCCTTGCTCTCTTAGCACGGAGAGGTGTGTGTTGATCTAAAAATTGCATCTCTACTTTCCACCAGTTTATCATTTTCAAGATCATAAAACCTATACCCTTTAGATTCTATAGAATAGCCAATAAAAATTCTGGTGTGCTCTTAGGTTGCAACTTAGTACTATGGATTTGGCACTCTAATATGAGCATTGCAACCCCAAACAGCTAAATGGAGAAGTGAGGGTTTTCTTCTAGTCCACAATTCATAAGGAGTGACGACAACAGCTTTAGATGGTGAATGATTCAATAAATAAACAGTGATGCAAAGCTTCACCCCAAAAGACAAAGGGAGATCAGAATATGCCATCATTGACCTAACCATGTCCATGAGAGTTCTATTCCTCCGCTCGGCTACACCATTTTGTTGTGGAGTGTATGGCAAAGTGTACTGATGAATAATTGCATGCTCTTTACAAAAGTCATTTAATATTCCTGAAGTGTATTCTCCCCCACGATCAGTTCTTAAAACCTTAATTGTTTTATTCAACTGATTTTCCACTTCAGTTTTATATGTCTTGAATGCATCAAAACCTTCCGACTTTTGTTTGAGAAGATAAATGTAACCATATCTAGAATAATCATCAATGAATGTGATAAAATAAACCTTTTGCCCTTTAGTAGGAGTAGACATTGGACCACAGATATCAGAATGAATTATAGCAAGGGGTTCCTTAGATCTTTCCGCCTTTGGAAAAGGTGCACGGGTCATTTTACCCATTATGCATGCCTCACATGTACCAAAATCCTCCCACTTAAAGTTTAGAATTCCAGAATTAATAAGCCTCTTAATTCTGTTTTTAGATATGTGACCAAGTCGTAAATGCCATAAATAAGATTTCGTGCATGCATTCCTATCAAATGTATTCCTAACTGTAGAGGTATCTTCACCAACTAAGCAATCAGTGTTGCCATCTTCTGATAAGTCATCAAGAAAATAAAGGCCATCTTGACGGACACCAGTATGCACTAATTTCCCATTGAGCAATATTTTAACTCTTCCTTTTCCAAATAGAATATCATAACCATGATTCCAAGCGAGAGGATACTAAATTCCTTCTCATCTGGGTGAATATAAAGTGCCGTTTAACAATAACTTTCCTCCACCAGGGAGTTTTAGGACATAATTTCCAATTCCAAGTATATCGGCTCTAGCATTAGTGCCTAAGTAGACATATCTATTTCCTCTTGGAATTGTTTGCATGGAAGTAAAAGATTTATGATCTCTAGCAATATGTGATGTAGAACCATAATCGACAACCCAACTATTTGGAGAAGTAGTAGTAAATAAAGATTCAGTGCATACAAAAACACTTTGCATACCTCCATCTGCAGGGTTGCCTTTAGGATCATCATGATGGTTTTCTTGCTTCTTTTTCTCATTGTGCTTCCTCTTCTTCCCGCAATCGGCTCTAAAATGCCCATCTTGACCACAGTTGTGACAAGCGAAATCCATTTTGTTCTTGTCATTCCTCTGAGATGAGTCATGATTTCCACGATCATCACGATCACGTTTCCTGTTAAGCTTGTCTCTTAAATCCACTTTATATTTCTTCTTTTGCCAATTCCTTTTATTTGCATTATACCTTTCCTCTCCAAGGTGCAACTCTGAATTATTTGAGTTTCTTTCCTTTCCTTGGGAGAGTTTTCTATCTTCCTCCATAACCAAGTGATGCCTTAGGTTGCGCATATTAAGTGCACGCTCAGAATGACAAAATGACATTTTAAATTGTTCCTATGAATTGGGCAAAGAGTTCAGAACAACCATAACTTGCACTTCTTCTTGAAAAGGATAGCCAGCAATTTTTAATTCCTCTGCTAAAACACAAAGTTTATTGATATGCTCATTAACAGAACCACCCTCGCCCATCTTGGTGGAGAGAAAACGATTAACAAGGCTGAGCACCTTTACAAGAGATATATCACCAAAATCCTTTTCCAGTTTGCCTAATATTTTTCGAGCAACCTGTTCACTCTCATACTCAGCAGCTAAAGAATCTGTCATTGATCCCAACATAAATATGCGAGCCCTTTTGTTATCTTTAGCCCAACTTTCATATTCTATCATATAATCTTTCTTTTCCTCATCAGTGGCATCATCCTTAGGCTTTTCCGGTTCAGGCACATCAATGACATAATCAATATTCTCAACAGTAAGCAGATACATGATTTTCCGTTTCCAAACCGTGAAATTAGAACCATCTAACTTGCAGGATTTGAGCAGCTCAGAAAATACACTATTAGATGTCATTGCGAGTGGTGATGAGTTCCCAGAAAATGTCTTGAGGCCGAAACAGAATGATTAAATGAATCTGCCCTTGTGAAGCCCCCACGTTTCAGCTCCTTTCCTGATCTTCACTGCTGGGTGACGAGCACTAGCATGCAGCACGCAACACGCAGCCACGCACACATACAGCCGTACAGGAGCTTCTTCAGTTCTTCCAATCTTCACGAGTGCGGCGGTAGCACAGATAAAAAAAAAATCGTGCTAAAACTTCCTCGATTTACGTGTGCACGGTAGGAGTGCGGGATGAAACACGCGCTCCAGCTTCCACGCAAAAATCGAGTTGCGATGGCGACGGGATGTACGTGACACCACGACGGAGAGGTGACAGCGGCACAAAGCGGAGGAGAAGCACCACGCCAACAGATTGAAAAACTCAGCGACGGCGGCGGCAGAGTTTTTTTTTGCGTGGAGCTAGGGTTGACCACGTGAGTTTGCAGCGGATACCGATCGTAAGTCGTAACCGGCTCGGATGCCAATGTTGGAAATTGTGGGCTATTGCGGTCTACCCTCTATTCCTCTGCCTTATCCGTGGTGTCGCTCACAATGCATGATGAAGCTAGAGGGTAGGGACCTATTTATAGACTCCATTTCCAGGTGTTACAAATATTCCACCTGTGTTCCGGAAAATCCGTGACTCCTGAACCATGTCACCAACCACGATCAAACATGTCACTTTAGCGAGTCTAAAATATATATCAGTCCCTAGCACACATGTGTGAGTCATGTGCCATGATCAGTTGTATATATGAGATCAATTCCAATCTGATCATGTGGATTAACAGCCTGCGGAGCCGATCCTGCAAAACAAACCCAGCTCTTCCGTCGTGCTGCACCCGGGTCATACATGTACGTACATAATAAACATTCCAGTAGAGTCGATCTCAACTTGTTCCTCTACTGTGTTCCAGCACAAACATCCTCGGCACCTCGAGTACAAATTCCTCGAGTTAGATCCCACATCAATAAGTCCTTTATCACGCGCATCAATAAATAATTCCACATTGAGGTGAATATATGATAACAATAATAAATGATATAAATATAAATGTTGATAGCCATATAATAATTCCAACAACTTTCTGCCAAATGCGAGAGCCGAGAGCGCTGCTCTTCTTGCATTGCGGTTGCAGGGGAGCGGCGCTGGCAGGGTGAGGCTAGCTGAAGTCATATGGAAGCTCCCCTGCGTTGTTGCCGAACGGCCGAGCCCCGGATCGGACACGCCAGGTTTGGATACCCGTAGCGTGCGGGGCACATCTAGCTTGCTGCTGGGACGACGACGACGGATCAGGCTAGGGATCCGTCGTCACGGGGAGGACACGGCCGGCCGCCACCGCAGGCCGCAGCGCTGCGGCGTACACCAGCGACCCGCCAGGAAAAAGGCGCGGAGCCAGCGGAAGCAGACGGGGACTCATCTCGCACGGCGCGCGGATCGCTGTCTTCAGCGTGTCGTGTTGCCTCGCTCCGTCGTCCGTCCACGGCTCCACGTTCCACGCCTGCGCCTCAGTACAGTCCGTGGCGACGCCGCCGTTGCGGCGGCCGGGTCCCCTGCCGCCGGACGCTAGCGACTTAGCGAGCGCGTAGCACCAGCAGCCACGTGACGACGTGATGATGAGGATCCTCCCGTGAACCGTACGGTGCTCCGGAGGATCGGCGGTGGTTTTCAGTACAAAACCATGCGTTTCAGTGTGGTCAGTTGGCCTTGCAATTGGGGGTTTGATTGATTTCGCCTTGTGAACTACTATTTGTCTCGTGACCTCATGAGGCCGTCCCGTCCGGCACGGTAGCACCACACTCTGCAGACGCACACGCGGGGGTCCAAAACCTGAGGCCGCAGCAGAGATGAGCCGACCCGGCCGGGCGGGCACGGGACTACGGGAGGATCACAAAGGGTACGCGCGCTCGCCTCGCACACGAATTTTTCTGCTTCCACATTCCGCTCCGAGGATTTTGTTGGCCGTTTTGTGCTGCTCAGGCCAGGCCTGCTCCGGATACAAGATCAGGACTTTGGTGCCAAAGCCAGCAAAGACATATAAGTACAGAACGCAGGAAAAACGCATCCGCCATTTTTACCACTCAGACATCGACAGTTTTCAGGCATTTCACCCGTTTGGGAACGGCAGCAGGACAGAGATTCAGAGAAACCTGAACGCACTTCAGGAACGATAAAATCAGAGTGCAAAAACTTGTTTTCTAGTGTCGCTACTCGCTACAGAGTACTGATACGTACTAGTACATTCCAAGATAGTGTTTGTTCGGACAGGAGTGAGCAAGATAAGATCGTATGGGGTTGGGCAGGCTGCCAGGCTCTCTCCAAACTCCACTACTCCAGTAGCGCTCTGTGGGTTGGCGCCCGGGCAGACGTGATGCTCACGCTCACGGCCACCGTCTACCAGCCGAGCAAGCCTCCTCCTACCTCCCAAGATCTCACACCTTTTTTTTCCGTCTTATATATAGCCTCACCGCTCGTCTCCTGCTGCACCCAGTGACACACACACACACAAAGGGAGAGAAACACCGGATTTGCGTTGGCACTTTTCCTGCAGAGCCGAGACGGAACGAAGGACACCACTCCCTCCCTTCCACCTCTGTCCGCCTCCATTTGGTTTTCAGGCCAAGAGAGGCTCAAGGTCAGTGGGGAAAAAGGGAGCTGAATTGAAGGGGAGTGCGCCGAGATGGAGCATATCGCGAGGTTCTTCTTCGGAGTTTCCGGTGAGCGCCATGACTTGCTCTCTCTCTGCTGGTCATGTCCCCGCCTGAGGTTTCGTGGATTCGTCTAAGCTCCTCTTCTTGGCTGTGTCTTTCAGGGAATGTCATTGCGCTCTTCCTCTTCCTGTCGCCTGTGTAAGTTATGATTCCATGAACCCCGCTTTCTTCGGTATCTGATGACTGTCTGCAACCGTGCGCTAAAAAAGAAAACCCAGAGAATCAAGATAGTACATAACAAAGACTACAAGTCTAGAACAAAAAGTGTTTTGACATCATTCAGCTTCAGTTATATTTTAGTGAAATTGAGGAAGCAGAAGGTGGAAATGAAATCTGAAAGTCTGTTTTTTTTTTCTGAATCTCATCTTGAATGCTTCATTTTCGCAACTCCGTGCCGCACCTTTTCCTGCCTCCTATGGTGGCTCAGCCGCCGTCGGGTGGAGCACGCAGCATGTTTCTACTTTTCTACTGACCGGTGAGAAATCTGGTGAAACTTTTTTGCAGCGTGACGTTCTGGAGGATCATCCGGAAGCGGTCGACGGAGGACTTCTCCGGCGTGCCCTACAACATGACGCTGCTCAACTGCCTCCTATCGGCTTGGTAACCAACACAACCTGTGCATGAGCACACACCACCTCACATCATTTGTGTTTCTTCAGGAAAAAAAAATCACTTTTTCACCTCTCTCTTTTTTAAAATCTCGAGTTCAGACCCCATGCAGATTAGCTGGTCTTGATATACTCTTAATTAAGAAGGTTCATATTAGTATACTTTTTTTTTCTTGTATTCTTGCAACATGAAAGCGCTCGGATGTAAATAAAACTAGTAAAACCTGCACCTAGCAGTTTTTACATTTCAGATATACTGCATGATTTGCTGGATGAAGCAAAGAATTTGGCTTGAAGTGTAGTAGCCTCTCCAAATCGTCCTGTAGTCTGTAGCTAGGATGGCACGCTCGTGGACCCACTCGCCAGCACCGTGACAACGACTGCTATTGAACAAAAAAGTTTTTATGTACCACACAGACACAGTCAGTCCGTGGACCCTGCCTGCCTGTCGGCACTGCCAGGATGGAGTGGAGATGACATGTGGGCCACACGGCGAGCCTTGTGCTCGCACGCACATGCACCTTCACGTTCAAGTGTTTGCAGCCAGCTCCAAAAAGCTTCCATGCTTTTCGGTCATGATTCTCGTATGGTACTTGTGTTTTTATTTGTTAGGCAAGAAAAGGTATCTCGCTTGGTTTTCACGCGCCCTTGCAAGGCCAAGCAGAGCGTACGCATGTGGTCATGAACTCATGCATGCTGATATGCGTTCGTCGTCTGAATATTTTCTGCTAATTTTTTTTTGTCTGAAAGAAGAAAAATGTGATACGCTAGGTACGGCCTGCCGTTCGTGTCCCCGAACAACATCCTGGTGACGACGATCAACGGGACGGGGTCGGTGATCGAGGCCATCTACGTGGTGATCTTCCTCATCTTCGCGGAGCGCCGGGTCCGGCTCCGGATGCTGGGCCTCCTGGGCGTCGTCACCTCCATCTTCGCCGCCGTGGTGCTCATCTCGCTGCTGGCGCTCCACGGCAACGGCCGCAAGATCTTCTGCGGCCTCGCCGCCACCATCTTCTCCATCTGCATGTACGCCTCGCCGCTATCCATCATGGTAAGCAAGCAGCTGTTGTTGTGTATGAGTAGCAGCTACGACCTAGCTCCATCGGCGTACCCAAATCAAATGTGGAGGTTTTTGCCATCACGACATGCATGCATGATGAACAAGCGTATAATGTGTGGGGTTTTGTGCGTGCAGAGGCTGGTGATCAAGACGAAGAGCGTGGAGTTCATGCCGTTCCTGCTGTCCCTGTCCGTGTTCCTCTGCGGCACCTCCTGGTTCATCTACGGCCTCCTCGGCCGAGACCCCTTCATCATTGTACGCTTTCGTTTCTCGATCTCTCTGTCACTCACCCATCGTGTCCGGTATCCTTTAACACACCGGGCCGGCAGATTAGCACTATCCGCTGCCGGACCTGTCCGATCGATCGATATGATCCGCCGATGGGTACTCTGAACCCACCAATCGCTGCACCGCTCGCTAGCTGTTGCCCTTTCAGTGTCCCCGCCCCAGCCACGCGCACATGCCTGCCGTCGCCGACTCGCCGTGCCCACTGGCCCCGGCCTTCCTGCATGCACTGTGTGCATCATGCAGGATTAATATTGGACCAGTGCGAGCAGAGCAACATCGCCGCGCTCTTTCTTCTCGCGACAGCGAACCTGTTCGTTCAGTACAGTAGTTTACGACTCTGATTATTGGACGCTAACGTCTCGAACGCGTTCGTTCGTGCTCGTGCAGATCCCGAACGGGTGCGGGAGCTTCCTCGGCCTGACGCAGCTGGTCCTGTACGCCATCTACCGGAAGAACAAGGGCCCCGCCGCGCGGCCCGGCAAGGGGGAGGCCGCCGCCGCGGAGGAGGTGGAGGACGCCAAGAAGGTGGTGGAGCTGGCCGACGCCACGACCAACAAGGTCGCCGATACCGTCGCCGACGGCAAGGTCGCCACCCAGGTGTAGGCCGCTTGCTTTGCTGCCTGGCTGGGGGGAAGTGGTGGTGGTTGGTGGCCGTGTCAGGCAAGGCAACCTGAAGAACGGGGCTGCCTTTCCTGATGGATGGATTGTTAGTTTGCTGCTGCTGATGATGATGAATTCAAGCGCGGATTGTTGTTGCTTTTTCTTTGCCTTTTGCGCTGTCACACTCTGATCTCGATCTAGTATGGCGCGCGCTAAAAATGTACCTTCTGGGAGAGCTATGACACGGTGTTCTCAAGTAGCGTGCCTCTGCAAGTGTGAAGTTTTCTTTTGTTTCCCAATGTTCTTATTCTCTCTCTCCCCCCATTGTTTCTCTGAAAAATGTACTGATCCTATCTTTTTTTTAAAAAAAAGTTATGGTTGGCTCTTTTCATTAACTCATAATTTCAGAGTACACAATTTCCTTAATGCAACCAGATATATACAGTGCTGAAAGACACAATGAACACAAATCGCACCCGATCACATGAGCCACTTCAGTGGCACTACGACTTACATAAACAAAAGACAAGAAAAATTACATGCTAATGTCTTTTAATTCATAACCCAACGGTCATTGCATATTTTAGTACTCTTACCATTACCAACATCCCAAAGTATACCATCATTTATGAAAGGGCGTCTTTAGTGATTAGAATACGTGAGAAGGGTTGAAATCTCACATGAGCAAATTTACGAGGCTAATTTCTTTTAAAAAAAATTCCTCGCCGTTGAAATGGAGGTTCGAGGATTAATAATGATCCTTTAGCACCCTTGGTTCAGTAAGAAGTCTCCATCCTTTACGACCTAACATTGCTCAGATAAATAGTTGCAGATCTCTAAATCCAAGACCACAAAGATATTTTGGAGAACAAACTAAAGCCATGGGAATGAACGCCGATGCATCCCTTTCTTTCTGTTTTCCACACCCCACCATGCATCTGAATAAGTTTCTCATCCTCTCACAAGTGGCTGTCGATATCTGAAAGCAACTCATCACACATGCTGGAATTGCTTGAACAACTGCTTTTAATAAGACCTCTTTGCCCGCTCTGGAAATTGGACGATCAGTCCACCAGTTATTGATCCTTTTCCACACCCTTTCTGGCAAGAATTTGAAGATTGAGCTCTAGGTTCTGCGCTTTGAGTACGTGACCATGTGCCTTAACCGCCGCATCACTGCATTGCGAAACCTAATACTCCCTCCGTATCAAAATATTTGTCGCTGTTGACTTTTTTCTTGAACTTTGACCATTCGTCTAATTTAAAAAATTATCGCAAACATGTAAACGATAAGTCAAGCTTAAAATACATACAACAATAAAGCATATAGCAAACAAAATAAATTGTGCTTGCACTATTTTTTGAATAAGACGAATGATCAAAGTTGCAGAAAAAAATCAATGACGATAAGTATTTGGATATGAAGGGAGTACGTAATAATCTGCAAACAAAAATCCAGCATCCGTTCAAAAGAAAAGCACTGGGCCGTCAAAATATCATAGAACTGTGAAGGCCCAAAAGGAGACGGAATGAGCTGGAGAAGGCGCAAACTGAAAAGGCGGCAATTTACCCGGCTGGGTTCCGGATGCAGGCCAGGTCAGGTCACAAACACAAAATCCATCACCCGTTAACCCGCAAGTCTTCCTTCCGGAGGAAGGAGCCGGCTGTGGCGGCTGTGGCCCCTTCCTCTTTCCGCGCGCATATAAACCGACGCAGCGAACTTCCGTTTTCCTTCAAGAAACACGCGACCCACAACTGGCCCCACTACAGGAGGACCTATCCGTAAACTAAGAAAGTTTTGGGGGGAGGATGCCGATAGACATGCCGCGGGGGCTCCCCTTCGCCGTCGACACATGGGGCCCTTCCTCCCGCCACCGGCGCCACCGGTTCCTCACCCACGCGCACCGGGACCACCTCGTCGGCGCCGGTGCCGCCGCCGATGGGGTCGGCGGCACCCTCTACGCCACCCGCCTCACCTTGTCCCTCGCGCTTCGCCACTTTCCCCAGGTAAACTCACTCCCTTCGCTCCCTGTTGCGTTCAGTTCTGCCTCCCCGACAAATTTGTTTCTGTTGGGGTGCCTTTTGCTAAACGCTCTTGGGCCGTCGTGTGGCACAGCTGGAGAGCTGGGAGTTCGTGGAGATGGAGGTGGGGAGGACGGTTGCGGTGGATGACCCCGCCGGCGCCTTCTCCGTCACCGCGCACGACGCAAATCACTGCCCTGGTAATTTGTTCGTTTCGAACTGTTCCTCTTCTGTCGAGGTCATGCCAGTAAGGGTTCATTTCCACCGAGCATATATGTAACGCGCATGTGTGATTTAATTTACAGTGTCGATAACATTTGTTTTGATATGGAAGTTGATGAAATGTAGGAGTAAATGTAATGCTGTGCTGTCGTTTCGTAGAGATTATATGTCCATTGTTCTGTCTGATTTGAGCTTGGTGTGCTCATTATGTGCTTTGAGGAGTTACTAAGGAAGGCAGAAGGCTTATGCTTGTCCTGATTAATGATTTCAGGGGCTGTCATGTTCTTATTTGAGGGTCAATTTGGTGCCATTCTTCACACAGGAGACTGTCGGCTTACATCGGATTGTGTACAGAATTTGCCAACGAAATACATAGCAAAGAAAGGGAATGAAAACATCTGCCGACTTGACTTTGTGTTCCTAGATTGCACCTTTAGTAAGTGTTTCCTCAAGCTACCAAGCAAGGAATCAGCAATCCAGCAGGTTATCCTTTCTTCTGAGATTAGATATGTTATTGTTGTACTGACAAACATGGTTAATTACAATTGAGAAATGATTCAGTGATTGCAGGTTATAGCATGCATATGGAAGCATCCTCATGCACCTTTTGTTTACCTTGCTTGTGACCTCCTTGGGCATGAAGATGTCCTAGTTGAGGTGTCAAGGACATTCGGATCAAAGATTCATGTTGACAGGAGATTGGATTGTTTTAAAGCACTGTCGCTCACAGCCCCTGAAATCATCACTGATGATCCATCTTCTCGCTTTCAGGCATGTATCGCATGGAATGCATTCAAGACTTTGCATTACTAAGCTTGTCCACTGTAGAAATAATTACCTCAGACTCTCACAGTATTTACAGTCACAATGTCAACATAATGCACATGGAAACTGTTTCATTTCCATTTAATAGAAAAACAGTTCCTGTCATGCCTGTTAGAAATGATTTCAGTCATAACATCATGGTTCCCTTTCATCTGTGCAAACCAATCTCATGTATGGGGTATTGAGTCCCCCACCTCTTAAATTCTTGTGTTCATTCATCTGTTGGTGTGTATCGCATTACCGCATCGAATGGTTCCTTATGGTCTTTCTTCTTGTTTGCAATTTTCAACTCTGCAGATGGTCGGATTCCATCAATTATATGACAAAGCAAGTAGGGAGCTCGAACATGCAAAGGCAAGTCTCCAGCCAGAACCCTTGTTTATTCGTCCATCAACACAGTGGTATGCAATCTGTGCTCGAAGCCAGAAACCGAGCCTAACGGAAGCTGAGCAGGATGAGTATGGAGTCTGGCATGTTTGTTTCTCCATTCACTCTTCTCGTGATGAGTTGGAGCAGGCGCTGCAACTTCTGCAGCCTCAGTGGGTAATTTCAACAACTCCCCCGTGCTTTGCCATTGAGCTCAGCTATGTAAAGAAACATTGTTTCAAGACCCGCTTGACAGCTGATGATCCGTTGTGGAAAATATTCAGAGATCCTTTTCAAAAGTCGATGTCGTCCCCGTGTTCAGTGCTTGCTTCAGAAACACACACAGACAAAGATCACTCAGATTTTATTGATGAGGATGATCATTCATCGACCTCCAGTGAAGAATCTACATATTTAAACATCAGCACCATTGAACTTAAGTTTGTGCCTTCCCCTCCACCTGAGGAACCAGACATTACGTTGTTTGGAAGAGCCAGGTTTGGATCTCAAGCAATTAACATAATGAAAGAAGAGTTATGCAACCAGTACATTGCCTTTGAAGGAGGATGTCTTGAGGAAGCTAGGACTTGTGCACCGGCAGATTTTGCTCATGGTAATAGTGAAGACATTAAGACAGATTCTGCAGCGGATCGCGTTGTTAAGCAAGCAGCAGTCTCCCATCAGGATCACATTGATGCTGGAGATGAAATGTGTTCCTCTCAGCATGAAGCATCGTCAAGACAATTAGAAGGATTTAAAGCTCCATCATTGCCCACTGTTCGTCGCAATATATCAGTGTGTGCTGATCAGCATGAAAAGTTTGAAGCCACAATAGAGTCAAAAGCATTATGTTCTTCTGAAGACTCCAGCCTTTCCATGGTCAGAAGTGGAGAAACAACTAATTGTGAAAAGGAACCCTTGTCCATGATTGGATCATCCCAATGTTTGAATCCAAGTTTGAAGAGGCTTTACAGGTCAAGGAATATCCCTGTTCCACGACCTCTCCCTTCACTTGTCAAACTTTTGGAATCCTCTAAGCGGGTCAAAATGCAACGGAGCACTAATTATAGTTTGTTGAATTCACGGCACAGCTTACCTTAACCACATGATTGAGCTCATACCTGTATATGGCAAAACAGTATTCAGATTATCATGAGTATATACTTGTGATTATTTTTGAAGAGATACATCATACATGTATAACCTTCATCTAGCTTTCATAAGCTTGTACAAGAGCTGTGTACAAATTTCAAGGTGTTGTATGTACAGAGTATTGTTGTAATACTTGACAAGCCTATTGGATAACTTGAGTGAATTGTTCTTCTACCAGGCATTGAGCAGTGTCAAATCTGTTGCCGAGTCAAAGTTTGTTCTTATGAGTAGTTGTGCACTGAGTATCATGATAAGGATTTTGCTAGTTCATTCGGAGTTCCTTGACACAAGTGAGTCCAAATATCTTCTTGTCAACACCGGATATACCAGCAATATTTAATTTATACAAGAAGCAGGTTTTGTTGGACATGTTATGTTTACACACGTGGCAGAGTCTACATGTTATGATTCTGTTCTAAAATACAAATCAATCATGCGATAAGGTGATACCGTACAACATTAGCACCGGGGTAATTAGCCAAACTCAATTATTCTGACAAGCAGACATCTATGATTAGGTAAGGTTCAGTTATCAGCCCAGGGGTTCGCATCTTTTTACAGTCTGCACCAGATGTTCCTAAAATACAGCAATACTAATGCAACTCCATCAGTGAGCCTAATGCTCTATTGCCACGCCGAGGAGACGATGAGAGTCTTCTCCCCCCAGCCGAAGTGAAGTCCCCCATGATCCTCCGCGAACTTGTACCTATCACAGTATGATTTCAGTATCGATTTTATTCCACTGATGACATTGCTGTTGAATGGGCATGGTGTGAAGCCAGCCATTGTCATTCTTGCCCTCCATTTCCCAGCAACTTCATATCTGCAGCATTAACAATTTTACTCAGTTATAGGAAAATGCATGATTTACATGTTTTCAGGAAAAAAAAGGGATGAGAATTTGCAGGATACACGACTAGAGATCAACGCCAGGGAGTACCTCTCCACACGATCAGGACCTTCACAAGCTAAGATGTTGACAATTTCCCGTGCGAGGCACTGCCGCTCCACATTCATCCTATCTGGACTTTCTCTTGGAAGTGTAGCATCCAGTGAATCAAAAAGTGCAGAGTAGTAATCATAGACTTCACGGAACCTGTGAAAGCCAGATGTTTATGTTAGTACTTTTGATAAAGATTTAATAGCTGAAACAAAAATAAGAGTTGAAGCCAACACCATAACCCTGAGTACATTACCATCTAGGGCATATTTTGAGAAAATATCGTCTAAGGCACTAACCTTGTCAGAAAGGGTGCAGTATTAGTATTGGCATCCTGTTCAACAAGGGTCACTAGCTTTGGTTGGAGGCCCTTTACCATGCGAAGGAGCTGGTCTCTCTCGTTCATAATTGAAACACTCTCATCAGGAAGGTGGTGCAGCTGGAATGCAAAATTGACAACGAGTGCTTCCCCAGGACGACAATCTAGCATTGCAGGTGTAACATCCCCGAGATTAGCACCCACTGCCCTGAACTCAAAAGTTACCCCACAGTCCTCTGCAAGCTGCTCTAGGCGTTGCCCAATGACCTTTAGACCTCCGATTGGCCTCTGCACTGTCTCAGGATCATCAACACCAGTTATCCTCAAATGTCGTGGCTTATTTGAATGGTTTTTCAGAAATTGTATCAATGTAATATATTGGCTGCCCTGATTAATATCGAAGTCGATAATGTGCAATCTTTCTTCACCTTTGCAGGCTTCAAGTATAGCATAATTAGCAGCCATGAAACCCAAACGGAAGCACGGACATATTTCAAAGAGGATTTGCATTGCTGAAAGCTGATAAAGACTTGGAGGATCCTTGCAAGTCAAGGCCTTGTAGATGCCATTCCCCGAAGCTACTATTCTTGCAGCAAGGCCCTCCACCAGGTAGGCTGCAATCCTCTGAGAAGGGTCCCCTTGAATTGAGACCATCTGACGGAGGTCTGATATGATGGTCTGTGCTTCATCTATGTTGTATTCGGATAATGCTGTGGCACAGTCAAATAGCAACTTCTTTGGAGTCCGTGTCATTCCGCTATTGCTAACAGCACAACTGATGCTTGATTCTGATTCTTTTGGTGAATTTGGAAGCAATACATTCTTCATGGGATCAGCCCATTCATCATTTATGCTGCCTGCCTGTGAAATCTCAAACAAGATGTCATCACCATCGTCAAGTAGAGCATGCTCCAGCTCCTGAAGCTTCAATCTCATCTCATCTTCATCAAACTCTACCTCAATTTCAGAGCTTTGAGTATCTGACACGGACTGGGAGTTCTGCTGAGAGACATTGGATTCCACTGGTGACACGGACTGGGTATCTGCAACACTTGGGGATTGTTCATTGGCAGTTACACAGTATGGTGTTAGTGAAGCCTGCTGACTGCAAAATGAGTTCTGGAATACAGCAGATGATGATCCAGTGAAACTCATGTGCCCATACTCACCATTGAATGGTTCTGGGCCATAACGAAACAACTGCGTATCAGAGGAAAATCTTCGTGCAGCGAAGTTTGAACTTGGTGCGGCAAATTTATGAACGTAAAGATTATCCGTGTAAGCCGTTGGTGGGTCTACTCGTCTAACAAAAGACATAACTTTTCCCAGATACCTCTGGACCTTTTAGGCTAAACTGGTTCAGGATGTCAGATAACACCGAATCAGTTTGCAGCTTCCTCTGCTTCAATTGATTGAGAAAACCCTCTGATGCCTGAAACAAGAATTTGGTATGTCAACTAACCACATGAACACAACTAGCAGAGTTGGAAATAAAGCCACTTTTGACCGGTCAGCACATTTTCAGTTGTTTAGGTAAACAGAATGTATCATCCTTCTTTTGATTATTCCACAGATAAAAGTTAAAGGTCGAAACCACCAGCACTGGTAGTAGGCATCACTAGACGATTAAACATTTGAACAGCCAGAACACACAGTTTTTCCCCTTAACTTGAATGCTAGTACTAGAAGGTCTCTTGACGTATCTGCTGAGCCTTTAGCCTCAGTGCTCGATTTCACTGTTGATATATCACAAGAGCTCGAGTAACCAAATGTAATCCAAGGAAGGTGGAAGTAGAGTTCTCTGAAGCATGTTGCGGACAGTATAAAAATGGCCTCTGGGAAAAGGATATGCGCATGCAGCTTCTAGAATATGATAAGAATTAAGCAACCAATATATGTAAAATACGCAGTATTGACTGAATGCCCTCCTCTCCAAAAGATTGGCAATATTGACTGACTACCATGTTCCACACGAGAAAAAAGAAAAGACCAGCTAGTTATTCCAGGTATTGAAGAAAAAATGATAAACTAAGCGAGAATAAGCATGCTTAAGCACGCTGGATGGGATCGAATATCACAGTCAAATATCACCATGACACCATATCAAAGACTACACACTAGAAATGCCAAGACAAAGATGAAAACAATACAGCTCATACACCGCACAATTATAAAATGTTCACTTTTAGATTAAAAAAAATACTACTCAACAGCATGCTGTAAAATGATCAAACTATGATCAGACTTCAGACCTCTAAACATAGAGTTACTCAATTTTTGGAGGAGTAACTCCCAATTGGCACAGACCACATCAAGCAGATTAGAACTAATAACACCAAAAAAGTACATCCTTTTCCCCTTCTAACATCACCCTGGCACCGTAGATCCTGAGATTCTCACCAGGCGGGATTCTTACTGCCCAACCAATTTTACACACTCGAGGTCTTAACAACATTATGACATGAACAAGCATAAACCAAACATGTCTTTTCAGAGAGCCAGAGAGGTACCAACAAGCTTAAATGCTTCCAGTTAGCAACTCTGTTCACATGAACAACGCCCTTGAAATCAGCAATAAAAAAGAAGAAGAAGAGGAAGAAGAAGAAGAAGAAGGGCACTAAAATGGAAGCATCAAGAAAAAGAGTCAAATCTTGCAAGCAAGGGGGCAAGAGGTACTCACGGCCAGGGAGATGGTACCAGCAAGTGCAGGGGCGAATCAACGGGGCGCCATGAGCAGGATCGGAGACCGGTGAGGTGGGAAACTGATGGAGGCGACGACGCGGAGGTGCGGAACGGGAAGTGGGGAGCAGCTGCAGGATGGAGAGGGGGAAGAATTGGGTTGGTTGGTCGGGGTGGGGGATTAGGGAGTGGCGGCGAAGTCGTATATGTCATACGGTGACGCTGGGGCGTGGTCAGTACGACCGGCGGCTGTGCCGCGGATCCTCTGCACCGCCTTCCAACTCTCTGTTCCCACACTAGACATGCTACTACTATTTGTGGTTCATCAATCATCATCCTCTTGTCTCTTCAATGGATAGAATAGAATGCCATCTTAATTGGACCAAGTAAACATTGAAGAACGATGTTGACAATTGTTGAAGAGGGCGGAGGTTCGTGAAAATTCATACATCTACTAAATTTGACAAGATATTGTCTGGCCTTGACATTTTTCAAAGAGACAACCTGATGTTCTAGAACGCCATCTTTTGTGGCAAAGAGTCAAGGTCATTGTACAGCAGAAGAGGCATGCATGGTTTTCCAGGTTTCTATGCCAAGTCATGAAACCAAAAGTTCACCAGGAATACTCAAAGGCCTTGATATTTTATATGATCATCACTTCATCATGATGAATTCAAGATGGTATATGTACAGTCAGAACGTTGTTTGTGTTGCTGAGCGACATTTTGTATTGTAGGTCAGGTCAACCAAGGCTACTATTTGTGCTTCATCCAATCTCTCTTCAATGAGGTATGTGGACTCGTGATTGAAAAGGTCTTTTAGTTTCAATTATTTTTTATTCTTGCCACATATAGTGTCAAGTTTCATTCTTTTCTAAAGCTTTTAAATTAGTATATTAGACACGATTCCAATTTGTATCTAGAGACCTTTTTCATAGTTCTATATCTTACTGTTATTGCTAGAAAATATTTTTCCTTTTTTAAAACTATAGTAGGAATCAATTATGTTTCATGTTACTGCCTTTCCCTTTCAATACAGTAGAGGAGGGATTCTTCTCCTTTCTATGCCTAAAACATGGCTCCGTAGTATTCACCCTGGTATTTATTTACCTTTTCCTCTTATAACTAAAAGTAGTTCTTTTATGGTCTCTATAGAGGTGAATTTGCAAAGATGTCAATCCCTTAAGCATATGATAAAAAGCTAATAATGGATAAGGTAGATGGCAACTGTTGAAGAGAGAAGTTCGTGCAAAATTCGCACATCTGTTAAATTTGACAAGATATTGGCTAGCCTTGACATTTTTCAAAGGGACAACCAAATATTATGATCTTGACAAGGTATTAGCTAGCCTTGGCTCTATTAAATCGTTCTAGAACACCATCTTTTGTGGCAGAGAGCCAAGGTCATTGTAGAGCAGAAGAGGCATATGCATTGTTTTTCCATGTTTTCTATATCAAAGTCATGAAACCAAAATCTCACAAAGAAGACTCAATGGCCTTGAGATTTTGCATGATTATTAATAAGGTCAAACATGTATAGTACTACAGTCAAACATGTTTTTGCACGACAATTTGCATTGTAGGTCAGGTTAACCAAGGCTACAGGACCCGGTCTCGTCCACCCACAGAACGTTGAACAGAGATACTCGCATACACATGATCCTATCATCTAATTTGGTGGTGTGTAGGCTCTCTCCATGTTCCACTACCAGACCAACAAAATCACAAGTATTTAGCAACTCCAACAGTTTGACAAATTAACTTGGCATCCATCTAATTTTGGCAAAACAAGAAAAAATGGCCTCCAACAGTTTGACAAATCAACTTGGCAAAAATAGAAACTTGGCAAAACTCACCTCCCCACGCGCATATATGCGCGCGCGGATCGTGGTTGCCATCGTCGTTTCCCTGTAGGTGGGAGGGTGAAAAAAAAATAAATAATACACAAGGATTCCTGATGTAAGTTTTCAAGTGGTGGAAGAGCATAAACATAATTTTATTTCTCTGAGGATTCCTGATGTAAGTTAGATCTGAGTTTGGCAAGTGAATTATGCCAAATTGTTGGAGATGAATTCTTTTTTTACTTGACATATCTTTTTAGAAGTTGGCAAAACATAAGATTTGTCAAGTAAAATTTGGCAAACTGGCTGGCAATGACCTTTCCTGGTTTCACCATCAAATAAAGGGACTTTTTAACAACATCCCCAATTCCACACATTCCCAATATTCCTTCCAAGTAGTATGCATGAGTATCATGCAAGTTTATCACCTTAATTTAAGCTACTTTATATAATCTCCTTTCACTCTCCCAAGTGTGAACGCGGTTTATGCTGGGGATTCCGGTAACCCAGGCCGCCATCAGCCGTTGCTTTCATCCTGTGTGCTTTGGAGTTGAGAGCAAAAACGTTGGGCGCCATCGGATAGAATATGTGCGTGCCCCTGCCGCCACTAATGCTCTCTTGGCTGTTGGCTTTGGAGCCCGGAATGTCGTTTCGCATGGCGTCTTTTTGACTAATTCCCAACTTCTTTAGCTCTTGCACCGTTGCACGGCCAGCGCGCGTCCCCGCCGCGCCACTGCGCAATGCTGCTACTAGTCAAATGCGTGCGTGTGCAATGTGCATGCAGCATGAGGCACCAATCATTTCAGCTCCAAGGAAAATTTGCAGGGATCCCAAATGCATTGTTGGCTTGTTGCACTCAATGTTTGCAGAATTGCAGATAGATTATATACTTGCAACTTTCCATTATATACTTGTATATATGTATATATGCAACTTGCTGATGGTCAGGAATGGCTCTGTGGTTGTTGTGTCAGGAATGTGCATGCTGCTAGCTAGATTGTGCTGTGGCACTGCCTTCTACGCACGGCATGTAGTAGCATGCATCACAGAGAATCTATCTATGCTTATGCTTGTGGACTTGTGGTGCAGGCCTGTCGATCTGGTGCAATAATTCATGGGTGTATCAGTACGTCACACACAGCAACAACGGCTCGTGAAGGCATTGTCGACGACAGCATCTCAGGCAGGAGGATTTATTGATATATGGGCCCGTTTAGTTCACGAAGAAAAATTTTGGGTCCCTTTCAAGGTCTAGTATATTAAATGTGTATTTATTTACAAAATTAATTACTAAATGGATTGAATCGAGATTTAATCCAGTCTAATTAATCCGTCATTAAAGATTGTTTATCAGAAGAGGCGTTGTCTAATCATAACATAATTAGGCTCGTTAGATTCGCCTCGAAAATTAGGGTAGGGGTCGTGAAATGGGTTTTATCATTAATCTACATTTAATACTCCGAATTAGTGGAAAGAAGATTGATGTGACGGGTTGTTGGTGAAAATTTTGGGAAGTAAACGGGCCTATAATGCAAGTGGTGGCCGTGTACCTGCAGGATTCAGATGTCGCTGTTGTTCGAGGAGTCAGAAATCCTTTCCCAGGTACGGTGCGATGGAGCAGCAGATCGAGCAGTGTACGCCAGCGATGAACAACGCAACACGGATCGATAACGTTTTCTCCTCCCCGTCACACAGGATCGAAGATACATAGAGCCCCCGGCCGCATGCACTCTCACGGCCGGGGACGCCATAGCTAATAAGCTCCTAGCTAGGCCAGACACTTGTTTGTCGGCAGAAGCTGCAGGCTAGTGCACGGGCACGCATATCGGCATATGGACGATTTGGGGGCGTCCCTTTCGGCCGGGGGTTTCGTGTCGTCTGAAGACGGCGATGGACAACAACCGGATAAGAGCGAGCAGGATCGATCGGCGAGCGACGATGTCGTCGGAGGCGTGTCGTTTGAAGCGCACGCGTCTTGTCTCCTCTTTTCCGTCGTCGTTGCAGCTGACCAAATTAATAAATAACCCCGGCGGATGAATTGGATGGCGTCCATCCATATGACTGGATCTTGAGAGAATTGACAGTGCTCGCTTGTCAACCGCCCAACAAGTCAACAAGGCACTGGTGGTAGCCACGAATCAAGTCAGCAGCGTAGGAATGCCAATGCCGCCGCAAATAGTCGCCCGGACGACCTCTGGGACAGTAGGTCGATCGTGGAAACGACAGGGTCCAAGACATCATAGTTGTACAATTTACCAAGTGCTCCGGCCGGTATTTTCGTGTCAGCAACACGTACATCTTTCGCACGCAGGCGTTCTCGCGGCAGGGAAAGTCCGACGCTTCTAGGTGTCGCTTCAGCGGAAAAAAAAACATTTTGTCGCTGAAGGACCATGCAGCTGCGAGTTGAATCGGGATCAGAGGCGGAGCTCCACCTATGGCCGCCTAGGCCGAGGCCCTAGTCGTGACCCAGCAAAGCCCGCAGTCTCCTCTAGTGTTTTTTTTGGCCCAAACACCAATCCTTGGAGGCCCAGGTTGACACCAGACTAGAGCAAAGGAGGCTCGTCCGCTCGGCCATTCACTCCTTCCTTCCTGCCTGCGCGAGAGACCGAGAGGCACCCTAACGCATCCACTCGTGACCCCGCCACCGCTGCCTAGTGTTGGTGCTCGCCCGCTTCCCCAGGCTTGATCCCGCCGGGAAGACTCGGAACAGAGACCGGTGGGTGGCGCCTGAGGCGGAGAAGATCGAGAGGGCGGAGAGGCACGGAGGTGGCTGGAATTCGGCCGACGGCGGAGGAACACGACGACGCATGGGCCTTCGCAGCGGTGGTCTTCCATCGACGAGTTGCCAACCATGGTGGCGGGCAGGCGGCTTGGTCTCGCGGAGCTCGTGTGGTGGCCGCTTGTTCCGGCGGTGCCCCAGGGCGGCGAATCGGTTGTGAAAGCCTGCGGCGCTTGGCTCCGGCGAGCAAGCACGGAAGACGGTGGCGCGATGCAGGCGAGGCGTGGTGGAGGACGAGGGAAATTGGGCCCTAGTCGTGAACGAAAGCTGGCTCCGCCACTGATCGGGATAATGATGTTTTCTTCTCGGTAATGTACGGCGGGTGGAGGAAAATCAAGGCTTCATTGGACTGTTGTGAATGCGCTTTACCATAGTATCTGCATGCATGTAAAAAAGACAAACAAGTTGATGTCACCTTTGCATGCAACTTGTTTAAAAATTAAAAAATCTATAAATCATAAACCGAGTATCAAAATTAAATTCTGATTGCACCATTGAATTTCTGACAATAAAAACTTCAAAACAAGAACCCACTTTACTATATTTTGACAAACTTTTTTATTCATTTTTTAAATCAAGGTTATATATACTATTATCGCTAGAACAAGCGAGAACAACTGTCAGAACAACATAGCCAGAACAAGTTTGTTTGTCATCCGGAACAAAAAAAATGTAATGTCAGAACAAATCAAAACAAAGGGTCAGAACAAATTATTATTATAACAGAACAAGTTATTATGATAGCGAACAAGATATTAATATAGCCAGAACAACTTATTATTGTTATAGGCAGAACAACTTTGTATGTCATCTCGAACAAACAAATGAACTGTCAGAATAAATGAGAGTAACTGTCAGAACAAGATCATATTATAGCAAGAACAAGTTTATATGCCATCTTGAACAAACGAATAAAGTGTCAAAATAAATATTAACTATAAATTTTTAAAAATCAGAACAAGTCACTGTTATATGCAGAACAAGTTTGTATGTCACCTCGAACAAAACAAATGTAGTGTCAGAACAAATCAGAACAAGGGTCGGACACAAGTTATTTTTATAGCCAGAACAGACTATTATTATAATCAAAACAAATTATTATCATAGTCAGAACAAATTATTATTATAGTCAGAACAAATTATTATTATGGCCTGAACAACTTTGTATATCATCTCGAACAAACAAATGAAGTGTGAGAACAAATCAGAATAATTGTCAAAACAAGTTAAATATGACATAGTAACTTTATCATAGTAAACAAATAAATGAACACCTAAAAAATGATTATCTAGTAAAAGTATCAAGATGAACAAAAATTCCTATAAACAATAAATGAAATACTGAAAATTATATGAATCAAAAGTATAAATATATATACATGTAGAACAAATTCAAAAATTATAAAATATAAATATAAGAAAATAACGTGGAATAGAAAGAAAAAATGAAAGGAAATTTAAAATAAGAAAAGAAAATGAGAAAAGAAAAACCACAAATAAAAATGTGAAAAACAAAGAAACTCAGGAAAATAATAAAAATATAAAATATAAAACTGAAAAAATAAATAATAGAAAGAAAGAAATAATAGAAAAAATAAAGAAAATGGATAGGAAAGACAAAATAATATAGAAAAAATAGAAAGAAACAATAACAAAGAAACAAACAAAAAACAAATAAAAAAAGGAATATATTCACGAAATATGGAAGGAGAAAATAAAGAAAGAAAACTAAAATAAAGAGAAAAAAGGGAAAAAGAAAAGAAAAATAAATAAAATAGAGAGAAACAAGAAACAGAAAAATGTAAACTAAAAAAACAAAAAAAAACGTACTTGGAGCTCCCTCCGGTCCCGCGTACATGCAGCCCGCCTCCCGCGTCCCGTGTGCGGCAGTTGAATCTGTCGCGGCGAAGATAGTATTCCCGGGGAAAGTCGGGGAGCGTTGTGATGATAGATCAGGATGCAATAATAATTTTTACAACGGAGAGTCGGAGTACTTACGTTATTTGCAGAGCAGAGAGCACTTTCCTTTCTCAGATCAGGCCATCTCTTCTAGAAGGTAGAAAAAGATCGCCGCTACAGTTTTTTTATTTCCCTTTTGTGAGGTAGCTTCCGGCATTCTGGTTTGAGATCCATGCAAACAATAATAACACTTGATCATCATTTTAACCCTCGGTTATCACCCACCCCCACCAGCTGTTGCACGCCGCTGGCAACCCCTCCCCATGCGTATAGATGGCTAAATGGCCGGCAGCACGGCGGCCCACTCGAAGCACGACTTTTTTTGCCCGGTCTAAGCACGACACGACCCGTTTATCACCATGCTCAGGCCGGCACGGCCCGTATACCGTGCCCGGGCGTGGACCGCCACCCCAGCACGTCGGGCGGCCCGGCACGAAAATAGCAGGCCGGCCCGGTGGTGGCCCGCCAATCCGCTTCCATATATAACCAGCCCCCAAATCCCCAAACCCTAGATGCTCTCTCCCTCGTGCCTGCGTGCCGCCTCCCTCCTGTTTCCCTCTCCCCGCGCCCACCCACGCCGCCGCCACGGCGCCAGCGAGGGCGCCGCAGCGGGCCACGCCATGCCTAGCGGCCGCGCTCGTCTCATGGAGCCCCACTCCTTCATCCCCCATGCCCACCCTCAATTCCTAAGGCAGCCACGACAAGGTGGTGGTTTGGGCTCCGGACGGCCGGCAAGCGCGTGTAGGGCCGGGCATTTGCAGACTGGCCTGGCACGAAATGACACGACGCGCCCGGGCTTAGGCTGTCGCCACAGCCCGTGGACGGGCACAACACAGCACGGTGGATGTTAGTGCCAGGCTGGCCCGACTCGTAGTTGAGCGGGCCACCCCGGATCCGGGCTAGGGTCGGGCCGGGCGGCTTGAATGGACATCTATACCCACGCGCCACTACGGGGCCGCCACTCCCGTCTTGGCCGTGGCTTCACTGAGGCGCCACAGTCTGCTGTCAAAAATATGTTGAATCTTTTGTTGTCTATAAATGTCAAATTTTGTTTGTTGTAAAGTTGAATTATGTTTGCCAAAATGCTGAAATTGATGATGAAAAATGTTGAATATTATAAAAATATTGAATGTTGAATAAGTCTATACTATAAGGAGCGAAGACAATTGAAAACTTTTCTCACCCAATTCGGACCCACCTTACCCCTCACGCCGAACCCACCCGTCAGGTTGCATGATGACCGAAAAGGTGGAACGACCATAAAAATTGCAATTTGGGGAGCGTTTCTGCCAAAATCTTAATTTTTTTCTCACCCACCGTGCGTACCGCCCTGCACCCTGTGTCCCACCCACGTGAGTCGGACCAGCCAGGCTACCTACCCGCACAAGCCGCACCCGCTGCGCGCCGCGCCGCGCCCTCGGCTCGCTTGCGACCCTTCTTTCCCCCTAGCCCCTCCCACACGAGCTGGCCGAGCTGCACCCGCATCGGACCCCAGTGCGCCCGTCCGGCCGAGGTCATGCGCCGAAAATGCCTGAGTGGAGCTCGCCGGAGTTGATACTCTCGCTCCCGAGCCAGCAATGGCGCCCCGACCACCACGCCATCCACCTTCCCGACCCTCGCGCCTTCGGGCCACCCGCCACCTCCCGGCTCCCGCTGTGACGGCGAGGGAGCAGAGCGCGAACGACGGAAGGCCGGACCCCGCGTCGGGAGGCCGTCGCGTTGGGATTCGGGATGGCTGCCGCGCTGGGGACTCGGGGAGGCCGAGCACAGAGGAGGGCGAGCGCGGGAGGAGGCCGCGTGGGAATGGCGATGGAGTAGAGTCGAATGCACCCTCTGATTTCAGAGCTGGAGTGAAGCTAGACGAGGCCTCCCGATCTGTGCTGTCCTGCTGCGCCCAAGACCGCAGCAAAGGAAGCCGTCCATGGGAGGAGGCCGCGCAATCGCGCCACCCAGGAGGAGGCAGGCCGTCGGGAGGGGCAACCGAGAATTGGAAGGGCGGCCGGAAGGGGAGGTAGGTGACGGGGTGATTCAAGATCGGGATGGCTACGGAGAAAAGCTTTTACTGATTGGTAAAAGCTGATCTGACAGGTGGGCCATGCCCCATTAGAGGTGGGTTTAGAGATCCAATGGTGCAGTCAGCCGTAAGGTTGGTGGTAATTCAATTCCTGATTTTCTCATTTAAATAAGCTATAATTTCTCAATTTTATTTTTGTTAGCACCGTAAATGCCGGATGAAATTACACATTAGAATATTCCTCAATTCCATAATGTTTGTCTGTTTTATCTAATTTTTATTTACAAGAGAGCATTAAGATAAACATTTGGCTTTGATTTTAATTATCACAAACAACTCATAAAACCACCTTCAACAAAATTTGACGACAGAAAAATGTCAATTACCTAATATGTTGCTAAATTGATTGGTATGAGCATTGGCAAAAATAAATTCAAAAAATTCACGTATAATTGGAGTAATGGTTCCATGCCAAGGTTGCTGAATTCTGAGTTCTGGCGTGAATGTGTTTTTCCTTCGGTGCGTGTTCAGAGCTCAGCAAAAGCAGCTTAGTAATGGCTGCAATTATTCATGTGGAGCTACTTCCCAACCTGTGAAATGGAGTTCGACGTCTAAGTTTGTAACCGGTAGTGATAATCGTTGTCACTATAGCCGTTGTTATGAAACTAAGTTCCACAGTTGAACTGCAATCTGCATCATTGTAATTACATGGATATTGCGTATCTTTCATTACGAATGATAGCAGAATACAAGAGTCTAGATAAAAAATCATATTTTGTTTAATAAATTTTATTTGAAATACGTGCGTGTCACTGTCAGATGTTTAGATCTGAACAGTCCACAGGGGGTTAACCTCGGTGGTATATTTGTTCCGCGGGGAGATCGGGAGCTAAGAACGCGATGGTTATGCTAGCGTAGCACACGGAAATTACGGCGAGACACAAGAGACAAGAGTCACAAGACGATTTTATACTGGTTCGGGCCTCCGGAGAGTAAAACCCTACGTCCAGTTCTTTGGTTTGTATTGCTGGCGTGGCGAGATTACATGATGACCTGGCTTGCGTCAATGTGGAGGTGGTCTGTGGTGTCCATGTCCCTAGGGATGCCTTGCCCGCCTTATATTGGGCGACGAACAAGGTCGGTGGACCGGAGTCCAAATCGGTTACAACAGGGAAACATATCTCTAGTCAGTTATAACATGAAAGGCTTATCCGAGCTGCCTTAATCCGTCTGGACTGCCTTGGCTTGCACGCCAAGTTGTCTTCTCGTCTCCGGGTCCACATGTCAGGTCGGGCAGGCCTACTGACAGGTCGGCGGGTCTTCTGGTGGGCCGGACCCACTTGTCGGGGACGGCCGTGAGCTCGGTGGGGACCCGAGGGTACCCATGTCTCACAAGCCCCGAGCGATGTGTAGGCGCAGCGACCTTAGAAGGTCATGACGAAGTCATAGAGCTATCGACAGGTCGAATAGCGTGCACGTCAGTCTAAAAAGAAAGAGAAACAAATCAGCTTAGCAGCCGACCTGTTTGTAGTCTTGCCGAACGAAGAGATGTCAAGTGACGACCTATAGGAAGCAGGCTTCCAATAGATCGAAACGACGATGAAAAAATTCTGAGGGCGTCAAGGATGTACTCATAGAGTAGTATCCGAGCATCGTGGCGGGCACGATGGCCGGTATGATGATCCAAAAAAGAAAGAGAAGAAAAAGTAGGTGGTCGGTAACAGCGTGATGAAAGCGGTTTCCCTACGGTCGGATGCACGAAGAAACCAAGAGGGTATCGAAGACGCTCTCGTATAGTAGTCCCCGAGCATTGAAGCAGGCAGCATGGCTCGAGGAGGCCTTTATAGGCGTGCCAACCTCAAGGAGGCCTCAAGCCAATAGCGCCCAGTATCCGGGGATGCCTGACTGAGTCATTAGACGTGCATGCTTCAAATGAATAATCAGTTGTAGAGACACCCAGATATCTTGCATAGTTGCAAAGAGTCTGGCAGGGCCACTCGAGGCATGCCGACCTAAGGAAGGTCTCACGCTAACAGCGCCCAAGCATCCAGAAACACTTGGCAGGGCCAATTAGGCACGCACCTCACAGGGAGGTCTTCATTCCCGACGTAAAATCCTGAGGAGGTCTTCCGAGCTGGCGAAGGCGACGATGGAGCCGGAGGAAGGTCTAGCGATGTGACGATGATGACGATGACGGGGCCGGAGGAAGGTCTAGCAACGACGAGGACGACGACGGAGCCGGAGGGAGGTCTAGCGACGGCGAGGGCGGCAGCGGAGCCGGAGGAAGGTCTAGCAACCCAGCGAAACGACAGCGGGCGGGAGGAAGGTCTAGCGACCTAATGAAGACGGCGAGCGGGCCGGAGGAAGGTCTAGCGACGACGAGACGGCGGGAACGGAGGAATGTCTAGCGACCGACGAAGACCGACGGCAGGCGAAGGAATGGTCTAGCGACGGCGAAGACGGCAGCGAGGCGGAGGAATGGTCTAGCGACCTGACGAGAGCGATGACGGGGCCGGAGGGATGTCTAGCGACCTAACGCCGGCGACAATGGAGCCGCAGGGAGGGTGCACCGACCTGAAGCAGGCGGCAATAGAGCCGCAAGGAGGTCTAGCGACCTAAAGCCCGACGATGGCGAGCGAGGAGGTTTGGCGACTGACGCGGCGGCAGTGAAACACCAAGAGGTCCACCGAAGATGACGCCAGAGCTGCAGAGAGGTCTAGTGACCTGACGAAGGCGACGATGAAAACACCGAGAGGTCTAACGACCTAAAGCCGGCAATGACGAAGCCGCAGGGAGGTCCGCAGACCTAAAGCTGGCGACGATAGAGCCATAGGGAGGTTCCGTCGACCTCAGTCCGACGACGACGGAGCCACCCAAGGTAGGTTCGCCAACAGCGACGCTGGAGTTGGAGAGAGGTCTAGCGACCTGATGAAGACGACGACGGGGACACTGAGAGGTCCACCGACCTCAATCCGACGACGACGGAGCCACCAAGAAGGTTCGCCAAAGGCGACGCCGGAGCTGGAGAGAGGTCAAGTGACCTGACGAAATCGACACCGACGGAATCGCGGGGAGATGTTGGTCTTGATCGAACGAAGTGTAGAGACACCCAGATCTCCCAGCATGGCTGCAAGGAGTCTGGCAGAGCCGACCTCAAGGAGGCCTTGTAGGCGTGCCGACGTCAAAGTGGTCTCAAATCAACAACATCCAGTATCCGAGGATACCCAGCAGGATCTTGAAAGGTGCGTCGCATGAAGATGTCTTCTGTAGTGGTCGAAACGGTCAACAATGAAGTTGGAGAAAAATGTTGATCTTTGAACGAATGTAGTGTAGAGACACCCAGATATCCTGCATAGTCAAAAGTCGGCGAGCCACTGAGACATGCCGACCTCAAGAAGGTCTCAAATCAAGAAGCGCCCAAGCACCCGGAGATACTTGGCAGGACCATTAAGCACGCACCCCACAGGGAGGCCTTCATTCCCGATGTAAAATCCTGGGGAAGTCTTCCGAGCTGGCGAAGGCAACGACAGAGCCATAGGAAGGTCTAGCGACCTAACGAAGACGACGACGGAGCCAGAGGAAGGTCTAGCGACACGGCGACGGACGAGCGCCGAGGAGGTTCGCCGACACGAGCGACGATAGCGGAGCGTTGAGAGGTCCACCGACCTCAATCCGACAACGACGGAGCCACCAGGAAGGTTCGCCAAAGGCGACACCGGAGCTGGAGAGAGGTCTAGCGATCTGAAGAAGTCGACGCCGAAGCAAAGAGCTGGTCCTGTAAAATAAAATAACACCAGGTTGGTGTATCAATCTGTCGAATATAAATATGATGACAACTTAGCCTGAGCTAAAGAAGCAGATGTTGAGTAATGTTAGCCGGAGCTAAACATTCTTGTATTATGTTTTGTTTTAAAAAAGGCATTCCACTTATCGTGCCAGACACACATTATGCGGACTCGAAAGCTCTGAAGCTGCAAAGTGTTTCACCCCTCTACAATGCTCGTGAGGAGCCTTAGATGTAGCCGGCCTTGCGGGTGGGGCCTAGGACCCATGTTTTGCAACCACAACATCGAATACTCATAACGAGTCAAGCGGTTAAAGAAGAACACACATAGGAGAGTAGGACCCCCACTGCGACCCTTAGATTGGCATGGCTAAGCCCCCGAGCATGTCGAGGGGTAGGGAAACATAGCACAAGATTAAAAATTTGAACCCTCAGGTCTGGCGACCTACGTGTTGGCATTGCCAAACCCCCGAGCATGTCGAGGGAGGTCGGAAAAGCAAACAAAAACATGTAGAAGCCGTAAAATATTTAATTGCAAATGACACTTAGCTTGGGTGTAACCGAGGTAGGAACGTGGTGCTGAACTATCGAAGCGCCGAAGAGGTCGACGGCGAGGTCGAAGTGACACTGACGGTATTGCAGGTCGCCGAGTCGTGGCAGGCGTAGTTGGGATGCTGGACGGCATGGCCAGGTCGCATAAACAGTTGCACCTCGGAAGCTCCAACTGTGGCCGATGCACTAGAGGTGGTCGGCGGTGTTGTCGATGCAATCAATCATCACGTGCCGTGAGACCTAATCTTGCCGCCAGCGGACAGGACTCTAGTTTGTCCAAATATATGCAACAGGAGTTTACATAATCAAATTAGAATATGGAAACAATATAATATATTAGCCGGCTTAACCAAGGATGGAAATTGAAATAAGAAAAGGGGAAGAAGTGTTTCCCTGTTTCACGTATCCATCTCGTAGACGGATTCTTTTTTTTTGGCCGTGCGTGACGGAAGAGTCGGTGCTGCCTTCATCCGGACGTATGGATCTCGCCGAGTTGCTGACAGCTGCCGCCGCCGACGATTTGATGACGCCGCCGCAGGCGACCATGAATCTACTTATGACCAGGCAGACGTTGGGCTTGGGTGGGCGGGTGCCAGCGCGCCATCTCTCGATTAGATCGGAGAGTGGCAGCGAGCAGGTCGTTGCGAAGATATCTTCGTGTCGTCGTCGAAGATGATCGCCGGAGCGAACTGCCATCACGCTACACGAAGAGCTCGCGATCACCCCTACCTGGCGCGCCAACTGTCAGATGTTTAGATCTGAACAGTCCACATGGGGGTTAACCTCGGTGGTTTATTTGTTCGGCGGGGAGATCGGGAGCTAAGAACACGATGGTTATGCTAGCGTAGCACACGGAAAATCATGGCGAGACACAAGGGACAAGGCGATTTTATACTGGTTCGGGCCTCCGGAGAGTAAAACCCTACGTCCAGTTATTTGGTTTGTATTACTGGCGTGGCGAGATTACATGATGACCTGGCTTGCATCGATGCGGAGGTGGTCTGTGGTGTCCATGTCCCTGGGGACGCCCTTGCCCGCCTTATATTGGGCGACGAACAAGGTCGGTAGACCAGAGTCCAAATCAGTTACAACAGGGAAACCTATCTCTAGTCAGTTACAACATGGAAGGCTTATCCGAGCTGTTTAATCCGTTCGACTGCCTTTGGCTTGCACGCCAAGTTGTCTCTCTCGGGTCCACATGTCGTCGGCAGGCCACCGACAGTCGCGGGTCTTCTCGGTGGGCCGGACCCACTTGTCGAGGGACGGTGATCTTTTTTTGAGAATACCCATGTCTCACGGTCACACGTACACTTTACTATTATTTCTAAATGTTGAAAGCATTTCTAAATATTGAATTTAGTTTTTTTTACCAAAATGATGAATTTAGTTGGATCTATTAATTAGGTTTGATGGGCTTTAACGTATGAAAATCATCTTGCTTATCCCTGAAGTTTTTTTCCTCTCCTCGGCCTGTCGAGCGTCCATTTCACCTGGTCGAGAAACTCGCATTTGGGAGTGGTTCATGGGCTCGTCATATACCGAGCCGGACGGGTCCAAAAAGCGTCCTCTTTCGCAAGCCCGTCAACACGGCTACGTCTTCATGATCTGATCACACACACAACAAGAGTAGAGATGGCCATACGTTTTTTGTTTGTCGGCAGAAGCACTGGCACGCCGCACGCATATGGACGATTTGGGCCAAGAAGGATATATGTCACTTTAGCGACATATTCTCCTCCCCGTCACGCCGGAAGCGTGGGCCGCACGCACCAGAAGAAGTGGGCCACCAGCCCATGAGATGTCACGTCATGTAATGTCTTAGCGTCTGGACTGCTTGGGGGATCCTATATGTCTTCCGGAAGGTAGATAAGCATGCGAACTTCCAACCCACCAAAAGCCCATCTAAATGATGTTTTTTATTTTTCCACCAGTCCACTTGATAATTATTAAATTAAAAATGTTCCAACAATTTTAAAAAATGTTACAACATTTTTTCTTCAACGTTTCTAGAAATTTTTCGTCAACATTTTATAAATGTTCCAACATTTTTTTAGTCAATATTTTTCTAGAGGCTTCTTCCAACATTTTTCTGAAGGCTTCTTTCAACATTTTTTTGGTCAACATTTTTCTAGAGGCTTCTTCCAACATTTTTCTGGAGTCTTCTTCCAACATTTTTAAGAAATGTTGGTTTCGTCAACTATTTTTTGTCAACATTTTTAAAAATGTTGGACAATATTTTTCTCTTTTTTAGAATTCTTCCAACATTTTTCAGAAATGTTACAACATTTTTATGAAATGTTGAATTTGTGGATATGACCGTGGAAATTGTTCCGACATTTTTGGTCCAACATTTTTTCTCCAACATTTTTTTCCTTCTTCCCCAACTCCTCCATCTTCACCTCCAGTCGTGGCCGGCTGTGCGGGAGGCGCTGAGCCGGCCGGCCACGAGTCATGGAGCGGGCTCATGGCGCTGGAGCTCGCCCGGCCATGTGCGGCATGTATGTGGCGCCATGGGCGGTCAGGGCGGGCGCGGCCGGCGGGCGAAGTGAGCCCGGCGCGCAGCCGTGGCGCGCGCGGCGCGCAGACGGCGCGCGGGTCGGGGCGGCGCATGTGCTGCCGGCCACCCTATACGACGGCACGCAGCAGGCGGGCGGGCGAGGCCGGCGGGCCGGGGACGAGCCAACCACGGCGATGGGGCGGAGCACCGCGGGGCGCGGCCTCCCACGGCCGTGGCGCTTGAGACCATGACGGCGGCGGCGCCTGGATGGTGGGAGGAGCCGGTGGAAGAAGAAGATAGGGTTCGCTAATATTGGGCTGTGTGGGCTGGTACGTGGGCTTCTAATGGGTTATAGTTGGTTAAGAAAAAAATCTTCCGGAAGGTATATAGGATTTCCGGGACTGCTTAGATTACTTTCTTGGACAGGACTGCTTCTCATCCGAACGTGGACTTTGCACGCTTTCATTTCCTCTAACTCTCTTTTCTTGGAAAGATTGGATAGGGCGGTGGCGAATGACCAATGGAGAACCCGTTCCCTGCTGCAAAGGTGATCAATGGTGATCCTAGGCACTCGGATCACCGGCCTCTTGTTATAACCACAGAAAACCTGGTTAGGGGAGGTAGGCGAAGGAGTACAGGGGGATTTCGATTTGAAGCAAGCTGGCTTAAGGAAGAACAGTGTGCTGCAGTGGTTGAAGAGGCCTGGAAAATGGCGATGGAGGAACCGAACCATTCTACACACGAGGCCATCAAAGTCGTTGCAGCCGGACTTTCAGATTGGAGCCACAATGTATTAGGGGATTTGGAGAAGAGAGTGAAAAAAATAAAAAAGGAGCTGGAGGCATGCAGGAGATCAGGAATTGGAAGGGAGCAAGTAGCAAAGGAAGCAGTGCTGAGATATAAGCTAGAAAGATTGGAGGAACAAATAGATATTTTTTGGAGGCAAAGGGCTCATGTGAACTGGTTGCAAAAAGGAGATCGCAACACTTCGTTTTTTCATGCGGCTTGTAGGGAGCGGAAGAAGAACAATTATATAGGAAGATTACGGAGGGAGGATGGAGTATGGCTGGAGAACGAAGGGGAGAAGCAAGCCTATATTTCTAATTATTTTTCTATGCTTTTCAGATCTAATGGTGGTCATAACTCACAGCAACTCCTCAATGTTGTGGACAATCGAGTCTCTCGGGCCATGAATGACGGCCTGGTGAAGGAGTTCACTGAAGAAGAGGTTAAAGCTGCTCTAAACTCGATTGGTGACTTAAAAGCCCCGGGTCCAGATGGTATGCCCTCGGTGATCTACAAGAATTTTTGGGATATAGTTGGAGATCGTGTGCTGCAGGAGGTCCTGGAGGTGCTGAATGGAGGTCCAATGCCGGAGGGATGGAATGACACTACTATTGTTTTGATCCCAAAGGTAAACAACCCAACGCAGGTGAAAGATTTACGCCCAATTAGTCTTTGCAATGTGCTGTATAAACTGGTGTCCAAAGTACTAGCAAACCGTCTAAAGCATATCCTACCCGAGGTAATCTCACCTGCGCAAAGTGCTTTTGTTCCGGGTTGGTTGATCACAGATAATATCCTCCTTGCGTATGAATTTACACACTACATGAGGACAAGAAGAAAGGGAAAGAGAGGATATGCTGCAATAAAACTGGACATGAGTAAAGCCTATGATAGGGCGGAATGGTGTTTTTGGAGGAGATGATGGAGAAATTGGGCTTTTGTCAAAATTGGATACATCTGATTATGAAGTGTGTGACATCGGTAAAATATCGTATAAGAGTGAATGGGGAATTATCTAGTGAATTGATTCCAGAGAGGGGGCTTCGTCAAGGAGACCCACTATCCCCTTATTTGTTCCTCCTCTGTGCTGAGGGTTTTTCAGCTTTGCTACATCAGGCCGAGAGGAATGGCAGTCTAAAAGGGATAAAGGTGTGTCCTGCTGCCCCTAGTGTATCCCACTTACTCTTTGCGGATGATTCCTTAATCCTATGTCGGGCAAGAGAGGGGGATGCACAAAAGCTGCAGGAGATCCTAAATTTGTATGAGGAATGCTCGGGGCAAATAATTAACAAGGACAAGTCAGCAATCATGTTCAGCACAAATACAAGGGAGAACGACCGTGCCAAAGTGATGCAAGCTCTGAATATTCAAAAGCAAATCATGAATGATAGGTACTTGGGAATGCCGGTGCATGTGGGACTGTGTCGATCAAAGGTGTTTGCTTATTTGAAAGAGAGAATTTGGCTGAGAATACAAGGATGGAAGGAGAAGATGCTATCGTGGGCAAGCAAGGAGGTGTTAATTAAAGCGGTAGCACAAGCCATTCCAACCTTTGTGATGGGATGCTTTGACATAACTAAAGAAATGTGTGATCAGATAAGCACAATGATAGGGAGATATTGGTGGAGTAATCAGGACAAGGACAACAAAATACACTGGATCAGTTGGGAAAGACTTACTCGACCGAAGGTGGAAGGGGGATTGGGGTTCAGAGATATCCACATGTTTAACATGGCAATGTTAGCCAAACAAGGATGGAGACTGGTACATAATCTGGATTCTCTATGTGCTAGGGTGCTGAGAGCGAAGTACTATCCGAAGGGTTATGTTCTGAAAGCTAGGCCTGTCCGGAATATGTCATATACATGGCGAAGTATTTTGAAGGGCATTGAGGTACTGAAGTCTGGCATGATTTGGAGAGTTGGAGATGGAAGCGTGATAATATCCGCAAGATCCATGGCTGCCAAGGAGTGGTCAAGAATGCCAATTACGCCGAGGGGAAACTCATTCGACAAAAGTATCTCGAGTTGATTGATCCAAGAATGTGAAGGTGGACGAGCAGCTTGTGTCGCAGACCTTTGTACCACAAGATGCTGATCTGATCCTGGCCACGCCTGTTCACACCGAATTGAAGGACCTGGTGGCATGGCACTATGATCCAAGGGGGTGCTTCACTGTTCGATCAGCATACAAAGTATACAGGGGTCACATAAAAAGAAATGAGCGAGGAGGAGGAGCATCAACAACAGATTCGGAGAGGAAGCAATGGAAGGCGATTTGGAGCTTGAAGTGTCCAGCGAAAGTGAAACAATTTCTTTGGCGGTTTACACACAATACCCTGGCAGTAAGAAGGAACCTGGAGAGACGAGGGGTGAAGATGGAGAGTGCATGTTGTGTGATGTGCAGTAGGAGTTTGGAGGATGGCGGCCATCTATTTTTTAACTACAAGCATGTGAAGATGTTGTGGAGAGAGTTGTGCATGGAAGAACAGAGATGCCTGATGGCTGCTAAGCCCTCAGCGAGAGAAGTGATGGTGCACATTTTGCAATTGGAGGAAAAACTACAACTGAAAGTTGTGCTGCTGCTATGGCTTTGGTGGAGCGAGAGGAATGGAGTGCGTGAAGGGGAACGCAGAAGAACTGTTGCCGATCTTGCTTACGTGGTGCATACGAACACCGAGGAATTTTTGGAGATCCACAAGGAGCCAGCCGGGAGGCCGCATAATTCACAAAAACGGTGGAATAAACCTCCTTGTGAATGGCTGAAAATAAATTCTGATGGGGCTTTTTCAGCTATTACAGGTGAAGGGGGTTGGGGCTTTGTGATTAGAGATGAATATGGAGAAGTAATGACTGCAGGTGCTGGTGCTCTGATGCATGTACGTGATGCGTTTCAAGCAGATTTTTATGCTTGCATGCAGGGAGTTATGGCTGCAGCAAACAAAGGTATGGACAAAGTTATCCTGGAGACGGATTCCCTAATGCTGAAACAAGCTTTGGAGAGTGAGGCCTACAGATTTGCGGAGATGGGAGGATACATATACCAACTCAAATCTCTGGTCCATGGCAGCTTTAGTAGTTATCTGTGTAATTTCGTTCCTAGATCATGTAATAAGGTGGCTCACACTCTTGCTGCGGAGGGGAGTCTATGTAATCACGGTGTTGATGTCTCATGGGATTTCACACACATACGATGCGATTACGTGGCCAGCTGAGTTAATGGAAGGCCCTTTCCATGCAAAAAAAAACTCTCTTGTTTAATACTCAGTTTTCTTTTCCCTTCTCATTTTTAATTTTCTTTGTCTCATTTTTCCTTTTCATATTTCTTATTTTTATTTTATTTTTCTTTATATATATATTTCTTTTCTCCTTTATGTTTCATTTTTTATTTCTTTCTTTTTATCCTTCTTTCTTTTTATTTCTATTTATTTTTTTGAGAATTTTATTTCGATTTATTTTATTTTTTATTGTTTCTCTTTTATTTATTTTTTCTTTTCATTCATTTATTTATTTTCTATTTTATTTTTTATGTTTCTATTTCCATCTTTTTTATATATTCTTTCCTTTAATATCTTTTCTCTCTGTTAATATTTGTTTGTTCGAGATGAGATGTAAATTTGTTCTGGCTATAATAATAAGTTATTCCGGCTATAATAATAACTTGTTCTGTCTATAATAATAACTTGTTCTGACCCTTATTCTGATTTGTTCTGACACTACATTTGTTTTTGTTCGAGATGACATACAAATTTGTTCTGGCTATAATAGGATTTTGTTTTGATAGTTGTTCTCGTTTGTTCTGGCACTTCATTTGTTTGTTCGAGATGACATATAAAGTTGTTTTGGCTATAATAATAAGTTGTTCTAAACGTTATTCTGATATGTTCTACCCTTCATTTTATTTTGTTCGAGATGATATACAAACTTGTTCGGTACGTACAAATGTTTTGTTCCGGTAGTTTCTAGAATTTGTTCGACACGTATACATATTTGTTCCGACAGTTCATATAATTTATTTGGTATGTACAAATATTTTGTTCGGGTAGTTCGCAAATCTTGTTTTGAGGTTATGCATTGCAGAAAATATATAACCTTAATTAAAAATACAAATAATTTTTTTTGTCATAATATAGTCTAGTGGGATCTTGTTTCGAAGTTTTTATTGTCAGAATTTCAATGGTGCAATCGAATTTAATTTTTGATACTCGTTTTAACATTTATAGTTTTTTAAGTTTCAAAACAACTTTTAGATGAGATGACATCAGCACTTTTGATTTTATGTATGCATGCACCGTGAAGATTGAAATGTCATGCGGAATCCAACAACACACAGTCACGACTCCACCAGTACACCCCAGACCCACATGTTGCATACTATCTATTTTCCGTGCACACCTGACGTGACGTGTTGCTGTTTTGTCCCTGCAGCAACGTCTAATCGCGCCCGATTAGGCCTTGGGCATCGATGAGGACGGTGATGGAGATGGACAACTATCGGAAAAGAGCGAGCGGGATTTATTGGCGACAGCGGATCGCGTCGGGTCGAGATTTCCAACTACGCTTGTTTGCTTTCATGCATGCCGGTGAAGACTTCTTCACTCTGCTCGTCGGTCTTTCGATTGTTCCAGCCGACCAAATGAACTTAGGCGGATTGAATGGACGAGTTCATCTATGGGGTCCGCAGAGAATTGACCGTGCTCGCTTGTCAACCACCCAAATAGTTGCATGGACGACCATGCCTATTAGTCATCGTCGTTTTTATCAGTAGGTTGATTATGGAAATTACGAGCATGTTTGGTTTGCGCCCTGTTTAGCCCTACCAAATTTTGATCATGACTAAATCACGGGCACGACCAAATCATGGTAGTTATGTTTGGATTGTAGCCTTCTCAATTGCCAAATCTGTCAAACTTCTTAGTTTGACATGTGGGGTCTACATGATTTATTTATATTGTGATGAAATATGATTAAGTGATATCTTGTTTCATAGGTTTGATTGCAGGGAATATTAATATGCAATCCAATTGTAATTTAGTTAAGTCATTAAGAAGATACTAGTGTGTGAATACGACTAATCAGCTATTGTTGCCTCATTGCTCCTTTCTTTGACGTTGGCCGCCGATTATTTGGCGAGCATTTCGCCCGCCCATTTCTCACCAGCAGCAATCGAAGTTTTGTGGGCGCCTGTTGGAATACCAACATCTGGGGTTCAACCAATCAAAAGCCAAATTGCAAAGGCACGTCGGAAAATCAGTTGGGCTACCACAGGTAACAAACCAAATGTGCCCCGGACGATTTTTCCAAGCCATCAATTGTTCAACTATTAGGCGCTTCACGCGTTTTTTTCGTGTCAGCAACATGTGTGCATTTTAGATTAAATGACTTAGTGAGAACTATATCAAAATCCCTATTTAGAATCTTGTATAATCCTTATGATGATATATACAACACTAGCAAGCCAAAACAATATTAATCACACATTTTATATCCTAAAATCAATAAAATTTTATACTATATGAAACTCAACCTTATATAAAATTTCATAATATCTCAATCCTATCATAATGCATAACAATTGATATAAATGATTTTTAAGTAATTTAATTTGATTAAACATTATTATTTAAGTTAAAATACATTGAGAATAATATGAATAATTCCATTTCAAATTTTCACTTCAAAAATTTATAAAAAGGAGTTATAGTGCCTACTGAAATATAAAAATCGAACTTGAAATACATTCCATGATAAGTTAAATTATCGCTATTTGATATCTAAATATTTTATATAATCTTATATTGTTTTACTTGGGACAAACTTCAAAATCCTTATATTTTGGGATAGGTGGAGTAGCAAATAATAATGTGTGTTACATATTCAACCTAATAACGATATAGTCCACATCTCATGTGCTTGGATAAGTTATACCCAATAGTTCAAGATGCTTACCCTAGACTGACAAAACATATTTATGTGCCCATCTAGGTGGGCTTATGCTCCTAAAATGATTCAAGCTTTAGAAATATTATTTCAGTACAACATAAATATCTCCTACAAATGAAGGTTCCCGCAAGTTGGTAAAGGCATAGCCTACTAGGAGGGCTTACTTTTCCTGCATGAATAAAGCATTTTTCATCACTGGTGAATCAATAGTATCACTAGTAAAAAGGAAACAACATGATGATATTATACATAGTTAACACATTAAAATGTCATAAAAAATAATTTCATCATGATTGGTATAAGGTTTACATACACACACCAAATAGATGTGAAATAGTCGAGGACAAGTAAACTTACCAGACTGACAAACTCTTTGTTCTGCAGCTGAATTTTTTTTTTGTATTTTTGTAGTAATTTGATCCTAAAATTGAATTTAAAAGGTCGTTAAAATCATAATCACAATACAAAATTTCTCTCACAAATGTGTTGCAAGTTGCCTAAGTTGAATAATTGTATTATAACATATTCAAACATTTTTGGGCAAGTTTGGTTCCAAGAATGAGTAAACTGTTATGTAGATTAATTCACCATGGAATCTTATAATTTTTTGGGGGAGACAACAACATTTTCTAACAAAACACACCAATTTATTTACCTACCTTGATCGACTTTATGGTATGTCTCTGATAACGAAAATTTAAATAGTTCACCAAATTGGTTTTTGTTTTGGAGTCATTACAATTACAATACACATTGTTGTGGTTTTATTCAATGAAGCCTACATATAGTGAATCTTGAACAAATTTTATGGAATGAAATCTAAATTATTATATAGAGTTATGCAAATAATGAAAAAGACACCGCTCGATACAATAACTGTCACATCAAGAGCACTGAGATCATATGGTAAGGAAAACATCCAAGGTACATAACAAATTCAACTATGTGTAATTCCTAATACTCATAAGATGTAGATGTATAAAAACTTGGGAGTTGATCGTAATATTATGAGTAATATAGATAGATGTTAGGTGCTTCTGATATGAACATTTAATGTAAAGACAATCTGAAATAGTTTTAGGGACAACACTTGATACAATAAACACCACATCGATGAAATCAAACAGCGCGACCAACATAGATCCAATCTCACAATTATGAACCACATAAATGATGGGGGTGTTTCTAATAGGAAAAATCAGTTCGCGAGTGCATTTTTAGATTCTAAGGATTGTGGTATTGCCCATACCTGAACCGAGTTTGTAGAGTTGAAGGTTCTCCGGGATAGATCTCAAGATTTATGTAAGGATCTAGAGTTTTTTTTACGATTTTATAAAATTTATCACGTGTAACAAAAATTTGCAAAAAAAAGAGACCTCAACCACCAAATGAGACGGCGATTTCTCTAAAAAAACCACTGGATGAAACGATGGTTTATTGTGATGACCAGTTTTAGCAATAAATCGTCGGTTGAACCAGCGGTAACTCCCAACATATTTTCTAAAAATCATATTTATTTTATATGAACTCAGATGAAGATAAACTTTATACAAAAATTGTACATTTCGATGAGATCTATAATTCTTTTAGTTTAATATGTTTCATTTGAAATCATCAACATGCTCAAATAACTGACATAATGTTCATCGATTATTTGAGCATGAAGATGATTTTAAATAAAAAATATTTGAACTACAAAATTGCAGGTCCCGTCGAGACCTACATTTTTTGCATAAATATTATTTTTCATCTGAGTTCATATCAAGAAGATATAACTTTTTAAATATGCTATCGAGATAGTGAATTTCTCTAATTCATTCGATCTAAACTTATGTTTGAGCGCGAAGATGATTTAAAATGAAAAATATTTTTATAAAGTTTATCTCTATCCGAGTTCATATGAAAAAATTATGATTTTTCGAAAATATGTTGGGCTATCTCCATCTCTCTCCCGTGCGCAGTGCCAAAATCCACACGTGCCCTGCTCCCTCCTCTGTCCCACCGGCACCGCCCTGTTGCAGGGCCCGGCTGCTCGCCACCGGCGTCGCCCCGTCGCGCAGGTGGAATCCGTGGACACCGTCGCAACTGAGGCGGACGCCATCGCGGCCGGCATCGCCCGAGTCAGCTCATGGTATCATGGATGAGGTGGTGGCGGAGGCCTTCAACGTCGTACTGCGCACCGTTGGTGGGCGGCAGTGGCTCAGTGCTCCCGACGGTGGAGGGCGAGAGGGAGGCGGAGGCTGAGCTCCCAGCAGCGGCTCGGCACTCCCGACAGCGGAGGGCAAAAGGGAGGTGGAGGTCAAGCTCCCAGCAGCAGCTCGGCGCTCCCGGTGGTGGAAGATGAGAGGGAGGCGGAGGCCGAGCTCCTAGCAGTGGCTTAGCACTCCCGGCCGGATGGCGAGAGGGAGTTAGAGGCTGAGATCTCGACGGCAGAGCGCAAGAGCCGACGTGCGAAGGGGAGGAGGAGGAGAGAGAAACACCATTGTGGGGAGGAGGTTCGAGATGTCGTTGTGGTGGGGGGGAGGAGAGAGATGCCATGGGGCCCACACGTCATTGAGTTGGAGAGAGAAGAGGAGTGAGGAGAGTTGGATATGAAGAGAGAGATGGTTGTTGGTTTCACCACCTCTTGGCCTGAGGTAGACAGCACTTTGACGGAGGAGTTGTGGGTCGCTACTCAGGCTAGCAGCGGGCTGCGCTAGTGGTGGTGCAGAACATCGTTGTTTCGACAACGCTTGTTTGGGTGGTGTCTTTTTAGTTCCTCTCCCAGGGTATGGTGGTTGGCGTCGTGTTGGGTTTTCGCTCAGTTTTCCATAATTAACTGAGCATTGTATGGTTTGGCCTCGTTGAAGAGGGGAAAAACCAGGGGTAATCATCTTAACCCCTAAACCCCCGAATCAGGAAGACTAATGGTGGGCCGCGCCAGCAGGGGCCCAACACCGACTGCCGGTGAGGCCTGGCCCAGCTCATTTCCGTTAAAGAATAGCAGCTCGGCCCCCCTTAGCGGAACCACCTCCAACTCAAGTAGCCACCCCGGCTACCTCGACGAGCGGCTCCACCTCGCACGACTTAAGGCTCCTTCCGTCATAATCCGCCGGCCGGGGCCCCAGGGGAAGGCTGCGGTGTGGCGGATGCTGCCCCGCGCCACACGGGACATGCAGCTACGGCAGGGCACGCGGATCTGCCCTGTCAGGAGGTCAGGTAATGATGAGATTTTCCCCGGCATGGCAGGCGGACTGCCCCGGCATCCCATCACCTGGATACCGAACAATGGCCAAGGATAGACGCATCCTTCGCCTGCAAGACATCGAACAACGAGACCCGACCCAGCGGCTATCAGAGAGAAGGTCGAGGCTTGCAAGGGAAGCCCCGACCTAACGTGGCTAGCGTGCTCCTGGGTCGGGAGAAGCCGCCTCGGGACGGAGGCCGAAGCTACGCCGCCCTACGGAGGCTACCACGACTAGTGCAGTGTACGGCCGCCAACGGGAGACGAAGGCCCACGACGTGGCAATGATGCTAGTAGTGAGAACATAATTTTACCATCCTAGCACTTGTACACCGGCCCTCCTTGAACTATAAAAGGAGAGGCGGCAAATAACAGGGAGGCGAAGAACACAACCGAAACAGAGATCGAACAACACACTCCACACCCATTGAACGGGCACTTGCTGCTCTCATCCACTCACAGAGACTTGGGACCCTTTCCCTCTCTCGACCTAAGTTTGTATCCCCTACCACAAGCCCCTGTGGTCATATAGAACACTTTCGCCGGACGTGGGGCACCCCTGACTGAACCAAGATAATCCCGTGTCTCTAAGCCCAACCATCCGGATCAGACGCACGAATCATACCAAAAATTATTGCCGGCGGTATCAAACCCCGACAGTTGGCGCGCCAGGTAGGGGCACTTAGTGTGTCACGACGCCAAACAAGGGTCCGGATGGCCCACGCCGACGAACAGCCGGCGCGCACCACCGTGTTGCGCTTCGGCTCCCTATGGGCCGTGTTCTCGCGGTCCCAGCCCGACGCGCCTGCGCCGCCTCAGGACCAGCAGCCTGAGGAGACGCAGGCGGTGAAGTCTGCTGCTGACCGGGTTTGGGACCTGATCGGTCGCAACATGGCGGTTGCTCTTGGGCCGAACCCGTCCCAGGAGCTCTTCCGCTTCGCGGCGTTCGTCACCTCCATGCTCGTGTTCGGGCTGTAGGAGGAGGAAACGCTGACCTGGGACGAATTCAAGCTCTGCTACGACTCCATGTACCCCGAGGGGCAGGCGTGGCTCCCCTGCGGCGGGGCGAAAGCTCCCACCGCCACAGGAGACGCACGGCCGGTTTCCTCGGGGCTTCTCAGGCAAGCTGCGACGAGGCTAAAAGCACGCCCCCCGGCAAGAAGGCGCCGACGCCCCACGACCGGAGGCGCGAGTGTTTCGTGCTCCAGCAGTAGTAGGACGCAGTCCACTCCACCAACTCCGACGACAGCTCCGCGGAAGGTGAGCCCACTTCACCCGACGCGTCTGCTAGTGAGGAACCTCCGCAGGGCGAGTACGACCGTGAGCGACAGCAGGCGCGCCTCGATGAGCTGGACGAGGCTCGGCTCTCGAGGACGAGCAGGCGAGGCTCCACCATGTGCTCGGCACGGAGGCCGCGGCAACACCCGCGTGTGAGCGTGCACAAGAGGTACACCGCTGCATCATCGGCGATGTTCACAGGACTCCCGTCGCCAAACGGGCCTCCCAGAACCTCGTCGTGGCGGCCGTACTCCTCCGGGCCGGCCCCGTGCCAACAACCCCGGAGGAAAAGAAGCTCCGTCAACACCTGCAGACGCTCCTCAACGTGGCCACCGAGCAGCAGGCGGAAAGTTCGGCGTCTCGGCGCCGTGAGGCGCGGGCGCCAGACAAGGAACGCTTGGTTCACTGCGGGTCCTCACGCATGTCGGGACAGCCGGATCACGCGGAGAGCGTGCGCTCGCCCGCCGGCCGCAAGGTCAACTCTAACTATGGGCCCGAGGCGCATCCTCGGCGCGTGGGAGGACGATGACCTGAGGCGGGTCAGATGGCGAACACCGGCCGCGGAAGGGAGTACAGCCGGAGGCAGGGCTGCTACAATAGCGATGAGGGCCGAGTCGGAGCCGTGCTGACCCCGAGGTCCGCGGGCCTTCGGCCCCAGCGTTCTCGCTGCGACTCCCCCGACTCGGTATCGCGCCCCACCACTGTCGTGAAGTACGACGGGGAGACCAACCCAAGTGTATGGCTTGAAGACTACCGCCTCGCCACAACAGCGGCGCGACCAACGATCTGTTCATCATCAAGAGCATCCGCTGCCTCGATTCTAAGCGCACGCTCGAGCACCTCCCTCGAGGGAGGATCAACAGCTGGGCCCAGCTCCAGGACGCCTTCATAGGGCACTTCCAGGGTACCTACGCACGGCCTGGCAATGCGTACGAACTTTGCCATTGCCTGCAAAAGAAGGGTGAGAGTCTCCGTGACTACATCTGCCGTTTCTCCAAGCGCTGCGCTGAGCTCCCCGACACGGTCGACAACCAGGTCATCACCTCTTTCCAAGATGGTACCATGTGCGAGACCCTTGTCCATTGGATAGGGCGAGTCAAGCCGAAAACCATCCGCAAGCTCCTTGACCTGGCCACCGACCACGCCGATGGGGAGGAAGCCGTCGCTTTCAGCAAGAGGAAGCCCGAGGAGGAGCAGGGTGAGGCTCCGGCCACGCGCCCGGAGAAGAAGAAGAAGGTGCGCAAAGCTCATAGCGACAACACTGGCGGGACAAATGACGTCAAACCAAAGGTGGTCCCCAGGATTACTTCAAGAAAATGCTTGAGGCACCTTGTCCTTACCACGAGACTCCGGTCAAGCATGCCATGAAGGACTGCAACCTCATGAAGAGATACCTAATCGGGAAGAATAAGCCGCAGGACGTGGCCAATGCCGGCGTCGCCAAGATCGTCGAGCACGATGATTTCCCCAAAGAAGACGGTGTTGTCATGATGATCTTCGGCGGAACGCCTGCTCGCCCTCCGAGGCGCAAGCACAAGCGCATCTTGCAGGAGATCTACCACACTGAGAAGGCCGTGCCTTCATACCTTCGGTGGTTCAAGACGGCCGTCACGTACGACCGGGCGGATCATCCCGACCACATTCCACAGCCGGGGGCTTACCCCCTCGTGGTGGCACCACTCTTCGGCACCAAGCGGGTGCACAAGGTGCTCATGGACGGAGGAAGAGGCCTCAACATCATCTACATGTCCACCCTCGACATCATTGGGATCCAGCGGTCCCAACTCCGCCCGTCATCGACCCCGTTCCACGGAGTCGTTCCTGGGATGGAGGCAGTCCCACTCGGACAAATCAACCTACCGGTCGCTTTTGGCAATGAGGGGAATTTCCGCAAGGAAACGCTCACCTTCGAAGTTATGTTGGCTTCCCGGGGACGTACCACGCGATCCTCGGGAGGCCGGCATACGCGAAGTTCATGGCGGTCCCCAACTACACCTATCTCAAGCTGAAGATGCCGGGCCGAAGGGAGTGATCACCATCGACACCAAGTTCCAACACGCGTTCGAGTGCGATGCCGAGTGCTTCTAGTTCGCGAAAGCCCTTATTCGCTCCGAGAAGATGGCCGTAGGAACTTCGGCTGGGAATCCCAACAACGACATCACGATGGTCGAATCGACCTAGACCAGCTACGTTGTCTCTACTCTTGCAATAGTACTGTTGACGGTGTATATGCGTATCCAATTTCGTTTGGACTTGCAAGCGGACAAGTCCTCCGTCGTAGTCAAGGGACCCTTCTTCCCTCAAGTGTGAACCCAAGGTATCGAATTCGTGGAACAAATGTGTGATGCAAGAACCTATCTATTAAAGCCGAGAACACTTAGATCTTCAAAGGGAATGCTTTTGCATCTAATCTAAAGAACATCATAAAAACGAATCTAATCTACGAAAACCGGAGGTAGCAAGAGATAGAGAGGGATTGATAAAACCAATCTAGAGAGATTGGATCAAGCTCTTGTTGAAGTTCCAAGCAAAGAAGAAATAGCCAAGTCGAATCTCATAAAAAGCTTCTTTAAATCACGGCTTCCCCTCCAACTCCGAAGACGCCCACCTTTTGGAGCCACCATTATGTCTGCGCACTCCTATTCGTGCGGGTTAGCCTAGGGTGAGTCCAATGGACAAGTTGAAATCTCTTGGAAGGTCAAGCATGCACCTCTAGCCACCACGGCTACAAGAACACCCTCTATGATCTATCTCGAGAATAGATCTCAAAGTAAGAAAATCCAATTGAAATCAAAGTCGTAGAAGAAGCACTTGATCGCTAGAAATCGGATTGCAACTTGATAATTCAACATAGTACATGATACATGAACAAGATCACCACCGGGGTCCTACCTTGATCTTGCTCCTAGCTCCTGGAACTCCGACGTGATCTTCCTTGCAAGGTTCCCACGTCGGCTAGGGAAACCTTAGACAACTTGCTCGACCCTCTCCTCTCCGGAATGGTGTCCCTCTCTTCTCTGCTCCTCGAATGACGAATGAGTTGATGCGTGGCTCTTGGCCAGGGGGCTATAAATAGTCCGAGAGGCGTCTAGGTCAAAGGGGGGCTCGAATGGACCCAGAAATGGGCTGGGCCAGCCAGCCTGGGCCCATTCTGGCCCATTTCGTGGCCGCCTTCCTCGGTGATGCTTCCCTTGTCTTCTAGAAGTTTCTCCCTCCTGCATGTGGGCCTTTGACGTCAGTTTCTCCGCGGTTTAGATGAAGCTCCTTGTCCCGCAAGATTCAGCATTTTCTATTCAAGTCCTCGGAGTTTTCCGTCGTCACGAGTTGGTCCTTGGGCTTGTTGGAGTCATGTTCACTTCATTGCTTGACTTGTACCAGGCTTCAAGGTCTTGTCACGAGATGCTTGATGAACTTTACCCGGAAGTCTTGCTTTCGTGCTAAAATCCTACATAAACATCAAACTCCAAAACCAACATGCACGAGCGAACTTGTTATATCCAGGGGGTTAGTACCAATGAATAAGATATAAAATTCATGCTAACACCGAAGGTAAACTCATGGCTAGGTTGACGGAAATTCACCGTCAACATCTCCCCCATGCTTAAACCTTGCTCGTCCTCGAGTAAGCCTTCGATGGATATCAGCGTTGCCTTTCATTGCTTAAACCCTGCACTTGATCATACACGAGAAAACATAATTCTCTCAAAAATTTAATTCATTAGAGTTCCATAATGTACTAGCCTTCATCCCTACGGAGGGTGGATATTAATTAAGCTCATCCCACAAGTATTAAACATGCTCCCAAAATTTAAATGGATCTCAGAAATTTTGAAATAAAGAACGAGATGAAAAAGAGCTAAACCAAGTTCAAAAATTTAAACCACCTTGCATCTAGCTCATGAACTCTCATCTCATCTTGTCTCTCAAGCCTATTTCTTCTACTCCTTTCCCTCTCATAACATATATATGTTGTAGGCTTTATATGGAGCTTTTTGGGAAAGTTTAGTCCTACCAAGATATTATAAATGAGATGTTGTCAAAACAAGACAAGCTTCTCATGGTCTTATCGAGACTCGTCAAAAAGGTCATTGGAAAATAATGTTATATCAAGGAGGGGGAGAGAAAAATACACACACTTTGAGATAGGTGGACATGTGCAAATGGCAAAGAGTGATCCCGAGACACAAAGGAAGTCCTCGTTATCGGATTGCACATGGTTGGAAAGATGATTTTGGATCTTAAATCTTGAAACTTTTGAAATTCCTAATGCACTTTAGAGAACCGGGGAGTTCACTTTATTTTATTTTATACATACTCATATATTTTTTTTCTTTTCTCATACATATATATTTTTTCTTTATCACTTCTTTTTTTTTTCTTTTTTTTATTTGCATTTGCTCCCCTTGAACTCTAAATTGCATTGTACCTATGAAGGACCGATTAGGCGAACCAGAGAGGGGGGAGTGAATGGGAGCCGATAAAAATTCTTCTCGAAGGAGATGGGAACTCCAACAAGACGAACACGGCTTAAACACTTCTCACTCAACTACCCAAGTTGGTCAAGACCACGCAGCCACTAGAGTGCTCGGGTCCTAGGAACCAACACACAACCTTCCGAGCCAAAACTCACCAACACACACGGAAACTTGCACGGCTTGCGCTTGTGCTATCTGGGTCAGGCCAGGATGGCTGCCTTGGGGTCGGCCAAATAACTGCGCGGTCGGGCCGTTGACGGCGCTGGCAAGCCTTAGTGACTCCTCTAGGCCCCTGGAACAAAAACCACCTCAAACACAACGGAAGGAAGAAGAACCCCTCACAAAACCTAGCAAAATAACTCCAAACACGCCAAGAACGGCCGGCCAGGACCACGGGACAAAACCACCACGGACATGGCTGTTCCCGAGACAAATCCCACCAAGGGCTAGCAGCGGTCGACCGGTCAAGAGCACCAGTCGAGGCCGGTCGCGCCGGCGCATCGGGATGAACAGCGCCATGTCAACTCCCCAAATCCAACTCCCGATCTCGATTCGCTCCACGGATTCGCACAAGACTTTGGGGATAGTAGGAACACCTCATGGGCACTCCATAGCCAAGATTTGGTCCACCAAAACTCGTTGAATCAAGAGGAATCGAAGAATTTCCGCCAAGAACACCACGGACCCTAGAACCACGAAAACCCCAAAATTGAGCCCCTTTTCTCACAGATTTGGGAGGGAATCAAAGGAAAAGAACCACGAGGGGTTCATGCATACATCCCACCAAATCCCAAAGAGAAAGGTCTCAAAACCGCCACAAGAAATTCGCCAAGAAAAGCCTCCGAAAATCACCAAAAGGAGAAAGCGGAAAGACACAACAAAGCCTTGAGGAACCACGCGAATCATCTATACATACCAAAGAGGTTCATACAAGGTCTAGCTTGCCGATCATCCTTCCTCTCACAAGATCTCACCATGAAGCTCTCAAGCTAGTCCTACGAAAATCCTAAGGAAAATAGGAAGGAAAATAGGAAAACCAAATGAGCTAGGGTTCCAAGAGATAGCTGCCATCTTCTCACCACTTGGGTTATATGGAGGCAACCGAAGACAAAAATACCCTTACTAGCTAACTAGGGATACATGCCCCTCAAGGCGGTCGAAATCTTTGTCTTCGCTCCATCGGACGGATGCCCGGCCGATCGCAAACTTGCTTAGCCTCGGCGCAAGCCTTGCGATCCCGACGCGTCCTCCGCTTCAAGATTCCGGACTCACGTCGTGCCGGTCGGACCGGTGCTCTCCGGTCAGCCGGTCGGGGCCAGGTCAGATCCTCACCGGTCGGTCTTGGCCTTGTGGATCAACCAAGGAACCCGGTGGTTTCTGGTGAAGCTGGAAACCCATGAACTCGGTGTAGCCTCCGCCAATCACCACTCATGACTCGGCTCCCACATAGTCCCGGCTCGACCTTGGTTTTGAGGCTCAACCAAGAAACCGTCCATGACTTCATCTTGCCATTCTTGCCACCATGCGGCCGCACTTGACCCGTGCCACGGGTCCCTCGAACCAAGCCTACTTGTCTTCTCCACACACTGGAGGCCTCAGCAACGACCTTTCGCGCTTGTTCTTCACACTGCACCAACAGTCAAGCGCCGCCAAGAATCGGTCCACACCACATTGTCAATCACTCATCACACCAGGAAGCGACCATCCACCGGTCCTCGAACCACACATGGCTCTCAACCTACCTCCTCCCCCATGATTAGACGTTTGCTCATCCTCGGGCAAAGAGTTGATAGAGATAAGGTAGGTACTAGAAATATTTTTCCTTTGGAGAGATACTTGAAATCTTCAATCTAGGCATCATCGTGTAATCTTCCTTGAATTGACGATCCATACTCATATGATAGGCTGTGGTCAAGGAGGTAAACACAAAAGATGATATTTTTGGTTTTAAGGGTGGATATCCGGCGAGGTTTGTGAAATCTCCGATGTGGGGATACACAATGCACGGATAAAAATCTTGTTGTTCCAGCAGCTCAAACTTTCAAGCGACGAACCCTAAGCTCCAAAACTCTCGCTGATCCATGGCATCCTCAAGCTCATTGGAGGTTCTGCTCGCTATACACTCACCTCCAAGGCATCTCTTTCTTCAGTTCCTCTGGTATTTCCTTCAATCTTTTGCTTTTATTTGTCTTTAAATACTGCCATCTTTCCTTGCCTGAAGCCCAGATTCATTTGTTTCCCCAGGAACTTAGATCCCATCTCACTATCCCTGTTGATGATAAACCCGGACTTACTTTCCTTGGACCGATGGGTGATCACCGACCCCATAGAGATGATTAACTTTGAAACGGCGAATTCCCTTTAAGCACGCTTCCTTAAACCGGCCGATTAGGACGGTGTTTGGTCTTGGACCGGCTATGTTAAAGGATGGAGAGATTGGTATCTCAGAGTTTCTGCAAAGAACAAGGGATCTTGGGAGCAGTATAAAATTAATCAATGCATCACCTTATCCCTATCTGAGATGTCCCGGAATGAATCTCTTCTGATAGCTGCCTCTTACTTTTGGTCTGATGCACTCAATGCTTTTCTGTTTGGCCATGGGCCGATGGCTCCGACCTTGGCCGATGTCCTTGTCGACCGGTCTAGATATTTCCTCCTTAGATACCCTTTTCAGCCATCGTAATGACAAACTTTCTCATCAGTTGAAAACCAAAGGCATAGGTGGATGGTCTGGCTATATCGCCGAGCACAAGAAAGAAGGAAGGTGGACGAGAGGGAACATGTTGCTTTCTTGAACATGTGGCTTGAGAAGTTTGTTTTTTGTGGCAAAACTTTTGGCCCCACTGCTAATTACTGTGTAGTGGCCTGGCCGGTTGGCTGCAATCATATCCTCTCGAAAAATACCTTTAGGTGCAGTTTACCACCTTCTTCATCAAGTAGCGGTCACCACAACCAATTCTCCCATAGGTACTCCGAGAGGTCCCTGGTGGTTCATAAATATGTGGCTGAACCTTCATCTCCGAGATAGGTTGGAGCAAAATATTTTTACCAAGACTTTCCCAGGAGATCAACCAGATGGTGTCCAAATCGTGAGGCGCCGATGTATGAATTTTGGAGAAGCTCTCGCCTTCCCAGACACAAAAGAACACCTTCTCGCATAGCGTAGCACTTTAGAAGTTTTTACCTCGGCTTCAACTCAAATTCTATCATCTGGTTTGCATATAAAGACGATGAACCCCACTTCGAGACCACATTCAACTTCGATGATATCCATAAGGATGATGAAGACAGGATTGCCTTTGTGGAAATCATCAAACCGGCTCCTTCCTCTTGTGTCTTTGGAAAGGATCAAACAACCACCTATGAATTTTATAACCCCTCAGTATGTGCACGTCAGTTGGAGTTTGGCCAATTGCCGATTGGCCTTTACTTCTGATTTGATCGCACCACGGAGATTATTCCTAGTGGCACTTGTTATCGCCCTTTTGGACAGGTTCCCGCTACTATTAATCTTGATTCCGGAGATTTTTCCGCTTCTCTTCCCTCTCTTTAATCGTTTGGTGGGCGTAATGGTGTGATCACCTTTTCTGCCTCTCCGAGAATCTATTGTGAGCAATTGGACCCCGATTATGTGGCGCCGATGAGGTACTTCTTTCATCTGTTTACTTTATGCATTGCTTGACTATATCCAGATTTGTTATATCCTTCTTTTCCTTTTCAGCCCGAAACTACAGAGCCTCCTGTTGTCAGCAGAAGTGACAAGCCGATTCAATATTGGCCACCAAGACGGGCACCATATATCGCCATAAAGCTCCTTCGATCTCTTCAATTATGCAGTGGTCCTGTGATTAATCCCGCCTCCATAATCTACCTCACAACGCTTAAGAGGAAGGGCGTGACCAACAAGGTTCTTGCTCGTAGAACAAAGAAGAGGATTGCCACTAAGGTTGTCAATGTCTCGGACATGGCAGGAGTATTGGCAAGTGCTTTCCAGGTACTGACTTTCAGCCTTTTTTCTTCTTTTTCTGTAACTTTGATTGATCATCCTCTTTTGTGCAGTCTTCGGGATTAATTGGTCAATCAGAACAAGCCACGATCACGATCTTGGTCAAAAAAGTTTTGGGAGAAGCCCGGTTGATGATGTTGACCAGGAACCCATCAAAGGGTTGATGCTTCTGCTGACCAACTTCAAAGTTCTCCTGCACGAGCTGACCCTCACATTGAAGACCCAATTGAGGTAGGATTCTTATTAATGTTTTTCTCCTATTTTCCCATGTTCAATCCTTTGTCTCTGTTCAGGATGTGGTTGAAGCGCCGATTGAGACCCAAGACAAGCTTTTGGATGATTCCCAGCAGAATATCAGCGACCAACCACAGCTGCCGATTATTGAAGTCTCTGAATCATTATTGACTGAAAACCCAACTGCCCAAACTCGAGCGACGACTTCTGCTGTAGAGGTAAACCTCCTGGTTTCTATAAACTTCTTTTTCAGCTTTCTTTTGATTATCCACACTTTCTCTACAGGTTCCATCAACCTCATCTCTTATTGCTCGGAGTGGATTAGTAACCGTTCTCCCTGATGACGTGAAAGCCAAGCTGATAGAAGTGCTTCCGCTGCTAAACCGGGATATCAATCAACTTGTACAAGATGCCGAGCCGATCAGGGCTATCTTCAAGCAAATCCAGGGCCAGTTACCCAGGGACCTTAAGGCGAAGATGCTCCAGGTTGCTTTTATCGAGAATCGGCAGCTCATAGTCCAAGAAGCTCAAGATCGGCTGGAGGAGAGGAGAGTCAAGAGCAACTTACTCAGGACAGGGAGAAGTTGGACCACAACATGGCCGATCTTGCTAATAGAATTGAACTCCTGACATCCTCTCGTTCTGATATTGACGGTAGCATTGATCGTTTGAAGAGGCGTCGTGCTGAACTGATGAAGGAGCTTAGTCAGATCGATCAAGACTTGACAGCTGAAGAGTAGAAACTGGCCGATCTCCCAGGCACCATACCTATTATGCAAGAACGGAGGGATTCCATTGCACAGCAAGCCCAGACCCTTCGTGAATAGGAGTAGCCGATTCCTGGTTCGGCCGATGCCGATCGTCAGGAGATAGAAGCGGTTGACCAGCTGCGCCTGGATCTCATCGATGCCATCCATTCTTTAGGCTTGGTTTAAACTTTATTTGTAATTTTGTGAACTGTGTTTGGCCTTTTCTTGGCCAACTTCCAACGCTCCACATTGAATGCTTTGACCGAACGTTTCAATCGGCCTTTATATACTACTAGCTTCCTTTTAGTTTTTTAGAACTGACATCTTCCTTTCGCAATGGCTTCTTCTTCTTCCTCCTCTTCTGTGAATCAGGTTGGTTCCTTTTTTCTTTTTCTTGTATTCACGATTCCTTTCCTTGATGTTTCTTCTTTCCTTAGTCTCCAAATCATGATGCTGTGGAAAGGATCGTCTCAAACATCAATGCCTTTGGTGCAAATCAGCCGAACCATCCGTCTAGACAAGAATGTGGTGTCCGTCTGGTGATTGCCAACAAGGAGGAGAAGTTGGAGGTCCATGAAGCCAGGAGGACAACTCTTCTTCAAGAACTGGACCGCGTAGGCGAAGAGATAGCGCAAACTAGGATAGAGTTAGATAAGGCCAAAAGCCTCCTTTAAACTCTGATGTACTATCAGCCGATGTTATCGGCCTTTTATGAATGAAAACCACCACCCTTAGATATTTATCTTTAAGCACCATCTTTCAGCAATGAATTTCCACCCATATTTGTAGGTACTGCTTTTACGTTCTGGCTCAATTTCTCCAATATAAAATGGTAGCTCACTCCATGCAGCACCATAATCCTCTGACTATGAACCAGACCGATTTCCCATTAGGAATAAGAGGCAAATCTCTTTTAGAGCGCCTTCAGGAAAATGTAGCTATCTCCACTCCTTGACAAGTTTCTTTTCAAAGATTTCTTGTATCCTAATGATGCATTGAAGCTTGTCGTTGTTGCTGGAAGTGTTAAGGGAGAGATATCCGGACGGCCTCCTCTTCTGGAGTATAGAGTAGGACCACACATTATTATTTAATTCTCTTTCAAAGCCAGCCCTTGAATTTTGGAAAACGTATCACTGCATGCCCTCGCTCCGGTCGAGACTTTCACAGGGAAACTGTTCTTGCTTTGACTGCATCGGATGCTCTTCATTTCCCTTTTTCAATTCCTCTTGTAGTTATCCCTTCTATCTTAAGGCTATATAATAGGCTGTAAGCTCGATAGAGGAAACTCACTCTCATCGGCTATGTCTCAATCAACTCAGATAGGTTACTGTGCTCTTCAGATGATGTTCTTCTCTTCCTTTTCTCCCTTTCATGGCTAGAAGAATTCTTGTGAAGTAGAGTAGCGGCCCCTCTTCTTCTTCGTCTCCTTTTCAAAAGCCAGGAAGCGCCATAGCTAGAAGAATCCTTGTGAGGATCTCGCTTTGGAGGAGAACACAGTAGGGCGTCTTGCTACACATTTATCGTGAGGAAGAGCATGCCAAAGGAATGGCCATCGGGCTCCTTCCGGCGGAAGATTGAAGATCTTAATCTTTCGTTTCCTCTTCACGTGTGTCTTTCTCCCATTCATCGATTCAATATCCTCACCACACTAGGAGTTAGGACAACGCCCTTCTTGTAACCTCTTGAGAACATATGTAATCTGTAGATCTGAGTTGTAATCCAAAGCAGAAGAGATAAACATGTATTTTTTGCTCTGAAGGCGATACATGTATCGGCTATAACCGAATATATTGATTTTGTACATCGGTTTTACATTTTTTGCACTAAAGGCGATTCCTTACAGATATCGGCTATTCTACGATTACATCAGCAATCGGCTGTAGCTCGAAAACTCAATCGGCCGATAGGCACGATAGGACAATCGGCTGATACAACTATTTGTACACTTGGGCAACCAATCCGTCGGCTGCTGTGACTCTGAGCCCAAGCTTCCTTTCGTCTTCAATGAATTGATTCATTAAGCCTCGTCATCAGAGCCGACTGCTTGAACCGGCTTTAGTCCAAAATCGGACACTGAGATATTTGGTATCCCGTGCTTTTCGATATGCAGCTCACTTGATCATAGGTCCACCCTTGTGCTTCTGTAGCTGCTACAGTCAAGGAGGTTTCTCCTTGCTCCACCTCCACTGAATCTCCAATCCATTGGATGATGCATTGATGCATTGTAGATGGTATGCAACAATTGGCATGTATCCAATCCCGACCCAGTAGTAGATTATAAGATTCCCTCCCTTTAATGACAAAGAAAGCGGTCCGAAGGGTCTTACTGCCGATGGCGAGCTCCGCGCAGATGGCTCCTTGAGCCGGAGAGACAATGCCTTCGAAGTCCACCAACATCATGTCGGTTTGGGTCAAATCTTCATCAGATTTCCCAATCTTGCGCAGCATGGTGTACGGCATTAGGTTGACTGCTACTCCTCCATCTACGAGCATCCTGGTGACTGGCTTGCCATTGACAAATCCTTTGAGAAACAAGGCCTTCAAGTGTTGTCTTTTCTCATCTTCTGGTTTCTCAAAGATGGCTTGCCTAGGTTCCAGTGTTAGTTGAGTCATGCCAAGTTCTTCATCGAACAGATCTGAATCAATTGGAGCCATGAACTCTTTTGGTAGGAAGATAACCATGTTTATATCAGCTCGGGTTTGTCATCTTCCTCACCATCGGCCTTAGGCTTTGGGCGCCAAACTTTAGACCGAACCTTCTTCTTGTCCAGCACAAGTCTCTCTGCTTCTTCATGCTGTTCTAGCTGACGTAGGCGCTGGACTCTTCTCTTCTGGGACCTAGTCAAGCCATCTGGACACCATTGTGGATTAGGCTTCTTACGTGTTTGGCTTGACCCTTCATCATCTAGTTGCAATGTGCATCGACGCTCAGGAGCTCGGCACATGATGTCCTCATCAGGGACCAGAGAATCGGTCATCTCTTCCAGCCGATCGTTTGACTCTTCATTGACTCATCCTCCCAGCCGATCATGGACGCTGGCCTTGCCCCCCAGTCGATCGTGAACCGAGACTCGTTGATTGTTGAATCCACGGTGATCCTTGGCTGCAGGTCTTCTGTCATCAAAGCAAATCCTTTTGGATGAATTGCCATTATTGCAAGCCCTGTTGCACTCTGGACAGTTTTCTACCGTCGGCAGTTTGATCCCTTCTTCCCAACAGTACTTGAAGAACGGATATCTCCAATGTCCTTCATTACGCCGTGCCCACTCTCTTTCCTTTGCCTTCCTCGGCCGGACTTGTTGATCAACATTTGTGGACGTTACGGCCCATGTGGCTTTGATTCTCTTTCTCCAAGTAGTAACCCTTTTCCTTTGACATCGGCGGTGGTTACTTGTACTTTGGGGTCAATGGCTCCTTTATTTTGAGCCGAATCAGATGTCAGCAACTTAACTCGTGATGTGTCTTTGCTAGACACTTCAACCGTGTTAGTTGGGAAGGTGCCGATCAATCTTCATCGGCTTTTCACTTTGGTAGGAGTTTCAAATTTAAGCCTCCCTTGCTCAATAGCTGATTGGATCTGTTGTCTTAAGATCTTGCAATCATTGGTGTCATGCGATGTTGCATTGTGCCACTTGCAATACTTCATCCTCTTTAGCTCGTCTGCAGACGGTATAGTATGGAATCGATAGTTTAATCCGCCTGTCAAGCAAACAGATCAAATATCTTATCGGCCTTAGTGATATCAAAGCCGAATTTCTCCGGCTCTTTCTTGCCAAAGGACGACAGACATCTTCTTGCCTTTGACCCACTCTGCGAGCCCTATCATATTGTCTTCATCTTCTGAGTCGGAGTAGTCCACATACGACACCTTCTTCTGAAAGTTCCTTCTAGGCTCATAGGACTTTGCAGTTTCTTAACTCATCCGGCTGACCAACTGGTTGAGGCTTTCAAAGTCATGTGATGCATATTTCTCCCTTAAGGTCGGCAAGAGACCTTGGAAAGCCAACTCATCGCCTAGTTGCTTGTCTCCCAAGTTCGGACTATAGCACTTATTTCGACCTCTCAATCTTTGAACTAATCCACACTGCTTCATCGTTCCTTTGCTTGAGTCCGTCGATCGCTGATCTTCATCCGTTGATGCCAGAGAAGTAATTATGGAACCGTTGTTCCGGATCGGACCATTTGATGATGGAATTACGGTAATGAAGTGAACTATGAGAATGCCGGCCCTGACAAAGATGAAGAGAACAAACGTATCCTGAGTGCATCAACATTCCCTGCTTCTCCACATTGGATGATAAATCGAGTGATGTGCTCCATAGTGGATGTTTCATCTTGTCCAGAGAACTTGGTGAAGTCTGGCACTTTGAACCTTGGAGGGAACGGTGTCGATCATAGCCGGAGGATACGGTGTCCGTATATGCGGGATTGCTGCTTGGGTTTTATCCCATATTGCTTCAGTAGCATCTCCGAGAAGTGGTCGATCAACTCGCTTCACATGAGATTTCAACTCAGAGCCACTTGCTCAATTGCTTGTATCTCACCGTTGGAGTTTCTGGAGGTCGTTCTTCTAAGATTCTTGTCTTTGGATCTGGAACTGTCCTTGCCTCAGTAGAACCTTGAGTGTTTGAATGACCGTAATAGGTGTAGTTCGCTCAATCGGTGACTAGCCGATGGGGTTGGTTACTGCGTATTCAACTGGTTTGAAATAGCCAATTGTTTTAGAAATGTTTGCAGCAATTGCGCCAAATCCACTTGTGGAAACATTGGCTGCCCTGCTGCTCCTTGGTTGATCGGCTATTGAGGTGAAGATCTTGTATGAGCCACCGTATTAGCTGGGGTTAAGACACCGCATTGTCGCTGATCTGAGGCGGGGCTGTCTATTTGGGCATCCCGAGCGTTGGTTGCTGTAGCAGAGCAGTTGGTATGGGCATCTCGAGTATCGGCTGCTGAGTCGATCTCTGAGGTGGAGTGGGATTTGGCCTCTGAGGTGGAATCGGAGGTCTTTTCTCTGTTGGTATGACCATATGAGCATGAGCTGGACTAATCTTGACTCTTTCAAAGTTCTTACTCCCATGATTAAAGTAAACGAACACCACTCCTTCCCCATTCATGTGCACAGTCCCTGGAGTACCTCCAAATGTAGCTTGCTAAGACTGTGGATACTTTACTTCTGGAACTTCCTCAGGCACAGGCTCAAAGAAATTTGAGATGTAAGTCTCAAAGTGATCACGAGGTAAGTCCCATCCGCAAGCTTCCCATCTTGATCTCTCGCAGGATATTTTTGCCGATTACGCTTCGGAAGCACTCGATCCTAGACGTTAGACCGCCGGTGATGTGACTAGGCAGATCTTTAGCTTACCATCGCCACTCTCGATTACGGCCGAGAGTCCGATGAAGAACCTGGTGGCACTTGTGGAGATGGTGTAGCTTTTTCGTTGGATCATCAATCGCGTATAGCCGATTGGCCTTCGAACAGGAGGAGTACGCCTTGGTTGAAAGTATGCAGGTCCCGTGATATCCCGCCTCGCTCCTTGCTTATGTGCATCAATTATGGCATTCTGAATTGTATTTGTGAATACCTTGGATTGATCAATCATTGTTTGATGCATAGCCTTGGTCATCATGTCTTGAAGTCCTTCAGGATCGGCTGAGAAGGTGACTTACTTCGGTGTTGGCAAAGGATTCTTCTTGAAAACACCACTTTTAGTCTGACCGTATGATGCCAAACAAAGCTCCTCATAATGCTTCATGTGAGCCTCGAGCTCGGCTTTGTCTGAATCTTTCAGTTGATCCTTGGTGATGGGTTGAACGTTGTCCGGATCGACTTCAGAAGGACCAGTCTTCGTAGGCTTCATCATTGTTGACTTTTTTCGTGTCCCACTGGGCGTGCCAAAAGTGTGTCAACGCGAAAATAGGACGTCACCTCCGCGCGCGACACACGTGACTCCCCGGTCTGTAGCGAGGCGTGCCAGCCAATCTGACCTGTTGATTGACAATGGAAAATATTAAGGATCGGCTAGAGAATCGATGGCCTTTCAGCGACACGTGTACCAGTCAATCGGTCGGAAAAGCGAGATCGCCACTCGAAGCGACCGAGCGCGGATGCGATCGCGGATCGACGATCGTGACGTCAGCGCTCGAGTAGGTCGGAATCGGTTGCGGTGTTGAAAGCCGATAGGATCTAGATCGAGTGGATGATAATGATAACAGCTAAAACTACAAGAATTTGGTACGAAAACTTGTAGATCTAGCTAATATCGGTAAGGGTGAATAAAGAACTAGACGAAACCTCGTGATGCGCCCGAGGTTAAAGCCTAGGATTATTCGGTGAAATGGTACTCACAAGCTTGCCGAGATCGCGAGATGCAGCCGAACCCCGCACGGCGTTGTAGAAAAGAGAAAACGCAATGGCGAAGTCGCCGAAAAGTAGATGTCTGTAAAGGTAGATCTTTGTAAAGTAGATGCGTAAAAGTAAAGGGTTTGCCCGAGGCGGTTTGTTTGATATTGGTGTGTACACTTTTTCCGACCACGCAGGTCGCTATTTATGTCCCGAGGACAACCCGACTCCTAGCCGATTACGGTATCGCTTACTTGCATCTAAAGACAAAACTACTAAAATAGAAAATGACTCTCGCAGAGTCAAAGGCCTTCTAAAATCGACTCTTGACCCGTTGTCAATCGTGGACCCACCCGCCCACCATGCTTTCCTTTTGGCGTATTTCTTTTGAATACCGCCTCTTCTTTCCTCCATCGGCCGATCTTCTATTTGACCATCGGCCGATCGCTTTGACCAGCTGGCCCACCGTCAGGGTTGAATCCCTTTGACCATCGGCGATCCGTGTTGACCGTCTTTCTCTCCCTTCAATCGGTCGATTGTACTTTGTTTTCATCAGCTATTTCTCCTTATTCCTCTTTGACCTGTTTTTCCAAAAAACGGTGTCAGCGATCGGCCGAGGTCGATCGTCGGCGCTCCCGTGAGGACGACCGCGCGCGAGAAGCCAAGCCGCAACTCCTCTCCTCCCGTGACGGGTCGCAACGACCGGACGCCGCCCCACGATTGGTCCGGCCGGATCGCTCCGGCGGCGAATCACGGGCGCGGTCCCCGTGGCGGTCGCTCCGGGAGGAAGGGTGCGGTGCTCTATCACGGGCGCCATCTCCTTCCCGGCGCACCTCGACGAGCCCTTGAGTGGCGGCGCCGGCCGCCGTTGGACGCGGCGGAACTCCCGAGGTCGACGACGAGCAGCCCTCCGTTGGTTCTCCCGTCCAGTGGACCGCGGTCGCGGCCACCTCCTCTTCCTCGTCGTTCTCGTCGGAGGAGCCAGGCGGAGGCTCACGGTCCTCGTCAGAGGAAACATCCTCGTCGCCGGCGCGCCTCCGTCTCGCCCGGGCGTCGTTCCGGTTGCGCTTAGCAACCTCCGCCGCTTTCCACGCCTCGTGGCGGTCCTTCCGCCTCTTGAGCCTGGCTGCGGTGATGCGGTTCCGTGCCCTCTCCTCCGGCAGCGTGGCGCGGCCACCATCACGGCCCAGTTTCCAGCCAGTAGAAACGATATGTTAGCTGCAAAAAAGGGGAAAGAGGGCACGGCTAGACTGAACAAAGCAGTTAGAGGTGGACTCACCAAGACCACCGTACCCGCATCCGGAAGCATGGGGAGCAGGTCGGCCGGCAGCCACTCCGGGCCGGGGACGGCCCATCGCACCGCCGACCTCGCCCAGGGCAAGGGATCGGCGGTCACGGTCCCCACGAATGGGGCCCGTTCGGTGGTCATCTCAAATAGGCGGAGGGAGCACCGCTGCAATGGCACGATCCCCCTCGCCAGGTAGCCTCTGATCACGGCTGCAAGGTCCACGCCGTGCCCCTGCAGCACCTTGAGCGCCTCGAGACACCCAGAAAGCAATTTCTGGTGGTCCTTCTTCGGGGGCCCGTCCGACCAGCGTCCAGGGTCATGTCGTAGTAGCCGCCAGTGTAAACCAGCAGCGGGCACTCAGGGTCGTTCTTCAGGTAGAACCGCTCCGAATGCCAGCCGCTGTTCGAATCGGTGAGGGCCGACCGGTACTCCGACGACTGTTCGCTTGGCCGGCGCGCACCCGATTGTCACCCCTCATCCCGGAAGAGGTGCCGCGCCCACCCCAAGGTATCCCTCACACAGTGCCTCAAACGCCGCTAAATGTTGGACGCCGTTAGGGTTGAGGTGCTGGAGCTCGAGGCCGAAGGTCCACGAGCGCGGATGATGAACCGTCCACGGCAGAACCCGTGGTCGTGGAAGGCGACGAATGAAACCACATACCCCGGTGGCGGCTGTGGGAAGTCCTCAAGCTTGGGTTTGATCCACTCCCGCGCATCGGTCGCGGAGCAGCCCGCATCAAGAAGACCGGTCACCGCGAGGGAGATGATGGAGCGCTGCCAGTTCGACATCACCGTGCGTGAAGAAGGCTGGGGACGGCGGCGGGAGACTTGAATATGCTGAGTCGCACGCTGGGCCGGACGGCGGGTGCGCAAGGAGAAAGAGACGGAAGGAGAGGATGAGATGGCAATCAACCCCGCCTTCCCGACTTAAATGGGGAAACGCAGGTCGGTTGGGGGCAATTCACTGCTCGGGCCCACTCATGGGTAGCAGGGGAGCGTCCCGCCCAAGCGCTCTCTCTCTCTCTCTCTCTCTCTCTCTCTTTCCTTCGTGTACGTGAATCCTGCCAGGCCTGACACCCTAGGAAAAGCAACCTCGCCCGGGCGGCCCGGCCGGCTGATCGGTTGACAAGAAGTGAGGGATCACATCAGAGGAGAAGGATTCCCCGACCTATCGTCATGGTAAAAAGGTAAAAAGCGCGCCCCCAGCTCCGAGCCAGGAAGCGGCCATGTGCCTCGACCTAAGCACACGTCCCGGCCAGATGGCGGGATGGGCAGAACCATGTGCCAAGACGTCGTCGACGAGGTCTGGAATGACTCGTTGCGGTCATCCGCAAAGGTGCGAATTAAAAAGGCCTACGGCCGAGTTTCATTACAGAAAGAGAAGATACAAGGAGGAGGTGCCGATCACGAAGGATTGGCACCTGCCTCGAGGCATACGCCTTACTCCGCCGGAGGATCCGCCTGGCCGGGGGAGTTCGCCTCCTCGGAGCCGCCCTCCGACTCGCTGGACTTGTCCAGACGGTACGCTCTGTGTCGCCGCCGCAGCCCTCGAGGAGGGCGTCGATGTCCACCGACGGGAGGATGGCGTCGGCATTGGTGTTGAAGTACAAGGCCGTCTCCTAGTGCCTCCGCGGCCTCGTCCCCCGGGGCCACCCCACGGGGATCGTGCCAATGGACCGGTCTAGGTCCTGGAGGTTCGCGGCGGCAAGACCGTACGTCACCCCTGGTGCACCCCCGCGGTAACCACCGCATGGACGCAGTCCGGGAGCGCACGGAGCCTGTCGTGCAGCAGCGTCGGCTCGAGCCGCACCGCCGTCACGGCAACACTAGCGGCGTCGCGGAGGTGGCCGTAGACGAGGCGAAGATCGGCGAGCTCCCGCTGCGCCTGCTCCGCCTCCGAGGCGCGCAGGCGTGCAACCTCCTCCGAGGCGCGCAGGCGTGCAACCTCCTCCTGACCTGCTCGGCACCAGAAGAGGGGTGTCACGGACCACGATGGATATACAACGAAAGAAGAACGAAGACAAGGGCAAGTGACTCACCGGCAGCCCGGGCATGCGCGTCCCCCTCGGCGTCCTGCGCAGCCTTGAGCTCCCGCCGCCCCTCGGCGGCCACGGCGGTGACGGCCTCTGCGCGAGCTCGGCTCGCCTCCAAGAAGGCGGAGCATCTGGCCGGCTGCGTCCACTGGGCTCGAGCTCGGCGGGTCAGCCCCGGTAGGAGCGTCATCCACGACCCGCCTGAAGAACAGCCGGCGCAGACGGGCCTGCACCGAAACCTGGCACCGGCGGGGCCGGGGGGATCGCAGCACCAGGCGCACCACGGGCCCCGATCCAACGCGCCATCTGCGCGCTGTCGCCCGCGGCCTCCTGCTGCGCCACCCGACGAAGCACGGGTGGCGCCCTCGCCGACGAGTCGAGCGAACCCTCCGCCGAGCGCTTCTCACCGGCCATACGAGCGTCGGGGGTTTCTGGGAAGGACGAGGCCTCCGGTTGGAATGAGGGATGAGGAAGCAGTGGGGCAGTGCGAGCGGGAGGAAGAAGGAAGACAAGAGGTGCGTTCGCTCCGAGCCTTCCCCGGGTTTTATAGTCGTGCAGCGCCCCGTGCGCAGCGGTTACCCAGAGACGAGGAGGCGCTCTCTCTTGCTCTTCACCTTCTCTCTCTCCTCTCTCTGCTCTTCAATTCCCCATCACTCCGCCGGCCTCGGGCCACGATGCCCACCAACCTTGGGAAACCCCAAGGGTTTTCCCCCGACCTAATGGACGAAGATGAATCGCTTGGCGGGATTCGAAACGGGCGTCAAACACGCAGAACGGGCGTTAATGTTAAAAGGACAAGGGGACAACTGCATTTATGTGAAGTCCTGAGTTCTAAGGTACAAGAAGGCGGCCAGACGGGCCGTGAACAAGTATCGTAACATAAAACACCGCCGGCATGGCGGTGTTGCGCTTCCCAGCAGGTCGATTGAAGGAGCACCTCGCTGGACTCCCACAAACATCTGACGCGGCAGGAGACTCCCTGCGGGGACCAGGAAGATGGTCGGCGCCTCCACCGCGACTACCAAGACCCAGGAAGAGGACCAAGTTCCTGGGGCCGCACCCGAACAAGCTGCCGACGAAGCATCGCTCCTCAGGGAGCAGCCTCATCAGAGAAGCTTGTTCAGGGACGACTTGGTGTCCTGCTGCTCCGACAGCACTCAGGGAAGCGACCCCGGGTGCACCACAACAGGCTGCAGGAAGCGGCGGTGGTGACGCGGGCTCAGAGTGGCGGCTCGCCTCGGTGCCCCCTCCCCTGGCACTCGACCCCCATGTTGCCGTGGGAGCTCGAGATGTAGGACAGGAAAGGGCTGCCAAGAGCGTGCCTCCCTGTTCGCTGAACTCCCACCAACATCAAGAGGCTTGAAGGACGGCACTACACTCAGGGGGACGAACCCCCCACTACCGGAGAAGTAGCTGCTTTCTTTCCCTCCTCATGTGACAACCATGGAGTATCACTGGGACGAAGCGGAGCTCCTTTTATAGGGTAGCAGCGCCCCAACCACGTGCGAGGCACGGTGGACGCGGCTTAGCTTACAAAACAAGCTAAAACGGCCACCCACCCGCCGCGGTGCATTTGAAGGCCGCTACTGGTCACATCGGCAGAGGCCGGCCACAGTCCCCCGTGAGGCTGGGTCAAATCCACCGTCCGGCCACGACGGCCTCAAAAGGCGAGCCAGTACTCGCAATGGCTAAAAAATCACCCCGTGGCAGAGTTCTCGACTCTACCACGGGCTCGGGGGCTACACTCGGCGAGTGCGCTCGCGCGCCCCCACCGGACTGAAAAAGGAAAACAGAAGCTCGACCTCTCTGATCCTAAGGGAGGAACCTGTCTCTTCCCCCTTAGGCTCGGGGGCTACTGAAGAGGGGGAAAACCGGGAGTAATCATCTTAACCCCTAAACCCCCGAATCAGGAAGACTAATGGTGGGCTGCGCCAGCAGGGGCCTAACACCGACTGCCGGTGAGGCCTGGCCCAGCTCCTTTTCGTTAAAGAATAGCAGATCGGCCCCCTTCGCGGAACCACCTCCAACTCAAGCAGCCACCCCGGCTACCTTGACGAGCGGCTCCGCCTTGCACGACTTAAGGTTCCTTCCGTCATAATCCGTCGGCCGGGGCCCCCCAGGGGAAGGCTGCGACGTGGTGGATGCTGCCCCGCGCCGCATGGGACGTCGGTGCGCAGTGGCACGCGGAACCGCCTGTCGGAGGTCGTAATGAAGAGATTTTTCCCGTGGCGGGCGCCCGCGCGTCCCATCACCGGATCGAATAAGGTCAAGCGATGACGAATCCTTCGCCTGCGAGACATCGAACAACGAGACCCGACCCAGCGGCTATCAGAGAGAAGGTCGGGGCTTGCAAGGGAAGCCCCGACCTAACGTGACTAGCGTGCTCACGGGTCGAGAAGCCGCTCGGGGGAGCCGTTACCGCCTACGGAGGCTACCACGACTAGTGCAGTGTACGACGCCAACGGGAGACGAAGGCCCACGACGTGGCAATCGCTCCAAAGACCATCCTAGCCCTTGAAAACCGGCCCTCCTTGAACTATAAAAGGAGAGGCTAGCACCGTAAATAGGGGAGACAAAGAACACAACCGAAACAGAGATCGAACAACACACTCCACACCCACTGAACGGGCACCTGCTGCTCTCATCCACTCACAGAGACTTGGGACCCTTTCCCTCTCTCGACCTAAGCTTGTATCCCCTACTACAAGCCCCTGTGGTCATATAGAACACTTTTACACTAGACGTAGGGCACCCCCTCGGAGCCTGAACCAGTGCAATCCCGGTGTCTCTAAGCCCAACCATCCGGATCAGACGCACGAACATACCAAAAATTATTGCCGGTGGTATCAAACCCCGACACTCGTTTCCCTTAATACGAGACATCTTCTTCTTATATGATGTGGCAGTGCTCTGCCTTTATTTAAAAAACAACTAACTCCAAGAGACTAGCTATCTTAGCTTGATAAGCTAAAAAAATGAAAAAAAAATCAACAAAAACAGCATTCCAACAGACTAGCCAAACACCCCGCTAGCTATCCTCGCTAGCTAAACTTGTGCCTTCGCTAGCCAAAGATGGCTAGTGCAGTAGTGCCCTCTAGTAGCTATCCTTCGCGGCCCCACAACCTCCCGCGCGTAGCTGACACATGGGCCTAGTTGTGGGATGACTAATCATTTTAGCTAGTCCGTTAGAAGAAGAGGAAATATAGAGGAAGAATACTAGCTAAATGACTAGCTAAATGTGAATTTAGCTAGTCTAATTAGTGAGTCTCTTGGAGTTGCTTAAAGAGCTAAATGGTTAGCTAGAATTTAACTAGTCATTTAACTAGTGTGAGTGTGTGACTTATTTAGTCTTTTGGAGATGCTCTCTCAGAATGGTGGTACTCCCTCCGTCCCAAAATTAATGCAATTCTAGGACCAAATGTCGGTGCGGAAAGTAGTCCTGACACTAACTAATAAGTTACGCTGTGATCAGCTTCTCGATGGTCGGTGCAAACGACAACACAGGGGACACAAGTTTATCCTGGTTCGGCCGGGGCGTACGTCCAGCGATGGTGTGCTCGAGGCACTATATTGCGTTACCGTGGTGCTTGCGAGAGGAGCTACAAGCGGGCGGGAGAGGCCGGACCTCCGTGTCCCCGAGGTTTTGATTGAGGCGAGTGCCAATATCGTGGTGAAAGCGCGTGTGGATCGGTGCTCTCCGTCGTCCCCGGCGGCTGCCCTCCTTTTATAGGCCAAGGAGGAGGCGGTTTCTGAGCGTCTTTGCTTCTAGCTACGTGTGATGGCATGGCGGGCGGTGCAGCAGTGGGCGGCCGTCTGGCGAATCTTGCTTGGCGGGCGTCATGGCGTGCCACATATCCGTCAGAGCGGCTTGAGGCGGCGTAGGAGCTTCCCGTGGTCGTCGTCCGTCCCACCACTCGAGGTCGGCCGCGAGAGGTCGTAAGGGGAGCCTGGCCCGCGGGCGTGGCGGTGTCTTGTCGCCTGCACTCCAGCGTCGAGATGGCGCCGCAGTGCGAGATGGCGTCGTGATGGCGGGATGGCAGCGCGGACCGACGGTGGCGGTGGCCGTCTCACGGTCCGGCGTCATGGCGCGGCCCGGCGGCGTGAGCGGCGTCGTCCCCTTCGAGGGTTCCCCATCTTCGAGGGTGCGGCGTGTTGGCCGTGACGAGTGGGTGGCGCATGTCACGGCGACAGCCTTGCCACACTGATGAGTGGGGATGGCCTCACCGGGAGAGTTGGCGAAGGATATGATTCCGGGCGTGTCGGAGGGCACGCAGCGTGGATTCGTTTTGACCGGGCACCGAGCGGCGCCCTCGAGCAAGGCGAGTCCCGCCGGCGACAAGCCCTCGGCGGAGTCTCGTGGCCGCGCCTCGGAGCGGAGTTCGCCCGGTGGGTTGGCTGCAGTGGGCCCCAGGCCGTGACTATCTTGGCGTGTTTTAGGTTTGTGGATTCGTTTGTGTTTTATTTTTTGCGAAAGTGAATGGGTTTCCCCCGGTTTTTTAGAGGACCCTTAGGGCTGTCCCCGACACCAAACATGCAAAGTAATGTAGTAGATGTAAAATGATCAAATTGCCCTTTGTTTTTTATGAGAAAAAAAATCTAGACATTTACTTGTCTTTTGTGTGAGAAACTTCTAGAGTCCCTTGTCTTATCTATTTGGTTAGCCAAAGTTGCAATTTTTTTTTTACAAAATTCGAATCTTTAGAATTGCATTTATTTTGAGACGGAGGGAGTAACTACCTACTTATCTGGCAGTTGAGAACTATTTTTGCAAATTTTGTTAGACACGTGCAAAATCGTAAAACTTAAAAAAAATGCTGGCTCGGCCCGTCGACTGCAATATCCATTTCACGCCAAGAAACACACGATTACGCCAAGAAACACACGATTCTGACCCGGACGGAGTTGTTCTCAAGAGAGCCAGGGTACACGAGGCTCCAGACTTCCAGAGAGACCATCGTTGACCGCACCCAGATTCAGGATCTCAAAGGGAAAACCCACATACATCCACAGTCCATAATTCTCCAGACAACGGAACTCGACCCGGTTGTTGTCCAAACAAAAAAAAAACTCGACCCGGTAACTTGTACAGCCCAACTGCACAACGCAAGTTCTAGGGTGGCCGACACACGAACACACACCACCTCCAACCCCGTTCAGGTTCAACGCGCGCGCAGATACTACGCAACACAAAGCACCTTTCTTACAACAAAGACGGGCAAACACCGCTCATGCCCATACAGCTGCCTGATCTACCGGGTTCAGCCGTTCAGTAGGCGTGGTTGGAGAGGATGGCACGGCCGGCGCGGTGCGGGTGGAGGGCGCAGGCGCAGTGCACGGAGGTGAGGCTGAGGCACCCGCTGATGTTGAGCGAGTGCCGCTCCGGGCACGTGTGCAGCGCCGGGAACGAGTCGCACACGGCCTGCACCGCTGGCGGCGTCAGCGCCGTGCACTGGCTGATGTTCAGGCTCGCCAGTCCGTCCCGCTCCCGGTCCTTGCCGCTCTTCGCCGCGTCCCAGCCCCGGCGGCCCTGGCTCCTCAGGCGGCTGTTCGCTGCCAGCGAGTACATGGCGCGGTCCGTGATGTTCTGGCAGTAGTACAGACCCAGCGAACGAAGGTGAGGGCAGCCGTTCGCTAGCGCGACCACGCTCTCATCTGCATGCAGAACAGATCAAGCCAAGAGTCAAGTTCCAAGGCAACATCCCCTGACCAGTGAACAACATTTGGCCTAGCAGAACACTCTCTCCAAGAAACCAACGAAGTCTTGCACAAATTCAAATCAACCAAACACTGATAGAGACAAACATTGAAGAATTACTACCTGTTATGAGAACACAGCCACACAAGTCCACAGCCCTGAGTTCAGGGCATCCTGACGCCAAGCTCGTCACTCCCTTGTCAGTGACGCCATCGCACCAGCCCAGGTTCAACGATTGCAGCTGGCTACAGTTACAGGCGATGGCCTGCAGTGTCGAAAGAACAGAGATCAACACAAGCTCCCGCAACCAATGCTACAGCAACTGAAGTACCTGTAGTGCTCTATCAGAAGCTGCCCTCACACACCCGCACAGATTCAGGCACTTGAGATCCTTGCACTGGCTACTGAGGAACACTAAAGCAGCGTCACTGAAATTGGAACACCCGCTGATGTTGAGCCTTGTGAGGTGAGGGCACCCATGCGCCAGAGCATACAAGGACCGGTCACTAAGCCTAAAGCTTCTGCTGAGGTCCAGCTCCCGCAGATCATGACAGTAGTTCGCCACAGCCTCCACACCACTGTCTTCGAGCTGAGGTTTGATCTGCCGTAGAGATAGAACTTGCAGCTTCGTGAATTTGTGAGCAAGTGATATCACTAAGTTATTCATGTGGTCCTGGCACCTGAAAATGACACTTCCCTTTGTCAATAAACAATTTTCCTTCCAAGACACCATTAAAAAAAGACCCTAGGAACTGTACTGCAGTAGCAGTAAACCAATACTCTATTTGTAGCAAAACAAGAAACTGCAGCACAGAATATGAAAAAATCTAAGCACAATATATCTCTTAAAAATTCGTTAGTCTATAAGTATGCTGTCAAGGTTATATGGAGGCATATCATTATATGCTGCTTTTGTTATGTCAGAAGAACATCTGCACACCAGTTCTTTTTAATGGCAAAAGTTATGTCAATGAGTGAATATAAAACCATGAACCAACAAACTAGAATTAGCATTTCAACATGCCATGTATGATCCACAACGAATATTGTACCGTACTTCAATTGCCCATAGTGCACACAGAATGGGAAGCCAGCAATCAGGATTGTTCAAACAAGTTGTCAAACTATGTACCATATGTGATGTTAGCCCATAGTGCCCACAGTCCACAGAACAAGAAACAAGCAACCAGGAATTGTTCAAACAAGTTGTCAAACTTTGTACCATGTGTGATGTATCACATTTATGGCTTCATTTTTCACGTGTGTATAACATAATCAACTTCATTCCAAACAAAACGGAACATGGAATTCTCAAGCTTGCAGTCATCATCATATGGTTGAACAGCAGCAATGAGTATTTGCGCCAAACAAGAAACAACAACAAAAATAAAGTGATTTGATGTATAGCAAGGTCTCCTAAAAAAGCAACCCATAGCCATAGGATGGATACAAGTTGCAGAATTAGCAAAGCAGCTGCAGTAGAACACTATGACCATATTCAGATTTGAAACCCATGTGAAACTGAAGACAGCATAACAACTAATCTACTACTGTATCCAAAATCCATGGTATGGGAAAATCTCTATTCTTAAATCAATATTTGATTCTGAAGATAAACACACGTCAAACTAAATAGGACATGACTGAAAGGAAAACTTCTTTACCATGATAGTGAAAGATTTGCAACTCCCCAACCTAAGGCGTCACGCCATCCCGTGCATACACCAGAGGCCACGATGACCATCCTGTCATCTCCAACTAAAGACATAATCCGCAGGAGCAGCTCCATGGGAAGGTCTTTCCAACCTGTCAAGCTGGTTTCAGTGCCACCATTCTGAGCCTGCCTACTCTGCACACCACTATAAACCATAAGAGTACCGAGCAAATTGTTCAATTCCCCTCTCGGTGGCTTCGTGCTATCCATAATCTGGTGCTCTAAGATAATTGAGCTGATCCTTCTCTGAGACTTGAAAGGCAACCTGAACCTGCAATCATAACAAAAATAATTAAGAGACCTTCACTGAACTTGTCATAGAACATTTACAAACTAAGAAGACTGTGTAGCTGTAATTAGCAGTAACTTTGTCTTAGATGCTTGCAAAATAACAGCTACAAGATGCAGTATGCGCAGGAGGTCAGAGTGAAATCCCCAATGATAAGGTTATATCACTTATATACTAAACAAACCAAGCCAAACCAAAAGAGAATAACATTAACACGCAGATGCAGGCTTGCACGACTAGAACATGATCAAGGATCTAAACATCGATTGCTCAAAAGACCGAGATCTTCAGGAGAGCACTTCTGAAGTTTGTAAAACTAAAAGGAGCAAACTTATTATAAATAGTTGCATATCAGGATGGCAATTGGCAAATAGCCAATAGGCAATCTTCTGGCAAGCGCACAAAGAGTGTGTCGCAATGAGAGACCGTTCAGTGTAAGATGGGTTTGGTCTGAAAGCCTACTGAAAGGAAGTCTGAAACGCATCGAAGCTAAAATGTAGAAGAAACGGCAAGTGTAAGGCAGCACGGCATATGCGCCGAACCCTTCTTTCGGCAAAGTACCGAAATTTCCGGCAAAAACATCGAAGACGTGCTTTGCAACGCAACGTTCAACAAACCAAAACAGGAAGCCATGGTTCGGAACTTCGGATGATTGGAGGCCGCCTGGGGGAGCAAATCCGCCATAGCCGTCGACAAATCCCAAATCCTTGGGGGTGAATGGTGACAAATCCAGCGCAGACAGCATAGGGACCCACTGCAAGTATCCGAATGAGAGGAATATCCAAGAAAACAACACCAAATCCCCCGGCGTTCGTTGCAGAGCTGCAGTAGCTTTCGCGCACAGACAGCCACACAAAAGGCCACGATACTACTGGTGAAAAGGGCCATAGATAATAGATTCACCCCGGAGCCCCAGAAACCTACGGCGGAAGTAGCCTCAGAAGGCGATCTCAGCATCCGGAGCAGGAATCGCAAAACAAAACCAATCGATCCGATTTCTTTCAATCCAGCACAGAGAAGGAGGCGCGAGCTTGTGATTCCTGCTCACCTAGTAGTACGAGAAGAAGCGAAGAAGCACTGGAGCCTGCCTAAAATATCTCCACCCCGAATGGCGACGGAGAAGGCTCGGGAAGATGTAGCTTCAAGTCGCAGTTTGTGAACTGGCGACTGGGTTGGGGACGGGGCCGGGCGGGGGGTTCTAATAGCAGGCGGCGGGCGGACACCAACGGGAGGCTCGAGGAGGGCGACGGGTTACGTGGCGGGCGGGCGTCGGGGCCGGGCACGTGTGCGGTGGCGTCGAGAAGGCGACGTGGGGTGGGGGGCCCGGGAATTTTACGTTTAGACCCCTGGTTTCGTGCTCTCCGGATGCGGGACGGGAAAACGGGAGGAGAGAGCGCGCCGCCGCGGCCCGGAAGGAAACGTCTGGAAGGATTCGGTTCCCCTCTGCGGGCTTTGCCGTTAGTTTCCAAGGGGCCGGGCTTGGGCTCCCGCCCGGCTCCAAATGGCGAAGGGCCGGGCCGTGTATGGGCTGGGCTGGTTTGGTTTCTCCGCGATGTTTCTCTATTGCTTATTATGAATTATCATTATTTATTTTCTTCCTTGATGGATTTTATAACATTAAATATTTTATCCTACGCTTAAATTGAGACGATAATTGTCATTATCCCAAAATTAGGACATGCGAATTACAATGACCACTTTAAGGTAGCAATGTAGCATTAACAAATAACAACTTTGATACCAATATATTGCACTTCTTTAACTATTACCACACATGAATATGCTTTTTTTTACACAAGAATGGTTAAAGTGAGTCAAGGAATCTTTATGATCAGGCCTAGTATAGGAGCTAGGATAGGAAAAGAGACGAAGCCAATAACACATCAAATGCAAGGATAGAAGTGTATTAGCATTTTCGCAGGGTTTAAAGCAAAAAAATTTAACACTTCATTAATAAATCTTCTAAGTTTAGGGGTATCCTTATTCCCACAACGCTCCAATCAAGTTTGGCATCCTCCTATAATATTTGCTTTGCACGTATACTACTCCCTCCGGTTCCATATTAGAAGTCGTTTAGGACAGCGATACGGTCACCAAAGCACAAATTTTGACTTCTCTTTTATATAAAAATCTTTATTGAAAGTTATATATGTATATTCTTATGAAAGTAATTTTCAAGACAAATCTATTTATATGATTTTCACATTTTCAAACTCAACGACTTAAAAGTTATTCATGATTTATATTCCCAATGTTTGACTCAAACCTTGTCTAAAACGACTTATAATAAGGAACCGGAGGGTGTATGCATTGCATCCCAACTTTTATCTGATGTTTTCTGCCGCTTATCTATCGATGTACTCCATCTGTTCTAAATTACTTGGCATTTTGACATTTTTAGTTACATTTCTTTTGCTACGTATGTAGACATAAATAGTGCATAATAAAACGAATGTATCTAGAATAGTCAAAATGATAAGTAATTTGTAACGAAGGGAGCAGTTATCTTGATTGAGCTCGGTATCATCGTTATCTCTGTTCCTGTGATTCTTTAAAGCACGGCACCTGTAATTGTGTTGACTCTTAAATATTTTAGTCTATCTTTACCCTCAACGATCAAACAACCTTTGCTTAATTTGGGACGCGAATTACCATTATCCCAAAACTGAGACCCGAGTTATACTTAATTCTGGATGATTTTGAGAAATAAAATTCTCGAATACACAAGAGAGTTGCACATCGTATCAAGCAGAAGAAATCGAGAATATTTGTTACAACATAGAGCATGATCTTGAATTCTATATCTTATCATATCATTCTCGACATGAATCTGGACATGTATGCATTATAAGCCCATACTTCTATATGGCAACAAAAGTTACTCCTCAAAATTAACGTTCCATCTGATGTTTCTCCCTGCCTCTTATCTAGTTATCTCGATCGTGCTCGGTATCATCGTTATCACCGTTCCGTAATTCTTCAAAGCACGGCACCTATAATTGTATTGCCAAAAGGTCCACATAACCTAAAGCTGAGGCCATCCGAAGAACCGTCTAAATTCAATGAACTGAGATCAGACTGCATGAGGCCAATCACACCTTTGGGTTGATTGATTGATCGCTAGAGCCAAGCGACACCGGCAGTTCTATCCTGCTCCCTAGTGGCCACTGTCACTCACCACTCAACACTCACTTTTCCTCAACCCCAAAAAAAAAAAAAAAAAACTCACATGCCTATTGGTTAGCTTGACCTTGCCAATCAGAACTATTCCCAAAAAAATGTCAATAACTTATTGGTTAGATTTTGTTTGCAAATGCTCGTCGTTTGGTTTTACACAGTATAACATTTTCAACTAAGACAAACAGCATATTGCCTTATTAGTCAGAGTTAAAAAAAACGACGTTAATTAAGGAGAGGAACCAAGAGAGAACAATTTATAATAAGATAAAGTAATTTCGCTGACAATCCGATCCAGCACATTATACTGCACTTACCTCCAGATAGAAACGCAGCCGCGAAATGGGATCGCAGAAATATACACGCTAGTGCCAGCGCACTTGTCTCCTGCACCTGCACTGGCCAGGAACCTAGCCACGAACATAGCCCAGAGTGGCCTTCACCCGCTCGACGATCTCAAAAAGCTGGACAGGCAAGAGCGTACAAAAGCCAACGCGCTGATAAAGAATAAGATCACCAGCATCGCAGAAAATTAGTAAACTAGTAAGTAAACCAATTGCATGGCATCTTTTCATGCGACTATGCGAGATGACAGGCACAAGCACGCATTATATTTGAGCTCTTTTACGATTAGGGCTGGACCGTGAGCCAGAAACTCGTGAGCTGGCTCAACTCGTTCATAGCTCGGCTCGATTAATTTTTTAACGAGCCGAGCAACTAGTTTTGCTCGTTTTGTTAACGAGCTGGCTCGAGCCAGCAAGTAACTAGATAATTCTAATTTCAATATAGAAAACTGAGCTATCAAAGTTGAGCTGAGCCATTGAAGCTATGCCAAACCTTTCTAGGTGCTACATGTGTGACTAATTTTATCATTTACAACTTTATAATTATTATTTTTAAAAACTTTACATATGCTCAGAGGTTAATTTTAAATTTACATACAACTTCATAAGCTAACGAGCTCGAGCTACTAACGAGCCAAGCCGAGCCAGCCTTTTTGCTCGTTTTGTTAACGAGCCAAGCCGAGCTGGCTTGTTACCTTAACGAGCCAGACCGAGCCGAGCCCTATTTACGATCCACAATACTATTAAGTGGCATTACGGAGTAAAACCAATTTTTTTTATTTAGATTTTTCTTTTTTTTCCCTCTCCCCACTCAATTAAGAAAGATACGATAAACTTCAACAATGGGCATTTTACATATTTCCAATTATACCATATACTACCCATACTACTCATACATACTACATACACTACAATTTAAGATTTTTAGCAGTATACAATTACTCTCAACCGTCTATGTTTGTAAAAAAAAAAGGCGATCTTTGAGTATGTATTGCTGAAGGCAAACAAGCATTATTTTTTACGAACTTTCAGTTTCTGCATCGTAAGATGCACATGGATTAACAAGCGTGGTACTTACTCTTGCTACCACCTGTTTTGGTGCATGATGCTACCTACAAAACATCCAGTATGGCATAGGCATACCAACATTTAAAATTTGTGAGATGTCCTCTGAATGCGACAGGCTGATTCTCAAATGTGATCCAGTTATATCAGTGATGAACTTTGACGTATAGGAGTATAGGACTGAAAAGTCCTATATGTAAATGAATAATATTTGCCCGAAAAATACTTGTTCTTCTGGCTACGGATTGCTAGCTTGCAAGATGGGAAAGGCAGTGGCGTCGATCTGCAGGGTACATGAAGGCACGGCAGGGTGAGGGATTATTTACCCTAGCAGGGGCCTCCCCTACTGTATTTACCTAGCACTTTACCCCAGGGCAACATGTCAGTTGTCAAGAACAGGGTGATCAGATACTTGCGCTGTCAGCAATTTTTTGTTTAGTCCCTGAAGGAAGGTTTGGTATTAGTTAGATGTGATTCAGACCCACCGAAAGCTGAGTTCTGTCGGCTCCTATTTGTAAAAATATCGGATAATTTTCAACCTTAGCGGAATTGTTTGTAATTTTTTTTCAGGGGAAAAGAGTGATTCCTTGTAAGCATTAAAGCTGTGGCAGAGCATGAGCCTTACTCATATTTTGTCATTCAGATTCCTCAGCTGAAAATACTTTAACTGAAATCAGCTTCAGCTTCACACAACCAATAAAATTCAGTTTTGCAAGGTTTCGCAGTAGTGAAGGAAACCTCCTTTTCTTGTACAGACTGCTATCCTTTGCAGGTTCTTTAATGGCGGTACATGCAAAACATGCTTTTCTTTCCAGTCAGAAGGCATCTGATCCCCTCCAAATCCAAATGCAAATCGCGGGAACAGTTTGGATGGCTAATGATGGTCAAGAATTCTCAGGCTTTCCCCTCAACAGAATGATGGTTTCATTGCCAACTTGCAGAGGCAGAAAAAAAAGGACGGCTGATAGCAACCCACAGGTCCATTCGTTGCCTATAAGTATGATTGGAGGACCCCCATAGCTTTCATAAGCTCAATTTTGGTAGAAAATCAATAAATTGAGGTCATAAAAGAAGTGTCAAGATGAGTCAATGTTTCGTCATATTTAGGAAAATTTTCTGCCCTTGAACTACGTAGCTTACATGCAACAAAAAATAATGCGCTTGCTTTGAGTCATAAACATCACTCAATCTGCTGGTACATGTTGAAGTGCTGAGCAATGTCATGAATAGTGTACTCTAGTTAACAAGGCAGCCCACGCAAAGGTGGCCACACAACCCAGCTTACTCATCTTTCACATCCTGAAGTCCCCAATTCTTCAACAGCTAGTCAGCTACACAGTGACTGTACATGTTTTGAGGGAAAAAGACTGAAAGGACAGGAGAGACGAAAGGATAACACTTCAAAAAAATGGAATTTCAACTACAATGATAAGAAAGCAGAAACAAAAATGATCGAAGTAATTCCCCAGGTACAGTTTTATGGGTAGAAGAAGCAAACAGAATAAGGGTGCGGAATAGGCAAAAGAGAGCAAAAAGCCAAGAAGTGTTATAGTACCACCAACGAGAATGTGAATACGGATTTGAGTTTACTTTGTCCTGGTGGCAATCCAGCACATATACTTATTAGTCAGCGCAAACCACAAAATCCCCTTGTATTACTACCTCACTTCATGAAATGTGGGATGAATTGTCGTGACAGATCCCTGATATGCTCATTTTCTGTCTCAATAAGGCGAACGACCTGATTGCCAGAGACAAAGTTAACTTGTGATAACATTTTAAGCTAGTATCAATCAACATTATACCATAATACCAGAGATATCGAATAATTTTCGAAACTCACCTCTCCCATAGAAGGCCGCTGCGCTGGGTTTGCCCTGACACAAAGATATGCAGTTTTTGCTAGATGATACAACCCATATGTATCATATGTATCTTTGATGCGCTCATCAATTAGTTCGTGAAGTGCAAGGCTCTCTACCAATGGCTCTGCCTGAAAAATATTCGTGTGTTGGAAATTGAACTGTGCAGATGTACTGTAAGCACACAGACTGAAATTTAAGCAGAATTCACTCAAGTTTAGATATAAGCCTATCTTAAATTCATGGGGATGGGAGATGGAAATTGATTCTGTACATCGTCGTGATATGTTTCTAATGTGCAACTAATAATTAACAAGGTGAACATGCCATAAGAAGAATACCCATTGCAGTATATGTGTGCACTGCCCTTCATATTCATCAAGCACCTTTTTACCAGATATTAGCTGGAAAAGAACAATCCCAAAGGCGTAGACATCTGTTCTGACAGAAACCATGCCATATTGAGCATACTCAGGTGCCAAGTATCTGATGGACATGGCAAGAAATCACAGAAATAGTCAGAAAAACAGGGTATCATAGAATGGGAGAACTAGTTGATACTGTGACAGGATTAGAGTTTGTCCAGACCCTGATTGGCCCAGAATCCTTGTCTCGATGGAGTCATTGCCAGCCTTCCATTTTGCAAGTCCGAAGTCACCAAGCTGTGAAAGGTATGCTTATTTAATAATGCAGAAGACGTTTGCATCTCGACATGTAAAGGTAAGAAGCCTATTCCATATTACCATAGGAACAAAGTCATGTGTCAGCAATACATTGCTTGGACGCAAATCCCGATGAATGATTGAACCAGCACGACACTCCTCGTGCAGAAACCGCAGCCCTTTTGCTATACCGATAGCAATAGCATGCCTCTTGTGCCACTCTAGTAAGCTTGCCGACTTGTCTGTTCCCACCAAGTAACAAGAGCAAAAGTCAGAGTGCCATCATCACTATATGAATTCCTTTTAAGCATATCAACCAAACACATACCGAATAAATGCCACTCAAGGGAATTGTTGCATATATACTCGTACACCAAGATGTTGTAGCTTTCTTTACAGCAGTAACCAAGCAACATAATGATATTCCTGTGCCGGGCAAAACTGAGAACTTGCACTTCCGAGAAGAACTCAGTATAGCCCTGTGTGCTTGCTTCTTTGCGCAACTTGGCTGCAATGGCTTGACCATCCTTGAGCTGGCCCTTGTACACATGCCCAAATCCACCCTCACCCAGCAAATTCTCATTTGAGAAGTCCAAAGTTGCAGCTTGAATCTCTGAGAATGGAAATTTCATGGATTCCTTTATGTAAAGGACTGATTTTAGACCACAGCCAATGCACAAAACCGGCCTGGCCGATGAATCATGTTGGGAGGTAATTTGTTCTTCGTATTTTCCTAGAAGGATTACAAGACCACACATCGTGTCACTGCATATGACATAGCACATGTACATGGCCATGTAACATCAAATAAATGGTAGCTGCCAGCAAACTGCAATTATTCTTTTATTATTGAGAAAATATTAAATAAATTAAGAGTTCCATATGAATTAGTTACCATGACCACAAGGACTACCAATAGTTTTCTGTTTTCTATTGTCTGCACTGTCTGCTGTAAAACATTTTTTTTTGTTATGGTTTCATGAAGAAAAGTTATCTTACCATTATACAGGGATTGGGTATCGTCGATTGTGAGAGATGTACCGCTGAAGTATGGCATACTGCATGCAGCCACGCTGGAGGTCTCGTGGATATCATGGTTGGTTAGAGAGGCAAAGTAGCTTACAGGCGAGGACATGTTTGGCACCCTGTGAGTAGCGTTCAGTGTCTCTGAACTCAGATCCATTGTGACTGTGAAGCGTTGCAGGTCCTTCACTTCAGCTGTGCTTTTGCTTGATGGGTTCGACCATATTGGCTTCAAGGTTTGCACTTGTAAGTGGTCCTGAAATGCCGCAACTTTGCAAGCTATATGCTTTTCTAAGTGCCTGAAATCTCTCCTGAAGTGCCTGTAAAATTTATTCTAAATTCAATATTACGTCAAGTAACCTAAGATATGGGCACTAAAACTTTCATTCAGGGTAGTCTGTCATAGATGTTTGAATCAGAAATGAATCAAATTATGCACAAACCTATCTAGGACAACCCAAGCAGCTTTGCTGGAGTTTACTTCATGGATGATGACAATCTTTGCAGGTGCTCCAGGGGTTACCTTGAGGGACACAGTAATCTGATACAAAATTTCGAGTTTCAGAATGTAGCGAGTGTATCAAGGTTGCTAATGTAACTAGTAAATCACTTTGTTATTCAGATTTCAGGCAAAAATGACTGCACGGGGACTAGCAAAGAAAGGCATGCTTATATTTCCTATGGAAGAATAATATTTCTGTATGGAATATACAGGTAAAGGTATTTTACCCCAAATTTGCGAAACCCCTCTGCAAGTTGGTGAAGCTTATTTTTGTAGATTTCAGCTATTTTCGCCACCTGATCACCTAGGTATCTCTCGCTTGTCCCGTAAAAAGATTCAGGACATGGTTTGGCTTGGTATCCCACTGAACACACAAAGAAGAAATACAAGGATTAATTTTCCAGTAACTGCAATATTTATCTTAGTGTATCTGTAGATCACCTGGTTGCTAGAAAAATAGAAAGGCTATCATACCGGTGTATGTTCAATGTACTAGGATTCTAAGCTTGAAATGAGAAATGGCGACTCAACAGTGTCCATACTCCATACGAAACTACATAATCTGAAATGCATCATGGATTTTAGAATTTTGTTAAACAAGCACGACCTGTGTTTTTTTATGTTTTTTTATTTATTTCATGGATTGTTGCCCTTCATCGTGTCACGTCACGACACCGGTATGTCCGTATGAGAATGAGGGCCTGAGGCAAATCAACTATCGCTATGCCATTTCTATTCTGTAAATGGCAGCTAATATAAACTAGTAGACTTGATTGGTGAGTCAAGTAGTAGAAGAGGGAACAGGGTGGGCAATCCCAGAGATAGAGATGATCCTTACTCGGATGGGTGATGGAGTAGAGCACGCCGAGCACGAGCAGCGAATCCCCGGCGCGGAGTATGTCGCCTCGGTCGACCAACCCCCTGAGCGCCGCCCTGATCTCCTCATCCCGGTGGTCCCGCGTGGCGTCCAGCGCAACCACGACCATCTGCGACGGCGGCAGCGGCGACGACGGTGCCTTCGAGGTCGTCATGGCCCCGCCCTGAGGGGTGCCGTAAGCCGCATTCGACGACGCAGGGGTGGCCTGGTCGTCCCCCGCGCCGATGATGGACGACATCGACATGGGCGAGCCTAGCGGGGTGCTGAAAGGACTCCTCCACCGCCGCCGCCGCTTCTGCCGATGCGAGCCCCTCCTGCTGCCGCCGCAGCCATCGCGGCCGCTCGGGAGAGCGGTTATGAAGGCCTCGAGCCGGCTACGCGCCGCGGAGTATATTCGGAAGATTGCAGCGTACATTCGATCCCTGCCGCCTGCGCAGGGGGCATCTCGAAGGTGCCGGGGCGGAATATATCGCCGGCTCCCATCGCCATTGGTGGAGTTGCCGAGGCGGAGGCGGCGAATCGCGGAAGCTTGCTGTTGTCGCTGCGCGCCGGCGGCGGTGGCAGCGAGAAGGCCGAGGGCATTTCCGCCCAAAAGGGAAGCGAAGGGCAAACGGTTTGCGAACTCGTGGTAGACTTTTGATTCCTTCAAAATAATGATTCCTCCAAAAGTGGTGGCACTTCCTTGCAGGGCAAGAAGGAGCAATCAGATATATTTTCAGTAAAAGAAAAAAAGGAGCGATAGCATCTCCTTGGCGGCTGATCCTATGCAGATTTCACCTCATATCCTGATATCCATACGAGAGATGCAACCATAATTGGAGTCTGGACCATGGCAACTTACAATAAAATTTGCTGAATTTTTACGAAATTTGGCAAGATTTCAAATTATCATTTGAATTTTGTCCCAATACTAGCGGTGCAGGATTGGCAGGGAGCGGGGTGTCACTGAAGACTTGCCATTTCTTCCATTCTTCCATAAAAAACTGTACGACCGCTGGCCTGAATCGAGCTTGGTTTCTCACACTACACTAGGCCGTGGCCAACGACAGTTACAATTTGAGTGTAAGAGCAACAACAGTTAAAATTTGAGCTGAAGTTGGCGTGCATGGTGAAGACTGGGACTCAACAAGTCGTCAGTCTCATGCGAGGCAATGCGAATCCAGCTGTGAAAGAGTCGCTAAAGGTATCTTCATCGTGCGTTTCACCCGTTTCGCCATTTTGATCATTAGGGCCTTTCTCGAGTAAGGAGTTCTTGTTATATCCTTTATTCTAGAACCGTCTGAATTTATCTGTGATGTATGAATGAGCTCACTGATGACACAGAATCAGCGGCATTATTTGGATGTTCGACGCCTGCTATTCAGCTGCATTATTTGGCATGATCGACATGCTTCTGTATTGTTCAGAAGAAAATATATGGTTATTGCAAGGAGAAGCATTTGTTATTTGCAATCTGTGTTCAAATGTTCATGCACAACTAAATCGTTCAAAAGGCAATTGCTGCAATTAGCAACATTCAAATAAGCAGTGGCCAGCAAACTTTTTTTCAGATTATGAGCGTCTTCTATACATCAAAGAAAGAAAAAGATTAGGCGTCTTCTGTCAGCCTGGTCGAAACCAAGAGATCCAAAGACAGCCTGGCTTATTCAGAAATTTCACACCCTGAAGTCCAAATTCGTCAACAGCCACACGGTGCGTTGTATAAAAACTAAAGCCAAATAACACAGATAGATAAATCCCTCTCATAATGTGGCATTTCATTACAAAACTAAGGAAGCAATAAAAGGAGAACTAGTAATTCCCAATACACGCCATATATATCTGAAAAAAAGCAAAATGAAGAAACTGACAAAAAGGGAGGGAGGGAAAGGATACAGAGAAGTGCAATAATTTCACCATCGGTTATAGGGAATTCTATTTTGAGGTCGAGCTCACAGCACTGAATTTGCTTTTGATCACAACATCAGTTTGTAAAATGTGGGATGAACTGTCGAGACAAATCCTGGATGGTCTCATTTTCTACCTCAATAATACGGAGAACCTGTTCACAAGAAGAGAAATGCATACTGTGATTATAAACTTATTACTGCTGATAGCATATGTTGAGTTTACCAAACCAACCTCTCCCATACAAGGCCGTTGCTCTGGATTTGTCCTGACACAAAGATAGGCAGCTTTGGCTAGCTGATACAACCCATAAGCATCATATGTATCTTTGATGCGGTCATCTGCCAGTTCATTAAATGCAAGGGTCTCAACCAACGGCTCCGCCTGAAAAAAAAATCAAGGTGGCACTGATGTGTTTGTAACCTTGTAAGCAGATTGACAGAACAGCAAGCATAATTCACTAGAAGGAATACCCATTGCAATATATGTGTGCACCGTCCTCCATGTTCATCAAGCACCTTTTTACCAGATATTAGCTGAAAAAGAACAATCCCAAAGGCGTAGACATCTGTTTTGACAGAAACCATGCCATATTGAGCATACTCAGGTGCCAAGTATCTGATGAGGGCAAGATAACAAAATTCTGGCATTGTCAGAAAAAAGGTCAACATAAAATTGAGTGATGAGCTGAGATAACGTTGCAAGAGTTAGGTATTGTGCAGACCCTGAAGGCCCCAGAATCATTGTCCAGCTGGAATCTTTGCGAGTCCTCCATTTTGCAGAACCAAAGTCCCCAAGCTGTGACAGATAGGAACTATACCATCAGAATACGGAAGGCCTTTGCATCTTTACATGTACGGCAACATGGGTAAGTAGGGAGGTGTAGTATTCTCCAGCTCACCATAGGTACAAAGTCATGCGTCAGCAGTACATTGCTTGGTTGCAAATCCACATGAATGATTGGACCGCCACGGCACTCCTCATGTAGGAAGCGCAGGCATTTTGCTATACCTATGGCAATTGCATGCCTCTTGTTCCACTCCAGTGGGTTTGCGGACCGATCTGTTTCACCAAGTAACAAGAGCAAACTAATTAATCTGTAACATCTTCACAATAAGTATTGAATATGCATATCAACTGAATAACACACCAAATAAGTGCCACTCCAGGGAATTATTGCATATATACTCATACACCAAGATGTTATGGGTTTCCTCGCAGCAATATCCAAGCAGTCCAACAATATTTAGGTGCCGGGCAAATCTGAATACTTGCATTTCAGCAAAGAACTCAGTATAGCCCTCAAAACTTTCTTCTTTGCACAGCTTGGCTGCAATGAGCTGACCATCTTTGAGCTGACCCCTGTACACATGCCCAAAGCCACCCTCATCCAGCAAGTTCTCCTTTGAGAAATCAGAAGTCGCAGCTTGAATCTCCGAGAACGGGAATTTCGTGTATTCATTGATGTAAGTAGCTGAGTTTAGCCCGCAGCCTATGCACAAAAATGGCCTTTCTGGTGCATCGTATTGTGAGGTCATGTTTCCTTCAATGCATTCCCCTGTAAGGATCACAAAAGCACAAGCAGAGGATGCCCATGTAAGTTGTAACATTTAACACTGGGAGGTACCAACAAAGTTGCGACATTTTTCAACTCAGTAGTGGACTATGCTCCTGAATTCCACCGTGCATGACTTACCTGAAAGAATAAGGACTTTATGGGGGTTTTTCTTCAAACAATATCGGGGGCAGACCCCATCTACTTTGATTTATATTGATGAAAGGACTCTATGTTCGCTAAGCAATACATAACAGAAACAATTACAGAAACAATTTACTGTCATCTACTATCAGGTAGTGTGCCCTGAATCAACATTTCAACGATGCTTCTTCGCGACCGAGCCTTAACATTTTTTTTTCATTTAGAGAAGACATTTCATTTCAGCAATGCTTGTATTTCAGTTCTCCGATTTCCAAAATGCACGCATCTGTTCGATTGCTCCACCTAGCTACTGTAGGAAAGAGAAGAATGCATACCGGTGTCTGCTAGGTCGCCTTGAGGGGAGGCCTGGCCGCCCCCCGCGCCAATGTCGCAGCACGACGATATGGACATGCTGATGGTGCTGTTCCTGTTGCCCCTCCGCCGCTGCCGCCCGGGAGTGAGGCTATGAAGGCCTCGAGATGGCAAGTATATCCGGGAGTGCTGGGGGTATCTCGGAGGATCCGGGAAAGGATACACCAATCGCTCCCATCGCCATTGACGACGGATTGAGATGGTGGCGGCGCGGAAGTTTCCGGTCGGATTGCCGGCGGAGGCAGCGAGAAAGGTCACCCTGCGCATTCGGTACTACCGAACCGATCGGTTCGGTTCCTCTGTACCCCGGCTAATTCGGTTCCAGAGGAATTCGGTACCGATCGGTTCGGTTCCTCTGTACCCCGGCTAATTCGGTTCCAGAGGAATTCGGTACTGATCGGTTCCTCAAAAGTCTCGGTACCGAATGTGTTCGGTATCGGTTCCATTCGGTTCGGTTCGGTATTTACCGAAAATACCGAACCTTGTTTAACATGCAATTTTGACAGAAATTTGACATGGATACATGATAACAGATTAACATTTAACAATGTCAAATCATACACATATAAATAGTCACAAATACATAATATAGCTGTCCACCATAGTGCCAAATCACAAGTTCACAACTCAAATAATATAGTTGTCCAAGCGACAGCAAGAAGGTGCAAGGCGATGCGACAACCAGCAAGGCGCAAGCGACAGCAACAGACCAATGCAAGAAGTCGCAAGCGGGGCTGCAAGGCTGCAAGGCGCCAAGGCGACAAGTAGCAAACCAACAACAACAAACTAATAGTCCAAAGCATTAAGTCTCGAGTGCGGGAGCAACAAGCATTAATAATTTAAAAAGCGACAAGCAACGACCAACAAGCATCACTCATTCAAGAATTTGGTGTAGATGTAGGCTTGGAGGACTTGGAGATGGAGGATCTTGTTGTTGTTGATTGGGATTTGATGTTGGTGGCGGTGACCATCCTACTTTTGCTGCCTTGAATGGATGACTTGGCAGCATGGCCATCAATAATGGCCAAGTCATTGAACTCTTGAATCAATTCTGAAATATAAAAAAGATAAGATGCAATAATTCAGTAATAAAAACAACAAGAGAAATAAATGATATAAACATAGAGTTATGAAGTTATCACCTTCTTCATATTTAGTTAACTTTTTCAGATCTTCTCGAAAGATTGATTGGAGTTGCCCTTCTAAGCCAATCTTGAGTACAAACAAGAACTTCAACCATAAATGGAGTGAGTGAAGTCATAAAATCATCTAGTACACGACCACCGGTACTAAAGGCAGATTCACTAGCAACAGTAGAGATTTGGATGGCGAGCACATCACGAGCTAATTGAGAAAGTATGGGAAATCTAGTGGCCTGACCCTTCCACCAAGCAAGAATATCAAGTTTCTTATTTTCTTCTTCACACTCCTCAGCCAAGTACCTATCCAATTCAGTCCTATTGCCCCTACTGCTAGTGCTTTTTCCAGTATTTAGCCTCATTTTCTTCACAATGTTACTCCTCGCCTTTCTAGGACTGTCTCCATCTTGTGTAGATTCGGGCTCATCATTTGTTTGGGAGTTGACATTACTTGGGGTGTATTCTTGACCCTGTATTCTTCAAAAAGATCATGCAAGCACTTGGTAATAGCAGCCCAAACTTTCTGCCCAACACCTGCACCATACATGTCCTCTATTGCAAGTTCTAGATATTGACCAAGCTTGTACCTAGGATCAAGTACAACAGCAACAAAGATCAGCAAGTTGATATTTTCTTTCTCCTTCTCCTTTCCCTTTCCCTTCTCATTTTGCAAGCCCAAATTCTCATGCCACTGCCCCCAATACTTGTCATACTTGTCTTTCATTCTCTTCCCCATTTCTTGTTGGACAAAATCAGCACTACTCAGCCACTCATTCACCAAAGCATTCACCTCTAAAATCTCATGGAAGAAAGTGTGAGCAGTGACTCTTAAGCTAGCTGAAACACGTGGTGTTATCTTGGCAAAATGCTTCAGAAAATCTGCTAGTTTCTTTGCATTATCCCAATCGTGCTCATTAGGAACCCCCGGACCTGGAACACCTGGCTTAACCTCACTAAGCAATTCAATTGTATAGTATGGATCTTCATCTGGATATCTAGCAAACACCTTTTCATAGGTGCAGACAGCTGCTAACATATCATAGGTCGAGTTCCACCTTGTGCATACATCAAGGGTCAAGAATGCATTGCTGTCCACTTTCTCCAATTGAGCAATCTCTTTAAATTTGGCCATCCTAGATGAACTAGCCTTGACAAATCTAACGGCAGCCCTTACACGCTTGATAGATCGGTCTACTTCTTTCAAACCATCTTGCACAATTAGGTTAACAATATGTGCAGCACATCTCATGTGAAGATACTTGCCATCTGCTATGCTAGTTTTCAAACTATTCATTTGTCTTCTCAAATAACTAACACCACTATCATTTGCACTAGCGTTATCTACTGTTATTGTCATCACTTTGTCCAATCCCCAATCATGCAATACTTTCTGTAGGTGTTTCCCAATGTCATCACCCTTTTTTCCTTTTACCTTGAAAAAACTAATTATCTTTTTATGCGGGCACCAATCTTTGTCAATAAAATGAGCTGTTACAGTCATGTAACTATCTTCTTTATTGTGATGTCCACCATCAGTTGTGAGGCAAACTCTATTGCATTGTTCTTGGATAAACATTTTCAGCTTAACTTTACGCTCAAAATATAATTGCCTGACATCCCTAGTACATGTCCTTCTAGATGGTATTTCAAAACGAGGGCAAGCAATAGACATGAACTTCTTAAAACCAGGTTTTTCACCAAATCCAAAAGGCTCCTCATCTTCTATTATCATTTCAGCATAGGCAGATCTAAGCAAATCAGGGTCAAATTTCCAAGTGGCTACACTAGTTCCTTCAGTAACTTGCAAAGAGCTGCATGTGCTTTGATCTCAGTATTGCAATACTTGCACTGTCCCCTGACCACCACACCATTTTCTTTGATTTTGTTGAAGTGGTCCCAAATTTTTGATCTGGCTTGCATCTCCCTCTTCTTTGTCCCCTCCTCATCCTCAGCATCCACATCGATGACTTCCCTCCCTTTCTCTTCATCAGCAGCAACATTATTCCGGTCAGCTTCCTTCCCTGCACTCAATTCCACTTCCATGTCCTCTTCATTCCTTTGCTCTTCTTCGACCGCCCAATCAATAACTTGTTGTGCAATGTCTTCGTCAGACATCTGTTGAATTGAATGAAATCAAAATAAGCATCTACAGACTACAATCTAGAGCCTAGAGGTAGGCAGGTAGCCATGGCGCATGACCGGAAGGCAGGAAGCAATTCATCTTGGTGAGTGACTGAGTGGTGACTTACCTTGGGGGCGCAGGAAGCAACTGAGGTTGCCGTGGTGGACAGGTGGTCGCCTGGTCGGCGCCTCGACGACGTGAGTGCTTCACCGCGTGGAGAACGCCGGATCCAACGATGAGACGGGATGAGCTCGATGCAGCTGGAGCCTGGAGCCGGGGACCGGGGAGCGGACGACCGGCGCTACGGCGCGCCGGGCAGTGGGTACGGCCAGCCAGGCCACCGCGTCAGGCCGCGGGCGGCGGTCTGTGGAGTGCAGCCGGCCGCAGCGGAGTCATGAGGCTGCGCCGAGCGGAGGCGCGGCCTAGGGTTTCTTTCTTGGGCCTTGATGGGCTTCTCTCAATGACTCAATCAGTTCGATGGGCTTCTTTCGGTACTCAATCGGTACTTCGGTAAACCGGGGAAATTTACCGAATTTACTCGGTAAATTCGGTTCCCAGGAACCTAGAACCGAACAGGAACCGAAGTACCTCGGTTCGGTATTTTTCGGTTCGGTTTTCGGTATTTTTCGGTTCGATTTCGGTTCTCGGTATTTCGTGCCCAGGGTGAGAGAAAGGCCCACCCACAGAAGGACGGAGACAGCGAGCCGCCGCGAACAAGAAAGAGAGTGAGCGGGCCCTTGGGCCTCCTGGAAGCTACTATTTGGGCCCATGCCCATGTGTGCGAAATTATTTGTGCTGGATTCGGGATCAGCCCAGATTCGGCGAAATCAGCAGAGAATCAGCTCTGAAAGCTCTACCAAACACAAGAGTTTCTGGCTTGCTGTGTATGAAGTAAGAACTGAGGACAGCCTCGACTCTCTCTCTATCTCTATATATGGGTTCTACTACTACTAGCAGTAGCAGCGCTTAGAGCGCCTGCAGCACGATCGGCACCAGAGGACGACTATTCCACGCAGGAGCTAGCATGGCCAAGCTGGAAGACCAACGGAGCAAAGACGGAGAGGTCGCGGCGGAGGCGCCGGTGATGGACTGGCAGCTCGAACCGGGCGTCGCTAGCAAGCTATACGACGCCTTCACCGTCGCCGGCCTGCGCGTAGACGCCATCGAGCCCGGCCGCGCCCTGATCTGCTCCTACACGGTGCCGCCTCGCCTTACGGTAATAAGTAGGTGTTGCTAGCAATGAACGATCTGGTTACAAAGCTTTAGCTGTGTATTCAGTATATGTAGCACTTTATTAGTTTTCTCTAGCTAATGATATACTCCTAAAAATTGACTATGAACTCACACCAAATCTGCGAGAAGGACGGGAGCAAGCACATGCATGGAGGGGCGTTGGCATCTCTGGTCGACCTGGTCGGGTCGGCCGTGTTCTTCGCCGGCGGCTCGCCGACGACGGGGGTGTCCCTGGAGATCACCATCTCGTACCTAAACACTGTCCGTGCAAACGTACGTACGTGAGTGAGTGAGACGTGCTTCAATAATTCAACCCCATTAGTCAAACTGTCTTAATTGTTAAGTACACGTACACACGCGGTGCATCGTCCTTTCTTCCTTGTGCACGCAGGAGGAGATCGAGATCGACGCGAGGGTTCTGGGCATCGGCGAGACGACGGGGTGCGTGACGGTGGAGGTCAGGAAGAAGGCCACCGGCGAGGTGATCGCGCACGGCCGGCACACCAAGTACCTCGCCGTCTCCAGCAAACTGTGATGTTTCCGCAGGATTGCACGTACGCGCAGCCGTTCATATATGATCACGATCTCGCTACCTGTTCATTTCTCCAGCGATCTTTTTTTTAAAAGAATTTCCAGCGATCTTCACGAGCGGACTGCACGCTCGTTGGGCCTTGCTTACTTTTTGGGAGGTTGGGCTCAATAAGAGAACATGGGCTTTCTGAGCCCAGGGGCTGACGGACAGGTTACTCTCGTCGCCGATAAAGCTTGCGGAAAGAAAGACACAGGGTTTTAGTCCCGTACCGGGACCTTTAACCGTGCTGGCGACGTGCCTAGCATTGGCGGAGCTACATGCTGACCAAGGTGGGCCATGGCCCCCCTTACTTTGGAGAAAATTCTGAATAAGTGAAAGCGCGTTAGCTACTGCATGCATGCTTGCTGGTTGCTCTGTAATTTTGCTTGCTGCTACACCTTCTAGTGCACTCTCGTCTGACTTTTAACTACTGGTATGCAAGTTGGTAAGATTATGTAGTTCATTTGCTGCTTCTCCTTAAGCTTTTGGCATATTTGATTCCTTTGCCATACTAGTTCTAATATTTGAAAGCAGTTAATTTGTTTAGCTTTACACAATATAGCGTGGAGATCACAGTGAAATTGGCCCCTCTTGGTTTCAATCGTAGCTCCGCCACTACTGCCTAGCCTAGAAAACGAACACAAGCTCGTACGTTAATCCATACTTACCTGAACGGGGTCGATGAGCGATCAAGAAAGCTTAGGGCATGTACAACAGTTTAGACGGTTGCCGTCTATTTGACATACGTAGGCAACTAAAAAGACAACTTGTACAATGTATTGTCTATTTAGCTGTCTGCAAGCAATTTAATTCATCTTTGGACACATGAACCATGGTGATTAAATAAAAGATTGATCTTTGTAGCCTTGTCTGTGCTTACACAATAGGACATATAATATGTTCATATACAAGTCATTTGAGAAGCAAAAATAAAATATACATTTGTTCTTTGAGCCTTATCCTCTTTTCTTATCCGGTCACTTTTTTTTTGAAAATGGCAAACTATTATATTAAGCAGTCAGTTTTACAGAGAAGCCCTCCAAAGAGGACTGAATTACAACTTGGTCCAAAGACCAGATAAGAACAACATCAGCTACGAGAGGCAGACGATGGCGACCTCGTCGGCGGAAGGCAGTAGAAGCTACTGCTGGATGGAAGGTCGTGCATTGAAGCATCGGTTTTAGCGGATCGACGGAGCCTGCAGGGATGCGTACACCGGGCGACCGAAAGATTCTTGTATAGCCGTCGCCGGAGATTGAGGGAAGAACTCCGAATCTGGATCCAGGGGGATGACGAGGTCGTCAATGTAGAGCCTGATGTAGGAGAGTTGCTTGAACCATAGATCTGCAAATCCTGGGACTGCTTGAACCGTGGGCGAGGCGGAGGCGGACGACAGTGAAGACGGGTCGGAGGAGCTCGGATCTTGAAGGCGTGAAGTGGTCGGCGGAGAGAGGCGAGGGAAGATCTGAGGAGAGGGGGGGTATTATTTTATTACCACACACCTTGGCTGGAGCGACGACGGCGGCGAAGGAGGCACCGAGGAAGGCCTCGGCAGCGAGAGCCCCGACGACGACGGCGACAAGCACAGGCAGGGACATGGCCATAGCGGCACAAGCACAGAGGCTACTGGATTGAAACTAAAGGGAAAACCTAGCTAAGAAGTGGATCTACCGATTTGGGGGGGACCCTACCCGTCTCGCTGCCGGCGAGACCGCCGGCGGGGAGGAAGGGAGGGGCCCTGGTTGGGAGCCGAGGGGGAGGAGCTTTGCTTATCCGGTCACTTTGAGCCTCTCATCGAACTCCAACTGGAGCAGCTTCTCTCTCATCTCTCATCAGCGTTGTGGTGGATCCATCCGAGCTCGGGGCAGCGAGCGCGGTGGATTATGCAACATAGGCGGAGCAGATGCACGCGACGACTCACTGGCGGTGTAGCGGCCAGCGGGATCGAGCCCAACGCCTCATCAAGGAGAGGCAAGTTCTTCTCTCTTTCTCCTCACCAGATAGATTTTCGGAGGGGATGAAGCCGTGTGAGCTGCTTTGCCACCAAAGCAAAATTCATGCGTCTTCAAATCCCCGGAGCCGTTGGCCAGGCCGGGGGCGACGTCATTCTCAACGTTGACAGGGCCACCGACGAGCTCGTTGCCGCTCGCCTCTTCGAGACTTCGACCCCCTCGCAGAGCACGTCGGGGATTGAGACGGATGAAGGGGAAAGCAAGGACGCAGGGAGAGAAGGTGGGGATGGAATTCGCAAAAATCCCCACGCGGGATCTAGCATGGGATCGATCTTCGAAGACGGGTTGTACAAAGGTTCTGCGGCGTCTCTTCCTGCCTCGGAGCACGGGACGCAGCCCCCCTCTCGCAAGGCGACGGCGCGCCCGTCGCCCGGCGGAGTAGAGGTGGTTTTTGCAAATATGCCGGCTTGCAGACGGCTTGCAGACGAGCGTTGTACGTGCCCTTATGGCCTAGGTTAAGGTTCGCGGCCTTCATTGCACCTGGGAGGCGCGCTAATCTACCATCTTGACGGGACCCAATATTATGGGTACCCAAAGACAGCTATTACGAGCGACTATCACGGCCACGATGGCCTCCAGAGTATTTTTGGTGGCTTTCTGGATTTATTTTCATGAAGAAAAACAGCCTCAAATCAAGCGGTATTCCGGGAATTATTTTTGTGAGGGAAAACAGCCACAAATCATGGCCATGACCTCACATGCTTGCGATCATGCGACCTCAAACTAGTTGAAGTCCTCCGAAAGTTTGGATTCCCTCATTACCCATGCAAGTGTCGGTGTCGAAGCATTCAATGGCCGGTACGCCATGCATGAGGCATGGTAACGACCGGACGACACGAGCAACCATGCAGCCAGCTTCCCCCTACACCTATTGTGCATGCACAGCCTCTCTTTCTCTTTCTCTCTTCACTAATGTAACATGCTCCCCTTGTTTGATAAAAAGGTGAGCAGGGGTCCTTTCAAAAGAGGGAGCTCTGGCTTTTGACTTTCTACTCTTCCTTCTCCTCTCGAGGAGGAGCACTCCCTTTCTTCTTCTACCTCCAGCCAGCCATGGCTTCTACAGATTACAGAGACCTGGGAACTCGTCCCTCTCTCGCCCATTTGTACCCCCTACTACAAATCAGCGCAAATAACACAGCCGCACGAACTGGACGTAGGGTGTTACTGTCCGGAGGCCGAACCAGATAAACTCGTACCCCATTTGCGCAACCGTCGAGGGCCCGACGCAATCCGAGAAATTCTTGGCCGGTTAGAGAACCCCGACAGTTGGCACGCCAGGTAGGAGCCTTTTGTGCGTCACGACGTTTTTTCAAGTCTCGGACGGCCAACCACGACGACAACAGCGACCGCGACACCGACGGCTGCATCTACACCGGCCACGACGCCCTCGGAGCATGCATGCACGATGCAAGTGTGCGTGGTGCCGCAACACGCATGCACATCACGAGTGCATGGCTGGTCACTTGCATTGGCACTTACGTGTGCATAATCCACGGCATCAACGACGGCCACGGCTCCAACGATGGCATCGACGGCGGCGGCCACGCCGACGGCATCCGCGACACCTCCGACGGCGCCGACGGCATCCGCGACACCTCCAAAAACGCAGATACAGCGCGTGGGCAGCGACACCGGCAATCGCAACGCTGGCAGCGGCGCCGGCAGCCGTGGCGACATCTGCAACTGCTACAGTGCCGCCGTCACCGACAAAGGCGCAACGGCCACACACCGCCCACGGCGACAACAAAGCGGCGAGGCGCAGCTCCGCCTCCTTCCTCGGAGCCCGGCGGCGTGGCACACGGCGTCGCGACGCCTCCCCCGCCTTCTTCTACGACGGACGGCGGCGAGCCCCCGACGGCGGCAGGACGCGGGACAGCTGCGACACGTGCAGGGGCGCGGCTGCCCCGCATCCGGCGCTCGGCGCGTGCGGAGGCGCGGCAAACTTGCATCTGGCGCGGTGCACCTCCAAGGCGGCCGGTGGCACGCGCTGCCCCGCTCCCCTTCCACGACGGACGCCGGCGCACCTTTCTACCGCGACGGCCGGTGGTGCCCCTTTCACCACAGCAGCACGACTTCTTCTTCTTCGGCACGGCCAGCAGTGCGACGCGAGCCACTACGGCCGCGGGCTTCACCTCTTCCTCGACGCCCAGCGGCGCAGCGACTTCACCTCCAGATCCCGGCGACGAGGCGGTGCGACGAACTGTGTTCCAATCATGGCTGACGGAACACGGCAGCAATGACGATTTTCCACTTGGGAGCTCCACACCGGAAGATGGAATTGGATCACGAGGCAGCACAGCTCAAGAAATTGAGCACGCGGCGGCACTGCTCTGAAAAAAAATAAAAATAAAAAGACAGCGCCCGCACCAGAACAGATGGGGCTTGATGGTGACCAACGCGGTGGGCTCGAGGCTCCAAGGCGGCTCTCCTCCCCTTCGGCTCCAAGACCCACGCAGGCGCGGCGCCCTGAAATCCAGGCTGGTCGCACCGCGCGTCGGTAAAGGGATCGCAACGGTAAATATGGCGCTTCTGCACCGCTGATATGTACATAACCCGGTATGCAAGAGATTAATACAGTGAGACTGGACAGACAGAGGTGCAGAGAAGGAGCGCTATCCTGTTGTAGTGGGCCCGCCCACATGAATCTGCCTGTCTCTTTGCGCCTGCTGCATCTTCGCGTGAGGAGACGGTGGGGCCCAGGACGGCTTGGCGTTCTTTTTCCAGTCGCACGAGTGCAGCGCCGACGCATGAAGGACGCCTGACGTGTGGACCCGGCAGCGGTGGCGTGCCCTTTAGCGACCACAGCGGTGCAACCAGCCCGGTCCCAACCGTCCACATCAACTGGTGTCCAAAACATTAAATAGTCTACCATGTAAGCAAAATGCTGAGGTAGCATGCGAGTTAATGAGGATTGAGGAGAAAAATCAAAGAAACGGTGTCGCATGCACGACCCAGTGTTGGCTTGATTTCCAACTCGCGAGAACATCGCTGGACACGTGCTGGGGCGAGCTTTGTTTCTCCCGACGGCGGTTAGAGAACCCCGACACATCTCCTCAAGTAGGAGAGTGGACGTTGTAATTTGTGGCAGATTGGGTACGTGTACGCGCGCCCCTACCATTTCAAATCCAAATTCTTTAGATACAAAGAAAAGAAGAAACTATGTTGTATGTTTTGATTTTAAAAAGTATAATAAACATAATTATTTATGATTACTGTTTATGAAAAAATTATGTTAGCTCTATACAAAGAAATTTTAAGTACTATATTTATGAAAATTTCATCCCACATAAAATTCTAGGATCATTTCCTGTTACAGATTCAGAAATTGTTCGCTTCCATCGGATTCAATCCAGCCAGAATAATAGATACATCAAGAGAATCATGATAGAGACTCGGATTTATTCCGGATCGAGATTTAATTTACTCAAGAACAAGAGAAAGAGGATTGATTCCACACCTTTTGACTAGTGGATTGATTCCGAGTTTCTTGGTGTATCTATCATGAGTAAATTAATTTTCAACCCGGTATAAATCTGAATCTTTTATAGTAGCTATTATGATTTTCTTATTACATTTATCAATTCCGGTCCCAAACTGAGCTAGTAGCCGCGGCCGTTTGTTTTACCAGGCGAATTCACCGACGCTCGGTGCCTGTTTGCCTGATTGCCTCGATGCCAAGCAAGCCTCGAGTCGGGAGCCAACAGCCAACTGCGAGTAGCTAGCCATCCAGGCACCCACCCAAGTCCACACCGCAATATCCGCGTGGCGTGGACTCGCGCACCAATTCCATTTCTCTCCTGCTCTTCGCCTCCTCCGCCTCGCCGGCGTCTAACCCGCCGCCGGCAGCCTGCCTCCTCCCCGCTCGATCCCTCCTCCCGTTCTCCGCCCACGCAGCAGTCCCAAACCACCGTCGAATGCGGACCCCTCGCCTCTCGTGATCGAACCCTGTCGAGTTAGTTGAGCGAGCGCCGCCGGCCGGACTCTGGATCTCGCATGCGCCGCCGCCGCCGTCGCGCGATCTAGCGGCTGCGCGCTGCCCCGCGGGAGGGTAGGGTTTGGTGTGCATCTGGCGGCGGATATGGCTACGGAGGCGTCCACCTCCATGGCTGGCGCGGTCGGCGGGAGCTGGGTGGAGGGGATGTCAGCGGACAACATCAAGGGCCTGGTGCTCGCGCTCTCCTCCAGCTTCTTCATCGGGGCCAGCTTCATCGTCAAGAAGAAGGGGCTCAAGAAGGCCGGCGCCTCCGGCGTCCGCGCAGGTGAATTGATTCCCTTCCCAAATTCCTTCATACCTATCGAGACATTGCACTGCTTCGTAGATCCTGGTGGCGGAGCTGTCTGTCGATAGTCTTATGCTTTGCTCTTCGAGACGCTGTGTTAGCGTGTCGAGGGCCTCGTGGTTGGGTTCTCGATTGTGCGGGGATCTCCGTTCCCGTGGAATGTGCGGTCTGCGCGCGCTGGATCTATGTTAGAGTTACGTTTACGGGGAGTGTGTACCGGAAGTTAGTTTGGCTGTTGCAGTTAATTGAGATGGCTAGGGAGTTGACCTGAATCTATGTGGATCATTTGCAAGTAGCTGTAGCTCACGGGGCTCTACACTTGTACGGGAGATTATATTCATGTCATGACAATGGTGAATTATCTTTGGCTTGTTTTCCTTATGCCATGCACTAGTTAGTTGAACAACAGTTTAGTTAGTACTAAGTAGTAACTGATGCTCATCCACTGAGTACATTGATTCTATATGCAGTTCATGTAAACTGTACTGTAGGAGGGGATGTCTTTTTCGTAATCAGGAAAGAATGGTCATCAGTTGGCTTGACTTTTCAGAGGTTATTGTAGACTGCAAATATGTGGCTGTAGATGTGCGGCATGAAGTGTTTCTGAAGATTTGGGTCTCTACCTCTTAATGCTGTTCAGCTACATGATTTTACTCGCAGAAAGTGTCTATTCTTACTTGTTGACTTTGTTAATGTTGGTGATTAATCTCAGGTGTTGGTGGCTACTCTTACTTGTATGAACCGCTATGGTGGGCAGGAATGATTACAAGTAGGTCAACCTCTTCTGCAAGTAGGCATTTATGTTGTATAGGCATTTATGTTGTACTGCTGAATAATGTGATATTGACGATGGTTAACCCTATTTTCCAGTGATTGTTGGAGAAGTGGCTAACTTTGCAGCATATGCTTTTGCTCCTGCTATACTGGTCACACCACTTGGTGCACTTAGCATCATCATTAGGTAAGAAGTAGAATTCATACTGCCTTGCTGATGTGATGTTTATTCTTCCAAAATTTCTAATGTTATTTCTTCATTCTAACATGCTTCTCTCACAGTGCTGTTCTTGCAGACATTATGTTGAAGGAGAAACTACATATATTTGGTATACTTGGGTGTGCTCTTTGTGTCGTGGGTTCAACAACTATTGTACTCCATGCCCCTCAGGAGCGTGCCATCGAATCTGTAGCAGAAGTGTGGGATCTTGCTACTGAACCAGGTGCCCCCCTCTGGCCCCCTTTTACCCAATTAGTTGCTATCAAATATTTGTTACACCACTTTGGTATATTATCTCAGTAAGAACTAATGTCATAAGTTTGGGTCTTGCAGCTTTTCTATCTTATGCTGCTATCATTCTCGCTGCAACTTTTGTGCTTATATACTATTTCATCCCACAATATGGTCAGACACACATCATGGTCTATATTGGTGTATGTTCGCTTGTAGGATCTCTGTCGGTATGTGTTTCACACTTTCTATTGGCAACAGTTCCATCGATATGATTTTTTAAATTGATCGTGCTGTAATTCTCTTTCTCTATCTACTGTGCTGGTTTTGGCAGGTCATGAGTGTGAAAGCTCTTGGAATAGCCTTGAAACTAACCTTTTCCGGAATGAACCAGCTAATTTATCCACAAACATGGTTGTTCACTGTTGTTGTTGTTGCATGTATAGTAACACAAATGAACTATCTGAACAAGGTAATAGTGAATTTCTTTTATTATTGATACTTCCAGCTGTGCATAGTGAGCAGTATTTAATATACATTGGTTCCTTTTTTCATGGATAGTTCAGTTGTGCATAGCTAGCAGTATTGACTATTGAGTTACCTTTGCGCCACATGTTTTTCATGTTTGGCATGGAAGTGTCACTGTGCTAGTAAGATATGTCGACATGTGTTGAATGCTCCACTTGGATTTGGGGGCTAATAGGCTAGTTTCCATCTTCTTCTTCTTTTTCTATGAACCATAATGGACTTGTGGATTTGAAGCATACACCTGCGCTATGTCGCTACATGATTGTCATCATACTAGTCTCATGGAATAGTTTTGTGCTTTGGTACCTTGTTCATTTACTGGTAATTGTTTTTTTCTTCCTTGAGTTTTAGATCAAGAATTTGTTGTGTTTTGTCCAGATAATTTTATTATATACTGTGCCTGTTTGGTCTTAGTGCATACATATTGTACCTAGTGTTGTGACTCCAGAACATGCACAATTAATATGTCTCAGCAATTAATCATGGTTTAATTTTTTTGCAGGCTCTTGATACTTTCAACACAGCAGTTGTGTCACCAATATATTATACAATGTTTACATCACTGACCATTTTGGCTAGCGTGATAATGTTCAAGGTGACAATCTTTTGGCAATACTCAATGCATGATGTTTGTTTGCCTAGTTTTTTAATCTGCAAGTTGTTTGACTTGGAACCAATCAATGAATATTGTTTGCTAGTACCTACACTTGCTGATGGAATATGCTTTCATTGAGTCATACACCTTATTGAACCATAAATTATCCTATTCAAGCTTTATCCATTTACTTTACACAACTTCTCAAATTTTAGGAATAATTGGATCCATACCATTTAAAGATCCAAAAGTTAGATATATACCATTGACCCCACATGTCATTGACTTGCAATGGTATATATCTAACTTCGTGATCTTTTAATGGTATGGATCCAAATTTCCCCAAATTTTATGCGTAACATTTTCAAGTGTCATCTTTGTGTGGCAGTTAGAAGGGTGATAACTGAACCCTCATGGTTCGGATAGAAATTACGAGCTAAACTTTTTGACACTTGACTGTTTCTTAGAAATGCCTCCCATAGGGCTTTTATCAACAATAAGACCATACAGAACAGTTTGCTGCTTGCTGCAACATGAACTGTTAAAATATGTTAACTGTGTTATCTGCTGGGAAGAGCTTTTGTGCTCTCATAAAAGAAAAGATGTTCAAACTTGATAATATATATATGCTTAATACCATTTTACATTTTAGAAGAGTACGGAAAATACTCTTATTTGGGTAGAGCCACATTGGCACTCCTACTTTGTACCTGATGGCTGAAATGGTGGATGATGAAAATGGAAGTGGTGGACGTTTGAGAAAGAGAGGCCAGAGCATAGGATGACCGTGGGTTTTGGTGGCAGCGGGAGAAGTAGAGAGATTAGAGCTTGATGGATGAATGCAGCTCGCAGATACCATTTGCTAGTGTAATATTCAGCATCATCTTCATAGATTGACTGCGAGAGCTGAGATCCTTCAGTTTGTGACACAAAAGCCTGTCCTCCCAGAAATGACCTAGTTCTGCAGTCATGTTCGGTCGATTAAGCTGCCGATAGGCCTCCATGAATTATTTAGTCTTGTATATTCATAGTTGAAGGCTTCAGGTCTTGTTTCCTTATCCCATTATACGTGCTGGTGCATTTGGCGAAAATTCTCAACATTGTTATTGATCACTAGTGTACTTTCATGCAGGACTGGGATCGTCAGAATCCAACTCAGATTGTAACAGAGATGTGTGGTTTCGTTACCATCCTTTCTGGGACATTTCTTCTTCACAAGACAAAAGATATGGCTGACGGTACGATTTCACCTCTTAACATTGAACTGTGCAAAATGTTAAAAATCTTTGGTGACTTTTAACTCTCTGGTATCATAGGTCTACCACCAACTCTACCTGTCCGAATACCTAAACACGCAGATGAAGATGGCTATGCTACTGAAGGAATTCCTCTTAGATCCGCTGTGGAAGGCATCCCACTCAGGTCGCCAAGGGCAGCAGAATCATTTCGATCAACATCGTTATAACACTTTGCGGCAGCCATGCGGCCTGTTCGCTTGGCTGGTTGCTGGTAGCTGGTGCTGGTTTGTTCTGAGAGAAAATCTTCTGCTGGTTGGTTTGATGGCTGATTTTTACGCCATTCTTTCATTTAATACACCTTTGTAGATTGTACTTTAGGCTTCAAAAAGTAAAAGGCGCCACTCCCCTTGTAATTTTTGAGACAGCGGTATAGAGTATTGGGGAACCTCTGTTATACCTCTCGAGATGCCTAGATTGGGCTTAGATCCTTTTTTTTGGATATATATATCATGGTGGTCTATACACGGTCGTTCTCAGTGAGACTGTTGTATTATTTTGGTAGGAAATTAGAAAATAGGAAAAGAATCTGAAGAAGGCATGTTGCTAGTTTTCTTGAAGAAACTTTGCCTCCCATCCACATTTTGTTCTGGTTGCTAGAATGCTAGTTTTCAATGTTTTCATCTACACCCGTTGCTTCTGTGTGAGGGGAACGCACATAGCCCCAGTTTGCGTCGATACACATACGCCTGCTGAAGCAAATCTTTCTTCCATGTCCATCGTTAACTCGTCAAGAATACCGAAAGGTTGGATTCTTTTCTGCTTTCGCCCGGTTTAGTGCGCTCTTTAATTGAGCTTTCTGATCTCGTCCCCGACCTGTCTCGCACGGCACACTCTTCCTCCTCGCAACTACACGCGCCGCATCAATGGCGGAGAAGGAAGAATGCAAGGTTCTTATTGAGCAATCCAGCAAGGATGCTGCCGATCCACCACGCCCAGACGAGGATGACGACGACGAGGACGACAACTCGAGCTTCATCGTGCTCCTCAACCTCGTCCTGGGCGGCACGGCGCGCCTCAACGTCCTCCTCCCGACCGCCACCATCCTCGCCTTCGCCATCTTCGCCCCTCTCCTCACCGACGACGGCAAGTGCGCCCGGCCGAACCGCATCCTGACTGGGGTCTTCGTCGCCCTCTGCGCCGCGTCCTGCGTCTTCTTCACGCTCACCGACAGCTTCCGCTCGCCCTCCGGACGCCTCCGTTACGGCGTCGCCACGCCCTCGGGCATCCGCACGTTCTGCGGCGGCGGCGGCCGGAAGAAGGGGCCGAGGGAGCCGGAGCTCTACAGGCTGCGGTGGTCGGACCTGTTCCACACGTCGCTGGCGCTGGTCGCGTTCGTGACGTTCGCCGCCTCGCACCACGACATCGTCCTGTGCTACTACCCCGGCGTGCCCCGGAAGGTCGTCAACACCGTGCCGCTCGTGATCGGCTTCGTGGTGAGCCTCCTCTTCGTGCTGTTCCCGTCGAAGAGGAGAGGAATCGGGTACCCGTTCCTGCTCCGCACCGACCTCGTGTACCTGCGCCGCTAGCTGAAAACCCCTGGAGATTTGATCGGATCGGATCGGACTTTGTGGTGCTGACTGCACCTGAGTTCTGAAAAAAAAAACAGTCGGCATCTCTGCAATTTGCTTCAAATTTGAACACATTGCAACCATGATTTGTTGGATTTGTATGTATGGAAAAAATTTACATGGCTCTCTTTTCTGAAAGTTGTGCCAAAATGTATGTGCGGCGTACATTATTCATTGCCTCTCCTTCATTCAGTACAAAACCGTGTGAGCCTGGAGAGATAATGGAGAGGCAATTTGGGTGTAGCTGTAATTGATATGAAAATGTTAGCTTCATCATTTTTCCGCATCCGGGTTAGGCTCAAGGCCAGCAATTTGTTTCAGTGGCTTCCAAACAAATTTTCTCCTGCATCCAACAGAATCGAGATGTTCACAAATGTGAAAATGACTAGGCGTTTTGTCACAAATGTTCGATTGAAATTTCAGATGGATGTACGTACCAGTTGCCGCATTCTACGATCACCCTGACTTTGGGGCGAAGTTCCGGGAGCAGGGCCAGGAACTGAAGCTCAGCCTTGGACAGAACCTGCAAAGCCAAACGGACACGATGCAGATGACACACTGCTTGACGATCGAGAGATGCCAGAAAACGATCCTGCGTAGTAGTACTCAGCAACAAGCAATCGTTCGTAACCACTGCACCTTGCCTTCCATGATCCAGACGACGAGGCCCTTGGCGTCCGGGTGCAGCAGGCTGAGCCTGTAGTCCACCTCCGGCGGGAAGTACCACCTCGCCACCGGCTGCCTCCCGAGGCTCGGCTGCACAAACAAACCACGCGCCCCGATCGAGTACTCAGTACTGTACGTCCCTAGCTAGAGATGCCGGCGGCCGGCGGTGATCCGGCGATGACAGGCATGGACACGCACGTACCGGGCAGACGGGGTGGATCTTGGTGAGCGTGGTCTCCGGGTCGCCGAGGCCGCGCGCGGTGAGGTCGAGGAAGTAGTAGCCCGTGTAGCGGAGCTGGTTGAGGTAGCGGCCCTCGTAGCCGCCCTCGTGGGGCGGGTAGACGGCCAGCGCCTTGTGCTTCTCCACGTCGTCCAGCCACTGCCCGAGGTCGGGCTTCACCAGGTCCCCGCCCACGAAGTCAAACAGCGTGCCCCGCACCGACACCGTCGCCGCCCGGCCGCCGCCGACGCGCGCCGACCCGCCGCGCCGCCCGCCGCCGCCCAGGAGCGACGGCGCCGGGAGCGGGGACACCACCGCGCGCGCCGCCGTCGCCGACCACATTATTGCTGGCTGCTGCCGCGCTGCGGTCACCGTGCGTGCTTGTGCGGGTGGGAATCGTTTGTCTGAGCCTGTGTGTGTGGCGGGAACGGGAAGAGAGAACCGATGGGGGTGGCCGGGTGGGTGGGTTAAGGGTAACGGATAAGTCTCGGGTGGAAGAGCCCGTCCGTCGGGTCTTGTTCAGCGGAGCCCTTTTTTGCGTCCCGTGGGCCGTGCTCGTCCGGCCTGCACGATGCGAAATGTTGTGGAGGCCCGGCCAGCCCCACGAGAGCGTGCTGTGCGTTCATCGGAATCTCACCAGAGATCCCGTTGCTAAAGTTGTCGGATCTCTCAGCGTACACCAAAGATCCTTCTCGCAGGAGCACCATGAAAATTCGCGCCGAAGTTAGCTCAGGTTGTTGTTATGTTACCCCCACGAAGAAGCCTGCTGTGTGTTCGTTCCGCGCGCAACATCGGAATCTCATTACCAGAGATCGTTCCTAAATTTGTCGGATGAGCACACAGTGTACTGAGAGATCCGACAACTTTAGCAACAGGGTGTGATGAAAATGTATTGGATACAAACTGATATTACAGATACATATAGTTTTTTTCTCTAATCGAATTTGGAAATGAATAGATCATAATGTGTCTTATAGTGATATCAATCATATTCGGATCTTAGAAATCCAACTTTGAATATTCATATACGAATATGATATAAATGAGTAAAAATATTAAATGCTTAGAATTAGATATGGTATCACCATTTGAGTGCCTGACTCTTTCGGTCGGTTGGACGGACATCTTACTATTACTAATTAGAGGCTCCTTTTGAAGCCTCCACATGAAGCCACCTAGGAATCCTAGATTACAAAAGGAGAAGCCAATATGAAGCCACCTACTAAAAAATATCATTGATTTTAATTACCGTTGGATGTATTTTGTTTCTAAAATTACCCACCTATGCCATTACTATTACTAATTAGAGGCTCTTTTTGAAGCCTCCACGTGAAGCCACCTAGGAATCCTAGGTGGACAGTCTAAAAAAGAGAAGTCTCCACATGAAGCCACCTACTAGGAATCCTAGGTGGATAGTATAAAAAAAGAGAAGCCTCCACATGAAGCCACCTAGGAATCCTATGTGGACACTCTAAAAAAATATCATTAATTTTAATAGTCGTTGGATGTATTTTGTTTTTAAAATTACCCACCTATGCTATTATGAAAAATTAACAAAAACAACCCTCCTATATATTTGTCTAAATTATCCACATGTGCCACTATAGAAAAAATTAAATCTAAACCATCTCTCGGTCACATCTAACACAATAAATCTCATTGCTTCAATTAAAAAATTGTCCAAATATCCTATCGTGCCTGCCATTACGAAGAATTAACAAAAACAACCCTCCTATATCTTTGTCTAATGCAAATGGCAATGATCGAGAAGAATGTAGCCAACTGTTATGTTTGAGATTGGGAGAAAGCATATATGCCTATTGATGGAGAAAAGTACATGATCGAGGGCTGTATTCCTGCATATCTTCACTGGTGACCAGATAAAAATGATTTTACTAACCAAAACATCAAGTTTTTATGTCTTACGATGATAGGGCTTGACAGACATAGGTGGTGGAAAAGTAGTTGACACAGTTAAGATCTAAAAAAAGAATACACTGTAGATTGATGATATCTTGATTTTAGGATTATGCTGAGTTGATGACATGTGAGTAGCAGTATATATTCGCTAGCCGCTAGAAATTAAATATCTTATTGGCTCTGTATACATAACAATTTCTTGCATTTGGGAAAAGTGATGAAACAATACACATTTACATCGAGGTGATTATTGAAACTATAACAACATCTATGATACCAGATTTGTATCATCAAATTCACCATGGAGTATGATTTGATAATGTATATATTTGGTAGAATAATATTTATATCTATAAACTTGGTCAAAGTTGGACATATTTGATTTGCGATAAAGCAATTGTGATATGCAAAAAAGGAGGATGTACTAGATCTTCAATATTAATTCATTTTATTTAAATATTCTACTCCTCGCTCTACAACAAAGTGATCACATTTTATGGTAGCTTAAATCAGATTGATTGGTGCAAGCTATTGGATAAATTGCTGGATATATGAAAAATAATGACATTTTTAGGTAATAAACTAAATGTGTGGTCATTTATATTTATGTAATTGTTACCTCTGTTCGACTGGTTGGTGGTTGATAAACCAAATGATTAATTATGTTAAAGTTGCTAGCCCGTGCAGTGGCACGGGTTGATGGACTAGTACAGATAATATGCGACCACTTTCACCCCTTGTGTTCACCGAGCTGCATCTTTCACGCACCAGGATCCCACTGCTATTCGCGACCGCTCCGGACGGGAACATGAAAATTCGCGTCGAAGTTAGCTCAGGTTGTTGCTACTCCCTCCGTCCCGCAAAGACTGTTCATATAGCTTTCAAAATTTGTCCCACAAAGAGTGTTCTTTTAGCTTGTATTAAATGTTTTTCTCATTAAACTAACACCAAGTACCAAGGAAATATTGCATTAAGAACCACATGGAGCCAATAAAATGCTTATTTGATGCCTCTTTTCAAGTTCTAATGCATAATTAATGAGGCAACAAGCGCATTCATTCACAACTACTAAGACGCCTTAAATTTTCTAAACGAACGGCTCATGGACGGAGGCGTGCACATGGGAGTGCAAACGGTGCGCTGGTACAGGGCCCCCTAATTTTCAGGGCCCGAAAAAATTTCCTGCACACTGCATGGAAGCAAAATTGGGAGAAAAAAAAGCCAACCTGATCCGTCTCGCGTCCATGTAATGCTCTGTGTATTGTCTCCCGTCCAGCAATCGCCATCCACGCCATTGAATTTCTTTTTCTAATCCACCGCAGCCACACTGTGCCAGTGCCGGCGGCCGGCGCACAAACTGGGCACACACCGTGTCTTCTTGTCACAATGCTGACATGCAGCCAGCATGCACGAGAGTCCTCCGTGTAGGTTATTTACATTTTTTTGCTCGATCATGTTATTGTGTTCTTTTAATAATTACTTTTTATTGTTATTTTGGTCTTTGTATGTATGTTTATTAATTTATCTAGACCTCTAGTGTTTCAATATAAAAAAAATGTCTTCTGCACATCGATTTAGAAAGTATGATTGTTGATACATTCCATTGCAATTTAATAAATTATACTATATACGGAGTATATCATTTATTGTTCCATTTTGTCCCTCTTAGAATTTGTTGGTCACTTCTTAGACTTTTGTACAGGGCTTCAATTTATGCCGGCACGGCCCTGGACGGAGGGAGTATGTCACATATCTCGCTTTCTCAGATAGGCACTTCGATGTTGGCAATTGATCGCGTTAGTTTATCCCTTTGATAAAGATTGTTGATTCGAACACTAGATTACAGTTACATCGAAGAACAGCGCGACGCACTGCCAATTTTCTCGAGCGCGTCACCGTCGATTCCGTCGTGCGAATCCTGTAGCGCACTTGACGGGACACCCACCGCTACACCACATGCACGGATGCACCTCCCATGAATCTGATCAGTAGGACTTGAACGGGCGGTAGACCTTGAGATCCGACGCGATGCCGGCGATGGACCCGGCGGCGGCGGCGGCGGAGATGACGAGGCAGCCGAGGCTGAGCATCTGCAGGCACACCCACCGCGTGCTCCACCTCGGCACCTTCTTCTGCACCACGTACATCTCCACGGGGAAGTAGACGGTGAGCGGCCAGAACCCCAGCGCGCCGAGGAACCCCACCACGTCGTTGAAGAAGGGCAGCAGCATGGACACCACGGTCGTCGCCACCACGAACGCCGTCCGCCACGTCGCCCGGAACGGGTTCACCCTGCAACGCCGCGTCCCCGGGAGGAGCGGGACCTCGACCTCCCCGGTGACGTACGCCGACTCCGGCCACCGCCGCGCCGCCCACCTCTCGACGAACGCGAAGAGCGGCTGGCAGTAGACCTGGTAGGCGCCGACGAGGTGGACGACGATGGCGGCGTTGGCGACGTCGAGGAGCCAGAAGGGCTCGTAGAAGCCGAACCCGGTCAGGAGGTTCCCCGGCGCGGCGTCGCCGAAGGCCGCGTACCCCATGCAGCCGCAGAGCATGTAGAAGAGCGTGGTCACCGCGACGCTGACCACCGTGGCGCGCTTCATCACCGTCGACTCCGACGGCGGCGGCGCCCGGATGGTGTCCTGGATCTCGATGAGGATGAGCGAGTAGGAGTAGGCGAAGGCGATGTCGCCGAACGCCTGCAGGCTGCGCCACACCTTGTCCATCGGAGTCACCGCGCCGATACTGATGCCCGTCAGGCTGCCTTGCACACCTTTGTTCGCTGCACGCACGCGTTCATGCGACGCCATGGTCAGTCACTGTGGACACTGCCGCCGCCTGCGACGGACGTGTGCTTAGTGCTTACCGATGACTTGGACGATGCCGAGGCCGAGCCCGATGGTGGAGTAGGTGAAGGACATGACGGCGGCGAGGATGGAGAGCCAGGAGATCTGGTCGAAGTCGGGGATCTGCGAGAAGAAGACCTCAGCCACGCCGAATATGATCATGTAGGGCGTGCTGGAGATCCTGCAGGGGTCGTCGTGCCCCTTCTGGTGGAAGCAGTTGGCCCTCCTGATGGCGCTGCATGGAGACGCAACCAACACGACATCAACGCGTCACGCACACCGTTCATTGACGTGGCCAGATCGTCAGCAAAAAAACAGAGGAATCGTGGATCCGAGTGTCACTCACAGCATGCTGATGGAGGCGGCGATGGTGTACCCGACGGCCACTCCGACGATGTTGGCGTACTGCAGGAACCCGCAGATCTGGACCTTGACGCCACCTGCTCGACGAAATTCCAGTTTACAGATATTGTCAGACGTAAGTTCCGGTTGATGATTCCAAGCTCGACAAGCAGAAGAGGCGTGGAGAGATGGATAGCAGACGCACTGAGGTTGGCGTTGACGGCGTCCATGTAGGTGTAGTTGCGCTTGCCGGTGGATGGGTCGCCGGAGCGGTAGCAGTCGGCGAGGAGCGAGGACGTGTAGTAGGTGACGAGCGAGAAGAGCAGCATGACGGCGGGGCCGGCCACCCAGCCGAGCTGCGCGATGGCCCACCCCAGCGACAGCACCCCGGAGCCGATCACCGCCGTGATGATGTGCGCGCTCGCCGTCCACATCGTCCCGGAGCGCTTGGGGCGGCCGTCGTCGTCGAAGCACTTGCTGTCGCCCGCGCCCTGGACGCCGCCGAGCTCCGCGCCGCACACCTCCATGGCCCCCGGCGGCGCCGCCGGGTAGTAGTACGTGGCCACCACGTTCCCCGCCATCTCCGGCCCGACGACCTCTGGAGTACTGCGCGTGTGAGTGACTGCAGCAGGTGCACCAGCTGACGCAGCGCGTAAGTGTTGTGCGATCGATCGAGCACGAGAGGTTGCAGGTGCTGTGGGGGTGGCGAGGTACGGGGTGTGGTGGGCTCGATTTATAGGCGCCAGCAGGAGGGCGCAGGAAAAGTAGGTGCTTCGGCCCCGACCATTGAGTGGAGACTGCAGGTGGGGGGAGGGAGAAAGGTGCCGCTGCTCCCTGTACGGGGAAGGGCCGGGGAGCTTCAGGGGTTGCCGTCGCCGTCGTCGAACGCTTGCTTGAACTGAGCTGAGCTGTGTACGCGGCAAGTTGGACGATGGCTCGAGCGTGGTCATCAACGGGAAACAGCATGCACACCGCATGCCCCTTTTTGACGCCACCCTCACATTGTCAGTTTATCACATACGCATGCTATGGAACAGTCATGGATCCCAACACAGCAAAGATGCGATAAGATCGCAATCGCAACAGTGTTCTGAAAACCACTTGCCCGGCTGCCTAGTTCGCATCCTCTTACCCTTTTCTTTTCATTCATGTTTGGTGCTAGCTCCTCCTGAGTTGATATTTGATTTTTCTTTTTTTTTTAAAGGATGGAGTAGGAGGATAGCTGCTGAACTGCAGCTGCAGATCGAAGGCCACACCATACACTTCAGTCATGGAGATGCAGCATGAACGGCAGGGGTGCTCTGTTCGCGGTCACGCGTGAGGACGGAGGACCCCACGGCCACGGCGACGCCATTCCGAGCCCTCGTCCATCCTTTTTGCCTCCGTGCGCGTAGTGCACCGAATAGGTTCGGTTTGCTCCCTTTCTTTGGCTCTCGAGAGAATCAGAACCTGTGCAAGTTTGGACTTTCAGGGCATGCCTAGAGACTGGAGTGTATGCCGACATGGCGAAGAGCATTACATGATTCTTCCACTTGAAACTAGATGTTGGTTCCGTTTGCTCCTGATGATGATTTCCAATTCGGTTTCTAACAGACGCAATATGTTATTCCCTCTGACTCATCCTCGAGCAAAGAAGAAACGAGGACCGGTCAAACAGAAAAGACAATAAACACAAAGGGGTCTGTCTATCCCTCACATGTGTGATTCTAGGGGCCCCGTCACACGTGTGATTTGGGGTCTTGAATCACACGAATTTGTTTAGCCTACAAATCTGTGTGATTTTGGTCATGGTATCACACAAATTTTCAGAGAAAGCAAATCACACAAATTTTCATCAATCTGTCACCCAGATTTTCAGATAAGCAAATTCTGTGTGATTTTTGTCATGCGATCACACAGATTTTGTAGAAGCAAAAATCACACAGATTATCATTGAAACAAAAATAACAGAAAAATCCAACAGATTAAGATCACACAGATTTTCATTAATCTATCACCCAAATTTTCAGAGAAGCAAATTCTGTGTGATTTTTGTCATGCGACCACACAAATTTTGTAGAAGCAAAAAATCACACAGATTATCATTGAAACATAAATAACAGAAAAATCCAATAGATTAAGATTTATAAAAGTTACACAGATGAAATGAGCTATTTACATGTGTTGCGTGAATAAATTACAACAAGAAAATTATAGTAAAAAAGACCAAGTAAGGAGTGTATATAAACTGCTTACACAGATGAAAGTGCTTTGATTGATCAGGTTACAAGCAAAAATAGGGCATTATAGAATGAAAGCATTCCATATTCTACTAGAGACTAGGCAACACATGTACCTTGAAGAAATCAAGCTGCAAAAAGAAATAAGTCAGGTAGCTGCAGATAAATCAAGCAAAAAGAAAAATAAGGAAAGCACCAAATAAGGAAAGCACCATATGGCAGTCACACAAAGCAGCACAGAGCAACAAAAAAAAAGACACGTCCGGTACCTCACAAGTTCAAGGTCATTAAAAAATGTTTCCAAACTACAACTGGGCTAACATTTATATCATCATTAGCGGGAGAAACTTACCTTGAAAAAGGATCATACACCTCGACTGAGAAAATAGTTGCAGTACCCCACAAGTTCAACTTTATCAAATACTTTGCATCATCATAGGCAGCCTGAAATCAGATCAAAACATTTGTGTCATCATAGGAACTTCGCTTTAACGAAAAAAATCATGGAACTTCAAATAGCAGCAAGGAACAATTTCCAAAAAAGAAGCCAAATAACACAGATTTTCAGAAAAGTCAAATATACACAGATCATCACACATATTAACAATAGCCAAATCTGCCAACTCGATGTGATCTTCATCAAACAAATCACACAGATTATGAGAGTAAAAAAACTGTGTGATTTTCATAATGCCATTGCACATATTTTTCGAAAAAAAACAGACAACACATAATTTCAGATATTAGTATGCATAATTAAACTTTACATAGATGTAATGCAAAATTTACCTATGCTATATGCATAAATAACAACAACCATTTTAGAGTAATAATGCCAAGTTATAAGTGTACTTTGTACATAATTAAATGAATATGAGCTACCAGCTAACCCAAAGTGAGGTATACTGATCAGAAATCCAAAAATGCCAAATGACAGATTTAAAACCCTCAAATGACACATTTAAATCCCTCAAATGACAGATTTAGCAAATGACCCTCAACTACCAAATGACAGATTTAAATACCTCAAATGACAGATTTAGCAAATGACCCCAAGTACCAAATTCAAATAAAACACAATAATGCAAATGACAAATTTAGCAAATGACCTCAAATACCAAATGACAGATTTAAATCCCCAAATGGCAGATTTTAAAAAAAAAGACTCAAAATGGCAGATTTAAATCCTACAAAAATCAAATGACAGATTTAGCAAATGACCCCAAATACCAAATGACAGATTTAAATCAACCAAATGGCATATACCAAATGACAAATTTAAATCCTCCAAATGTCAAATTCAAAAAAAGACCCAAAATGACATATTTAAATCCCCAAATAACAAATGACAGATTTGGATTGAGTTGGATTTTGAACTAAAAACAATTAGGGTTGAGTTGGATTGTGAAGGAGGCAAGAGGGCCATGATCCGTTACCACCCCTAGCTACAATGGATACTACTTGATATTATGATAAGGATAGATGAAAGACTACGGAAGCAGATATGCTATGGGAAAAAAGAAGATAAAAAGCTCACATAACTAAAGTGTACTAAAGCATATCACTTACATGAATAACCTCTGTAGAAAAAGGGATAAGTGCATAAGTTGTTTAAAAAATACCTTTAAAGTAGTTGGAGATGAAGAATAAATCTGCATAAAAAAGAAGTAATTAGAGCCGTTAAAATGATTATTAAAATTTTGAATACGTAAACATGTGTCATAGGACTACACATGAAAGAGGCTTTCAATTCGGGTCACCCCTCATGAAACAATTCCAACTCGATTGCAGTAAAAAATTGAATTTTTAATGGTTGTGCAGAGCCAACAGCTAAGGGTAAGGCCGACCCCTACCCAGAAAATCAGACCACCAAATGAGAACCCACCCCTAAATACCCATCGATCCAACTAGGCCATGTAATAAAGAGAGCAAGTTTTCAGAAAAGCATCGATCCAACTAGGCCCAACATCATCCTATCGAAGCAAATATGGAACAAGCTCAAACAAGTACTATGAACTGACATCACAAATGTAGGCAGGTGTAGCTAAGAAAACTGAAGAAAAATAAATATAAGGACGAGACATCTTGTACAGCTAGCCGATCAAACTTTACCGATGCAAAAAAACCAAATCATGCAGGACTTACACCTTTAAGCATGTTACCACAAGTCCACAACATTTTCATCTGTTTAAGGTCAAAAATACCAGATCTTGAGGCATTTACACCTGGATAACATAGGAATGATGGTACAATGAGTACTGGAAAGATAGTATCAAGAAACTGTATGTATTCTAGAAAGTTTAAATTTTGAGTAAAGTCTAAAAAAATATGGAGGTTAGAATTAAAAAGATGGTACTATAATTACCAAATGATCCATATATAGATGGAACTATAATGACTGAGAATATGAAAAGTAGGAAGGAACATACTTAAGGAAAAAACAGTATACACATTAAATGTAGACATACATAGCTTCTTCTAGGAAAACATGGACATTCCTGGACTCCAGAAATATCAAATATGATTTCTTATGGTTCTCATAAATGAAATGGTGCATGTCGCTCCCATGTGGGTCAGATTGTCAGCGATCCAAAAAAGACAAAAAAGCTGGAGGGTCCACATAAGATAATTATTTGTGGAGCGTTTAGAAATATAATATAGGCAAAAAAAACTTACAACTCGGTAACACATGTATGACGATGCAAGGAACACAGTATTAATAGCGAGTGTGCACTGTAAGTACTAAAATGCAGTTATATTCATAAAAAGGACTTGAAATACAAATACAGAGCGAAGCAGGCTGCAAATACTAGTAAAAAGGAGTACTAAAATCGCCTCGCACTGCATTGGGTGCTTACGGGATGGAAATGAAGGGACAAATTTAGGGAATGAGACCTAATCGAGGGAAATGGACAGAGGGGGAGAGAGACTATAGGGAAAATTTTCAAAATTTTGTATAAAGTAAATGGCTACCTAGATATACAAATCCATGGTACAACACAATGAAGCTGCTACATAAATTGAGAAAAGCAAATATAGGAAGGTAATTGAAGAAAAGAAAAACTATAAGGCCCAATAATCTTGTATTTTTGTACAACTGGGATATCAATACCTACCAGTACAAAAATTCGAAATCATGTTGGATTTACATAGGAACTACGGTAGAATGAGTGCTGGAAATTTAGAACTAATAAGCTGTAAGTAATCTAGGAATGATAAGATTTAAATGTATTGGAAAATTTTCAGTTTGTTAGACTTTGAATGATGATATGTACAAGTACCATTGGACCAGATCAAGATAATACTTTAAGCACTGAAGAAACGAAAGGTCAAGAAAACATATTTAAAACAAAAGACAACTTGCAGGCCTATACATCCAAGGATGCTTGTGGCTCTTGTGTTAACTACTAAACAGAAGATAGAAAAACAAGGATATGAACCCCGTACCCCCTGGCTGCACTAAAGTCTCACAATCTGCTTCCTATCCCTCTCAAATCGTACAACATAGTTTCTCTTTTTTCAAAAGAAAAATCAAAATCCTAGCAAGAAATGTATGAACGTATGAAAAATTGGCCTCACGTACCTAAAACTTGGGCTGAATCCTAGCAAGGACATTCAGCTAAGTCCATAAGCAAAAGCAATAGTACTAACAATTAATTAACAGGAGGTGTGAAGGAGTACATTTGACTAGCCATCAGAAATCAGAAACAAATTAAAGGGATCCAAATCCAAATAGCCCCCTCTTAGAAAACATCACCTATCCAATCAGAAGTGACTTAAAATTCTAATTTGAACAAACAGGTGGAGGGGAGGTCCCAATGGAATCACGAAAGGGGCACCTGAAAGGACCTTGATGTCGCCTAGAGGGGGGGTGAATAGGCTTAACGACCAAATTAAACTCTTCTTCCCCGAACACTTGAGTCGACGACAGTTCCACCGGCCGTATCGGTGGTGATGACCGTCCGACCGGCCAAGCATCGACTTCACAGAGGCACCGGCCGACGGTGCACTTCACCGGCCGACCGGTAGCATGTAGCACCCAAAAACAACTTCAAGCACCTCTTGACTTCTAGCACGAACCAAACTTGGTGAGTGGCCTTTGTAGATGATCACAAGCAAGGTAATGAGCCCTGCACACACAAGTAGCACACACAAGTAGATCGAAGCGGAAGCAAAACAAATATGCTAGAAAAACAACTTATAGAGTCAAACCACACGAAGAAGCAAAGGATTTGTTTCCGAGTTTACCACCCACTAAGGAATGACTACGTCTCCGTTGAGGAGCTTGTGAGGACAATTCCCACAACAAGTCGGGTCTCTTTCAACCACTTTCCTCTTTTCCACTAAGGGGATCTTTTCCACGAAGAGGCAAGATCGCAGCCCTTACAAACTTCCCGCGCTCACCACAACGTTGGGAGCTAGCCGACGCCTAGCCGCTCAGGAGGCAAACCTCCAAGAGTAACAAACGCTTCAAAGCTTGTAGACGCAAAACCAAAGTGCTCAAGTTATGGAAATGCTCTTGTTAGCTCACAAGGTCGCTCTTGAGCTCACTCTCTCAACCCAACACCAAGGATATGGCTTGAATCCACAAATCTCACAAAGAGAGGGTTGGGAGAGCCACTAAGACTTAGAGTTTGTTAGAAATGGCTTGGGACCTCAAAGAATGTCACTAGAAACAAGAACCCTCACTAGAAGAAGGCTTGGGGTATTTATACCCCTCAAAGGAGAAAACTAGCCGTTGGTCCTCGGGCGGCACCGGTAAGACCGGTGCCCCACACCCACGACGGTGTTTGAAAAACTAGCCGATTGGGACTAGCGGCACCGGGTCGACCGGTGCCCCTGACCGGCCGACCGGCCAGATACCCCAAAACCCTTTTAAGAAACTAACACTTCATCACCAAGATGAAATGGCTTAGGTTAGGTTAGGAGGGTTTGTTAGCACACTCTAAGGCTAGATCTCACTTAGGTCAACTAATGAGCACTTTGACTTGGTCAACTCGCTAAGTTGCATCCCTCTTAATAGTACGGCATACCTATACTCAAGAATACATAAAAACACTTTGTTGATCTCTTGAGCTTGGATATCTTCAATCTTGCCATACTTGATCAATATCCACTTGAGGGCTTTCAACATAGCCTTTGACATGAGCACGTCCATACTTGAGCTAATGACCTAGGATCTTTCCATTTAGCGTAGGAATGCACACTTGGATCCATAAGTCACTCCATATTGCCAATCATAACATGTTGATGACTTGCATTGTTTCCCTCGGTTAAGGTTTGGATATGATACTTGAAGACCCCACGGATGCTAGAACTTCACCCTAGCAAAACACTAATGGCGGCTTAGCTACGGCCCCAAAGATTGCTTAGTCCCTCACCCTACACATCTCGGTTGATCTCTTCATCACTTATCCAATCCACTTTTGAGTTCCACTTTGCTTCATTCAAAATTAACCTTCATTTGAAAACCCGCTTCAAATGCTTGATCTTGATTGACAACGAATGTGCAAGCTTCCAAATTAGAACCATAAAGTGTACACTCATCCTTGTGTCCTCTTTTAATAAGCACATGAAACCTTGCACTTGTCTTAGAGAGATACCAACTTCTCTTTTGTGATCCTTATAATTTTAATCAAGCCATGTCTAGTATGGGAGGCAATGAATTGACCTTCTCAAATTATCCCAATATTAATCTTTCTTTATTGCTTGATATTTGTCACTCATGCAATAGGATCATCCATATATTTGTCTTCTCCAATGTGAGCCATAAAACATTCATCCACACATAAATACTCCAATAAATACTCATGAATATATAAATAAAACCTGCTCACAATCTTAGACAAATACATTAGTCCTTTAATCGCTTTGTCATTCAATTCACCAAAATCCACTTGGGGGCCTAGATGCACTTTCAGCACCAAAAAAAAAATCAGGCAATCGACTGACAAACTCGACCTGGGCGTCGACACAATCACCTAGACCAACTCCAATCAACAAATCTGATTGCGGACTACAGACTTAAAAAAATTCTAATCTCAACAGGAGGTGGAGGGGGAGGTCCCAATCGAATCAGAAAAATGGCACCAAAAAATATCTAACAATCGACTAACAAATTCGACCTAGGCGTCGACACAATCACATAGACGAACTCCAATCAATAGTACACTGCCAGCCTATAGGAATCCTTGCCGACAAGTGGGACCCATATAACATAGGGACAAAGAAAACCACACACATTACAAAAAGAGTAGAAGGAAGAGAAGCCATGCCAGAATGCCATATGCATATTACTCAAATAAACACACTGATTTTCTATGAAATGCATATTACAAATTAATTCCGTAAATCACTGAAACCCCCGACACCATATGCAAAAAAAGAATTGATGTTGGTTACCACGTTTAGGTGGGGCAGAAGCATATGGCAGCGTTTAATATTATATACATAATTAACATCTTGTCACATATGAATACTGCATCTATATTGAAAATCATATGAAAAGAGCAGAGATGCTAAATTGCCATCAGAGCATCAGAGTTAGGCAGTTGCGGCATCGCTCACTAGGGAAAGGAGCAAGCGAGCAACAGTTGCCGCAATCGTCAGTTCTGGTGTTGGGCATATCTATACATGGGTCTTCATTATTTTGAGCTCTAGTTGACAGGCACAGCCCATAGACACATACCTCTTCGTTGTCCCCTTCACCTGAGATCTAACGGGAAGAGGAAGACAAAGAACCATCGCCGACCATGGCGCGCAGCCCCGCTCGGGACGTATGCGACAAAGGGTTGGGGGTATTCGCGCTGTCCTGCCATATGGGGAGCTCCGCCTATGTCCAACCTGTTGAACTCAAAATCGACCACATAAATAGACAGATCAGGGGATCGAGAGCAAAACCAAAATCAGTTGAACTAGAGATGCAGGTGAATCGACAGCCTAAGGACGACGCAAATCTACAACGAAATAATCAAAATCAACTGTAATAGGGATATCTAGGGATCCAGCGCAAAACCAAATCACAGAGCCCCAGCCGCAGGTTTCGAGCGCCATCTAGCGCCACGAGCCCCGGCTGCCGGTTCCGTGCGCGCTGCCGAGCTCCGCCCCGACCACATGCTTCGCCAGGGAACCGGTGTCGAGCTCCTCCTCAACCGCCAACAAGCTTCGGCCACCACCGCTGGCGCGGCGCCGCGGAAGAGCACTGGTGGTCTGGCGCTGCCCAGCCCAAGGCCCGAGCGTATTCCGCACACAAAGAAAATCGCAAACTGCGGCGCGCTGATTCGTCGCAGCAAAAGCTTCACAGGGGCTACTAGAGATCAAATCAACAGATCTACCGCGCGGAAATGGATTGGAGGGAGGATCTTACCCGCTCGGTCGGAACCCTAGCACCGCCGCGCCTCGCCATGGGTCGGGGGAGCAGCGCGGCACGAGGAGGATGGGGAAATGAAGCGGAACGACGAGGCAAATCCAAAAATATCGACGCGAGACAAAAAAAATCAAACTGAAGCACTGACACTCGGGTCCACGCGTCATACATACGAACAAACCAAAACGTCGGAGTGTTCATGGGTCGCCAGATCCCAAACCGACGGCAGAAAAAACCGTGTGACGAGGAAGCCCAAATCACACGCGTGACAGATAGCTTTCCCGCGTCTTGGATTTGAACTACTCCCTTCATCTAAAAAAACATGTCGGTTTAGGATTCAAATTCTGTTAAAAAACTTGTCATTTTAAGATTCAAATTTTGTTCCATTTTACTTAATTTGGTATGTGTGCATGTGCATGTGGACAGGAATCAATCAATTAGTACTAAATATAGCAAATAAATACGTCATTTTACCTCCTTAATGATTTATCGTAAATTTCTAAAATGACGTGAATAGCATGTGAATGGTGACTGGTGCTGATTTGTTATAAGAGAAAATTAATGCTGGCTGGTGGCTGATAAGCCATACAAACATATGTAATTTAAAAGAGAATGGCAGACAAATTCACTTAGACTTCAATACTATTGGCTCTCTTGCATGCTCCCTCAAGCATCAAGCATAGATAGTAGTGTTTTTCCTCACACCAAATCAGAATCAGCCACCACAGCCAGACAACAGTAATTCTATCTCACAAAAAATCAGAATCAACCACCTATCACCAGTCAGCCGAACAAATCCCACCCGTTAGGATTTGGATGTTTAGCTGCATGCATCGTCTAGTTCAACCTAGAAGTAAGATAATAGAGAAATATAGCTAAATTCACTTATAGACTCGGAGAGTAGAATACATTTCAACATGAATTATGTAGCCAATCTTTAATATACTAATAGTGAAATAGACTCTCTGTTGTATCAATGAAACACGTACTATCTCATACGGTTTGTTAAAAAAAATATGAAATAGACTTGCTCCAAACTGGTATAAACAAGCGCACGCATGATCTAGTGGCCGAGGAATCATATGCTCATAACCTAACAACGAACTAACTACTAAGTACTCTTTGTTGCTTGCTTCACGGAGGGTTCTTTTTTATATACTTAAGGACTCAATTATATTAAAGTACTAGATAGAAACAGAGTACAAAGATCTGGGATCATCCATCCCAAACATGGATGTAGCTTCTGAGCTACTACAAAGGAGTCAAGTAAATGACTCGAGTATAAGTACTTCACGATGGGTTCTTTGAAAACGCCAGCACAATGAGCACACGTGAAGCAAATCCTAATGAGATCATATTAGTGTATAACATATCAGGACATCCCACCAAAAGGCACGGTCCCTCTCTCTATGTAGGTAGAGGAAGAATGAAGCTTACATAACACACTTTATCCATTCATAAATGATAGTCTATTAGTCTTATTTGTCAACAATGTGAACTTAATATAAATTGCATCTTGTAACGAAGAAATCATCGCAGACATTTTTGAGGGAACTTATAACTATCGCTCGATGGCCCAAGTCCATGATTCCTACGACATCGCAAATAGCCCAAATAAGAGGCCTTCAAAGCCCTCATGCCAGATGTATACGTTGAACAATCACATGTTAAATTTTGGCCTGTTTAGGCCCATTTAAAGTGAACTTGGCAGGCCACCGGTCCACCACGTACTGATGCCAAACTTGCCCAGAGTGTCGTCGACTTCTGAGTCTGACGAGAAATACGACTCCGAAACACCATGCAGGAGGCCCTGGATGTCGTTCTCCAAATATGCTATTTGCAAGAACAGCAGCATACGCTCTGTCGTTGTGTACCTACTGCATCTACTGCATCTAAGATACCAATACATATACAAAAGCATACATAGTACAGCTTCAGTCTTGTTGGATGAATCGACGGGACGCTAGCTACACTCTATCTGGAGAGGAGCAACGGACTGGATCGCTGTCGCTAGCTGCTGGCAGGGTTATCTGTGGTCGTCGTACTCCCCCTAGTCCATGTGTTGCTGGGATTAACCCATAAGAAATGCTCATGGGAGCATGTGACCGATGCTAATTATATTCTTTCCCAGACACACTGCCCTTTTCTTTCCGGCCGGGACATACGGCCAGCAGCAATGATAACCTGAACTGGCTTATCACCAGCGTCAGGCTTATATTAAACAAAAAAAAACGATGGATTTATATGATGCGTATCATATACCAACCGGCAGGTTCTTAGCTGCATCCAAAGATCATCACCTACATCAAGTTGTTGCTACGACAAAAGGTAGCCACGAGTGAGTGAGAGAGAAAAGCTTTCTTTCTGGCCACATGGAACCAACTTTCTCATGTTTCCCGCCTCGAGCCTCAGAAGAAGAGGAGATCTCTTTCCTGGTGGAGCTAGTGGCTCGTGCAGGCAGCAGCTACACGACCAGAAAAATGCTGCTCGTGACGGCGAACCGCGCCGTTGGTCAACGAATTGCTGCTCGTTGGTAGCCGGTAGGAGGATTCCGGCCACGGTCAGAGGTCGTTCTACGAGGTTGCAGAACGCCACGGCCGGCCACAGTTTTTCCATGGTGGCTTTGTTCTTCCACTCCTCCCTTCTTTCTCGGCGAGCATGGACCTATGGCGATCCTGCACCGAACTGACAGGTCGGTCGGTCCCACGGGCGATCCACTCTCCACCAGCGCTTAAAAAACAGCTCCTGGCACGGGGCTCCTGTCCCCCTCCCTTTGCATCGCCGCCTCACTCCACTTCCCACTCGCCTTTCGCTTTGCATCGGGTTCCCCTCGATCATCGCCGGCGCTGCTGCTCCGACTCCGTTCGTTCTCGCCAGAATGACGGAAGCGCGGAAGCATCTCGCCGTCCTCTTCGTCGTCCTCGTGCTGCGCCCGCCGGCGGCCGAGGCTGACGGCGTCGCGAACTCGACGCCTGCCGGCGGCAACTCCACGGCGGCGTGCCCGCTCGACCTGGGCTACGTGGCGACGCTCCCGTGGGACCGCGCGCCGTGCGAGCCGCCGGTGGCCAACACGACCGCCTGCTGCATGACGCTCCTCTCGGTGCTCGCCGTGGGCCTCGCGGCGCGGCTCCGCGCCACGGGCCGCTTCCGCCTCCCGTCGGCCCAGGCGTCGGCGGCCTGCCTCCGCGCCTTCGCCGACAAGCTCGCGGCGCCGCCGCTCTCGCTGCCGGGGTCGCTCGTGCCGGGATGCTTCCCCGTGCCGTCCCAGTTCGCCATCACCACGGATTACTGTGCCGGGGTCACCACCGCCGCGGAGTACGGCGCGGTCGTGGGCGACGCGTCCGTCGCGGGCCTCAACGCCTCCTGCGGCGCCGACGTCACCTCCATGTTGACCTGCACGCGCTGCCTCAACGCCGGCGTCGGCGCCTCGGCTCGCCTCACCGCCGCCGCCGGCAACAGCTCCAAGTCCCAGAACTGCTTCTACCTCACCGTGCTCTACGCGGCCGGGATCTCCAGCTCCACCGGCCCGGACTCCACCGCCACGGCCAGCTGCGCCCTCGGCCTCGCTCTCTCCACCTCTTCGTCCCCCCCGGCGTCGCCTACGTCAAGCTCCACCAACCACACCAACATCGCAGTAGCCACCACGATCCCGATCGCCTCCGTCCTGCTCGTCTCCCTCGTTGCTCTGCTTCTCTGGAGGAGGAGGAAGCGGCGTGAAGATACCAAGATGAGGAGCATCCAAATCTCGGAGTCGTCGAGGGGGTCGCGCCCGCGCCCAAACACGGGCTCCGTGATGTTCGACGTCCGCGAGCTGGCGAAGGCGACCGGCGGCTTCGCCTGAGCGCAACCTCATCGGCCGCGGCGGGTTCGGGGTCGTGTACCGCGGCGTGCTCGCGGACGGCACGGTGGTCGCCGTCAAGAAGATGCTCGAACCGGACGTGGAGGGCGGGGACGAGGAGTTCACCAACGAGGTGGAGATCATCAGCCTCCTCCGGCACCGGAACCTGGTGCCGCTGCGCGGGTGCTGCATTGCCGACGACGATCCCGACGAAGGCAAGCAGATGTTCCTGATCTACGACTACATGCCCAAGGGCTCGCTGGACCAGTACATCTTTGAGGACGGCGGCGATGGCAGGCGGCGGACGGCGTTGTCGTGGGCGCAGCGCAGGGCCGTGATCCTGGACGTGGCGAGGGGGCTCGAGTACCTCCACTACGGCGTCAAGCCGGGGATCTACCACCGCGACATCAAGGCGACCAACATCCTCCTGGACGCCGACATGCGGGCCCGCGTGGCGGACTTCGGGCTCGCCCGGCGCAGCCGCGAGGGCCAGTCGCACCTCACGACGCGCGTCGCCGGCACGCACGGCTACCTCTCGCCGGAGTACGCGCTCTACGGGCAGCTCACCGAGAAGAGCGACGTGTACAGCTTCGGCGTGCTGGTGCTCGAGGCCATGAGCGGCCGCCGCGCGATCGACCTCTCCGACCCGTCCGGGGTCGTGCTGATCACCGACTGGGCGTGGACGCACGTGAAGGCCGGACGGTCGAGGGAGGTCCTCGCCATGGCGCTGCGGAAGGAGCCGAGCGCCGTCGTGGCGGCCATGGAGAAGTTCGTGCTCGTCGGGATCCTGTGCGCGCACGTCACGGTGGCGTGCCGCCCGACCATGCCGGAGGCGCTGAGGATGCTGGAGGGGGACATGGACGTGCCCGACCTGCCAGAACGCCCGCAGGCGTTCGGCCAGAGGATCGCGTTCGACGAAGGCGAAACCAACTTCAGTGCCTCGTCGATTCTGAGCGGCCCCTCCGTGGACTTTGGCGACATGCTCAGGTGATGCACGACGGCGGCGGCGTGCGCAATTTGCAGCGCGGCTCAAGTTTCAGGTCGCGATCACATATATATAGATGGGATGTATTCACAATTTCACATGCTATGCTACATGTTCTGGTTAACTGGATTTCAGGGTGATGTATAGCCCTCACCTGATGTACATGGACTGTGTAATCTTATACTGAAATGCCAAATATATGTCATCGACACAAATCACAAATATTACATCATGGTTTTATCAGGGTTTTGATTGCAAACATAAACTGTTCACTGTCCGACAAATACAGTAATTAACTGATTGCACAACCATACAATACCAAGTTAAGCGTGTGCTAGATCGATGACATCAGCACAACATGGAACTGACACACATTATATATCCCTCCAAACATAAAGGAAACAAGAGCTAGAAGTTAAGAACATACAAGCCATGGTGGTGGGTGAAATCTTCAAATGAAACGGCAAGTGGAGTGGGGAATTCAGCAGCCTAATTGTTCTCCTGCAAGTTGGGGTGGCTGGGCTGCACGCGGAAGGTTATTGGCATCTGGGCGGCAAAGTCCCGGTCAGGATGGTACCCCAGCTCGAGATCTCTCATGCTGCCGCTTAGCGCAAAATCTTGCTGGTGCTGGAAATATGAAAAACAACAGTGGTTCAGTTTAGTCTCCACTTCAGAATTGACTCATTGACAAAAAACGTACTAGTGCATAACTGCATATAGGTTCTGTATCAGACATTTTGCACCACATTTGAAACCTAAACTGAGTGATCTTTTTCATCTCACCAACTTAATATAAGAATCTTGACATTTACTTTTTCAGTTTGTTCAGTAGGAAGCAAGCAAAATTTAGCACATGGAGGACGACAATGAAAATGATCTCTAGGTGGTTTTACTGTGTGGTATGTAGTTTTCATTATAATTGTAGTTGCATAAATTCTTTGTGTTTCCAACACACAAAGAAATCCCCAATCAATAACCGTGTTCTTTATGAAACAGTGGATTAATTTGATCTCTGAGAACTGTATGCGGTACACACGATTTAATTATAAGATGTCCAAGATAGTTCTCTAACGAAATGATATGTAACTCTCCTGTGTATTATAGCCTTATAGGGGAAAAAAGGTCCAAGATAGTGTTGAGTTAAAATATTAAAATTTCCCAGTGAGAGCTCGAGAACTCGGCCTTTCCTGTACAAAATCAACAAGTGAAATGTAATCCTACAAGGAGTCAAGGACCCTTACCATCTTAAAGGACAGCAGCTTGTTCTCATCTTCCAGCATCTTATTCTACAATCAACCAATAAAATAATGAATGAGACAGGAACTAAAACAACCATACGTTCAAATAAAATTCATAATACAGGATTTATAGTTGATAAAGCTCGTACATTTCTCATATGCAATTCCCAGTGCTCCATCTGCATCAAAAAAAAAACCATTTATTCGAGATTTGATGATAACTGTAACATCAACCATATTGAGATAAACTGATTAAGTAGATTTATTACAAGTTTCTCATTCAGGTTCGTCAGCCCATTATCAAGTGCCTCCTCAATCATGATCAGCTCTTTGGGCTGCAGCGAGTTTAGATCTTCACCTTTCAGGTGCCTGTGCCATCACAACAGGAGATCACATTCTCCATAAATATCAACATGAAAAGGAACAGGAACACCCCCCCGAAAAAGAAAATTTAAAATTCTTCCAGCTTAAGTGTTTAACAGGAGATCATGTTCTCCGTAAGTGTGAGCTTGAAACTAAGAGAGAGAATCCTCAACAAAATAAAAATACAAAATATTCTAGTTTAAGCATTTACCTGAGCTCAATCTGCATGGTATCGTTCTCTTTCTTTATGCGATCAATCTCAGCACTAAGGCTCTGAAATGTTTCATGTGCTCACCAATGGTCAGTCAGAATGCTCAACTAATTCTAGAAGGCTAGCAAAACTATTTTTAGCTCCAAAAATGGTATTCTCATTCTGTCTGGAAATCGTAGATTACCTTGTGTTTGTCATCCCACAGTATCTTTCCAGAGTTGGTCTGGTACTTCTCCAAGATTCTTGATAGCCTATGTCAGACCAAGATGATATCACATATACAGGGCATGAATATTGTTTTTTTTTCTTGAACAAAAAAGGCAGGAGCTCTGCCATTCAGTTAAGAAGGAAAAAAGGTTTAAGATACAGGCATGACTTAATGCATCTGTCGGTTCAACAGGAACAAAGCGAATCAAAATACTTCATAAAAAAATTAGATAAGAAATCAGAACTACGTATCTTTTCTACTGTGTTGTAAAAGCCGTATATTTTACCTAGTTGCGCAGTCTCTTCCCCAATCCAAAACAAGTCAGAATTGCTTATTTACCGCAGTAGTGGAAACTACGACATGTTCCAACAGAAATAGAACAGCAGCTGACTAAAAATATACAGAATCTTTCTCCGGTCCAGCATAAACTAGTAGAAGAAATAAGACAGGGAGTAGGTAACGGCACGCACGATGTCTTGGGGGAGCAGAAGTCGTAGAGCTTGCCGGCGCTGGAGAAGATGACGCCGCCGACCTCGGCGTCGCAGAGCACGCTGATCTCCCGCGCCTTCTTGAGGATCCCGTTGCGGCGCTTGGAGAAGGTCACCTGGCGGTTGGTGGAGTTCTCGATCCGCTTGATCTCGATCTTGCCGCGCCCCATCCTTCCTCAGCTCCTCCTCCGGCAACCTCCCAAGAAAGGCTCGCCTCTTCTCCCCTTCCAAAACTGGAGCCTGGAGTCGCCCGGTTGGTAGTGGTGCGTGGTGCCGGTGTGGTGGACGTGTGGTTGGGAGGAGCGGTGGTGGTGGGGAAGGAGTAGTTAAGGGGATCGCCATGGCTGGAAGAGGAATGGTGATGAGGGGGCTTTCGGGTTCGTTCAGAGGCGCGCGCCGGAAACGGCAAGGTGCTCTGTACGCTTTGCGTCCGCCGGGCAACTTGGCTTACCTCTCTGTCCGATTGCAGTTGAAGGGAAAGCCGAAAGCAGGGGAGAAGGGACGCGACGCGGTTGCAATGGCGTCGTGTGCTTTTTGTGTCGTGTCCTGTCGTCGTTTCTTCTAGGGAAGGACTTCATAGGCCCACGTAGGTCCGTAGCTGTAGACCTTAATCAAAATTCAAAATTATGAGATCGCCGTTTACATGACTGCTTTATCAGGTACTCTATCAAACCAGATGCGTGTTGACACCTCGATCGGCCGATTAGAATGGAGTGGGATGGCGGGGGAGGTGTGCCTCTAAAACTTAATAGGGGTGCTATATGTGTTGTCAAAAAAAAAATAGGGGTGTTATATGTCGCTTCAGTGACAATTTGGCAGACCATCGCGCCGGTTTTTTCGGTTCGCGGTGTGCGGTTTTCTCCAGGTTCGGGCGGCGTTTTTTTCTTTTCCGGTTGCTTTCCTTTCTCCTGCGTTTTTTTCTTTCCGGCGTTTCAATCTCTTCCCGGCCGTTTGCTTCGCACGCCGCCGCTTTTTTTTTCCTTCCTTTCTTCTCCGCGTGATTTTTTTTCCGGCGTGTTTTCTTTTCCGGTTCGTGCTTTCCTTTCTCTGCGTGATTTTTTTCCGGCCATTTTTTATCTTTCCGGTTCGTGCTTTCCTTTTCTCTGCGTGATTTTTTTCCGACGTTTCCGGTTCGTGCTTTCCTTTCTCTGCATGATTTTTTTTCTTTCCGGTTCGTGCTTTCCTTTCTCTGCGTGCTTTCATTTCTCTGCGTGATTTTTTTCCGACGTTTTTTCTTTTCTGGTCGTTTTTTATCTTTCCGGTTCGTGCTTTCCTTTTCTCCGCGTGATTTTTTTCCAGCGTGTTTTCTTTTCCGGTCGTTTTTTCTTTCCGGTTTTCCTTCTTTCCTTTCCCTTTTTTCTTTCCTTCTCATTTTTTGCCACCCGGTTTTTTTTCTCAGTCCTATACGAAATTAAAATAGATAAAATTACACCAATCACAAGTTTTGAAACTCAGACCTTCAACTAAACAAGATAGTTAGCAACCATTACACCACACAACACTTCGTGACTACATAGAGTTACAGATCATTTTAAACTATTTTTTCTTCTTTCTTTTCTTTATGTCTAGTTTTTATTTTTATTTTTCTTCCCTTAGTTTATTTATTTATTCTGATAATTTATCTATTTGTTCGAGATGACATATAAACTTGTTCTGACTACACTAGGATCTTAATCTGACAATTGTTCTCATTTGTTCTGATATTTTATTTTGCTTGTTCGAGAAGACATACAAAGTTGTTCCACTATAACAATACATTGTTCTGACTATAATAATAACTTGTTCCGTCTATAATAATAACTTGTTCCGACTTTTAATCTGATTTGTTCTGACACTATATTTGTTTTGTTCGAGATGACATACAAACTTGTTCTACTTACAATAGAATCTTGTTCTGACAGTTGTTCTTATTTGTTCTGACACTTTATTTGTTTTGTTCTGACTATAACAGAATATATAACCTTAAATAAAAAATACAAATAAAAAAAGTTTGTCAAAACATAGTCAAGTGGAATCTTATTTTGAAGATCTCAGTACCAGAAATCGATTTTTGAAATCGAAATTTAATTTAGATGTACGGTTTAGGATTTACAACCTTTTCTAGTTTTGGAACAGGTGGGGCCTAGCGTCAGTACACCCATAGCGGCGCCCCACCCTCATGGCGCGCCCGCGGCGATGATTCATTTTTTGTCGTCAAGCGACGGGTAGAAGCGCCCCCTTAGGAGGCCTTCGGGAACTCAGGACGGCAACGGGCGGAGCCGGGGGAGTGCCCCCCGTTCCCGCTCCGATCCCCGAACTACGATCCCCGCCCCGACCTCGACTGTGTTTCGGGGCAAAAATTGGCCCCGTCGCGACCCCGGCCCTGAACTCCGTCAGGGATCCACGGGGAATCGCTATTGCTGCATCAAAAGTTCCAGCACATGCTCATCACGATTCGAAACAACTAACTCATGAATCAATAAATCTTGCAAAACCACTCACGACTTGACTAAGAAAACAAGATCACTTTGTCCCAAAATTCCAATCGAACAAATTGAATATGCATATTTACAATAGCTTGTACTCATATACAAGTAGTCATAGGTTACGCTCAAGCTAACACATCATCCAAAGACAGATCAAGCACGAGATGGTTGCAGATTTAAGTAGCGACGCAGCACCAGTGGACGGCGGGAAGTCTTGCCCCTTGTTGGCACCTCTGCCGGCTTCGCGTGGACAAAATCTGAGCGATAGGACTTTCCTCGTGTGGGGGGAGCGGAGCAGTGGTGAACCTGTGTCGATGGATACCCCCTCGCCGGCACCTTCGCGCGGATCGTTAGGGTTTTCGGTTGACACATCGTCGAGATCGTCCTGACGAGCGCGCTCGGCGTCCAAGTTTCCGATCAAGCTCGGAGGAGGATGCGATTCAACTCAAAGGAGTGCCCATCCGCTTCTTCTGGAGGACGAAAGGGCAAAAAGAGAAAGGCGGAGGGGAGGCAGATTCGGTTGCGGCGGATCTCTCGCCGGAATCGAGGAAGGAACCTGTGTTGCCGGCGGGAAACTCGCCAGGCGTGGATGAACCCAGTGACATCAACGGGAAACCTGTTGATAGAGGGGAGGAAGCCCAACACTGTACTCTCGAGGCCAATTTCTGATCCGCATCGGTAGGCTTTGGGCCGATCCCCCAAATGTGAAAGGTGCGGTCACCGCCGCCGGCCTCGACGGGGAGAGGGGTGATCGGATCTCAGCCACACCGTCCGCCATGGTCGACGCACATCGAGAATCTAGAGCGGGAGGATGGGGGTGAGAGTTACAGGGTCGGTGACGGTGTGGTTTGAACAAACAGAGATGCCAATCGAGAGAAGCCTCAAACCCATCCTGTTCAACCCGATTCGTGGGTTATTTCACCAAATCCAAGAGTGTGTGCGTCTGGAGGCCGTAAATCTTAGCACAAGTTGTGCTATTCAGGCCGGCGCCGACCAAGATGGTGTATCCTCAAGATGGAGGCGGGAGAAGAGGTGGATATGGAGGCGGCAGGCGTGGAAGGGGCGGAGGAAGGCACAACGTCTGGAACCGGATGGGTGGAGGCAAAGACAACCAAGCGCGAAGAGATCAAGACCAGGGGGAGGGATCAAGATCCGGGGAGAGATCAAGATCAAGGGAAAAGAGATCACGACCGAGGGTGGCTTGGAAAGGGAAGTCAATACCGAAGATGGATCCAAATGGGACATAGCGGCAGCAACTAGTGAAGAATCGCTGAAGAACATGAAGCAAGACCTCGAGAAAGAAAAGTGGGGGACATGTGAAGATCTGACTGAAAAGCAAATCTACTGAAGCAAACCAGGATACTCAAAGAAAAAGTCGACTAAGGAAATCAAAATTAGCCAAGTGGTTTCTTTTTTTTAGGGGAACTACGGCAGGCAAGAAGCCGACCTGAACATTGAATTAATAAATCAGGTTAGTGTTTACATGTGTTTTTGAGAATGGGGGGAGCTAGAAACAAGAGACTCAAACGATCACGTTACAAGACTCTGTGCCCACATCTGTAGAGAATAAGCGTAGCTAGGGGCCAAGTGGTTTCTATGAATTGGAATATTTCTTTCCTCATGAACTTTTTAAAATATTTCATACACGGGCCCTTAAACAAAACCGTAATGGGTTGCAACTTTTTTGACTTTGCCGCGTGCGGGTTTGAATATATATTGGGCTGCAACGGCATGATAGCTATGTCATTCATCACAACCCGTTAACCCCAACCTAGAACAAACCCGTAATGGGCCGAGTCACAACCACCGGTCCACAGAGCCCACGCGCGCCCCATCCGAACTCCGAAGAAGCACGGAAGGCTGGAAGGGTAGACGGCGGCGAGGCGAGGAGCCAAGCCAACGGCGACGAGAAATCCACGGCGGTTGGCTCATCCCATCCGGCGCGCGCGACCCCCCCTCCGCCACGACCAAAACCGAGGGCGTTTTCGTGCCCCCCTCCCTCTCCGAACTCCGGAGCCCACCTTCTCCTTCTCCACTCCCCACTTCCCCCAGCCCAAGTTTCTCAAAACCCTAGCTCCCTCGATCTAATGCCGTGACCTCTCGGATTCCAATTCCCCCCAGCCTCGCCATGGAAGACCCCGCGGCCGCCCCCTCCTCCTCTGCCCCTGCCCCCGCCGCCGCGGCAGCTAGGGTTCCGGCGGCTGCGGCGGCGGCCCCTGCCGCGGCGCCGCCCGCTGTCGCTCCGCAGCAGCCGCCCGCCACCGCGGCTGCGCCCCCTGAAGCTGCGACGGCCCGGAGGCAGCTGTTCACGGTGGAGCTGCGGCCCGCGGAGACCACCATGGTGTCGTGGAGGAAGCTCCTCAGGGAGGCCGGGCACGCGGCCGCGGCGCCGGTGGCGGTGGCAGAGCCGGCGTTCCCCGCACACGCGGGCCCATCCGGTGCGGTAAGCAGTGCTGTTGCGGTTGTTGCGTGTTGGTCGGTTACCTGCCGTGTTGCTGTAGTTTGTGCGCTGCTTATTAGCTTTTCGCGTAGATGAAAACAGGATGATTCTCTGGAGCCTGACGGTAAAGATCTGGAAGATGAAACGTAAAGGCTCTTTCGTGTTTGGCAGACAGCAACATGTCATCCCTTGTAAGAGATGCTATCGAAAGATGGCAAAGGGCGCAAAAGCTATATAGTTAACCTGATTGTAGTGATGAAGAGGACACCAACAATGATATTCTTAATTGCATCCAATAGTTGATCTATGAACAAGGGTGGTTACATTCTGTTGTTCTGGTTAAACTAGTATCATTTTTGAAGGTGCCTGTGCTCTTATCTTCCAGAGATGCTCTACAGTATTGTCGCTAGTGCCTGTTTCTGCTATCTAGAATTTGACTACTAGTTCTCTCTTGTAATCTGTCAAAACGTTGAAAGTCACTGTGCCAGAACTATTTTGTGCCCTAATTAGTTAAATCTCATACTGGTACATTGTTGTACATGTTCATGCCATAAACTTACCATTCATCAGTTCTCAATATTCAGAATGAAAATTTTATTAAACTTTGGCTTCTACATCTAGAATCTACTGAATCTTTTGAGTTTAATAAAGCTGTGATATAACACCTAGTTTGTTTTATCATTTGAATCAGGCACATCCTCCAGAAAGTGACCCAAAGGATCCAACACAGCCAAATCGGTTTAATGCAGTCATTGAAAAAATTGAGCGCCTGTACATGGTAGGAAACACTGGCCTTAATTGATCTCAGGTTCATGATGCATGATGTTTTGACTCCATATCCGAATTGCCAGGGCAAACATAGTAGCGATGAAGAAGATCTTGACGATGTACCAGATGACGATCAGTATGACACTGAGGATTCTTTTATTGATGATGCTGAACTGGTTTGTCATTTAAACTTATTTTGCTTATATCTAGACGAATTTGTCTTTGTTGCTTTTGGATCTATTCTGATCTCATCTTTATGCTTGTTAAATCTGACACCTCAGATGACTTGATTTTGTACGTGCAATACTTAGTGTGTAGGTTACATTAAATAATATTGCTTGATGTATCTATTTCTTCAATCAATATTTACCCTGATCCCCTGTCTACCTTTTGTGAACTCTTTGCCTATTGGTAGGGGAAATCTTTATCCTGATGTGGCATTGCCACTTGAGCTCTAATAGAATATTTGATCATATATATAAGTATATAACAAGTCAAAACCTGAGGTTCTGTCATGTTTCTACACCGTATTGAACTACCTGATGCCTACCTTTTTTTATATAAAGTGACACAGTTTTTAAGCAGAAACTATTGTGTGATTTAGTCATCTTGTAACATATGCTTTTCGTGAGATATTTGAAACATGTTTCTATGGCACAGTTTTGGAGAATATTTATTACTAATTTACTTCACGTTTGCCTCTTTGTAGGATGAATATTTTGAAGTCGATAATTTGAAAACTAAGCACGATGGGTATTTTGTGAACAAAGGAAAGCTGGAACAGATGTAAGGTTCCTCAAATAATTTAATTTGGAGTACATAGATATGCAAATAGCATTTATGCTCCACATCCTTCTGCTAATGCATGTGCCAAACTTCCTGAGCAGCACAATTGGTATTGTTTTTAATCTTTTGATACACATCACGTGCTAGCTGGTATAACAAAAATGTCATTGGCATTTGAGAATAAGCTTATAGTAGTCAGAACAAAGATGAGAATAACAAATGGTTAATCTGCACATGGCTTTCGTAGATGTCAGGATGATGATTTACATCAGTTTAATCAAAATAATGGATCAAAGTGACATCATTACGTGTTTCTTGTACACTTGCACTGTTAGTCGATGGCAGCACCAGGCCACCAATGGAATATTCATCAATTTGATCCTCTTTTGCAGTGACCCTGGCACATCAGAAAATATCGCTCCAAAAAAAAGGAGAAGAAAGGAATCGAGTACTTATCTGGAGACCAATACCCCAGTTGATTATTTTGGTGACGTGCCTGGAAAATCCTCTGGAAGAGGTACTGTACAGGCAGGCAAGCAATTAACCAGTAGCAGCGTAGGTTCTTATGGTCAATACCCTGAGGATGACAGAGTGGTGAAGAACAAAACCAGTGGTCCTGGAGGAGCCCTTAAAAGAAAATCTGATTTCTCAGCTGATGCTACAGCGCGTGCTAAGATCAGTAAGGAAGATTATAAAGATGTATTACTACCTCTTGATTATGGAGATAAAGAGTTGTTACTACCTCTTGATTATGCACACAAGTCAAAAAGCAGCGACATGTTACTACCTGTTGACTATGCACATAAGTCAAAAACCAGCGAGACCTATGATTACGGTTCAGCTTACAGGGATAAAGGCACTTCAGTGCAACTTGATTTCCAACAAAGGAAGGCAAGCAGGGAAAATCATGATTCATCAAATAGAATCTATCGCAAAGGGAAATGTGGAACGAGTGAATATCCTGTTGTGGCTATGGGTAGTGCTGTCTATTCTACACAAACAGTGGTAGGAACAGTTTTCTCAGTCATTCTCTTTGTGGGCACAAATGGCTTTAACCCACTTCTCATATAGTTGTATTCTCTCTACTTGTAGCCAAAGATTTTATATATTCTAACTCAGCACTTTCTGTTGTTTTCAGAACCCAATTGTTGGTAGGGAGGGTTCAGGTACTAAACCAAAAGGCACCAGGCTTGAGCGAGCTATTCGGGATCTCCAGAAGATTGTTGCTGAATGTGAGTTATAATATTCCCCTAAATGTGCTGAAGTCTTTCTGTGGATGAAGTAGTGCTGGAAGTAATTTTAGATGCTTGAAATTCTCCTTTCAGATAGACCACCAACAATCGATATTAATGAGGTAGATCCAAATGGCCATGCAGCAGTTAAAAGACGGTTGCCTCAAGAAGTGAAGCAAAAGCTTGCCAAAGTTGCAAGGTTATCGGTACGTAGCACCACAGCGGCACAGCCAAATCTACTTAGATTCAAACATGGATACTCCTGTCTGAACTTAAAAGTTATTATGGTTGCATACCACATATATATGAATTAGCTTATGCAGTTTTGCTTAAGATTTTATATATTCAAAATCTTGTGGCACTGCGTTATTTGCAATGTCCATTTAGTACAATTTTCTTATACAAACTCAAACAATGGAGATAATAACCCTCTCGACTACCACTTTAGCTGTCCGTAATGCTATTGTATGGTGTAGGCAAATCAAGGAAAGATTCAAGAACATGAGCTGATGGATCGCCTCATGGGCATAGTTGGACACCTTGTGCAGCGCAGGACACTGAAGGTTAGTGATGGAAGCTAATAATGAGCTTATCTTGGCTCGACTTCTTTGTACTGTGGACCATGGGGCACTAGTCGATTGTCTTTTTATGTTTGATTCATCATTTTTTTATTTCAAATTGAAAAAGTTACCTATTCAGTTCAAAATGATGTTTCAAAAACTGTAATTATTTTCAACTCGTAATGTTGCCCTATGATCATCTTAATATATGTTAGCAAAAATGACAATATATCATGAAGATCAGGTTTTTTGGTAAACTAATTGTACATTCTAATTCAAGAGATGGTCACTTCTAATACCTTTATACGTGCTACTGTTTAAGTTAGACAAATTCAAGAGGATGTGCGTTTGAAAATGTCATTCTTTTTTGGGTGGGGTGGATTATTTTTTGGGGGTATATTTTGGCAAAGCTTCTCAATTTATTATTTTTCATCAAATGTGAAAGAGGACAAGTAATTTAAAATAAGAATACTTTTCAAGCATGCTAGCACATGCCCTTAATTGTGTTACTTCTTTTATGCTGCAAAAGTTTACCGATCCGGGGTAAGTGATCATCATCCTGTAATTGAAGTACTCATACCACAACCCATGCTGATCTTTTAGGTCAATATAAGACAATGTGAAACAACACGAACAACTGAACAGACGATGCAATGTTTTGATGCCTGATGTGGTGTTAAAAGAAATCTCTGAGCTACCCTTAATATCTAATTGTCAATTAGACCGTCACCTTCTAGTTTCTGGGCCATTCATTTAAACTATGTATCCTCCCCAATTATTTAACCTTGTGCATGTCTGCTTCCATCCCTAAGTAATGCTATTTTTAACAGAGAAACATGAAAGAAATGGTAGAATCAGGTCTATCTGCTAAACTGGAGAAGGCTGATCGGTTTCAGCGTATAAAAATGGAGATCAATGAAATGATCAAAGCACGTGTGGCTGCAAAGTCAAAGGTAAAGATATAGTTGGTGACAAGTGTGGGACTTCTAGCCTATTGACATTTGAACTCTTGTTAATTATTTTTCTCTTATTTGTTGTGTCTGATGATGTATATACTGTTATTAACATGCTACCAGGTCAATGAACAACAGGATGGTTCGGCTGATGATTTTCAAGTTGCTAATGATGAAAGAAGAGCTTTAAAAGGGAAGTCTGTTATGGATTATGCATTGGAGGATAGGATATGTGATCTCTATGATCTGTATGTTGAGGTATAAGCCCATAGACATATACATAATGTTTTTTCTTTTCTTTTTGGAGCCTGAAAAAGGCTTTAGCACGGAACATTCATTAGACTTTGTTCACATTTGCAAGTTAGTGACTGATGAAGGTATAAGTTTCTGTATAGTTAGACGGAACATATATATCGTTATAGTTAGTGAAACATGTAGATGAGTTTCTGTATAGAACCAAAGTGGATTGATCAGGATCCTTTCTGAATCCTTATCAGGGTATGGATGAAGACAAGGGCCCTCAAAGCAGGAAGTTATATGTTGAGGTATTCATCCTGAAGCTTTAGTTCATTTCTTATTTTGGTTTTCTTTAAAAAGTTTCTTTAGAATCTGAATTCTGTTACCTTTTTGACTAGCTGACTTGATTTCTTGTAATTATGATTGAAAGCTTGCCCATTTCCACTTATGAAAATCTTTCATTAGCATGTTATTTTCCCCCTTGTCATTTTTTGGCAGAAACATACCTGACTTGGGTTTTCCCTTAATTTGCTAAATAAAATCTGATTTAGCATATTAGTTACTAATACTAATACCCTTAGGCAAAACTAAATGTTATGCTTCTCTCTCTGCAATTTGTATCATGGCTGTTATTTGTTTATTTTATGTGGAAGGGTTATTACTCCATTGCTTCTCTAGCTTCCTTCGATGTAAATCTTACCAAGATGTTAATGTGGATTATAGATCATAATCTGTGAACTTGAGGTCAGTTTAGTTATTTTGAATAGAAGAGCAAGAGATGCTTGTGATGTTAGACATGGGTTGAAATACTAGTTTTGTAAAATGCCTTGCCCCTGCTGGTGCTTTTTTAGTTTTGTAAGGGTCCATTTTATATCCAAATTTGTTGTGATTTTCTGCAATATTTAACTGTTATGTCGAATACTTACTAAATCATGCAAACAATATATTTTTCGTAAGAAAATTTTGGATTGGAGTTATAGATATCATATTGATCTTAAGTGCATCTGCAGTTGTCATGATCATGCTTAAAATGTCATGTTTTACACCAGCTTGCAGAGCTATGGCCACAAGGCTACATGGATAATGTTGGAATCAAAGATGCCATTTCCAGATCGAAGGATAGAAAGAGATTATTGCACAACCAGCAAAAGGTCATCACTATAAATATTCCCTTTTCCCGTTCATTCTTAATTTGTACTCCCTCCATTTTAAATATATGACACCGTTGACTTTTTACTTCAACTTTGACCATCAATATCTATTGAATAAGTTAGTTAACTAAAGTAAAATGTGAATCCTTATGTCTATTGTTGAATGTACTTTATATTCAACTTGTAGGTTTATTGATTTGCAAAAATATTTGTAGAAAAGACGAATAGTCAAACGAATGAAAAAAGTCAATGGTGAGAACGGAGGTAGTACATATTAAATTAAAAGTTGAAGCAGATGCGACGTTAGAATTGTTTAGGCTGATCTAATATATTGTATCATTCTGTTGCTCATGATGTTTCTTTCAACTAATTTAGGTTCGCAACGAAGAGAGAATGAAGAGGAAGAAGCTGGCTGCAGCAGCTAAACTACCAGATGGCTACCCTGCTGTAATGCAAAGTGGACCTATGTCACAAGTACCACCACCTGTAACGAATCGTGCACCTATGTCACAACCACAACCCGTGCCGAATCCCGTCACATACCATCCACCTGATTATGGACTGAACCAGGGAGTGAAAAATTACGAAAGGGTCCGTGAAACAGGCTCAAGGTCAATCCCTGATGACAGCAAAAGGAATGCTGGAGAGATGAAGAAGAAAAAGAAAGTCTGAATATGATCCTGTAGATACACAAGCTAACCAACCAAAGGCTCCATTGCAGTATGGGAATGAGAAGCAAAAGCCATCCAAGCCTTCCGACGAGACAAATGCCGGTAGTCAGCTCACTCAAACCGTGCTTGGCCTCCCAACCGTGATTGGTCATAACCAACAACCTAGCTAATTTATTTTGCCGTACAGGATATTTGGTTCCCTTATAGGCCCTTTTCAGCTGCTGTAAGAAAATATGGTCAGCACCGATTGTCTAAATTAACATGTATCCGAGTCAAGAGGATACTATTACCATTTGTAATTCGGGTGCAGGTCACCACACTATTGGTTGTAATTACGAATCGTTTCCATTTCTGCTCGTGCTCCCTCCGTTCTGAATTACTATTCATTTTATGTTTTCTAGTTACTGATTTTTTAACACCTAGATATATATAATTATATTTAGATATGTAGAAAAGCTATTTGGGACGGAGTATTGTTCAATGTTCATAGTGCCCCTGATAGATGCCGATTCGGTTGCTCTCTGCAGTAATCACGAGGGACAAGCGATTCAGGTCTGAATTCTACTCTGCCAATTTTCAAGGACACTACTGTACCAGTTTATTTATGTGAAAATGAGATAGCATCTCCAGCACTTTAGCAAACTAACTTACATCCATCTAATTTTGGCGAATAAGAAAAATTGGTCTCCAACTGTTTGGTAAATCAACTTGGCAAAAATAGAAACTTGACAAAACTCACCTCCCCACGTCGGAAATATACGCGTGCCGATCCGGGTTGGCATTGGCATGGTCTAGCGAGGTGGGAGGGTGAAAAGAAATAAGAGCATTTCCAACAGTTTGCCAAATTTTATTTGGCAAATCTTGTGTTTTGCCAACTTCTAAAAAGATATAACAAATAAAAAAGGAGCTCATCTCCAACAGTTTTGCATAATTCACTTGCAAACCCAGATCTAACTTACATCAGGAACCGTGAGAGAGAAACAAAATTATGTTTTTACACTTCCACCTCTTGAAAACTTAAATCAGGAACCACAGGACAAAAATTAAAATTATTTTATACCCTTCCACCTCTTCGGAAAGATGCGTCGCGGATAGTGGCGTGCGTATATGCGCGTGCGGAGTTTGTTTTTCGGAACTTAGGATAAATGGTAACCTGAAATGGAGAACTGTTGGAGAAGGTTTTTTCTGTTTTTGTCAAAAAAATAACAATGGTAACTTGGGATGGGGAACTGTTGGAGTTGCTCTAAACAACAGAGAAGGATTCCTAATACAAATTTTCAAGAGGTGGAAGGACATAAACATAATTTTGTTTCTCTCTCAAGTTACTAATGTAAGTTAGATCTGAGTTTGACAAGTGAATTATGTCAAACTGTTGGAGATGAACTCATTTTTTACTTGGCATATCTTTTTAGAAGTTGGCAAAACACAAAATTTGCCAAGTAAAAATTAGCAAACTCTTGAAGATGCTCTAAGGAGATGTTCAAATGCAGCGGTGAAAAATTTGTCACATCAGAGTTTCATGGGAGAAATTGAAAAGATGAATTTATTAAACATAATTAACATGTCATTAGCACATGTCGACTGTAGGACAACATGATCAAAACATGAATTAATTAGGCTTAAATTTTTTTGTTCCGCAAAGTTCATATATGTGTCGTTCCTCAAAGGTGTGTCCAAACATTTGGGTGGAAAGTTTTTTTAGGAACGAAACAGGTCCTCAATTTTTATGAAGCCTGGTCCTCAGAGTTTCATCGGTAATGCTAAGACAAACATCCCGACTGCGAAGAAAAATCGGACACTCTAATATATGTTGTGATAGTTAAATGTCGATGTTGCAATTATTATTTTTTAATCTTTCACTTAACTATCGCATGTTTTACGATAAATGCTGCATGAAACATAATGTTCATGTTGCGGCATCAGAAATCCAACGACATTTTTTTCACGCAACTATATACTGTCGATCCTGCAGATCTTATATTTTGATATTTGTAACGGAGCGTGCGATGAGAAGTTACGGTGCCGCAACACCGTAACATATTCCATCACGTTCCATGTTCCGCGTGGATGTCTTCATAGCATGAAGAGGGTACTAGGTGCACAAGGATTTTCAACAACAAACAATACATCCGCAATCGTTCTCTGGGATCTTGACACTTGACATAGCAATCGTTCTCTGGGATCTTGACATGAATTGTTAGGTTGGTACCCTTGGGACGACGCGATCCATCCTCAATTCCTCAGTTGCTTATCGTCGTCCGCCGGGATCCTTGACGCATTTTCTTCCGCCCGCCATGGGACAGTGAAACAAGATGCTCGGCCGGCGGCGAGGCGACACAATGCGCTCTTCAAGAATTGCCATTCTCTTCTGCCGCGACGCGACCAATCGTAGCGCCATCCTGGGACACCTGGACGTGCTCAAATTAAACCGCCACGCCACACAGTGCTGCTGCTGCTGCAGATCCTCCTTCCTCCATGCATCTCGGCTGCTTGTTACCTGCATACCAACTGTTGCTGTGAGATCTGATGCCGCGCGGCGGCAGAGGCCTGGCCGATCCTGAAGACGAGGTGAAAGCATCCCCGTCCCGTGAGCGCCGCTGGCCACTGCCTCTGCCACCGCGAGCGAGCACCCCAGCCACCCACGGCCACGGCAGGAGGAACCCCAGCTGCCAAGTGCCAGACCAAGGCAACCCGCCACCAACGCCACACAACCTTGCCGCCCGCCTCGTCCCCGATCCAAGCCGGCACCGGGCGGCGGCCGCGCGCGTGCCTCCAATTGGCCGCCACAGCACGCTGGTGCCATGGCACTGCCGGCCGGGCGCCGGCCGTGCCTCCCCCAAGTTTCCTACAGCACCCTGGTGCCGCGTGCAGCGCCGGCCCGGCCCCGCCCCAACCGCGACCGCAGGACCCGCCTCCTTCGCGGCGAGACGACCTCTCCTTCGGCCTGGACCCCGCCGCCCCTCGGGTCGCCTTCTCCGCGCCATCCCGCCTCGTGCTCTGTTCCGACCCGCCGAAGCCATGGCTCCTCGCGCGGGCGCGGTGCCATCATCTATCAGCGCCACCCGACCGCCCCCGCGCTGCGCCTCCTCCCCGCTGCCGAGATCGCGTGACGGGAGCTCCCGAGCTGACGCGATCCAGGTAATTATCTGGCCAGCCTTTCCTTCCCTGCCGGATCAACCCAATTGTGCTGCGCAAGCTCGAATCGCGGAATTCATGGTGCGGCCAGCAGGAAGCAATGAATTCTTCTCACCCCGTCCGCTAAATCTATATGTATCTCCCGGAATTTTTTATGCGCCCGTATTTTCGTTGACATGCTCATACTGATCAACTAACACCTCGCAAACATCAGCATTGAAACAGGATGGAAGCGGAGCGTATTCATCCACTCTTGGTGTGAAATTGATTATTGGGAGAAGCACCATCAGCAGCATACACTGCAATTGTGTAAGAGACTTATTCCTATTTCGCCTTTTCCCCTGAATAGTAGGTACGATTGGGTAAGATCGGCTGTTACTCTTGTCTTCTGCGTGGAGTCAGCACTGTGTCTTGCTTGTTGAACCACAGTACAGCTAAGAGGGCTTCATGGTTTCTGTATTACTGTACCTGGGAACAAGATGCAACATGATAAGTGATTGATGGCAATTTTTCCTCCATGCTATATATCAAAATGCTGCAACTCTGAAATCTGTAAAAAAAAATACTCACCCATTTTGCTTAATCTTTTGGAGGAATAGCACATGATAAGAGCACTTTCCTAGTAGCATTTTTGTGTTTGGTTGACTTCTTGAAGCCTTGAACAGGGCACTCTTTAGGCTAGTACTAACATTGCTCCTCATTCATGGCAATGCTGTGCCACCTATACCTGGACTGGCTTATGTGAAAAGGCTCGTTTGTCTTGAAAAATAAAAAAGAACCAAAGAGATTTTTTTTAGAAGAAACCAAAGAGAAATCTGAACAGACCTTATGGTGTAACATGATCTTGTGGGCAATCTCTTCAGAAATCTGGACATTAGCACAGTTCATACTGCAGATCAAAGTGTATAATCACATGTTTTTCATCTTTAAAACTTGCTAATGTATCAAAGCCACCATATCAACACCTGGGAGTCTTTTTTGGTTCTGGTGAAGAAAGTGAAGTTCATCGCTGGTGCTGTGGTACATTTGTGGCAGTTTGTGCAGATTTCTTATTTCTTCTGTTCAACCCTACTAGTTCTAGCAATGTGAACTGAGCATGTATCTGCCTCTAAAAGGGTAAGTTAGCACTAAAAGAACAATCATTTTTGCATTACTGGAATTTCCATTAGGAACCTACACTTTTGACGGCAAAAATTTTTAAACAGTGGTTACATTCTGTAAGCAGAATCGTTTGTTTATGATAAGACAAGGAAAACACTACAAACAACATTAAGAAAGAGTTATTATCTAGTGTACAACTCTATATGGATGGTCAAACTGATGTTGTGTTCATTTTCGTATAACTTTTGGTTGAGATAACTCTATTTAACATGTCAAACTGAGGATCCATGGGTCACATGTCTTCTACATGAATATTGTTTGTGATGAGTTCAAATAACACCACCAAAAATGTGAAACGAATATATCTATTAGGACATCTGTGTAGTGGATGTGAATACTGACATGTTCTATTGAGCTATATCCCTGTATATTCTCTTGGCATCATTCAACGGCTTCCTAAAAGTCTGGTGAAGCAGCATAAACTGTAAGCTTCCAAAAAAGGCTGAAATGGAATAGTGAAAAGAAACTGCGGATAAAACCCTCTAGGTGTCACAGGCTGTCTAACACTATTCTTATGGTAATTTTTAAGGAGCTTGAATTTTTTCCAGTTTGCCATTCTCACATTCTAGGCTGTTTTCTGCTAATCTACGCATGTTACAGGTAAGAAGCATTTTTGGCACCTCCAACCCAACGGATTAATGTCATATAAGTAACCCCCCTCTTCCCCTCCCTTTTTCTTTTACCATTTTTGTCAGTTTCCTTGTTTTGGGTGTTGGCAGCATAGGTACCCCCAAAAATTTTGATAAAAAAATACTAAAAAGAATATGAATGTGACAGAGAAGGGACAAATATATTTTAAAAGTTTGAAGCCATCACGCAATTAAATACTTAAGTGCAGTATTCTAAGATGATACCACACTGTACCTACTTAGGAGCGTTTAGTAATTTGTTCCTAGATAATGAGAACTTATATGCAGTTATGCATTCAACTTCTGTTATCAGCTCATTGTTACTGCTGTAACTAGATTCTGCTGCAACTAGAAATCGAAAAAAGAAACATTGCATCCAAATGTATGAAGAGACTGCCAACAAGATTAGAATGTGTCATCATGTCACTTGATATAGTAAGCATCTGAAAGTGAAACCGTTATAAAACCTAGAAGAAAATCTCAGAGACAAACAAAATTTTGATTTAACAACAATAAGTTCCCTGTTTCTCTTTATTGTATAGACGAACCTTTTCACACTGCTGTTTTAGGTTCATGTGGCACCTACGTTGGAGGGGATAAAGAGTTGAACCAAGATGAGCAGTGATAGTACTCTGGTATGGAAACTTATACTAATGCAGTAGTGCTCCACATCTCATGAAAAGTAATAATAACATTGGGAGGGTTCATGTATCCGGGCTATGAGATTAGTGTACTGGAAATTTACAGTTCTCTTTAGTTTAAAAGGATTAGTAATATAATCAAGTACTTGCTGCATCCTTAAGAATTGCAACACAAATATATAGCTGGGCAAAATATCAGTTCATTCTTTCAATTACCTATACACCAGAACCATGAACAACTACAGAGATATCCAGGCTAATGACAAACATATCAGAAATTGTAGGCAAGGCATGGATCAAAATTTTGGGGGGGAAATCTCAGAAATTGTGCTTAACAGGGGTAAAGGTAATGACAGAAGCACGACTCTTTTGAGGGGATTAAAAAGAAACAAACAGAAAAAGGAAGGCAGCAATAAATTCACACCTAGGCCAGAATTTTGTCATGATCCCCCACTCGTTGTTTTGGAGGATATAGGAGCGTTTCCTTGATCAATTAAGGAGGATCGCTCCTCCCCCCGTTGAGCTGTACCCAATACAGATACCCCCCCTCTCCTTTGGCTGTGCTCATCTCCCTGGATCCGTGTTCCTCCTGCATTCCCCCGAGAGGCCGAGATCCAGAGACCAGAGACCCAGATCCAGAAGCGATCTCCTCCCAAAGTGCGACCAGACACAGGTACTCTCCAAGAACCATGTTCTTCTACTTGTTCCCCTTACTTCCTGCTGTTTAGGCCGCGTTTTCCCCCAAAAATTTCCAACTCCCTCGGTAGATCTTTGAGGGAGAAGGTTCTGTTTGGGAGACAGGGTGCTTTCTGGTCGTGCTGGGCGTTTTAGGTTGTTGATTTCCATGAATTTCTTCTTACTTCGTCTTGCCATCGATGTCTGTCTATTGTACAAAAGAGTTGTTGAGCCAAGGGATGCGAAGTTCAATTCAGCTGTAGCCAGATTTGTGATCTCTGAATGAAGTTAAAAACTTCTGAGTAGATGTGCTGGTTGCATATTCTACAGAACAAGAAGTATCTGACACTATTTTTGTTTTCTTTAAATATTTATTTGTTAAGGGAAAGTATCTGATGTTATTCAGTCCATAGACTGAATAGAGCACCATAGCTGATGGTTTTTCTAATGAATTTAATCAAACTTACTAGAATACTTGAAAGGCTTCCATCAAATCGAGGTGCCATTTGATCCCAAATGGACTTTAGACTTGCTTCAAAGATGTTTTTGTTGTGGCTCTGTGTGAAATTTCTGTTTTGTGCATATGAAAGGATGCCTGATAGGAAGATAAATTGTCTGAAGAATGATTTTGTACTTTTGGGGAGAGGATGACCAAAGAGCAGAAATGCTGGCAGATTTATCAGTTGCAATGGTCACTCTCTATTACTTGCCAATGATTTTGTACTTTTTGGGAGAGGATAATTAAAAGAGCAGAGATGCTGGCAGATCTATCAGTTGTACTTTTTATATGGAGAACTGGGGTCCTGGATCATCTTTCTTTCCCCTTCACAGTGGCTTATCTATGTGGGACTTCGTCAGCGGTTCTTTTAGTTGTTTTGGTTGACAAAACAAACCTTGCTCCTTCTTCCTTTGACTGAATTGGCATGGTGGGCTGGATTGATTTTGCAGCTCCAAGTTGGAGTAATTGGATAACAAAGAATGGGACACATTTTTATCACCAAATCTTTCTTGTTGCGCCTTACGTTCATTTTGCACCTAAAGTTCTTCAGGAAGAATGTTATACCTGTGCTGTGTCTGTCCAAATTTTGGCATTTTCCCATCAGTTCATCTTAGATCCCCTTGTGAACTGGCGATCATTTTTCATACAGTTTTGTGAGTTGTACTATGGATCAAACATCACTGATCAAATATTATGCTACCATATTTCAGGGAGCTGTTGTTGTCCGCACCATGGCCCCCTCCAAGGTTTCGAAGCTGTCGGAGACTGCTCGCCAAGGTTGCTGCAAGTTTTGCGGAGAACCTGAAGAGGACGGCAAGAGGTTCCTAATCTGCAGCCACCCTCCTTGCATGTACAAGTACTACCACATCCGGTGCATGAGTCCTGACCAGATCGCAAGCGAAAACCAGGTGGAAGAGCAATGCTGGTACTGCCCATCATGCCTCTGCCGGGTTTGTCACGAAGACAATGATACCAAAAAGATCATCCTGTGTGACGGCTGTGACGAGGCATACCACCTCAGCTGCCTGAACCCTCCTCGCACTAGAGTGCCCAAGGGGAAGTGGTACTGCAAAGTCTGCATTCAGGCGAGGGCACGGCAGGAGAAGGTGAAAGAGTACGAGGAAATGCTGCTGTTGAAATACAGGAAGCATGATCTTACTATGGTGAAGAGTAACAAGTGTACTGGCCTGGAGCGGCTGCTTTCTCGCGTGAAGAAGTTGAGAGCCGATGACGAGGCGGAGGCGGTGAAGACCTTGGAGATGCTGAAAGGAGGCAATGAGGCGGAGGCGGTGAAGACCTTGGAGATGCTGAAAGGAGGCAATGAGGCGGCGTCGACTGCCGCAGAGTAGGAGAATCGAAGTTGTGAGAAGGTGGATTTGTGTTCCCTGGCATGAGTTCAAGCAGCACAAGGTTTCTGTCCGGAGAGCCTCAGCTCTGTCCCAGCTGGAGACCTGATGGTCAGGAGTTGGGATGAGAGGCCGAGGTTCTCTGAACTGAAACATGTGTCGTTTGAACTGATGGTAGAGAATATGAGTTCGCTAGAATCGCTCCTATCCTTTTTTTCAATTTTCAAAATCGTTTCTTTCATCCTGCCGTGGTCATACTTGACGAACTTGCCGGCGTCGAAACTTCATAGGGTCGTGAGCACCCCTTTGATACCTTTGTTGGGTACTTAAACTGCAATGATGCTGGATCTTGGTAGACTAAAGTGTCTGTTGTTAAATGGTGTGGTTTCTATATTCTAGCTTGTGTGCATTGCAGGTGCAGCTTGATTTGTGGATGGTTTCCAGTTCGGAAATCGGCCCAGGTGTTCCCACCAAGCCATAAAAGGCTGGTGGTGCAGCTTGATGCATCAAGCTTTGCTTCTTGTTTTATCATTATTATTTATTTGGTGGTGCCTGAAAACTGAAAGGATGGAATCCTGAATGACAAGGTGTTGCTATAGCAATGCATTGTTGGGTCAATCAGGCATGGTCCTTCCCACATCCTATTGGGCCATTTCTGTAGAGTTTCCCCTCCTGTCGAAACTGTTTGCAGGCCAAAAACTGGATGTGGGGAATGTGTTTATATGCATGCCATTGCCACGGCAAAGTTCCCCCGACCACGAATCTGCTGCGATCGCCAAATCCGTCACGTGACGCTCCTCGTGCAAACCGTATAAGGTCCGGGGTACTATACAGTGGCAGAAGCAAAAAAAAAAAAAATCCCCAAAATCTTGACATGCAACAGACACTGGATTCTCACTGCACTGACTAAATATCGCACTGAAACATCAGGCATTGTTCAACTCGACATATGCCATTCCAGTTTCAGGAAAAAACACACACAGACAGACAAAAGGATCGTGTACGGGTGTACCTGCTGCTAGTGCTTACGAATCGCTTGGGCTTCAGCAACCAGCACCCCATCCTTGCCAAGACTGGACCCTAGAGGATAGCGAAACGAAGAGCATCATAGAGTATTCTCCGCGTCAGTAACAAGCGAGATAGCGCCTTTTGATCTGAAATTTGTTTCATAATTGCTCATCATGAACTCTGTTGATCTTACCAGTTAGTTAGCAGAGCTTGTCATGAGCCGACCGACGCTGTGACGCAGCAGCTTCAGTAGTCGCCAAGCCACTTTTGGTGCATTATTGGTTATATTGCCGAAACAGAGGTTAAATTGTTTGTGTCTACCTGAAATTCCGGGCGTCAAATATTGTTGGAGTCTTATCATCCATGGACAGCGCCCCCTTCTCGTCATCCAGGTGTAAATTGGTGCATGGCCCACCTTGTATAAGTAGGGTAGCCAACAACTTGTCAGACTAAGCAGTGAACTGCAAACATGTTTACAACAGTTTTGGAATAAAGTGAAGTTTTGCAGTCTCCGAGAGATTCCAAAACTGCAAATTGCTCCACTGGGACTGTACCCCCCTTTTCCATTCTTGTTAAGGATGCGTCAGTCACTGTGGCGCTTGGGCGATAGTACTAACAATTTGTTAAGGATGTGTCGGTCATTGTATGCCATTGGAAAATATAACTCATCCCCTCTATGTTACTAGTAGAATTTTTCATCCGTTGTGTGCCATAGAAAATATAACACGTCCCTTATGTGTCATTGAAAATACAACTTACCAATGACATAGAGGGGATGAGAAATTATAAACGATGACACTGAGGGGATAAGTTTTTTTTTTTGAGAATGATAAGCTAATTTTCAATAACACATAAAGGATGAGTTACATTTTTCAATGGCGTACAGGGAATTTGCTCAACTCCTGTCCCTCTCGTCGAGCCCACCGTTCCCCTTAAGCCCACGTGAACGCGCGTGCCCGCGATGATGCCATTGCCTGCGACCAAGGGAAGGACAATAGGAATGGACTCGGATGGGCCTCGGTCGAGGCCCACCATGACCCAAGTTGCAACCGCAGTTGCCTATCGCGAGTCTGCGGCTGCGCGTCAGCTCTTGTTCTCCTCAGTTTCGAGGGCCCCTCCTTGCCTAGCCTAGACAACAGCGACGGCCAATCACTCCCCAGCTTTTTCCTCACCCATGGCAGTGATCTGCACTCTGCAGTGGGATCACACGCTGATGAGTACCTTAATCGTGTCCTCGATCGTCTCGCATCAGAAAAAAAAATGCTTGAAGAGTCATAGTGCTACTTGTCCGCGAATCCCGATTTAGTAATTGATTGATTGGATTGGATCGATGAGATTGGCATCAATTTTCAAGCGCGGATTGGCCGTATCTTTATCATGGGAAAAGAAACATGAATCGACTCCTGTTCTCTCAAGACAGCTCCTAGACGATAAGTCAACATGGAAAGGGCGTTATGACCACTCCTCCACTAATTTGGGGGTAGAGCAATTAGGACGACTCGGACGACGACTCGAATAAGGGAAAAAAGAGGAAAAATCTAAAAATCAGGGGTGGCAATGTTGATTCAAGAGAAAAAAATTTATGGGTTTGATCTATGTGACCACAATTTTGCTAATACCAGTCTAATACCCCCATTTTATAGCTCACTTAAGCCATGGATGCAGTATATGTTCTTGTGCCAAGTGCAAGTTTTAAATAAGGGACATGATGAACATACCTGATTCCTCGCGGATCAAGTGAATCCATGGCTATTTTTCGATTTCCATATGTACTCAATCTGATCGTCAGATCTCCGGCGCGATCTGTGCCGCTTGTTGGCTCAAACCCTAGATTGGATGGAGAAATAGTGGATCGGGACATCATACGGTTGCGGAGTTGTCGCTGACCATGGAGAAGAGAAGGAATCGAGTTGGATCTCCCAATAGTATGTGGTGGTGTGGTAGGAAGGCGGTGGTGGGAGGAGTGGCGGCGGGCGACGAATAGTGCAATGGGAAGCGAGGCTATTTAGGGTTATGTCATTTCAATCCAACGACGCGGATTGATTGATAAACCTAAGTGGTCCTGATTTTTGCGGCCCAAAAACAAAGGCGTGCTCGAGCCATCTCGTTAATAGAATGAATTAAATTTACACTAGAAAATGATGGGCGTCACCACTCGAGTCTTAATCGGACCCGATTTTGTTGGCTCGGTGGAGTTAATGGGCCGGCTTGGACGGAGAATTTAGGTTTGAAAGAAATCAAACTTTTTGGGTAGCTCAACCTGAGTCCGACCCAGCCTAAGGTTTGGGTGTAGTGTGGAAACATATGTGATGTTGACAAAAAGGAAAGATGCGCTAAGAGCGACAGAGGGGTAGAAGGGACAATGACTGTTAACTGGTGCGGTGGAAAGAAATGTGAGATTAGTTTTTTTAATCTAATGATGTCTATTTAAGTAATCTTTTTTTTATGAAATATAGGAGGGGCAAAACCCTAGTAGTGGTTATAAATTAAAAGAAGGAAACAATGATAAAAGGAAAAAGAAGAAGAAAGAACTAAAAGATTACTAAGTGTCGGCTAGCCGTAATTCTATTCCTGAGGAATAACTCTTCTTTTGTGTAAAAGCATTTTAAACTCCTTCCTGAAGGTTTGTAGGCATAGCTCAACCGATGACGAATCATGATTATTGAAGATCATGCCATTCCTCGTAGTCCAAATACTCCAGGTCATAAGAATCTTCAAGGATTATGGGTTGACTAGGTAAAGTGAAATTTGTATAGTTCTAGGAAGGATATGAAAAGTAAAGTCGAGTGTAGAAAATTCGGGCTGCACTCTTTTCTGGTGCCGTATACCACCAATAAGTATAGTAGTACAAGGTACAGAGGACATCTAACCATTCATTTGCAAAACGTGTACATGTTGTAACCACTGCGTTTTCAAGGCATCTCCGCTCTCAATTTCTTTGGTTTGCTGCAAGGAGTCATTGGCCCACAAGAACCTTGAGGCAACCTATCAGGAGGCAACACATGCCCCCATGTACTTTCTTGCCAGTACCAGGAGCCATCACCCCTCAAGTTGTCACAGCAGCCGCCCTTCCCTCTCACACACACACACAAAGGGACGGGAAAGAGCACCCAATCCCACAGCAGCAGCAACCAGTCTCGCGCCATCACCATGTGGCCGGCCATGTTCGCCGTATCCGGCGATGGAACTGCAGGGGTCAATCACCGCGTACCCGTGCGTTGCCGTTGCGTCGAGTCGAATCGAATCGAGCGCGAGCGACGGCGAGCCAGTCCGTGTGTCCTGGGGCTCTCGATAGGTGCTGCCGCCGGCCGCGCGGAGGCGCCGGGTGCCGACCGGTGGCTACGTGCCGGCCGGCGCCTGGGCTGATACGCCGATGGGTCTCGTGCCACGGTCGGTACTGACGCCGATTGATTGCCGTGTGCCATCGCCGATCGTCACGGTGGATAGATCCGACGACGCTCACTGCGCTGCGATTGGAGCAGATTGTGTTTAGGGTGCTAGCTGAATGCACATAGTATAAAGATTGTCTGATCATCCAGAACGATTAATTACTCCATCTTTTAATATATGGTGTTGGTTATTAGCTCATAGATGAACTAATTAACCAGTGTCATGTAGTAGAGAATGGAGGTAGTATTACTGTAAAAGGTGATATTGCATTTGTAATGATCTTACAAACTTTGCGTTGGTGTAAAATAATATCACAATAATGTTACTTATATTCTTTTTTCTCATGATACTCTTACACTAACGATACTATTTACTCCCTCCGTTTCATATTTATCATTTTGGCTTTTCTAGATACATTCTAGATAATTATATGTGCATAGCAAAGGAATGTATCTAGAAAATCTAAAACTTAACAACAAGCAATATGAAACGAAGGGAGTATGTATACTATTCTTAACCATGTGAAGTCATTTACGCTGCTAGGTCTAACGGATGATTAGACGTGAGAGGAAATTATGAAACGATCAATTGTTGATTTGTAATTTTGTATCCAAGCTTCCTGCAATATAGTATTATATTATGTATATATAATACACATGAAAGGGATTGTTTGTGCTCATGAAAGATTAGAGAATGCTTCCGTGGAAAGAATTCATGTAAGTAATGACAATGGCGATGCCCTTGAGGCTGAGGGCAGGCAGGCTTTGGTGGAGTATTCCCTGCCCCTGTCGCTACAGACCCTAGCTGCTACACAAGTTGCAAGCACAAGAATTCAGAGGGCAATATGTTTATGTTCCCTAGCTAAGATCGATGTTCTCTACTAGTTTCTATGGGTCATTGTTGATGCTGTCTTCTTCACATGTACTGCCTCTTCTTGTGATAAGATGATACCTAGTAGGCACTGTATGCAGGCATAGGCCAATCCAAGTTGATTACCGGCGCGGGGAAAATGAAAGAGACCTTCAAGAATTTGAACTCCTGCAAGAGACGCCGACAAACAGTCCAGGGTGGACCCCAGGCGTCAGTGAGCACAAAGACACACACGGTTCAAGCTAAGGCAGCTGGGACCGGCTTTAATTTTCGTCCGTGTAATTGTAGGATACGGGAGGATCAATCTGCGAGTCTGAGAGCTCGGCCTTTTCGATGGCGCCACAGTCCACACCAAACTAACAAGGGCATGTGTGCTGGCTGATGTCGCGACGAGAGGGATGGACGCACCATCGCCTTTGTCCTCTAGGGCAGCGTCGATCCAGCGAGCACGTACATGCCACTCCATGCCTGCTTGCTTGCTGCATCTTTGCCTGAACGAACAGCCATTAGAATCTGACCACCAGAGAGCTCAGCAATGCAAGGCACTGGCGGAGCTAGGTGGAGGCCAAGGTGGGCCATGGCCCCCTGCTAAGTGAGAAAGTTCAACAAATGATGGCCAATGCACTAACTATTAGCTAATACTGCATGCATGCATGTCTCATCTTGTAGCATTTCTCTCTAAGCTAACTCTATTAACTCCTAAGTATGCATGTCATATGCAAATTATTGTCTATTTTCCTTAAGATCTTCACACATTTGATGGTCTTTTCGTACTAGTTGTAATAATTTTTTCTAGAGTTGACTTGTGCTTAGGTAATTTAGTGCTTGAGTTGGAGGTTTTTGAGATTATGATGAAATTAGCCCCCTCTTGATCTAAATCCTAGCTCCGCCACTAATGCAAGGTGCTGGTCTGCTCATGGTGATCGACACAAGCCGATCTCCCTCTGCCCTGGATCTGCACATTATACGAAACAGATGCTGCCAATTAAGTGAAAAAAAAATCTACCCATCATCGCTGCCCTGCATCCTGGAGCGGTGTCCTTTCTGATCGGTTCGTCTGGACTGAAAGGGCCAGAGATCGAGGGAGAAAAAAAAGTAGTAATAATGCATGGAGGATGTACTTGTGCAGGTAGGCAACAACAATCTTGCATTGTACCCTAGCGCGTCCACGATCTCAAGAAATATATCCTGCTCGTCCCGTCCCCAAGCTAGCCCTTAGACTGTCCGCACTGGGGCCGGTAAAAGGAACGCCACTGGGCACCGTGGACGGTGGCGTGGGTTTTTACCGCTCTTTTCTCCACAACGGGAGACAGGAAACCCGACGCAATCGTTCCGTTCGTCCGCTCGGGAGCCACATTCAGCGTCGTCCGGAGGAATCAACCGAATCGAACACGCTGGGCCCACACGCACCGCCGCGCCATCCCCAACCGCATCCGGCATCCCGGCGCCGCGCCGCCACGATCGGCGTCCGTTCGTTCGCGGCCCCAAGCACCCGGCCGCAGATCCACGGGAGAAGGGCAGGCGGCGGCAGTCGAGACCCGCCGTCGAAGATCGAGACCCGCCGCGCAGATCGAGACACGTCCACGGCTTCATGCTCGGCCATAGCCATGGCCACCTCCGCCCGCCGCCGCGCCTCACGCTTGGAGCCAACCGACGGGCCTCGCCTCCTCACGCCTCTACCTCGCTCCACCGCACCGCGCGAGATCCGGCGGGCGGACGGGAGGCGCCGCGCCTCCTCCGCCGCTGCGTGGGGAGTGAGAAGGAAGGAGGAGCGGCGAAACTCGCCGGATAGCTCGCCGGATCCGCCGCTTCAGTCCGCCTCGACTGCGCTTCGTCGTCATGGGAGAAAGAGAGAAACAGCGGCCGCCACGAGCTGCTCCGCGGTGGAGGAGCTCCACCCGCCGAGCTCGAGCAGGCGCCGGAGGTTCTGCCGCCGCCGCTGTAGCTCAAGGCATCCATGGCCGCCTCTTGCTCCCGCCGACGCCATAGCGGAGGTGCGAGGTGGAGCTCCTCGCTTGCGCGCCGCCGCCGCTCGCCGCCGCTCCTCGCCGTCGCGCGGGTGGATTGGGCGAGGTAGGAGGGGAGCAGGGGAGTGTGGGGGTAGGTGGGGGAGGGAGAGAAAAAGAGAAGAGTATGACGTGGGTCCCGGACAGGTGGTTGGTATGGAGTATGAGATATAGAGGTCGACGGGTGCGGAAAAATTGAAACTGGACTGAAAATTCTTGATGACCAGGCAGAAATATTCCTTTTAGAGGTTGAATTTGGAGGTTCACGAGTGCGGACAGTCTTAGCTTGTCCCCAGTCTCGATCAAGAGTGTGGACGAAGAAAGAAACAGGACATGAAAATGCATGCTTCCATGCATTATCTTCTCTCTTTTTTTCCTATCCAACTAGTATAGCATAACAAAAAGTGTGCCAAGACATGCCCTTTAATAAACAAACAGATAAGTAAATAAAAACAATACAATATATATAAGAGCCCGATGAGTATTGGTGCGTAAGAAATCGCATTTTTTCCCAAGGAAGAGAAGATGAGATAGAGAGCACCATCAGCACAGCATGGGCACCTAGCAGCCAGCGAGGAGCCGGCACCTCCAGCTCCAGGGATTCCAGATTGCGATCGCAGGTTTGTGGCGTAGCAGCCATGACCCGCCGATGCCCACAGCGATGGGAGGGGCCCACGTGTTTATCCACTCAATCACCATGTACTGCAACCTAATCGATCGATCTAGGCTAAATCGCTCTAGATCCTCCGCGAGGTAGTGTCAATCTCCGCTCTCGAGTCGAGGCTATTCCTTGAAAAGTTGCTGACAGGTGCAGTGTTTCCTGAAATCAGGACAGGTGAGAAGGCAATAACAATGGCCTGATGCGATGCTGCGGATTGATGGCAACCTGAAACCTACAGTTTCATCAGAGAAAAACCGAAACCTACAGTCGCCGCCGCGAGATTTGTACTGTTACACTTATTAGATGTTGTCATTTTCGCTTCGTTTGTCTCCACATATAATCTGATTGTTTGAACATCCCAGAAGATGTCTGCAGTGCTAACCACATCTCTCTCATGGCTCTTTCACCCAGCGTCAATTTGTTAGCACAGTTACAACTCACAGCCCGTCAAGAAACAGTCCTTCCACATCGTCCTCCTAGAGTCCTAGGTGTTAGCATCCCCGAACTTGCAGCAGCAATCAACGATCACCGGCCTTGCGCCAAATTGTATGGCCTCAATTCCTTAGCCTCCACCTCTCTTCTGCCTAAATTCTAAAAGGTATTTTAGATTTGAAGGACAAGTGAGCACGGTTTCTTTGTCAATACAGAATAGGCATATTTCATCATCAATGCTATTTTTCTTTTAAGTTCATTTAACATTTTGTCACTCTCTTAAGATGCGGCAACTTTCAATGTCACTTACACGTTGGGTCGCTTGGGTCAATAAGCAGTGGCAAATAGCAACTCCAAAAGATACCTTAAATCACCCCTAATAGCCTAATTATTAGAAAGAAAAGGGGAAAAAATCATCTCCAACAATCCCAAAAAATTCCACAAATTTTTGCTAATGCGAATTGCGATCCCGACACCCCTGTATTTCCGCGAGCTCTCTCCTCCCCAAATCGCCTCGTGCTTCCTAATTTCTCGCACGCCTGTCGATTATAAAAAATATGTTATTTGGGTACTGCGATTTTTTCTCCTAGACACCATTTTTCCACGCACAATGTTTCGCTTTCTCATCGAGACAAATTTTGCAATAATACCCTGATTCCACCTGTACCACCCAAGTATACCATCATACCACAAGTTTTAGTGGTATACAATTAATCTTAATTGTCGGATCCTTTCATACTAGTCATTTTTAATCAGTGGTATAGGGTGGTATGGTGCACCGTAAAAGAGCTCATAGGGTTTTAGGAATCATGTAGTTGTGTGGGACCCACGACTCTTATCCTCACGCTGTGCGTGCCTCTTTGTTCTTTCTCTCGTCTTCGTTCCTTTCTTCTGCACTTGGTGACGGCACAAAGGCGACGGCCCGCACGAAACAACGCTTCATCGATGCTGATGTGAGGGCTCATGCGGTGGCGCTGGCCGGCAAGGGCATGCGATGGTGAGCCACGTACCATTTCTCTCTCTCTCTCTCTCTCTCTTCGAAGGTCGGGGGCACCCACGACAGTAGGTGGATGGAGCGGTCGGTGGCAGGGTCGCCGCCGGTCGGGGCGGTGGTCGAGGCGGGTGGACTAGGGTTTGGAGTTCCTAGGGGTGGGATTTACATTGTTCCCCGAGCGTGGAACATGAGGAGGTGGGGGTGTGGAGGTCCAGCAGTGGTGGCCGGTTGGTCGTCAGTCGGGCTGGGATGAACCCTCGGTGGGCAGTGGCCGGGGGTGGGGCGATGAGTAGCGGGATTAGGAAGGATGGGGTCGAGGGGACGACGGCGGTCGGTGGGAGGGTGGCGTGGTAGCCGCCGACCGAGGTGGTGGAGGAGGCAGCAAGGTCCAAGGTGGGGGAGCTCAAAGGGGAAATTGGGATGGCGGGGAAAGAAAGAAGGGCGTGGTGTGAAAAAAATAAAAATAGTCGCAATTGATGCTAAATTAAATTCTTAATTAAATGGTCCTTCCTTTATGCAAAGAAAAGGAAAGAAAGAAATAATACCTTAGGATCTTTACTTGATTTTTTTTCTCTATTACGAAATAGCGTTTAAATGTGTGTGGTGAAGTGGCCGGTGGTGTCAGCTATCACATGCCTTTCTAGTCCCGAAGGACTCCATGCCACATTTGGCCTCGGAAAAGGAACACCACGTAGGTGTTTGTGTGGTGTGAGGCCCATCCATGTTTCATAAGAATATACATATATAACTTTCTAATGAATATTTTTATAAAAGAGAAGTCAGTTGTCTTTGGTGGCCGTGTCATTGTCCTGTGACTTGTCACGGAACCGGAGGAGTAGCGTTTAAATGTGTGTGGTGAAGTGGCCGGTGGTGTCAGCTATCACATGCCTTTCTAGTCCCGATGGACTCCATGCCACATTTGGCCTCGGACAAGGAGCACCACGTAGGTGTTTGTGTGGTGTGAGGCTCGGTGGAGGGAACTGCTCGCCACGGCGAAAAGTCTCGTGTCCGGCAGCAAGTTGCTGGGCGGGGCTCCATGCACGCACACGGCGATAATGGCCTCCAACCCAACCCAACCCAACCCGGCCGATCGATCAGTTCTCCCCTCTCTCCCGGCCGGTCCCGGCACGAAGGGGGACACGGACATGGACAGACACGCGCACAGTGGAGGGAGGGAGATGGATCGATCGATTGGTGTCTCTGGCTCCGGATTCCGATCGATCTCGGGTGCCATGACTTGACGTGCTCTCGCGCGCCTCAGAGTTGCGGCCTTGCGGATGGTCACTTGCAAGCACAAGCACTGCTGCTGCCACCAGCAGCAGCAGGAGCTCCGACGATCCCCCCGTCGTTCCTGATTCCTGTTCTCTAGTGGTGGCGGCATCCACCGGCGAACCAGGGGCGGACCTGCTGGTAGCGGGCAGCCCCCACCCCCACGGATTATTCGGAGCAGCCGTGCATGGGAGCTTGGACTCTTCGTCGATGCCGCCCACTTGCATTGCAGGCGCAATGACATGAGGGTGCAGCTGCAGCAGGGGTTTTGGAGGGAGACGGAGCCGGGCCGACACGGCGCATCGCGTTGGGAGGCTGAACTGAACGCTAGCTGCTGGCTTGGACTGTGGCCACACGAGTCGAGCCTGTGTGGCGCTGGCCAGTTCTCTCCATTGGCGCGCGCCCTCCTTGGTCTGAACAAGCTTAATACATTACTGTTTTGGCAGAACAGGTACTAGCTAATAAAAATGCAGCACATCAATCATGGCATGGCTAACTGATATGGTATTGATACCCCGGGCATCTGGGATTGGGAGGCTCTCGTCAGTTGGAGTGGATCGGAGATGTAGCAAATCAAAGCACTGCTCTCTTGTGACCACCAGGTGGTGGTGCAGAGGGGGGGCTTCAGGATCGTGTACTTGCCCACTGAAGCAGATCAGCAGGCGCAGAGGCGAGCACAGGCCACAGTGAGGGGCGCGCGGGCCGGACAAAAGAAGGAAAACAACACAAGTATACAGGCGCATATGGTGGCAGAGGGGGGAGGTAAAAATTTCAGTGAAAGCTTTGGGACGTAGTAGCAAGCACTTCGTCGCAATGCAAGCGTCCAAAGTCAGTGCCTCAAGTATCATACAGTACTATCTGGGTGCCCAAGATGCTCGTGTCCCTTGTGGAGGCCATTGAGACGACGTGCTCCGTGACAATTTTGAACCAACTCGACTGGAATCGGACACTAGCTACGTGTGTTTTTTTTTTGCGCCCCATATGCATGTTAGGATCCATTCGCTAAGAATAGGAGAATACTATGTATTTTTGTGCTATTTTTATTTTGTTGATTGATGTAAAGCAAACATCCCTTATGCTTTAGCAAATATGGGATGTGAAAGTCATGCAAACATAATAAGCCCATGTTATGAGGTCCAAGTAGTTTGGTTTCTCAAATTTAATTAGTCGACACTATATATGATGTCAGCTCAAGCAACATGCTTGGAGTGTTATTGGAGGGTGGAAGGCAAATTAACTTGATGATTGGGAGAAAGAACTTTGGAAAAAGAAAAAGGACACACTAAAGGAGAAATGACATGTTAGGGTAGAAATTAAAGTGGCCCCTGGCCGACGTGAATGAAGGAAAAGAAAGCATTTTGCCTTGCAAGGAAAGTAGGAAACTGAATGGGGACATCACAATGCACAACACAACACATTGATTTGTGGCTTCCATCCAGGCACCAACCATGCATGCCCCTCCATGAGCTTGCAGTAGCCACACACCATACAAATAGTGAATATACCAAGCAACAAAAGACTTGAGATAAAGTTAAAGCAGGCAACCGGTGCCCCTCAGCAAAAGATTCCCATCTCTTCTCTTCGACCTCTCCAATGTGAACTCATTGGCTCACTCTCTCACTTTCACCCTAAAGACAGAAAAATATTGGTGTTTAGTATGATAATATACAATTATTCTAGTCTCATGTGTAAGTACGTGTGTTCTCGTTTTGGAACATATGGACGCAAAAAAGAGACACGAGTGTGTATACATGTGGGATGAATTGAAGCTCCGTCTTATGCTTCAAGTTGTTTTCAACGACGGTGCCAAAATTTCATAGAGCAAGCAAACTTCTTCTAAAGTCTAATGAGTAAATGAATACGAACCAAAGAATTTTCAGGCGTGGTGAGAGAAAATCCTATGCAATATCACAATCAACCATCCATTCATCTCCGACCTACCTTTTGCCACTCATGAGTAGGCTCGACAATCGTGCAACTATGTACTAGTACTCTGTTTGCTAGATGCTACTAAAGTATGGGTACAGTGATGAGCTAGTAGTCATTGCTGCAACATATTTAGTCATCTACACACCTTGGAACAAATGGTTCAATTCGCCACTACTACAGTCATGGGCTGCCACAAAACACATTGCACCACATGCATTCGTAGTAGATTTTTGAGATGTCGAATTATTCCTGCGCCACAGACCTATGGCCGTCACATGTTTGGCGTGTCATTTAGATTTAGTGACCAGTGACCACCAACCAAGTAGCCCCAAAACCTTTTAACTTTAAGGATAATCTATGGCAAATAGTGTTTTTTTCAACAAAAAAAAAACCCAAACTTACTTCTTCTTCTTGAATGACATAGCAATATTTCTGTTTTTTTTTTAAAAAAGACAGTGAGATCCGAGCAAGATGCCATAACCATGTAATAAGATAGTAAGTTAGAACAGGTGCTCGTACCAGTAGTAGCACGGTGCTTCTGTACACGCCGTTTATTCGCTGACGTGTCCTGGTCGGGTAGCTCACGACAACGACGTGCCGCTTGCCCCATATCTGGCAGACTTGCACGGTCACGTACTGTGGTTGTATAGTAGGAGTACTTGCTAAGGGTATGTTCATTCGTGTGAAAAGGAATAGTGAAATTGTAAATGAATAGTGTTAGAATAGTGTTTCTTGTGAGAGAAGATATGATGGATATGATATGTAAATAGTGCTTTTCACTATTCATTTGTGACGAAAAGAACAGATCCTAAATGCCATGGCACCGGTTGTATAGAGGAATCGTCGCATTTTCGAAGGAAGAAACAGATCCCCGGTTGAGGTGCTGCATCTGATTAAGGAGGAGATGGGCCACAGACAGCAAGCTTATGGGGGACAAAGGGCTTTCTAATTTCAGTTATGCATTGCAGAGATTTGAGCACCCAAGTTTTTTTATATAATCAAATATATGTAAATCTGAACAATTCTCTCCTTCTTAAATGATATGGCAGTGCTCATACCCTTTATTTCAAAAAAAAATGCCATGGCACCCAACTCCAACGCCGCATGCATGAATGCCCGCGCACCCCGTCATGCGTGCATGTTTTTTTTGAAATTAAAAGGCGAGAACGCCATATCATTTAAGAAGAAAAGCAATTATACATCACCAACACAAAACAACGCATAAACACACCCAACAAAACTCTACACCACCTCAACTGGAGAGTAGCCGAAGAAAGCCGCCTTGAATTGCGCTGTCGTCACCAACGTTGTGCCACGCCAAATGTCGCGACCCGCTACAAGCCAAAGCGACAACTCAAACTCCTCCACCACAGACCATCGTCCTCAAAGCCGCACACATGGTCGCCGATCCCCCCGCTCCAACAAAGCGTCAGCAGAAAACTTCCCGTCACGGCACCAATGAAACATGCTGATCCTGGCCACTCTACGTGGGGGTCTCGCCTCATCCACCGCCTCACACTCCTCGCCAAAGACTCGGATATCTCTGAAACCGTTAAGAGAAACAACACTACCGCCCGGTAGTCACGAGGTCACCACCACCCCTAGCTCGCCAACTCAAGACCTCCGGCACCCATGGTTCTCTGCACCTCCTCTCCTTTGCCGGTCTGGACCTAGCACACCTCCTCCGCCTTTGCGCAACACCCCCAACCAAACCACCACTGCCACTACCACAAGCCACGACGGGTCGAAGCAACGCCTCCAAGAAGCCACGCTAAAAGCGCCGTCGCTTGTCCATTAAGCGGACAGGTTTTTCACCGATACCCCATGCTGCGGGACAAGGTACTCGTAATGGCACCCTCAGGAGAAACGATGCCGCAGGCGCCGCCACCACTACCACCGACAAGGGTGCCGGTGAGGGCTTTCGCCCGGATTAACACCATGTCTGTTGCACACTCACGGGCAAACAACAGTTGCACGCTCTCTCGCGCGCCTCCACAAGAGATGGCTTGGCACATCCTGAGCGCCACCACGACACCACAAGTGTACACACACGCTGCGAACCCGGCTGAAACCATCCGATCCCGCACCAGCGACCGCACCGAACACGCGCGCGTCGAGAGAAGAGATGGAAAACGCCGTCCACCTCACCTCTATTCCCGCCACCACGTCTGCGAGAGGACATCCGGCTTCTCCTCGAGTCACCGACCCAGTATGCACCCGGCATCACCAGCGCCCCCGCGAGCCTCCGCGGCCGAGCATGATGCCACACCACACAGTCCACCGCCGCCGCCGCCTCCGTCCACTACTGGCCGGCCCCGTCATCCGGCCCCCATGCGGCCACCACCGTCGTCCCGCCGTCGGCGTTTTGCCGGCGCGCGGCACGCAGCGCCGCCGTCGCCTCGCGCCGCCGGGCCGCCCCACCGCCGCCGCGATCGCCAGCCGCGCCCCGCCGGTCCCTGGCGCCAACCACCTGCACGCGCCCAGCGCGGCCACCGGATCGGCGGGGCGGGGCGGATCTGTGACCTCCGGCGCCGCCGCCACGAAGCCGCCGGCGTCGTCGAGCCCGCACAGGCAGGGCGGCGCCGCCATGCTCTCCGCGCCCGAAGGGCTGCCGCCGTCCCTTAAGCGCCGCAGGACCTCGAGCCCCTCGGGCGGCGTGATCGGCGGGGATCGGCGGGCGGCTGGGTTGAGGCTCGGTCGCCCGCGAGGGCGGCGGCTGATGTTTTGTTTTCAGCCCTATGCGTGCATGTTGACATTTCAAAGTTGCTCGCACACCACAACATCCATCTTAAAATCAAGTTTGCATTCTTCTTGTACATCTTAAGGGAATCGTTTTAAGAGAACATATCAGGTGGAAATCACAACCTTCGTGAAAATTTGTGTAAATCACGATAAAAAAGTTGTCAAAATTCACAAAACCACTTATGTCGATGATATGATGATACACAACTTTTTAAAAGATCTTGTCCAAAAACTCGACTTCGTACTGTGGTTGTATAGTATGACAACTTTCTGACTTGAAATTTGTTATTTTTATACCTCACAAACGAAGTCGGGTTTGGACAAAATATTTAACAAGGTTGTGCGTCATCATCATATCATGTACATGTCTGATTTTTTTTGTGAATTTAGACAACCATTTTGTCGTGGTTTATACAGGTTTTCACGAAGGTTCTAGTTTCCACCTGATACGTTACCCCGCTTCAATATGTCAATCAACTTTATTTGAGCTGGCCACCATTCGTCATTGTATGTTTTTTGTTTGCAAATGACTAAAAAACCTAGCAATCACGAAACCACAGTACACTATCATTGCTTTGATACAAATTCAAAAATACTATTGGTGAAGACATTACAAGCAATGATCCATACAATTTAGGCACTAATAGTTTTAGTTACGTGCATATCAAAGACAAACACTACGTATTGGTGCCACATAGGTGTAATATTGTCGACGGTCACATCGTCTACCACTGTAGTTCTGAGATTAAATTCAGAAAAATATGAACATGCATAAGTAACTCAACCTATCGAGCTCCATGAAGTTCACATTCGTGTTTACTAATAAAAAATCAGCACATACTCCATCCGTTCCGTAAAGAATGAAATTCTAGCATTTTAAAAAAAATCTAACAACGAGTGCAATCCTAGAAAATATATATATGCCTAATTAAGTAATCGGATCTGATCTGCATGCCAAAACTTACTGCATATGGCTAAAAAATAGGGGTACTAGAGTCTTTTCACGCCACCACTAATCTATTTTAAAAAAACTAAAATTACACTTTTTATGGGGCTGAAGAAGTACATATTGTGTGCTTGATGAGAAATCGCTCACAGCCAAATGGTTTTCCTCAAGAGATCTAGGGACATGTTCGTAGCCATTATGCGGGTTCGCTTTGTAGGATAAATGGTTTTTGCATAGTCCAATGATATGATATGCTCGCCCCATCATGGCGTAGTTGGATTGTTAACGTGGCATCAGTACGAAAATCCTGTACTATTAGCTAGACCGGATCTCATGACGTTAGTGGCTTATTGCCAAGCTCTAAACGAACAATAAGAGCCTTTTCTGTTCTGTTAACACAACAGTTTAAATATACAGATGTGGAGACTAAACAAGCCAAATAAAACAAGTTAATTCATTGTTTAGTGCCTTTTCGGCTCTATATGGGCTGCCTGCCTCCAACAAGACCCAATGGCATGGCCTCCCCTGTGGGGTGGGCCCCACATGAGCTCCCAAATGTTTCCTCCTTCTCTTGTCTTGTCGTTCGCGACAATTGTGTAATAGATTGATTTTTTAGATCGCGATAAAATAAATTTGGTCTAATTTTTATGCATTATAACCAGCTAATTACTGGAAAAAATAAAAATTAGCTACAATTTTTATGGATTATTTGCTTCGATAGAAAAAGGTGAAAACATCGTAGTCCGAATCCGAATCAGAATCAAATTTCTTTTCATCATTTGATCAAAATATAGCACACATTTGGGGTTTATTTGTATGAATCTTAACAAGCACAATGCCAAAACGAGAATATAAATTTTAGAATCAAAATATTATCACTAATTGTTTAAAATAAAAAATTAAAAATCTTATCCGAATTGGTGTGGTCCGTCATCGCCTGCTACAAATACCCCCACCGGCCCGGACAGGTCTCCTGCACACTCGCAGCTTGAACATCTCATGGTGTCCCAACCACAGCAAGAGCCAGCTCTGCCTCACAGCAGCAGCACTGCCAAGCGCGCAGCCGCGTCACCCATGGACTCCCGCCCGGCCCCGCCTCTCCTCCTCCGCGCCCCGACTCCCAGCATTGACCTCCCCGCGGCCAAGCAGGACCGGGCCGACGCGTCGGCCGGCAAGGCCGCCGCCGTGTTCGACCTGCGGCGGGAGCCCAAGATCCCGGCGCCATTCGTGTGGCCGCACGATGACGCGCGTCCGGCGTCGGCGGCGGAGCTGGACGTGCCGCTGGTGGACGTGGGCGTGCTGCGCAATGGCGATCGCGCGGGGCTGCGCCGCGCCGCGGCGCAGGTGGCCGCGGCGTGCGCGACGCACGGGTTCTTCCAGGTGTGCGGCCACGGCGTGGGCGCGGCCCTGGCGCGCGCGGCGCTGGACGGCGCCAGCGACTTCTTCCGGCTGCCGCTGGCGGAGAAGCAGCGCGCCCGGCGCGTCCCGGGGACCGTGTCCGGGTACACGAGCGCGCACGCCGACCGGTTCGCGTCCAAGCTCCCCTGGAAGGAGACCCTCTCGTTCGGGTTCCACGACGGCGCCGCGTCGCCCGTCGTCGTCGACTACTTCGCCGGCACTCTCGGGCGGGACTTCGAGGCAATGGGGTAAGTACGGACGAGCTTGGCACGCATTGCATCCACCACATGGCGTGTGCTGATGAGCACACATGGCGTGGCAGGCGGGTGTACCAGAGGTACTGCGAGGAGATGAAGGCTCTGTCGCTGACGATCATGGAGCTCCTGGAGCTGAGCCTGGGCGTGGAGCGCGGCTACTACCGCGACTTCTTCGAGGACAGCCGCTCCATCATGCGGTGCAACTACTACCCGCCGTGCCCGGAGCCGGAGCGCACGCTGGGCACTGGCCCGCACTGCGACCCGACCGCGCTGACCATCCTCCTCCAGGACAACGTCGGCGGGCTCGAGGTCCTCGTCGACGGCGACTGGCGCCCCGTCCGCCCCGTCCCCGGCGCCATGGTCATCAACATCGGCGACACCTTCATGGTACGTACGGCCGCCGCCAATCCATCTGTCCTTCTGCTGCTCTTATCTCCGGCGAGCGCGAGCGACGAAAGCGCTAGCTCCCCTGCTCCTTCCTTCCTTCCTTCCTTGTCCTGCTGTGTGTTTCCCAAGTCCGGCCTAATGGAGCTAACCGGGCACAGACTGCATCACGCACACGTAGGCATGTCATGTAGCCACCACTTGCACTGTGCTGTGCCGCGACGACGCTATTAACGCGGACGTGGTTTCGAGTCGGTTCCATCTCTGTGGGCGCTACACGCGGCCGCCGCTAGCTCCTAGGGCTCCCCTGATCCCTATCCGCGCGCGGCGGCCGCAGCCCCGAGCCGTGCCGCGGGAAAAGTTCGTTGGCGACGGCAGAGGAGGAGAGCCGGCGGGGGCGGGGTCCGTGCCGTTGGAGCGTTGCGGTGCGTTTTGTTGCGTTGCGCGGCGGCGGGGAGGAGGATGCGATGCGAGGGCGCGGCCGGGGGCGGCGCTTTCGGCGGTGGCCCCCGCGCCCAGGTGCGCGCGCGGTCTCGTCGCCTTCCCTGTTTTGGTGCCACTTCTCCGTGTCCGGGAATGGGTTGGCTCAGCGGCGACCGAGACCGGGGCGGTGGTCTGGCCCTGCTCCCGGCGCCCATCCCGCCTGGTCTCATCCTGTTCCTACTGTGCGCCGAGCGCGACGCGAGGGTGTGCCTGTAGCGGCTGGAGTACACAAGCCAGCCAGGTTGGTTGGCTGTTGCCCGCGGCCCGCTTTCTAGCCGTTTCCGCTCGCGATCCGGCACGCGGCGCCCACGTCGGGGCTCCAGCTCGGCCCCTTCGGCCGTGTGGGTGGCAGGCACCCCTGCATCGCCTCGTGCGTCCGGTTTCCGCGCCCGGCCCCGCCGCCTTGAGGTTTCGCTGTCCTCTGACAGGACTTTTATTTGTAGATATATGCTATATATACATACATATATAAACATCTGTGAATTAGTGAATACAACAAGTCCTTTTGGATGCATTGCAGGCGCTATCCAACGGGCGGTACAAGAGCTGCCTGCACCGGGCGGTGGTGAACCGGCGGCAGGAGCGGCGGTCGCTGGCCTTCTTCCTGTGCCCGCGCGAGGACCGGGTGGTGCGCCCGCCGGCCACCGGCGCCGTCGGCGAGGCGCCCCGCCGCTACCCGGACTTCACCTGGGCCGACCTCATGCGCTTCACGCAGCGCCACTACCGCGCCGACACCCGCACGCTGGACGCCTTCACCCGCTGGCTCTCCCACGGCCCGGCCCAGGACGCGCCAGCGCCAGCGGCGGCGGCGGCTTCCACCTAGCTAGCGGCGCCGCGGATCCGTCCGACCCGACCGAGCCAGTTGACGACGCCGCCGTCTCTTTCGCCGCCGGGTCCCGCGCGGGGGTGTTCGCCCCCACGTGCACGCCCAGGTGGGCGCGGGCCGTGGGCAGGTGGCAGCCTCGTGGCCCACGGGTCCCGCGCCGCCTTCCCATTTTTGGACGCTGCCGCCGCTCACATCGCGTGCCGCCGGATACGTACGTGCGTCGACGGCCTACTTGCTACTAGTGTACATATACAAACATACATATATATAAATATATAAGCAAGCGACCCGGGGCCCCTTTCTTCTTGTTTTGTCCATCACAGTCTCTGGATTCGGTGGATGGTTAAATCTTTGTCTTGTTTTTGGAAAAAATAAATCTTTGTACGCTTGTACACGGGCTCATGAAATATCAGAATCTTATTTCAAAAAAAAAAGAAATTTCAGAATCTGGACAGACGAGGAGCTGGAGCTCACGTGCGTCATCCGTGTCTGGTAGCAGTAGCTGCTGCACACGGACGGGATGCCAAATGTTTGGTGGGCCAGGAGGAATTCTGGGGCCACCAGTCCGGCATCGGAAAGTTCCGGACACCCGAAATTTTCCTTCGCCACCGAACGTTGTGGCAATGTTAATTGTCATGTTCCTCCATTGCCACTTGTCGCATCGTCCTCAAAGCGAGCCCTGACTTGTCCGGTTTCCTATCTGAATTTTCAAACAGGACAATTCAACTCTGAAGGCAAACATGTGAGTGACAAAGAATAAAGGATTTTGGTTCAGGATGATCTGCAATGGGAAACCATTTGGCACCTGCATTTCACCATTCAACCTCTTCCAACCGTGCCGCATCCTGAACATTTTTGTAGCTTTCCCGGCGCTCAGCTGCGTTCTCAGCAGTTGATATTTTTGCAGTCTTGAGCCACCCAAATCCAGTGTACTGGACGCAATCACTGGTCACAGACACGGAAGCACCAAGCATGTCACTGTTGACTGTTGGGTGCTGAGCAACAACTTGCAGAACAGTTTAAAACATTACCGAAATTCTGGATTGTTGGACTGCTACACGACAAGGTGAAAGAGGTACCAATTGAACTGAACGTAGTACATGTGATTTCCAGCACTATCTTACAACAACGTTGCCAAACAAAAAAAAGGGGGGGAAACAGATGTATTATTCTACAGTTACACCAAAGATATTTGTCCTTTCAGCATCCACAAGAATCATATGCATATCTAGAGCAAAAATTCGTCTAATTTACCCTACCAGTGACAGTTTTCTTCAACACATATACTTTATGTGCTTGCTTAAGCTCCTTGGGCCGCCACATCGACTTCTCGACGCAGAGCAACCCCTCGTTACCCTTGGTGTAGGTCATGCGCACCTCCCACTTCAGGGACTTGGCCATGGCCTCCAGTTCGTTTATTGTGTCCGCAGTGTCCCTCACAATCAGTTTACCTTGTGGCCTCAACACACGGTCGACCTCGGCAAAAACTGCCATTAATTTGCATCTGTAAACAAGCAACACAGATTTAGCACTGCAACACATTTTAGCTGTGCAAGAAGCCTAAAGCATGCAAACAGGTTACAGCTATATATGAAAGAAACATGTCAGACTGCATAATGCATGAAAGGGATTATTGTGCTTCGCATCATCAATTCAGTCAGTTTTAACATCAAATTTCCAATAGTATATATCAACTGACGGATTGAGTGTATGCCAAGGACATAATCCTTCACAGGTTGCTATAGTTCAATCTAAGCTATTGGGAGACCAAGAAGAAACTGCAAACATTCAGAATTGGAACACGAAATACCAACCTTGTTTTGAGCTTTGAGAACAGATGGTCTGCGTGCAGAAGGTCATATGTTCTTGGGTAAGTGCTGAAAGACTCGCACCAGTCATGATACATACCAAACAAACCGCGCTCATAAATGATGGGCAGCGTGTCTGGCGAATCAATTGGCACGATATTCATAACCCAGACCTTTTGGTCCCTCAGAGCTGCAGCAAACTGCCATGAAACAATGTAAAGGGCAGTTCAGAAACAAAGACAAGGAGGTGCTAAAACACATTTGTTGTCAACAGTTTTCAATAAAAGATATTAGTGGCATTCAAATCCAAACCAAGGAAAAAATAGCTTTACATTTCCCCAGCTTAACAGAGAGAAAGAAAAATGCTTAACGGATTGTGGACAAGCTGCTCGCAGTTATGTTTACTGCTACCGCTGCCCCAGTTTGATTGATAGTTATAACACATAGCCAGCATTACCAACAAAAAGTTTGTAAAAGAAACTGAGAAAGAGAACCACTTACCCTCCATACACCGCTCTCATGTCCATGACATTTCTCACTTTGGACCAGTCAATTCCCATGCCATTCACGTATGATTTACTTACAACCCGTTTCCAGTGAGCATTGTCTGACTCGAAGTCTTCATTTGCAGGTTTTCCATAGACTCCGACCTGGGAACCATTAAGCCAGAAAGGGGTCTTCTCAAGCCTTTGTGGCCATGACTCTGGCCATTTTGCTCCTCGAACAGTCGGACCAGCAGGCAATTTGTGCATGCATGCTTCCAAAGGTACATTCCTGCAAATAAAAAAGGTTGTATAAGAAAAGCAGAGAAGCAGTTCATCACATTGAAAACATATCATTCTCAATAAACTGAAATCCTACCAAGCAGCATCTGCATCATCAGAATCCTTGCATAATGGCGGGTTGTTTTCTGATCTTTTCTCGTAGCAATTGTTGTCCACTGGTTTCTGATATATGGCCATACCAACCTGGTTTAACTTATCCTTAGTCTTGTTGACCATCTTCCAGCACATGGACTTTGTCAGAGAAGACATGGCTGAAAAGAGCAAGTGACGGCACGTTAGACATTAAAATTCAATTTTGCACAGTTGCTTTATAGGGTAACTTTAATAAATGCAAGCCTGCCCTGTCCATGAAAATCCCTTATATCTAGAATTATTCAGTATTTTCAATCATAAACAGAAATTTGTGCTTCCACAGGAAAGGGAAAATGAAAAGTAGCTAACTTGTTCGTTCAAAAAAAAGTACTCCTACTAGCTAACTTCCACACAAACAGTAGTGTTACTCTTTCTTTGTCTCTCAGTGTATGAACATACATGGGAGGCTGTGACATGAGAAATCAAGTTACAAGCTACACTATACTTAAGTACTTATGGATATATACTGTTCAAGCAAAATGATATTATGCTCATTTGATATGCAGGTATTAATATAAGAGCTTCATTCAAATAGGGTGAAATTAAAGGGAGCAGTTATTGCAATACCATTCCAAATCTCGACATCCTCTGAGAGTTTCTGGTAAACAGGAGTGGCAGACCAGACAAAGTAACCACCAGGGCGTAAAAGGCGGTTAAGTTCTAGCAAAAGCATGCCACCTGAAGTAGCAAGAGTCAGTAACAAGATTGACTTCTATAGCAAATTGATAAAAGGAAGACATGTAACCAAGAAGACAAACCTTCAATGTGCCAAGGGACCCTGCAGCGAGCGCAATGAATGACATCAAAGACCCTGCTGGGGTATGGAAGTCTCTTTGTGCCCATCACAGCTGATATTGCTGGAATTCCCCTTTCCAGTGCAAATTGTACTTGAGCTTCATGCTCATCTTTTGGAGCAAAAGACATGGTAAGCACATCTCTGTCAAACATGTAACCTCCAAAGCTTGCCACTCCACAACCAACATCTAGAATGACACGGCTTCGTTTGCCCCATGCAATATTAGGCAGTGCCTGCACGCAGCAGTAAGCAGTTTAATCAGCAGAGAGAAAGCAAGTGTGATATCAACTTAGAAAACACAACATAAAAAATCATTATTATGGTTCTGTACTCTGCTTTTTGTTTAAGATCTAAGTTTTCTCTTTCAGAGAAGGGGCTGAAAGCACATGTACTGATGTACAAATGTGAAAACCCAATGTCTGTTTGGTCTAACACATAAATATATTCCTGAAACTGTGCAAATTTCCATAAGGATACCGCTTAGGCACTTGTCTACGAACTATGCTTGCTGAAACTGTGGCAGATAAGTTGAAGTCTAAGGGTACGATACCATACCTGCTGAATAGTATCAATGTAGTGGAGTGCACCATTCTTGAACTGAGTCCCTCCCCCAGGAAACAGGAGGTAGTCACCAGAAACTTTAACCCAGTTTTGGTGACCCTTGTACTCTGCAAGCCTGGTGTGTGGAACATTGCTGTACCATACCTGCAAAATTAGTAGATAGAACTTGTAATAAGCAAACAGACATCTTGGTCAGCTACAGATTAACTTAGTGTTGTAAAATCTGAATCACCTTGTCCCTGCTCTTTGGCCACTCAATTGGGCGTTTATATCCTTCTGGTAGTGGTACAAGGCAGGTTGGGGGCTCCTCAGGGCAATGCCTCTCACGATGTTCATAATGTTTGGTACTTCGAAGCTTCTTGATAGCCTTCTCATTGTCAAGGCAAGGAATGTAATCTGTCGAGGCACTGCTATTGCACAGTTTCCAGCTATAGCTGGTCTCGTCACCTGAAGATTTTGATGATGCTCGAACTTCCTTCTCATTCTTTGACTCTGCAGCCTGTGTGGGGAATGAACCATTCTGGGTATTCGACTCCTTCAGAAGCTCTGACTGAGCCCCATCAGGAAATACATCATTAGAGTTTGAGCTCTGTTCCTTCTCTCCATTTTCTTCCACCTTCTCTTCTATTTGAGGTTGCTCCTCCTGAGTGGCATCAACTTCAGACTTTTCTTCTTGCTCAACCTTCCTCTCACCGTCAGGTTTCTCATCACCACTCTCATTTGTTATCTTGTCATCTTTCTTTTCCTCACTCTTATCCACATCATCATTGTCAGTCTTGACATCATCTGACCGCCCTTCTGATTTTCCATTTGCATCATCAAACATATTCTTGGTCTCCTCTCTATCTTTTGGTGGTTCCTGCTCCTTCTCTTCAGGCTTCTCCACCGTGTTCTCGGTGAACTTCTCTTCCTCAGGAGCTTCCTTATTATTTGACTCCTCTGGGACCGTGGTGTCATTGTTATCAGTATCTTCAAATTTAGCAGAACTTTCACCAACATTGCCAGATGCTGCATCCTCGGACGCACCGAAGTTAACAGCCGCCGGCTGTTGCTTCACCACCGGCTTCGACGAAATCTCGAGCGGGAAGACGGTGGACGACGTCATCATCCAGGCGCCGACCAGGCAGAGCGCCACAAAGACGACGACCGTGGTGGTCGTGCAGAACGACGAGGACGACCGGCGGCCGTCCATCTTTGAACCCCGGCCAAATGCCATCAGTCCCTCACGCACATGTACAGGTCACCAAGCTTCACGCGATTTGTCTGCACCAACTACCGGGTCGACGAAGGACCCCCCCAAAAGCCGCAGCTTGTCTGCTGCAGTAGCCTCTAGGCCGCGCGGCACCTGAAGCAAACGACAACCTTGTCAAGAACTGAAATCGCTGCGGATTTGAAACCAAACCAATCGGTGGATCTAAAGAAGGAAACGCTGGATCTAATGAAGCAGCTGCGCAAGAAACCTAATTGGTGCTACTAGCTTTTTGTTTCCTACTACAGCAACTCTTTCCAGGAATAACTGGAAGCGATGGGAAAGCAAAGAAACATCCTCGCGTGGCCAAACATGGGAAGAAATTTACTAAAGCGCGTGCATTAAACCCCTGCGCGTCCGTTCTAGTACTTGCTCGCACGCACGGACAGCTGCCGGATCTGCGGATCGAGCTGGTTCCGAGCTTGTGCGCAAACGCGCACTAATCAATGGCGGATTCGAGAAAAAGAAATGAAGAGCTAACCCGCTAGCTAATCGGTGGAACGAAGGAACCAGCTTGCTGGACTGGATCCACGCGCCGCAAGCAGATGCAAGGGGAAAGGAAACGGGACAGCAGCAATGCGGGGGGGCGGCGGGTCGGTACCTCGCCGGAATCGGAGCAGTCGAGGCCGTCCTCCGCGCGGATCTTCGGAGGAGGGAGGCGCGTCCTTGGGCTCCTCTGCCTCCGCCGCGCTCGCCTCGCCGCGTTATAAAGGGAGGAGGAGGGCAAGGCGGGCGCGCACTACGCACAGGCACAGCTAGCGCAAGCGCGAGCGGAGAAGGAGCGGCAGCAGCGCAGTGAGTGGAGTGCGAGCGGTAGTGTGGGAGCGGAAGAGGAGGCAGATGGGGACGCGTTTAGACGACCGTACGTATACTCAGTACTCACGGATTAGTACCGTAATTAGATTACTCGGGGAAATCTTGACCGAAATGCCCGATCCATGTTTTGGGTATTTTGCAGATTTGCCCTTCGACGATCGCATTATTTCCATTTTGCTCTAGAGCCGTCGAGATCATCATGGTGGTTGTAGGTTGGCCAAGATCATCATGGTGAGAAAACGGCACGCAAAACAGTTTTTGTTTCAGGGAGCGGATTGCAAATGCAGAATATAGGGCCGGCCCAAATAAATGTGAGGACGGCGGGAGTGATAAACGCCTGGTCCACTGCACCGTCCGGTTTCCGCTCCGACATCCCGGGCCGCGGCGCTGCTGGTCCCTCCGCGGGCGCAGTGAACCGGGCGCGTGCAACCCGGGGGTGGGCGTCAGTGTCGGTGGCGGCCGTCGGCATCGCGGCCTCGCAGTGATCCCAATGAAGCGTCACGAGGCTGGCTGACTGGTGGGGCCGGTTGGGGATAATCCCACCCGGCAACTTGCCCGGCTGGGCTAATGCCGCCTGCCCGCCCAACCGACGCCTCTGTGGACTCGGCTGCTTCCTCATCAAATTCTCGTGCTCACCATAGTTGTAGTATACTACTCGTAGTTGCTACTGCTTGCGACACGCCCCAGGAGTTGAGGCGTGCCAAACTGCTCTAATTTTTGCGCGTGCTAATCTGAGTGGAGACGAGAGGGCGCTGACCGTTTCTCACTGAAGGACCTCATGCCAACGACCAGTGATTACTAGTAGTACTGATATATACTACAGTACTCCGTACTCTACGTTGAGTTTGACCTTTGATTTCAAAGCAGCAATGCGGAGGGCTGCCTGCCGGTCAACCGCTGACGGAGCATTAGTCCTCGCTCGGTCCGTTTTATTTATGTTTAATCTCTGTTGCATAAGTTTATTTATTTATATACATCATGCCCGCAGCCCGCTGGTGCGTCTCCGTTAAACAAAAAGTGCCCATCTGTTTTCGTATGCTAACGAGCGACCAACAGCAAAGCAAGCAGCTCTTCTGTTTCAAACAGGCGGCTTCTCGGAGCGGGGAGGGAGCCGCCACTGCCACTCCAATCGGTTTGGCAAGCAGAGTAGATCGAGCTACTCGTACATGAATCTGAAGAGGAATGACAAGGAAGCACACGGTTAGATGCGGCGCACGTGAAGGCGTTGCTCCCGGATCGGATCCAGATCAATCAAGCTCGACCCAAATCATGCCTAGCGCCTCGTCATGTGTTCCTGGATGATTTCGTTCCAAAGTTGCTCTTGCTCCAAATGATTTCGCGCGAGTTCTACGGCACGGCACCGTCCAGCGAAGGCCTTCCTGATGACGCAGAGAGAATCGTGTTCTGACAGGGTTTAGGTGCACAAGGTGCGAGGTTTCAGTTGCTTGGAACGCACCTCATCTGACGTGACCGTGAGGTGAGTTGGGCAATCCACAACCGAGTGTATTACATACAAATCGCTTCGATTGGCAGCCTGCTGATTTTCCTTGTAGGGCCGTGCTACGGGAGTGCGAGCATATCCGATTCCAGCCACTAAACCTCCCAAAGGAAACCTACTACCAACCAACCCACCACACACACACAGCTTCCATCCATAAACCCCTTTCGCCGGCGGTTGCTGCTTTTGACGTAGAATTGGGAGAAGTACGGTACCCCTGCATTAACAAAAGATAACTATACTCCCAAAGCAATCATGGCTATAGATTGGCAAGTGCTAGTCCTATGCTCCCAAACATTTTTGCCTGATGAGCGCCTTTCAGATTCTCCAGCGAGGGAATCATGAGATCAATGCCCTTCTGCACCCGTTCTAAATCCTGGGACAACGGCTCCATCAAGTACTCCCCTAGCTTCATGGACGAAGTAAACGAGAGAAACCCCCTCTACGAATCCCGGCCTGTTCTTATTGATGCGATGCATCGGCGACTCTGCAACACAAGGGTGGAGGCTGGCTGGCGCGACCGTCAGCTCCCTGTCCAGAGTGGTGAGGAACCCGTCGACGCACAAGGAGACGTGCTCCAAGATGTGCTCGAGCTTCACGGGGAGACGGTGCCACGAACGCGTCCAGCGACGCCCGATGTCTTTCAGCACGTGCAGGGTTGCGGCAACAACTTTCAGATTGTCTGCATCGTCGCTTTCAAGTGAAACCACCCTGCTCCTGTCCTTGGTTTGGTAACATCACATATTGAAACAGCCTTTTATAACAGGGCAAGTATATTGGATCGTGAAAAAACAAAGGCACAGACACCCTTATAAAAGAAAAAGAAAAGGAAACAGAGAGACACAGATGAGGAAGCAATAAAAGCTTCCCTGTAAAACCATCAGCACTTTAAAAAAAAAAAATCTTCAACACTTCCCCTTGCTTTCAAGCAGCATCATTCAGCACTAGCTTATTCCGGCTGTCAAGCAAAATAGCATTTCAAAATGGTAGTAATATCATGTGGAATGGAATATGCTTTGATGATACTTACATGCTAACAGTTTTATAAACCGCTGCATGACTTGCGGTACGAAAACTGTCTGCGATTAGATCCTACTCTTATGCTCCCAAACATTCTTCTCTAAAAACTTTCAGATTCTTCAGCGAGGGAATCATGATATCAATGTCCTCCTGTACTCGCTCAAAGTCCTCGGACAAGGACTCCACCAAGAACTTTCCTCCTTCGGTAATATAAACGATAGGAAAACCCCTATACATCCCTTTGGCATTTATGCGATTCATAGCGTGCTCTGCGACAAGGGTGGAAGCTGGGGCGACGGTCAGCTCCCTCTCCTTGAGAAACGCCTTTGTGGAGAGGAACCCATCTATGCACAAGGAGACATGCTCCAAGATTTGTTCAAGTAACACCATCTCCTGCGGAGATGGAGCCACCAAGGCATCCAATGGTCCGATGTCTTTTAGGACTTGCAGGATAATGGCAAGAACTTTTAAGTTGTCTCTGTTACTTTCGAGGAAACCAGACTATGGTCCTTGGTTTTGGCAGCATGGTCACACCCTGAAACTGCTGCAATATCCATATCATACTCATCAGATAAATAAAGAGAAAAGGAGAGTAGAGAATAAGGATAAACTGTGAAGGATTGTGTACCATGCAGCGGGACTTCCATCTTGTCACCCGCTTTCCTGAATGCACCTGGAATTAACAACCATCAGAGATATGCTGATGGCTCATCAGGTCCTATAAAATAAAATAGTCTAGAGTGAAGCTAGAATTGACTTACCACACTCTAAAAGTGACAGAACCCGAAGAGCCTCAGGTCCAAATTCAAACGAGTGCTGCTTTCTCTTCAACATATCAGTCAGGTTTGCAAATGCATCTTTTACGCTAGAAGAGATCCCTTTAATCAATGCAGCAGCATAGTGTGCAAGAACACTGCAATGATCAACACCCTCGATGTAGTCTGGAGCCTTCTCTGAATAGACCTTCAGTTTCTTCATCCCCTGACTAATAATGTCCGCAGCAGCAGCATCCTTGCCGAACCTACTATAAAGCCTCTCAGGATAAACCACAGCTCCCACATTCTCCATGAGTTTAAGCATGAAGCTCAAGCAATATCGCCTTAACTCAACCACATACTCGAACAATCTTCCATCAAAAAGACCATTTGTTTCATAGACTCCACCAGTTGTAGCAAGCATAACTTCATATGTTTCTGCAGAACATTCAAGAGATAAGAGTATTTGTTACCATGCTTTACATATTGTCACACAAAATGACTTCAGAAAACAGTTCTTTTTGTTAAGATAGCATAATTTCAAGATCTTCAGAAGGATAGTAAGAAAATAACAATAAACAATGGTGTTTTTTTTATGGTCACCGGGGGGGCGTCCCCACCTGAATTTTCATTGGGCTTGTTGTAAGTCAAAAACAGTTTTACATGCTTTCAGAATTTACAATGGTGGTAGGTACCTCTTTCTCATTTCCGAGGAGTAATACTGATAGATTTGCATGTACCTGAGACAGCCATCTTCTCAGCTACAAGCAGGAAGTTTTGGATCAGGTAGGAATTTATCAATGACACAAGCTGGTCCGGAAAAGATATCATTTTCAGTTACCTTTTTTGACATGTGTAAAACTAGATGTCACATAATCTAGTAATGTATCAAGAGCTTTCTTCTCACTGCTATCAGGAGGTAGATCTGCCAGGCCTGAACATTTAAGATCATGCAGTACCAAAACCAATTTGTTGTAGTAGAATGCATTGACTTTTTCAATACTCCAGTTTGGCTCAGGTAGTGATCTAAAATTGGACTTCACATGAAGGGCAACATCAGGTACTGAACCTGCCAAGAAAACAATTTGTAAGGTAAGTCTTAGTTTGAGCATATGAAATCCTTGAAACTATGGTAGCTAAGAAATTCTTACCATAACTCTCTAAGGACTATATAAATGTAACTTGGAAACTAAGAAATGCGATCAATCCTTTCTGATGTACTACTATAGAAGATAGAACATTTCAAAGTGTTCAACAAAAATGTAACTGTCAAAATGTTAGCATTGCTGTGTTGGGTTTGTGGAATTGTGGAAGCTAATAAATTGTTTTCATTTCCAGAACGGCTGGTGGCTAGGCATGTTGCAACTGTGGAATCATGTTGCCAGTGCTGAATCTTACAGCATTATTGCTAAGATTCCCATAGTTCAAGTAATCTGATTTGACATAATGTCAAATAAAGATGAAAATTTTAGGACGTTACTAACCATTTTATGATGATTCAAATCCCAAATGTTCGTGTTGGTCTCTGCAAGAACACCACCTAGTTCTATAAGTTCCTCAACAGCTGATATGGCTTGTGACAATGACATTGTATGATAACGTGCAGGGTCCTTCGAATCTGCACACTGGATGTCTGCGAAAGAACAATGCCAAGTGTACAATTAACAAAGGAAAAAACTCAATACCTGAAAAGACATCACAGTATATAGCTCACTTGCCTTACAGCTTATTTTGGTCTTGTAATGCGCAATTCATTGTTCTGCCAATAGTATTGCAAAGCCAACACAGATTTTCAGAGCATTACCTTTTGTGTTTCCCTTGGCTTCATGGAATGCAATCATACATCTGATGTGTTTCTTAATTTCTCGATAGTAAATAACTTCGCTATCAGATGGGGGATTATAAACACGCATACGTGCCATGCAAAGGAGGAGAGTCAAGATTTTCTCCAGGTAATGCTCTCGACCCGCAAGAGGCTCCAGAGAACAAGAGCCATCAGAGTTGAAGTCCACTTCTATGGCCTTTTCTTCAATGCCTATGTTGGGGGTACAAAAAAATACTCATTAAGCGGGATACTAGTTCGAAGAATGCATAATCACATTCACAGGTTAGTTTCAGTGAGACAGTACACAGACTTGCTTGTACCTTCTGTCTGAGAGGCCACAACTGCATCAATCATGCACTTGTATGCATTGTGAAATAACCTTTCTCCAACTCCAGGTACTGGATCAGTTGGCGATGATTTGATTCGTTGTGTTATTGACATGATGTACTCAGCGACTACCAAAGCCATACTTGCTCCCACTGCGCCTCCTAAACTTCCTACTCTGAGTGTGCACCATTTTGGGTTCTGCAAAAAATATATTGTAAAGTACGTAGGTAAATCATTAGGGCATCAAAAGAAGGAGCATTCGACATTCAGTCGAATTTTTATACTCGAAAAAAAAGGTTACAGCTTACCCTCAAATGATGCTCCATAAGCTAGTAAGTACTAGTTGCAAATTGCAAATACAAATGTGCTCATGTAAGGCCGTCAGGCCGATTGCTTAACACTAACACAAATTGAGGGTGTGCTCACCAGCGAAGATGTCTGCTTTACTCTCTCCATCACCCGTCTCAGCTTCCAGAGCGCCATGGCTGCGCACAACTGCACAAGAAGGCGTCGATCGTGAAGGGAATTCACACGCGAGACAAGGCAGGACGGACAGGTGTGGTTAAAACAAGAGGGAAGGGGATAGAAGTCACCATTGGGGGCGCTAGGTATGGCGGGGTGTTCGTCGCCGTCCAACTCCTCCTTCACAGCAGCGGCAGCGGCGCTGCGAGCCTGAAGCCGTAACGATTTGCGCTGACGCCCAGGCATCCGGTCACAGTCAGCCTGCGGCCTGCGCTCGTGGAAAAGTTTGGCGGAAATTGACGAAGCGCCGCGCTGCCAGGCGAACACCCCGTCTCGCGGTCCTCTGATTTTCTGAAGTTTATTAGGGTGGAAGTTCGCCGGCGCAGCAGATCGGCGGGGAACAAAAAAGAGTTTCACTTCAGGACATGAGCCGGCCGGTTCCGAGTCTAACGCGCAAAAGTCGAAATATGGGCCTAAATACTGTTGCAGAAGCCCTCAAATAGGAGGCCCGAGATATATGTAAAGAGCCTTATGGGCCACAATATGCTTCTTCTTCTTCTTGGACCCGTAACGTGGGCCTTATTTAAATTACGAAAATGCAAATCAAATTCCACTTAATGGTACAGGATTTGAATATTCCTGCGCATCAATCATCAACTGTATGTCTCTATGCCGACTAACATTTGTGTCAGTATTATAAATCTTGCGTGCTTTCTTCGCTCCATGAAAAGTTGTCTACTGATGGACTTGTGCTCTTTGCTTAATCTCGTGCCACTTGATATAGAGAAGAGGACATGCTCCGAAGCAGAGAAAAGGCGGCAAAACCAATCGGCGCCGCAAGTTCTCAAAAAAAAAAAAAAAAACCAATCGGCGCCGCATTTCTCCTCCCTCCCTCCCTCCCTCTCTGTTCCGGCGCCGAAACTCCGGTGTGGAACCGGTAAAATTAAAGGCACAGAACCACGGCGCCGCCGATGGAAGGCGAGGTAATAAGCCGCCGGACGCGATGGCGACAGGAACGCCGGACGATTCCTCTGCTGGACCGGACAAAAACCCCATGTCGCGGCCTCGCTGGAAAGCTCGGCGACGGCGACGCCGCCCGTTTGTTTGTATCCCGGCTGGTCATTGGTAGATCGAGATCTCGGTGTCATCTTTATCGTAGCAGGACTGCAGGAGGTGCGATCAGCTGTTCTGTCCCTGGCTAGCAGAGTAGCAGTAGTAATTGCACAACAGCTCGTCGCTGGCCTGGCGCCAAAGCAAAACACTGTGTGCTGTGGATTTCCCGTGTGGCAAGACTGGCTGCAAGCCTGTAAATTAAACGAGCGGTAATCGGTTAGTCAGATCGTCAGTGAACTGCACAAGCCTAGAACAGGCAAGGTCCCTGCTGGAAGCAGTAACTAACGTTGCAGGACGAACGTGCAGGCAGGCGGATAGGCACGAAGGCGAGATCGATCCGTGTGGACGTGGAGTCAGGCTTGGGCCGTCGCGCGCCGCCTTGCCGCCCGTGAATTCTCGGACCACGACGACTGCGGCCGGCCGCCCGCCCACACGTGCACATTGACCGGGCACCACCTGCCTATCTGCCTGCCTGTCGAGATCATCCATATCTCCCGGTTTTCAATGCGTTGGATGAGCACGTTTTGCGCTCGCTGGAAAACGTGACCCAAACACGTTCCTTCGTGCATAAGCTAAGCTTTAACGCTTGATTATCTAGCTGGATCACAACTGCGACTGGTCCGACGTTTTTCTTCTCTTCGTGTAAGGTCAAGCTTAACTGGTGTGCTGTTGGTGTCAAGGTACAGGCAGCACACTTGCTGTTCAGAGAACAGATAAAGAAACAGTGCAATGCCACACGACTGATTCCGATTCTCTCTCCTTTTGACAGAGCCAATGCATCATTACTCTATAATACAATAATACGGAATTTCTTCCCTTTTTTTATTATCCTTGCAGTTGACAAATGGCTTACACTAGCACTGCTACAGGACTAACCCGTACTGTACTCCACTACAAGCCCTTATTGTAATAATTAATTAACCAATGAAGGAACAGGAACCCTGCACCGAATCAATCATGAACTGTATGTATATGTACAGGTACACACACATTGCCACACGCACGATCGACCACCAATGCTACTACGCCATCTCCATACTCTACCTCCCGGCAGGGCCACACGGGTCTCATTGCCGCCTCCAACCGTCGTCGTCCTCATCGCACTCCCATCTTCTTCTTCTTCTTTCTTGTTTTAATTTATCATTATCATCAATCCATCATCCATCTTTACTAGTCAACTATGGCGGCTCGCCTGAGTCAAGCCCACACCGCGCGGTTGCGCTGCCGCCGAGTGCCGACGACAGCTAGCCAACCGCCGCCGAGGATGGGGGTTTGCATGCTCGGCCGTTTCCTTGGTAAGTCTAGAACGGCTTGCCCCAGTACATGAGGATGTCCTGCAGCAGCGGGCCGCCGCCGCCGTGGCCGATCGCGACGGGGTCGAGCATGGAGCCGGCGGGGTTCACGGGGTCGGAGGCGAAGGTGCGCTCCCACTCGGTGATCTTGGGCTGGCTCTGCACCTCCCGGTCGCACCCGGGAACTGCTGCTCCGGCGACAGCACCTGCTCCGAGCAGCTCGAGTCCGCGTGCAGCCGCGGCATCGAGTCCGACGGCGGTCGTAGTACGCCGCCAGGTCCGCGAACGCCGGGGGAGGACGCCGCCCGGCGCCGCCACGAACGGCTTGTGCTCCGGCGGGAGCCCGCCGCCGCGGGGCCAACAGCGCCGGCTTGCGGTCGACGCGGCCGCCGCCGGCTTCTCCAGCCCGCCCTTCTTGTTGTAGATGCGGCACAGGACCCAGTCATCCAACTGCAAAGAGAAACGAATTGTCAGATAATGCTCGATCGATGATCACGTATTCACGTATACGTAAGCACACTCTGCAACCGATCAAATTAATCTGACAGCGCCATTTCGGTATTATCTAATAATCCCAGACCCCACGAGACCTCTCTAGTTTTCGTATCAACGGCTGGTCTCCGCCGTGTTGCCATCGCCGCCGTCGCCGTCGCAGGGCTTGCCGCGCGAAAATGATCGGCTGGCCAGCCATGGCGCATCCGATGCTTTCACACCGGCGACAGCGACGCGCCGTGCCGTTGGGAATCAATTGGGCAAGTTGCGCTGGGTGCATCCCCCCTTGCATGGGCCAGGCTTATCCCCTAGAAAAAAAAATTCAGCGGCCCAAAACCATGGGCCACGCCTATCCCCGCATTCATTTCGAAAGCAACACGTTATCATCGAGTTCCTTTTTTTTTTGCGGATGATGACGCGCGCGCAGAGCTTGTCCGTCCTTACGCTACGGGCCTACGGGCGTGCTCATCATCACCGGCGACGGCGAGAGGAGAGAAGCCGAGATGCTTACCCTGAGGCTGTTCTTCTTGCGGGCGGTGCGGTCGACGTCGGCGAGGCGGTACTCGTGCATGATCCAGTTGGTCTTCTCGCCCTTGGGCGCCTTGCCGGCGTAGAAGACGAGCGCCTTCTTGATGGCGAGCGGCTTGGGCGTGCCCACCGGCTTGTCGGCGCCGGTGGCCTTCCAGTACCCCGTCCCGGCGGCGCGGTTCGGCCTCGACCCGTTCGGGTACTTGCGGTCCCGAGGGGAGAAGAAGTACCACTCCTTCTCGCCGTACAGCGCCATCTCTGCAGGCACACCACCAATCACAAACGATCCGTCAGAGGACGACGACAAAGATCGCTGGAGTATGCTCATGTATACAGCGCTAGAGTATGCTCGAGATCGAGGAGGACGAACGTACTGGGGAGCTGCCATGGGTCGAACTTGTAGAGGTCGATCTCGGCGATGATGGGGACGGCGATGGGCAGCCCGGCGCAGCGGCGGCAGAGGTAGTGCATCACCAGCTCCTCGTCCGTCGGGTGGAACCGGAACCCCGGCGGCAGCTGCAGGTTCTGACCGGCGCCGCTCATCGTGTTCCTCTCGATCGATTCGATCGCTGCTGCTAGCCTGCTTCTGCTGATCTGCTCTCAGCTGCTCTTCTGCTAATGGTAGGAAGAGGAGAGGAGGGCTTGAAACTTGTTCCGGGTGCGGAGCCGCGCATTTATAGCCGCGGGCGGCAGCGACACGTGTGGGCGGGGCCCCGCGGTGGCGCACACGTGGAGGCCCGGCCTCTGACCGGTTGACCCCGACACGTGGACGCCTGGAGGCGGCGCCAATTCTGTCACTGCTTACGTCACCCTTCTTGGACGGACGCGCTCGGGCGTCAGCAGCGTGGGGCCCCTCCGTTTCGGGAAGGGACCGGGCCGAGCGGTGTGGGGGCGCTTCCGGGGGCGGCGCGACACGTCGGGGAGAGGCTGGCTGGGGGCGGCCGAGAAAGTACGGAGGGCTCGGTGCGGAGTGCGCGGGGGGTGAGGAGGACGTGACGGGTCGGATAAGGATGAGTCGACGACGACGACGAGATGGTGAAGGCGGCGGCCGTGAGTTTATGCGCGGTAGGTGAGGAGTTGGGAGTTAGCACCGGGTGGTTTTTTGAGGGGAAAACCAGGAGATAAAGGGGAGCCAGCTAGCAGATTTTGGAGCATTTGGGATTATGATGATTTGCTAGGGAGATTTGGTTTTTTAATAAATTATTACTACTATCATTGAGATATGTATTGGAGTAGTATATATCCCCAGCTAGCTTATCATTGAGGCGAATATTTGTTCACTAACGAATCATGTCGTGGCATACGTCAAAGTCTATGATGAAATATAATGTAAAAAATGTGTCATCTTGTATACCAATAAATGGTCTGTGGAGAAATGTCTTTGGTCAATAATACTTTTACAGTACTAAATTTATATATTCACACCTTTGGAATGATCGAACGAAACACCTCTCGTCTCAAATATATATGTCCATCTATTCCAACACTCTTCTAATAATTGCACCAAATATAACTCCCTATATAATAAGTCCAACACGACCTTTTGCTTTATTCTTCCATACGTCCATGCTTAAATACAACCAAATCGATGGAGAAAGTACATTGTAATATATCTTAACTACTCTAGCAATGCAATAGTTAATGGGCAATCTTATGTATGATTATTGTACCCCGCTTACCAAAGTCTATGAGGAAATGAAATGTTTAAAGAAAAACTTATCACCTTGTACCAAACTACCAATATAATATGGTCTATATCAAGAACACAACTTTGGTCAATTATTTTACCCTTTCGAAATAATTTTAGAGTGATAAATATTCACCGCCTTTGGATGATCAAACCAATTTACACTCCCCAAGAGTACAACTATCTCTAACCATTTTTTTCCAAATGCACCAAATATAATTCTATGAAACCTTCAACACAAACATTTTGCTTCATTCTTATATACACACCCATGGTTAAATACAACATACCGACGAAGTGAGCTTATTATCATCCATCTTAACAAATGGAACATCATTTGATGGTTGATATATATGGTTATTGTAACCATCATCTTAGCATAGCTGAATCAGGGGCGGAGTCAGTGATGGGGCGGCCGGGGCTCAAGCTCCCCCCCCCCTACCGCTAGAAACTCCATTAAGCCCCTCCTAAGCCCCTCCAACAATTTTTGGCCATGGAAAAAGAAGAATAAGAAGAAAGGGTAGATGAGCCCCTCCTTGACTTCGAGGCTGGCTTTGCCACTGACCTGAACGAAGCATTAGTTAGAAATATGCAAGTGCTTGTGGTAAAATCGAAGACTCGAATGCGGGTTGAAAATAGGTTCTACCATGAAGCATTTGCAGCTAATTCACAATTCACGATAATATTGTAGAATGAAGCATTAGTTAGAAATATACAAGTGCTTGTGGTAAATGGAAGACTCGAATCCTGGTTGAAAATAGGTTCTACCACGAAGCATTTGCAGCTAATTCACAATTCACGATAATATTGTAGTTTTACCACCATATAATTTTTTTTGTCGTTGTTGACTTTGGTTTAACCATTCGCCTTATTTAAAAAATTATGTAAGCATCAATCTTTTTTATTTGTGACTTACTTTATTGTAGTATACTATATATCTCCATATAAAAATATATGTTTTTGAAGCATGCCTAATCTTTTAGTTTAATACTATTATTTACAACATTTTTTTGAATAATGGTAATGATAAAAAAAATCAACAGCGAAACACGAAGTTGGTGGCTTGGCGCAGTACGTAGCCGGCCGGCCGATCGAGAAGTGCAAAGTGCCCCCACATAAGATCCCAGTAGTCCCGATGCCGCACACAAGAGAAGACATTGAAAAGGTGGTGCTGGTGGAACAGGTTCTCTCTGTTCTCGGTCGTTGCTATAAACCACACGAGCCGCATCAAAATACCGCACATATCACACGTGACGGAGAAAATAATGTGCGCAACATATATACGCTCGCGCATGGAGGAAGAAGATCCGCTTCACGAGACCCGTGCGTTCAAAGCAAGCGCGCACGGGCACGGTCGTCGCGCACACGTACTACGCTAGCTAGCGCATGCAGGTGACGAATATCGATCGAAGACCCGGGCGTGGATTAGGTTGCCCGCCGGCGCGGCGGCATTGGATTGCGACGAGGCGAGCCCGGCCCGACTCGCTAGCTAGAGGTACGTGCATGCGAGCTGGCCGCGCACCGGCGTCAGTCAACGGTCAGCACCGCCCCCCACTATTCGCCTTTTGCCCCTCGTGTTATCTTCGAGGTCGCGGTCTCCGGCTGCTGAAAAGCGGCTCGGTTCGGGCGCCCAACCCAGCGACTTCGTGCGTTCCTCCACCTGCACGCTCGCCGCCGGCGACGTGCGTGCTGCGTGGCCGCTTTCAGGCCAGGTCGTCGCCGCTACTGCCCGTCTGGGCCGCCACCCGCAGGCGCAGGGAGGAGGAAAACAACTAACGACTGGTGCCGACGCTGACTCGTGTCCCGTCGTCGTCGGTCTCTCTCTCCCGATCCCGGCCCCGTATGGGTGGGTGGATGCTGGATGGTGATGTGGATGACCGGAGGAGATGATCGAGACGTAGCTAGAGCTCCCCGGCTCAAGATACACCACGACACACGACGCGTGAGCATAATAACCATATCGATCGTCTAATCATGCATCATGCAGCGCGCTAATTAAGCACTGTGCACCGTTGCTATCCTCTATCTATCATCATTCGCTAGCTGCTCTCGGCCGGGGTTGTTATATATATATATATATATATATATATATATATATATATATATATATATATATATATATATATATATATATATATATATATATATATATATTATATAATAGGTGCGTTCCATACCGATGGTTATTAGTCAAAAAGGTGATTAGCCATATTCCATCGCCAATAGACATCATGCTTATCAGTTTATCACTTCCGCCGCCGTCGTCTTCTCCCTTGTCCCGTAGCTAGCTGCGTGCCTGTGCGGTTGAAAGCCCGGAGGACTTTACTGCAGAGACCGATAGATGCCATGACGTACGCGATGCTGCGTACTGGTTCTGGAGGACAACGATACATATGTATATATATCATCCCTCGGTGATGCTGATGTACACTACTCGTATGGGCGTATGGCCACCACCAGCTAGCATACATTGCATGCAGCTAGCTAGAATTAAAGCTGGTGGATTTGTTAAGCCGAAAGCTATCTAGCTGGTGCATCATCTTACCGCCTTTGCATATATATCCTCTCATCCTCTGCATCTGTCGTCCAGGGAATTATTAACTAAACAATTGTATATATCTGCGCGTGATCACGCACGTTGCCGTGTGGCAACAGAAAAGGAGGTGCACCTTTGGTTAAAGTGTGCATACGCGCGTGAGTTGATCAGAAAATAAAGGCTTCATGATGAAAACCAAACTGCTGGAAAGGGGGAAAAAAACAGGGACATGGATGATGAGTCATACCTACGTTCTTATCTCTATAAACCCAGCTAATCAATACATGCATGAGTAGTGTTTACGTGTGCATGAAGCGCCAGATAGCATCATTGCCTGTAAACTGCACCCAAAGTACGTAGCAGGCAAGCAGCTAATTAAGTAATTTAACTGTGTGCCTGTGCCTTTCATGCATACTGATCTCCTATTTAAAAAGGATCACCTAGCTGCTTCCTATATTACTAGTTTAATAACCAGCACGTCCTGGCTGGCTGTCTCTCAATCACTGGGCATTCTCTAATGGCGTCTGATTAGGAAGAGGCCAGCTCCAGCCGGGACGAAAGCTCTCGCTAACCTAACTCCATGTACGATCTCATCGCTCCGCCGATAACACCAGCGGGCAGCGGCATTTGGTTAAGGGATCTGGAAGATTCCGCGGCTTGTTTTATTTTTATATGCTTACCGTGCCATCATCAGGCCGATTAATGTATGGCTTAGTGGCGCGTTAGGGGTCACTGGGCTGCCGTGGGACAGAGCAGGGCCGTGACTCCTAGTACGCAGACAGGTTTCGACATCTCCTCTGCGCGCACATGTCCATCTGCCTTTTCTGTTCCTTCCGTTTGGACCTGTACCACACCGAATAAGTTAAGGGCTGTGTAGCGTAGGTGATGATTAGAGTTGTGTGTGCCGCCATTTGAGCACGTTAATATAATGTGAGCCATTTCATCAGAGAACTCGACGGGCACGATCAAATTGCCATTGTAATTCTTTTATATACTACCACTACTAGAGAGCAGTATAGACCAGGCTGTGCAGAGCATGCTCAAACGTAAAATCCACTCCTTTCTCAGGAACCTCATAAAAAAAATTGTCAATGACAAATGTAATTAACTCACTGATGATAAGATGGGTGATTAATGGTCTGTTTGATTCGAGGAACCACCTCATTTTAGATGATGTGATCCATCATGAGTTGATTCTAGTATAATATTTAGTGGGATGATCTTATTTCTCATGTCTATAATAATTATTAGCTCACTAGGGATGATGTGGTGAGAAATCAACCTATTTCACTCCACGAACCAAACAAAAAGAAGTAAGAAGATGATGCATGACTTTATTTCTCAAACAATCATCTCATGAAGAAACATTTTGAGATGTCAGCACAAGCATTGAATTAGCACAACCTTTCTTAAGTTTTTTTCCTCAATTTTTTAACTTTCTGCACCGAATTCAGGTTTAGCACGCCCAATGTTTCAGTGGCATGTGGACCGAGATCCCCATGGGCCATGACCATGATCTGGCCCACTTGAGAGTATGAACCTCGGTCCGGCGGTAGTCCGTACACGCGGCGCGACTAATAAAAGCGTACCCCGCGGGCCCCACATCGCTGAAAACCAGGCTCCTCCTCTCATCTCGAAAAAAAAAACAGGGCCCACCCCCCAGTCCGTGCAGAGGCCCGGTACAAACCCAGCAGCAGCACTGGGAATCTGCCATCAGCAGCGGGACCCACGGTCTCAGGGAGCAGTTGCTGCCGTCCCGCAGACGGACCTCGTCACGTCCGTGCATCCGGTCCACGGCAGAACCACTGGTCCCTCCTTGTGACCCCACAAGTCAGCAATGCAAAGTAGCCGGAGCACCATGCACCTGGATCATCTCTACCTCAACAACCCCGCCTACCCGGGCTCTCTCGCTCTTGTCGCTGCCGCCTCCCCCTCGTGTTCACACGCCCCAGGCGCCTCCCAGTCTTCGTCCGCGGCCGCGCCTGCGCCCCCGCGTCCGCCTCGCGAGCCGCGTGGAGCTAGCTCACGGGGTCACGGCGGCGACCGCCATTGGAGCTCCCGAGGTACGAACGCCCACCTCTCCTCGCCTCGCACGCCCAGCGCCCTTCACACTCATGCCCTTTCCCCGGTCGCCGCGCATCGTAATCATGTCGGCTTGATTACTTCTGGCATCGGACCGTGCAGTTCGCTGCTGCATTTGTGATTAGGGGTGTTGAAGTGCTGCGATTAGAAGGACTGGAGCTCGATTCGGTGCGAGAACCTGCTCGCGAGAGCGCTCGGTTAGGCTGAACTCGGGATTAGCAGGAGGTTTTGAGGTCATTTTGCGTTTCGATTCAGTTAGGCTTTCTGATTATGAGATAGTTGGGGGGAATTGGGATTTAGGGAGCTGACGAGTTGAGTACTCTTTGGAGAACTAAATGGAGTTCCTGATCGCCGGTTTTTGTTGCACACGCTGAGTATGATAATTCGCTGTTCATGCTAAATTTCCCCATTTCAAGAGGCCGGAACAAAATTCTGTGCAATTTTTTATCAATACAATTGATAGGCTACACCAGTGATCACTTTATGAGATGTGCTTGCATGTGCGATCGTCTGTTTTTTCTTAAACAAGACCCATAAGTGGCTTCTGTTAAGCTGTACGGAAACTGTCAAATCCATCCATTTGTTTCGGTGGCTTGTGCACCTAAAAATAGACTTGCTTTTATGTTCCTCGTACAGGTCAATGGGGGAGTCAGTGCCAATGTCAATTATCAATAGTATTTCAAGCTTCCGTGCCCTGCTTTCTAGCAACGTTGTTGAAACTGAGCTAGTTAAGAGATATGGAAGGAAGATTGATGAAATCCTGGATCTTCTGAAGATGGTCATAGGCGGAGTTTTAACCCAGGTCGCTCCAGATGATAAACTACTAGAGGTGCTTGAGGAACTAGATATTGCCATCAACGAGGCACTAAAGCTAGTTGGAAGCTGGGATTGGATGACGAGCAAAATTTATTTTGTAACTCCCTAATCCTTTTCCCTTACTACTGTCCTTCACATGATACACAGCTCACAGCATAGAAGTACAGTGCTTTCAGTATTTAATTCACTGTATGATACTTGCAAATTATTATATGATGAAGGTCACACAGGTGGAGTCCCTTATTACCAAGATGCAAAAATCTGTGCTTCAAGTGTGTCAAGCTCTCAATTCTCTCATGTTACCATCAGAAACAAATTATATTTCGGTGTACTTGGAGGTAACAAAAAACGTTATCATCATACCAATGCCACCCTTTTGATATTGTCTCGTCTTCTAATGACTGGGTCACTTGCAATTTCAGAAAGCAAAGCAATTCCACTGTGACAAAATGACAGCTGTTATTGGGGAGGCTTCCAGAGATCTTGTAAGGAAAGTTATGCCAAAGTCAGAGCAATTGACAAATATCCAAGTTTCATTGAGCTTATCTACAAATCAAGAATTGTTGATGGAGGTTGTTGCTCTGTCCAAGATAAGACTGAGAATTAGCACTGATGATAGTGCAGAACTGGATGGTATCAACGATATCTTTAAATTAGTCAACTATATGCTTGATAAACACGTCGAAGAAAAGCAGATGCACAGCATTAATGGAGTACCCATTCCTGCTGATTTTTGTTGCCCCCTTTCCCTTGAACTAATGTCAGATCCAGTGATTGTGGCATCTGGTCAAACATATGAACGGGTTTTCATCAAAAAATGGCTTGACTTGGGCTACAATGTCTGCCCAAAGACACGTCAAACATTGGGGCACACCAATTTGATTCCTAATTACACTGTCAAACAGTTGATAGAAAATTGGTCTGAGATACATGGCATAGTGCTACCAGATCCTGTGAAACTCTTGAGTTTGAGCTTTCCTGTTTTCCTGAACCTGACAAATGATAGTACAAGCGATAGATCTCATCTATCTGATAACTCTCCAAGGTCAAACAAGTCTGGCTCACCAGAACATAAGATTTCTTCAGAGCACAGTCGTTATCAAAATTTGACACATGATGATTCTGACTCAGATGACCAAATCTCCAAGGCATCATCTTTTGATGACACAGATGATTCTGAATCCGATGCTTTGAGGTTACAGTCAACATCTACTGAAGCAAACAAATCGATATGCAATGAGACAATTGATGATTGTGAAGCCCTTAAGCAGTTAAGAAAGGATGGTCTCCATGTTTCTGATGTTGAGCAGCATCTCCCAAGCAGTAGTAGCAGTAGTGATATCGACACAGGTACTTCTTCGAGCAGCAACCATCTTGAAGCCGTCGTCAAGCATGAGGAGGAACAGGTCTCAAGTAACAGCAGTGCATCAGAAACTGCTAGAAATGATCAAATGGTCACAAACTCAAAGGTAGAATCGAATCGCCTGCCAAGGTTGGGTGGTATTCGTTCTAGAGGTCAATTAATCTGGCGTCAACTATCAGATAAAGCTGTTCCAGCAGATTCAAGATCCGATTCTCCCGGTGTCGATCTTCAAGTTCGTAGGCTTATTGAGGACCTGAAAATGAGTCTACTGAGCTCCAAAGATCAGCAATAGGAGAGCTGCTGGTTCTTTCTAGGCACAGTATGGAGAATAGAATTGCCATTGCAAACCACGGTGCTATACCCTTCTTGGTGAGTCTTCTTTATTCTGCAGATCCCAGAACGCAAGAAAGTGCTGTAACAGTACTGCTGAACTTGTCAATTAATGACAACAACAAGATCGCCATCGCAAGCGCCAATGCCATCGAGCCTCTCATCCACGTTCTTGAGACGGGTAACCCAGAAGCAAAAGCAAATGCAGCTGCTACTCTCTTCAGCCTTTCAGTAAATGAAGATAACAAGGCCAAAATTGGACGCTCCGGCGCGATTAAACCACTAGTAAACTTGCTAGAAGGTGGAAATGCACAGGGGAAGAAGGATGCAGCTACGGCTCTCTTCAACCTATCTATATTTCACGAGAACAAGGCCCGTATCATTGAGGCCGGAGCTGTAAAGCCCCTGGTGGAGCTCATGGATCCAGCAGCAGGGATGGTTGACAAGGCTGTCTCCGTCCTTTCAATCCTTGCCACCGTACAGGAGGGAAGGGATGGCATCGCTCAGGCTGGTGGTATTCCCGTGCTGGTTGAGGTGGTCGAGCTAGGCTCAGCCAAGGCGAAGGAGAATGCTGCCGCTGCACTGCTGCAGCTCTGCACCAACAACAGCAAGTTCTGCAACCTGGTGCTCCAGGAAGGCGCCATGCCGCCTTTGGTGGCGTTGTCGCAATCAGGCACGGCCCGTGCAAGAGAGAAGGTACTGTTGCACTTGCAGTTCCTAACAGGCTATCGATTTTGGCATAAGCTGACACTTTCAGTTCTGTATTTGATGCTGATAAGTGAAAGGTTGCAAGAGGAACCCATATGCTACATACACCAGCTTACCATTTTCTTTTGTTGTGCATGTGCAGGCACAGGTTCTTCTGAGCTTTTTCGCAACCAACGCCAAGTTGGCAAGGTCATGAGACGCTAAATTCAGATGATGATGCAGTACCCGGGTGCACCTTCTGATGTAATTACGAATGTTTTTCCTTGCATTCTTGCGCAACCATGCTTGTTGCCATGTTGGGCAGGTGGTGTACATCCCAATCCCATAGTAGTGATATTTTTGGGCAGCAGAGTGATCGGTGTAAGACGTCTCCATTGTACATCGCGTACTAATCATTTCTTCACTTGTTCAGGTTGTTTGTGACGTTAGGTAAGAGTTTTTACTTTCGTGTGCCAAATTGCAAATATGCAAAACGGACACAGGAATCGAGTAGCAATAGCAGATCGTCAGTCGTCACCAACCTAGCAAACTTTGCCATCAACCCATCGCCGGATAGTCCACCGGCGTTGCAAATTGGGAGAACGATAATGCTTTACGCATCAAATCCGAATATGGGAGGCAACTCAGAACTAAACTGTCTAACCTTTTCTCTTTCTCGACTGACCTTTGAACGCTACGAGCTGCCCATCCAAGATTCAACCCAGAACGAACATTTACATCCACATATGCCCGACTGAATTACAGCAGGGTGTAACAAAATTAAAGGCACTGGTGACTGAGCAGGCTACATGTGCATCTTGAGGGCATCTGTAAGCAAGATACCCTGTTCGGCCTTCTGCCCCGTCATCCACACTCGGAAGTCCTCGTTGAAGAAACCCCCCTGTCTCCTCAAAGACAGGCGCACCAGCGCGAACGGCCCTCGGGGATCTCCCTGAGGATCTACGTAATGCCACAAGGGCTCGTGAGGTGACACCCTGTTCTTGGCTGCAGGCGCTGGCTTGCACTGCTCCGGGTGAAGAACCCCGTTCATGGCTGCCAGTGTTGGCTTGCGCTGCTCGGGGGGAAGAACCCCGTTCATGGTTGCAGGTGCTGGCTGGCGCAGCTCTGGCTGAAGAACCCCATTCGCGGTTGCAGGTTTTGACTTGCAAACAGCTCCACTCATGCCTCTTGGAGCATAGGTTGCAGGCGAGGCTGACTCGGATCGCTGTAGGAGAATGTTGCCACCATTCATGGCCCTTGGAGCATGCACTGTGTTGCTTTCTGGCTTATGTTGCACCGTGGGGAGATCCTCATCTTCATCGCTGTCTAGATTGATGACTTCAACTTCTTTGTCCTTCGTCACGACAACTCGCCGGGAGTGGTCACTTTCCTCTCGGTCAACATCAATGGCTTGAGTTGGGCTATGATCTGCAATAGCTTAAAAAATTAACTGTGGTTGGTGGAAAAGAGGAAACTGTTAGAAAGTTAATGACAGAATTGAGAATAGCATGCCATAGTGCAATCTCTTCAAAGCAAACAGTTAATGAACAGCTGCAGCAGGACATAATCAACACCAGCACAATCAGATCAGGGACGGACCTAGGATGGAAACATATCTTTTTTTTTCCGCAATCAGATCAGCACACACTCCGCCTAGGTTGACTGGAAGACTTTCTCGAGTCGTCTCAACATAGCCGGTCCCAAGCCCGGGTAAAGGAGGAGGGAGCGTTAGGTCTGGCGAACCAGTAGCGAAATCAGCCACTCTAATGGATATGAAACCCATAAGAAATTCGTTGGGGCGTAACCCTCTTAGCGACGCTACATCGTAACCCGGGTGTAGTGTTAAATGAGCAAGGGCCGGTCGTCTTCCCTTAGGGCCGTCGTGTGATCCGGATGCGATGATAAGTGAGCAAGGGTCGGGTCGTCGCAACCTTAGTGGCGCGCTACACCTACGCTCGGGTGTGGTGAAAAGTGAGCAAGGGTCTTCGCACTTTCCTCGACGGGCGCGAAGGGTAAGGAAGCTAGTCGGGCCAACTAGGATTCGTCTAGGGAGTTGGAGCATTAGGATCCTTGAGTAAGTTAAGAGAGGTAGTCGATGCGATTAGGGCGTGTAAATATCCTATGTCGTTCGGAGACTAAGTGGAAGGGTCGAAGGCGAAAGAGGTGGAGGGTTCTGGTTTCAAGCTTTGGTACACAGAGGCAGCGTCGGGCGGGGAATGGAGTGGGCATCTTGATCGATAGGAGTTTTAAGGATGGAGTTGTAGATGTTAAGAGGCAAGGTGACGGATTATTCTAGTCCAGGTTGGTAGTTGGGGATGTGACTTTGAATGTGATCGGTGCCTATGCCCCACAAGTAGGTCTTAGCGAGGCGTCAAGAGCGATTTTGGGAAGACTTGGATAGCTTGGTTAGTACCGTGCCCATCGGAGCTCTTCATAGGAGGAGACCTCAATGGCCATGTGGGTGCGACGAATCTGGTTTCGGCGAGTGCATGGGGGTTTGGGTATGGTGGTAGGAACCAAGAGGAGGATGTGTTGAACTTGCGTTGGCCTCGACTTGTTGATAGCAAATACCCTCTTGAGGCGGGAATCCCACCTGGTGACCTTTCGGAGTGGTCAACACTCGAGCAGTTGACTTTATCCTTGCAAGGAGGAGGATAGACGTGCTTGCTTAGATTGTAAGGTGATACACGGAGTGTGTTGTTCCCCAACACAAGCTTGTGGTGGCGGACTTTAGCTTTCAGCGTGTCTTCCGGGCAAGCGTCTGAGATTGCGAAGCAGTGGTGGAAGCTTAGAGGAGAAGAGGCAAGCGTTTAAGGGACGGGATGCTAGGTGAGGGGCCTTGGGAAGAAGGAGAAGATGCAAATGACATGTGGCTAAAGATGGCAACGTGTGTTCAAGGCGGCGTGAGTGTTTGGCGTGAGTAGGGAGGCAAGCGGGAGGCGAAAGACACTTGGTGGTGGAATGAGGAGGTGCAAAAGGCCATTAAGGAAAGGAGGAGTGTTTTAAGCGACTCCACTCGACAAGAGTGCAACCAACATCGAGAGCTATAAAATAGCAAAGAAGGCATAGCGGTGTGAGTGTAGCCAAAGGCCGGGCGTCGATGACCTTTATCGGCTAGGCACGAAGAAAGGGAGAAGGACATTTTACGGTTGGCTAGGATCCGAGAGAGTCGGACAAGAGACATCAACCAAATCAAATGCATCAAGGATGGGGACGGACCAGCTGGCGGTGAGGATGAGGAGATCAGGGCGGATGGCGAGAGTACTTTGATAGGTTGTTTAATGGGAGGATGAGAGTCCTACTATTGAGTTGGATGACTCTTTTGATGACACCAACAAAGCGTTTTGTGAGGAGAATTCGAGGCGGAGATTGAGGAGGCTTTGAAGAGGATGAATAGAGGTAAGCGATGGGCCCGATGGCATCCCATTGAGGTGTGGAGATGTTTGGGTGCTAGAGCCATAGTTTGGCTAGCAAAGCTTTTAACCTCATTTTCCGAGAAAACAAGATGCCCGAGGAATGAGAAGTATATTAGTGCCGATCTTCAAGAACAAGGAGATGTTCAAAGTTGCACTAATTATCGGGGTTTAAGCGATGAGCCATACGATGAAGCTGCGGGAGAGGGTTATCGAGCATCGCCTCAGAGAAGCGACAAGCGTGACCCAAAACCAGTTTGGGTTCATGCACGGAAGGTCGACTATGGAGGCGATTTTCTTCTGACGAGTTGATGGAGAGGTATAGGGAGCGAAGAAGGACTTGCACATGGTCTTTATTGACCTCGAGAAGGCGCATGACAAAGTACCAAGAAATGTCATGTGGTGGGCCTTGGAAAACACAAAGTCCCAACTAAGTACATTACCCTTATCAAGGATATGTACAAGGATGTGGTGACATATGTGCGTACATGCGATGGTGACACTAGTGACTTTCCAATTAAAATAGGACTACATCAGGTCAGCTTTGAGCCCTTATTTATTCTTTGGTGATGGATGAGGTCACAAGGGACATCCAAGGTGGTATCCCATGGTGTATGCTCTTTCTTGATGATGTGGTGCTAGTTGACAGAGACCGAGGCGAGGGGTTAATGGGAAGCTTGAGCTGTGGAATGGCGCTTTAGAGTCGAAAGGTTTCAGAATCAGCAGGACCAAGACCGAGTACATGATGTGCGATTTCGGCATGAGGACATGAAGATGGAGTTGTGAGCCTCGACGGACAAGTGGTGGCCAAGAAAGAGACTTTTAGGTATTTGGGATCGATGCTTTCTGGAAGGATGGTGACATTGATGAGGATGTTAGGCACGATTTCAGCGGTTGGCTGAAATGGTACCAAGCTTCGGCGTCCTCTGTGACAAGAAGGTGCCCCAAAAGCTAAAGGTAAGTTCTATAAAATGGCGATTCGCTGGCGATGTTATACGGTCTGAATGTTGGCCTACAAAGAGGCGACATGTCCAAAGAAGCGAGTGTCGTTGAGATGCGTATGTTGCGTTGGATTTGTGGGCATACAAGAAGAGATAGAGTCCGAAACGAAGACATTCGGGATAGAGTTGGGGTGGCACCAATTGAGGAAAAATTGGTCCAACACGGTTGAGATGGTTTGATCATGTCGGAGGAGGCCTCCCGAGGCACCGGTGCGTGGTGGGGTGCTAGACCGGGTCGGTAGTGTAAGGAGGGAGAGGTCGACCTAACTTGGGATGAGTCGGTCAAGAGAGACCTTAAGGAGTGGGACATCCTCAAGGAGTTAGTTATGGATAGAAGTGCTTGGAGACTTGCAATCAATGTGCCTGAAACATGATCTTTTTTTTTTCTTTTGTTCTTTTGTGTTCTTGTGCTTTGTGCTTCTCCTACCCCTGTTTCTTGTGGGTTTCATCTCTAAGCTACCCCAACTTGCTTGGGACAAAAGGCTAAGTTGTTGTTGTTGTTGTTGTAATCAGATCAGCACAGTATATTAAACACTAAACATGCAGCTAACCTATAAAAGCTCCAAGATTTGGAGCCATTCTAGGGGCTTAGATTGCTATGCTGTGCTGTAGGCCATCAATCCGAGCGGTCTCTTAAAGATGAAAGAGCTTTATAGTTTATACCGTGACACTTATTATTTTATATACAGGACATCACCATGCATCAAAATAAAAGATACGTTTAATATGATGAAATTAAAAGTAGTTCCTGGTGCAATTATCCAAATGGTAGAAGCGAAATTGGCTATTGATGGAACTATATGATTTAGCTACCTATTTTTATTATCTATACAAATTATGTGCCACTAATACTTGATGTTATCAGTTTTTTACATGACCCATAAAAAATACAATTAGGGGTGGCGCAGCATAGCATGCCTATCCACATAGTTTCTTAATCTTTAAAGCTTTTAAATATTGGCTTTTAACAAAACAAAAACTGTTTGCTTTCACAATGCCAGTCAACTAAATTCTACTTAACACTTTGACCAATTATGATCAAACTCAAAACATTGAGATACAGGAGCCAAATATGAAATATAACCTCTTTTTAAGGATCTATCATTGCACCACATTAGCCAAGGGTTTGAGTTGCAAACCTTGAGTATTGTGCATTTGAGAATGCAGTGCATTATCAAGAATAGCACCACTGAAGCAGGCTTCAGGAGCTGCGTGGACAAAAGAATACATAAGACCCAAAACTAGCAGTACTGGATGTATAGGATCAATTAAGGATGCAAGTGGGTCTCCAATAGTGTTTTTTGGGTCAGCTGATTAATTACGTTGACTTGCCACTCTAGTTCATTTCTCCTCCAAAATTATTTACGCAGAATGCCATTCTAGTTCATTATATATATTTTTTGGGTCGACCCAATGACCCCAAATATATATAACTTGCATCCCTAAGGATCATTATATAAGAAGAAATGATTTTGACTTTTTTATAATGATTTGATGGTTATACATGTTGAAGGGACAAGCAGAAGCAGTACGTGACAGATATGACCATCCATAAGAAGGCACCCAAGGTTCGAACAAATTACATGTGCAAGGAGGTATTATCTTATTACAGCTACTGAGTGCAATATAATTAACCATCCTAAACAGAAACATTTTTCCTTTTATGTCTAGTGTCAATCAAGTTGTGATTAAAAATTTCGTACGGCAGTAAATATAATCTCAGACTGGTTCCACTGTTTTTTAGAACATTTTGAGTTGATTAAATACATAAATCAAGATGTTTGTTTGATAACTTTTAGCACTAGATTTTTTTATAACTGTTAGCATAAGAGGATCCACTGGAAAATGAGTAATGGGGAGCTAAAAGAATCATGATACAGTACCTTCAGAAGGAGCTTCACGAGCAGCATCACCTTGCTTAGATGCCACTGATAGCGCAGACAAAATCACCAAAAGTGCCCATTGATAGTGGTTAGTTACACGAGGGAAGTTATAAAGTAAAACAATGGAAAACAGGTAGAGTAATTTTACTGAACATTAATTACCCAAAACATCATAACTGAAACAAACCTTCTGACGATTCTTTGTTAAGAATGTTTAAAGAATCAGGTACTTGCTCCATAGCACCTGGAGAGAAGCACATAAGCAGGCCTTAGTATTAGATGGAGAGCAAGCAACTCCATCAATAGTTCCATCTAATGCTGGAGATGTAGTTCGAAATAAAAAGTAGAGGTGCGGGATAGTAAATTATTAGACGGAAAGCAGCACTTAGCAGGGCATCTTAAAGAATCAGTTAATGGGTCTCTGCATCTGTTGGAAAGCAAGGTAAGGAGGCCCTTGGCCCCGATTGATATTATGTCATCGTTGTAAAAGAACTCATTTATTTCTAATTTTAGGTGCAGTATTTAGTTAGCATCTTTTAGATTTAACAGCATAATCGTACTACAATTAGTCATGATTTCGCTAATGGGAAAATTGAGCCTGCTGGAATCAGTGGAGGAGCAGGAGCCTGTCCACGGATTAAATCCATCAACTTTGTCATAGATCTAGCTGCTCAACCCATTTCATGCTACCGTTCCTCGATCTAGCACACAGGATTGGGGGGTTGCGTGCCCCCCTCCATTGCGGTGGTCTGGCTACAGCTTCATTGCGACAGCTTGGCGAGTGCGCCACAAGCCACAGGAGATAACCTTTGTTCTCAGTGCCTTATTGGTCGTCATCGTGCTGCTCATGTGCTTCCAGCATGGCAGCACACCGAGTGGCTCAAGCTGAGTAGGCATTGCCCTCGCTGCCCCCCTCCACTGTTGCCGTAGTCTCGCCGTCGGCAACTTTGTGAGGCTCAACAAGTTATCCATGATATTAGATCAATTTACAACCTAACCAAAGTATGTCAAACGCCAACTAAACCAAAGTACCATTAGGTTTTGGGAAAATAATTCCCAGATGCCCGTTCAAATGTATTTTTATAAAGAAATATCATGGATAATTCAAGAGTTTTTTTTTTTTTTGAGAAACAGGCCTTTCATTCATCATCATGGATAATTCAACAGTTGAAGCATTCGATAAGAAAGGGTCGGAACATTGTTACTTGGGGTCCACCACACTTAAAATTGTTTCCTTTTTTTTTTTTGAGAATCTGTCAGCTTTAAGTGTGATGTTTAAGGTAGACGAAAGAAAGGGTAGAATTATTTTCCTAAACAAAAGCAATTCGAAACATCGTAACTAATAACTGCTGAAACGAACCTTCTGATGATTCTTCGTTCAGAACGTTCAATGAATCAATTACTTGATCTCCTGCACCTGCAAAGAAGCATTTTAAGCGGGTCCAAATATTAGATACAGAGCAGACAAATCCACCATTCAATGTGGTTCAGAAAAGGAAAATTAGCTATATACTATAGAAAGTCCACCGGTTAAGGTTTTGAACCACCAAAATATGCTAATTCATTTATATAGAGTAAAAACATGTCCATGTTCGGTATTTAACATTCCATCTAATTTATACTTCCTGCCATCAATAGTGGGCCGAAATGCCCCCCTGGCCTAGGGCTGTTCAAACTGGATGGATTGGCATAGTGTTCACGATTAGTTTATTTTCCCCGCAATCCGGTTTGTGCAGGTTGTGCAAAACTGGTTTGAAGTTTGAACACCCCTGCCCTTGCCCAATCCTTAAATCTATCATTCTTTTTTTTTCTTTGCGACGCCTTACATCCCACATAATCCCTTCCAGACTAAAAGCTATCATCACTTGCCTACTAGCAGCCAACTTGTTTGAAGCCAAAATCAACATCTAGGTAGTTGAGCAAATGAGCATCCGTGAACATCGTCATCGACAAGGTTGGCTGGACCACTAATAGTGACAAACATGTCATTGTGTATATTGCCATGCCCCATGCGTGATTGCTCTGCTCTTCCAGGCCAACCCCTCACAGTTGATCATGATGCGGTTTCATTTCAACTACAAGAACTATTGGTGTAACGCTCATATCTCACTACAGTTGCTTATCCCCAAAAAAATGGGAAGTGACATAAATCTAGGGTTTAGCGAAAGGTAATCTAACAACACAGATGCAGCTTTGCACGGCATATACATTTGATGGTAAAAACTAGACTGGTCAACTTCCCGTGGTATATACCCACTTTTTCATGTGAAAAGATATGGTCAACATAAAAGTACGCTCCTTTAAGCACATCAGTGTGAATAAAACATGAGTGCAACTTAATATTTTTTTAAAAAAAAGCAAACTGATAAAAACAATTGCAAACAACGTTTCTCCTAGTTGCTATATACAGAAACATCATAATAGCGGTACTAATATTATAGTATGTAGAAGAATTGAGCAGGAAGGGACAAGGGTTATCGCAACTCTAATCACCAAACTTCTCTCATGCGAAAAAGTTCTGACCAAACTGATTTAGTTGGGCAGAGCTTTGCTGTAGCTCAGACTTATCTACAACCTACAGTTATATAAGAGGTGTCGTACAGTTGTATAAGTTCTGACCAAACTGATTTAGTAAACATGACTCTGAAGTGGACAAGGGAACAGAGATATACTAATCCAACTCTACTATAAATAGTAACATGCATATCTCAGCCATCTGTAGACTCAGCTGAATCCATTTACTTGGTGGGGCACACTAGTCCTTATTTCTATGCCTCCAATACTTAAGCCCATCCTTTCTGTCCATAACAAGTTAACAACTAAAAACAAACCTTCTGGTGGTTTCTCAATGACTTTTAAGCATTCAACTGCATCCGCTGCTGCACCTGGAGACAAGATAAGAATACTAGAAATTAAATAGTAAAAGAAGCGAACCCACAATTTGTTCGATATAATACAAAATTAAGGTCTAATTAGCAAATAAGTAAAAAAAAACAGAACGTGGAGGTGGATAATAAAACTAAATAGATTAATGAACAAGGAGCATAAAGATTGTCAAAGTGAAAAAAAATATGAAAGCAATGAAGATGCGTGAAATAGTAGATTAGATTGATAGAGGGATAGGTGACATATGTATAGGGGGAGGAGATCTTGAGGTTTATGGAAACATGACCAATCAAGATTTCCCCGTATCTCTCTTGCTATCCAGGCCCAATACACACACTCATACAGTACATATACATTGTCTAACAAAATATGATGCAAATGAAAAACAGGTAGAGTAACTTTTATAAACATTAGCTACTCGAGACATCAGAACTGAAACAAACCTTTCGGTGGCTCCTCTTTAAGATCGTTTAGAGGATTAGCTACTTGTTGTGCTGCTCCTGGAGACAAGGAAGTTAAGTTGGTGGACAGAGATCAAACAAACTCACCATCATAGTAGTAACTAAATAAAGTTCAGAATGGGAAGCAAACATGAGAAACACCCTAGATGCTGGAACCTTTTGGGGGTGAGGAGTGCATGGCCAAAGTAAAAAAAATTTAACCACATAGATACAAAAGCAAACCACAAATGGCAACTAATAGGACAAAGTCAGGAGAGTGAACATGACACAATGAAGGATTGTGAATCATAATACATAAATGTATTCTCTCGATATAAATAGCTCTAAAAGTATTAATACACATAGATGATATAAATAGCTCTAAAAGTATTCAGTTATCTCAATAGGGAACATATCCAATAAACAATGAAAATGTCCAAATCAAACATAACATAACGTTATTGATAAGTGAACATTAAATAAGTACGAAATCTAAATGAATCAAATCACAGCACACTAAACTGAAGCGCCAGTAATATTTATATAAATGGCTTCACATTGACCATTTAAATGATTTCAAAGTAAATCAGTTTTAATTTTTCAAATTAGACAATACAGGACACGATGTATTCAATATGGAAAAGCTTAAAACATTGTTATCTGGGTTCACTAGGTAAAAGTTGTCAGCTTCTAGGGTGACTGGATGGATGTGGATGCAGATAATAGAAGATTGCATGCTAGATGCTTCTATGATATGTTGTGCTTTATCCAGACGAGTCGTTTAGTACGAACTATTACATGGTGCCATTTGATCAGACTTTTATTAACTTTGTAAAATGATGCACTACGAAAATGATGTAGCTCTATTTTGTCTAAACTAGGTTTTCCGCAACGAGATGTTGGATTGAGTATTGTAACAACTTAGGTATTTGGAACAATTATGAATGTAAAACAGATCCAAAAGAAGGAAAAGGTATTTTAAGAAACCAAAATTTCAAGTATTTGCACCTCTATTCTCTTGAGAAGAGTTGCTTGTTGCAACTTCCAGTTCAGTTTCCTTTTCTTCATATTCTGTATCTGCAACAATTTCAGGAATCTCTTCAAGTCGACACTGTCTTTCAGCTGGTGTACTAAGAAGCTTTTTTTGTTGCAGTAATTCCTCCATTGTAAGAAAATAACGAGTCAAGGAAGAAACCCTGCGGGAAGTTTCTTCAATGGTACTAACAAAACAAACTACTAAAGTACTGATAGTGAAATAGAAAACTAAAATGACATAAAATGAAACGGTGGAAGTTTATCAAAAGGTGTTCATTAGTCTGGAAAGGATATTCTGGGTGCCACCCTTTCATATGTGCTGTGTCAATATTTCTTTCCAGTATCACAAGTTCTCTTTCAATCCACTGAAAAATGGCAATTTGATCAATAACACGTAAGACAAACACATGGAAAGATCAATAACTACAATAGTAGGATCAATGAAGTGCTGTAGGTACGAGACTTTTCTGGAACTTTGCTTTCGGACTTAAAAAAAATTAGGGTACGGTGGACAGATAATTCACATTTCAAAGCAAAAGAGAGCAGTGATAAATTATTTGTGTACAAGTTTAAATGCTATCGGGTGCATTATGTTTTCTAGTAAGAGTGTCAAGAACTGTTTAGTTGATTCGGATAACCAGTTACTTGTTAAGATTTTCTAATTTATCAATCTGCATACAATTTCCTTCCAGAAAATACAAGTATTCACTGAACTCCCAGGTGCACTTACATGATTTACTATGTCTCTATGTACCATTGCCACCTTCTCCTCAAACTCAGCCTGCCAAGAGGAAACTCAAAAATTTACAATGGAGCTGCATATTAGAAACCCAAGTAAAACAGGTGATCCAACAATCTTTAAGTATTTTCCAGCTAACAGAAATTAATAGGTGAAGACTTAGGCAAACAAGCTGGCTTATATGGCTGTAGACAATTTTCCTTGCTCATAGTGTCCACAAGAGAACTGCAGGCAAGCTGTTTGAAGTTTATATCGTCAATAATTTATCTTTGGCCTTAGATTTGTCTTGGAAACTTTGTTAAACATCAATTTTATAAGGTTGTGCAATAGTGGTCCAAGCTGCACTCACAAGGTGGATGGTGTCCAAAGTACAATCTTATTATGGCCAAAGGGAGTACTCCTAGATGAAACACATCAATGGTCTACAAACAACAAGTACAGAATATAGACCATCCATGACATGACCCGGCACAAACACATTAACACTCATGCAACACTCGCGTTTTCCATCCTGTTAGGGAATAATGATTCCTGTGTTATTCCTCCAACCCTAGAAGGGTGGGTATATAGACAGTGATACATGGGCCTCTATATGGGCTATACACAGGCCATATGGGCCACACTCACATATATACACATATACTCTAACACATCCTTCTATTTAATCGATGCAAACTCCAGCCAGCATAACCTACTGAACATAACACTGCGGTCCTTCATCTCTTTGGAATAGTAATTTCCTTTCTAGTAACTAAACAATCTGGTCTGTTCATACTCTTAACTAAGTATTTTCCATTGTTCTAAACATCTAGTGGGAAGAGCAACTAAAGGGGGAAAAGGCTAGATCAAATTAACTACACATATAGAGCACAAGGAGCGTATATCCACCTGATCTACTTGTATTGAAATATGCTAGAGGAATTGGTGAAATTATTTTTGAAACAAAGATAAGGTCACATATTTGTGTTAGTAATCACAATGTGAATATTATAGCATGAGTGAGCCATGATATTGATTTGCAATCCCTAAAGGGCCCTTCTAGCTTTCGAAGACAGCTGGTAGATGACATCAGATGGACAGATACATAAAACACATTCGGATACAAAGTGTTCCCATCATAAGAGCAATGAATGTGAAAGTTAAAAGAATGAGATCATTTATTTTATAGCATGGTAAGTCTGCTCCATCCAGTTCATGGTTAGGCATTGCATTTATTAAAAACAAAGCTTTCAGAATGTGATCTTACAATGGTAGCCCTCTCCAGGAGTCCTTTTTTAACTAAAGAAATAAGATCATTGCATTCATCCTGTCACCAAGGGGGAAAAGGCATAATTATTACACCAAATTTTTTATCCAGGCAAAAAATTAAAGCTATTTAATGAATTGGTGAACCAATGTTGCCTAAACTACTCTAGTAGTAATGACGATCTACTTTAAAATAGACTTAGCATCCAATTTTATTTCCCTTAAGCTAACATACACTACCAAAAAAATATCAATCAGAGGGAGAGACGTCCTCTGATTTCGTCTTAAAGAAGAGTAATTCGGTTTTGAACCCAGGCTGGTTACAGGCGACCCCAGGAATTCCTCACTCTACTATTGCGCCCTGAGAAGCTTTGGAAACACGATAGCATTAAAGTTACTGGATTATAACAATCATACCTCTGCAAAGTCCTCATCCGAGAGCTCAGAGATTTTGACATCATTCGACGAACCGGTAACACATAAGAGAACATTTGTATATGTGTCTTTTATCTTGTATTCGTTTGAAGACTTCTTGATGCCTGTTATGAATTTATTCAAGAGCAGATGAGAAAGTTGTTTCCTTTCTGAAGTATAGAGTCTAAAATTTTAGGCCTCGTGTACAAAGTATGAATCAATTTGGACCCACGACCCACTTTAAAAGTAAAAGAGCACTTCATATAGTGATAAACAAAGGGGGAAAGGATGTAAGAAAATGTGGTTTGACTTGACACCATACTGCTAACAACATTCTGTACATGCTCACAAATGAACTAGACCATCAAGATAAGAACAAATGCTTCCATTTGATCTTTACCTGCTACTCGTCCAAGCATGAATGCATTTGGAGAATTTGTATAGCACTCCATACGGTAGGAAATCTTTAATCTAACAAAACAGCCAACAACTTTCTGTTCAAATGTGTCTGGCTGACTCAAAAGACTAACAACTAAAGTTCTTCTCAGATAAATTAGATTGATGTTATTCTGAACAAGGGAGGCAAAACATATCTTGCTCCGTTCTGAAACCCTTTTAGCAATCTTTGGCTCCAGACTATTCCGAGGTTTCTTTTTCATAACTGGGGTATCATCATTTTCAGAACCATCATATATTTCATCCTCGGAAACAGCATTTGAAGCTAAATGGACTGCCAAGAACCTACGGATCATTTTGCACCTCACTTTTTTCCTTGTAAACAGAGGTTGCAACTTATCGTCACAAAAGAAAGAATGTTTCTTATCATCCTTGTACAGATTCTTCTGTTTAATGTATCCCTTGACAACTTCGACAATTTCGGGTTCATCAAGAGGTTTTGATGTGTCCTTGCCAGAACTTGACAAGAATTCAATTAGCTTTTCTGAAGCCCAGCCAACATATGTTTTCTTATTTGACTTGTTTTTCAGTGATGTGTTCACTTTATCTTGCTTGCACTTAGAGTCAGAAAGAATTGTTTGGTCATTGGTATCATTGTCAGGCATTATATTTTCATCTGATTTGTGATAATCATCTGGAGATTTCTCTGAATTCACTCCTTCACAGTTAAGCCTTATATTCAGAAGAGCACTAGCTTCTTCCAGATCAACCAATGACAAATGTTCTCTATCTTTAATTACTTCCCAGTAGTCTTTAAACAAAATTCTGCCAATCTCTGCATCTTCATGATCTGTCTTTGCCTGGAGATGCACATATGAACTGTTATCAGAAAAAGACAGGGACACAACAAGTACAAATTGGAGAGATCAAATAAAGTTTTTAAATAGCCTAAACTACCTTGGCATGCTTCCTAAAAAGAAATCCAACAAAAAATATTCAGGGGAAGAACTAACAAATAGATATAATATGGTGAAGAGCTTTATAGTAGGCAATAATTTTTTCCCAGAATTGACTGATAAACACAATATCGTGATTCAAAAGATAGTTGGGTATATGCATGCAGTTACCACATCAGGATCAGCATCAGCATTCTTCTCGATCAAGATAACCCTGTTCAGGCACATGCTGCAGAATCCTTTATTCTGCTTAAGTTGCACAAATTCCACTTTTCCAATGCAAGCATTGCAAACCGAGTATATCGGACAGCACAAGCACTGATAATCAGAACTTCCTCTGCAGTTGAGGCATTTGTGCCAATCTGTAAAAATTCAAAATTAGGCCCAAATAAGTGCCATTAGATTATATAAGATTACCAGAATAGAGGTTAAAACAGGCACTTCACAAACATAGGTCCATAGTTACAGCAATTTTATAGCAAAACTGAGGTAAACTTCCATGAACTAATCAAAACTGTTGGTTGAAATTACATGGCACGCATGCATTCATGGTAGGAACACCAAAAGGGACAGAATATAAAGCTCACCGCAAATGAATAGTTCATCATCATTCCCCATACACTTTGTGTGGTACACCTTGAGGCAGTTCCTGGAAATCAGGAAGCAAAATTAGCTGGCCGGCCTTTTAACAACGATTGAATTTAGAGGTAACCCATACTGTTCCCCAAGCCAACAAAAGGAATCGGCAGGTGTCTCCACCATGCAAAATTGTGGCATCAAAATCTATCAAAGAGGCGAGCAGCATTGCGCACAGGCATCCAAATACGCGGCAACAAATCAACAGCACGACAATCCGCGACCCATCAAGGCTCAATCATGACAAAATCATAGCCTTTTCTCTGCACCAAGCGGGACAACCAATCGACGCCAAAAAGGGAAACCCCGAAAAAAAAACCCGCATGTTCACCGTATACTCAACCAACCATCAGTGCGGCGGCGGCGGAATCGCGCGTATACAAGACGAGGGAGACTTACTTGTAATCGCAGACCCGGAGATCGTCGCCGCCATCCTTACAAGAGAAACAGCGTTCCTCCGCGATTTCCTCCTTATCTTGCCTCTTCCTCCTCCTGCCCATCGCCCGCTCCCTCCCCTCCGGCGCGCGACGGACGGGAACCGGGGCCCGCACTTGAACCCCCCCACAAACCTCCGCGAAACCTCGAGATAACCCCTCGCCTCCGCGATCCCCGCCCGGAGCCGCACCACGCCGCGGAGGACGACGGACGTCGCGCGGAGGATTCGGGGAAATGGCGGCGGCGGTCTGGAACAGCGAGGGTTTCCAAGCTGGTCTGAATCCTGCACCGGGGCAGAGGAGCGGGCGCCTAGTCTCTACAGTGGGCGGGCGGGTGGTGAAACGGCCGGGGCGCACCGCGGCCGCGGCGCCGGTGGGGTGGGGTAGCGCGCCGCACGCCGTCGCGTGTCGGGTCACTGACACGTGGCACCGAACCTTTTTGGACGCTTGCGACGCCTCCTCTTCTCCTCACTCTCTCCTTTGCCGGCCTGACCTGTGGGCCCCGTGTCCCCCGCCCATGCGAGGGATCGGGTTCCTCAGAGGGAGGTAGTAGTCTCTGCACCGTTCAATTCTCAATGGACGGCAAGGGCTCTCCCCAGGCTCAACGTACGCATGAGGCCCAGCAACACAGGACGCTCACATAATTGGCTGATGCCTGACGGACTTTTTAACTTGTGCAAAATAAAGTTTTGAGGAAAAATAAAACCAAATGTCCAAATCAAATTTGGATTTAACCTTGATGTTCCTTGTGACGAGAGTTACAAAATAAGATCATACTTGATCATATTTCAAAATCAAATTATTTTTTCACGTGCCTCAAAATGTTGGTCGGTTCAAAAAGAAAAATGTTTGTCGAAATCTATAAATTTTAGTGTACTAAAAAATATTGGTTCGGTTCAAAAAGAAAATGTTGCTCAAAAATCAATAAAATCTTGGTGTGTTCAAAAAAATGTTCAGAAATAATTTGATTCAAAATATAGTCAAATGTGATCTTATTTATAGATATCATCATAAAAACATGATCGAAATTTGATTTGGACACTTAATTTGAAAACTAAAAATTTTTATTCCAAACTTTGTGTTGCACAAAAACGTGTCACACACTTGCACCAGTCGATTCTGCATGGCACTACATTTTTTTGTCTGCGTTGATGAGCATCATGTGCTATTATTGAGCCTTATATCTCATAAGCTGCACGGAAGAAGCACAGGAGCACGGTCAGGGACTCTACCTCTCCCTGAGGTAGACAGGAAAACTTCAGAGGATCCCGGTGTGGGAATGCAATGCGACCAGGTGAAATGAAACCGTGGGACATTGTTTGTACTAGCCGTCGCTGTGTCAAAAATTAAAATATTGAGCATGTTGGTGGTTGGGTTGGGTCATATTTTAACTTTTAAGAACTATTATAAGTGGTTATATCTTTTTTTTGAAATAAAATAAGTGGTTATATCACCTGACGCCAAAAATGGGTACAAACTTAAAAAGGATGGCAGAGTTTTGTTGAACAGCAAAGGCATGCATGACATTTGCATCGGCGGTACCTAGATGCGGGCCCAGGACCTAGATGCGGGCCCAGGATTTAAGGTTTGGGTATTCAAAATTTTCAAAGCCTAATTTTTTTTAACAACCTAAAGTTCAAATTGTAGCACATAATTAAGTATCTATCGTAACTTGAAATTGTTTGACGCGGAGATAATAGATGTACTAAACGAGGTGCTGCGGTTGGATTTGTGCGCGGCGCTCCGCCTGCATCGCTGTGATGCTACCCCCCACGGGCGGTCGTCGGCGTTGCCGGCCTCCTTGTCTTCCGTCGTGCCGTCGTGTCACTGTCCACAAACCAGTCCGCACCGCCCCAGAGAGATGCGCCCAGACGGGCACTGGCCAGCCACCATCGGTGTTGCGTTGCGCCGCTAGGGTTGGCGTGTCGCTGGCGCCGATGTGATGTCGTTGCGTTTCAGTCGGGGACGAATCGGGGTTGGGTGGGACGAATCAAAAGGAATGACCAAAGGAGTGGTGGGGTGGACCGTGGGGATTTTTGGGCCGGCAAGGGGAGGTCGGGATGGAGGAGTAGTGGACCATACTCCTCCAGACAATTTACTAGTTGTTCGCTAGCCGATTGCAAATATGTTGATGTAAATTTTGGTGAAAAGTGATGAAATTTTTGCATTGGGTTGCGTGCACAAAGAGAAGAAATGAACTGACACAGTTCTCTAGGTGAAGACTTTTGGTGAAAGTTTTGAAACTAAACAGGGCAGAAGTCGTTGTGCGTCGCGGGGTTAGTTTTCGCAGCAGTCGGAAGTCGAATAGACGACCTCACACGTAGAGTGCATCGAGACGTGTTGTGCTAGCCAGTCGGCTGAGACGAAGTTGGTGATTTATGTGCACCCGTCATCTTATTTAATAAGGGAAAATATGGAAAAATTACCCCTAATAAATGACTTCTTGGTATGCGAAAATGACTCATAAAGCTGTACCGAAGGGAGTATGAGCCTAATATGCAATATGAGATTGACAATCCTATTTTGTAGTGCATTCTTCTATTTTTTTATATATATACATGTAATATACTATGTATATGAATTATTTTGTCAAAATTTTTGGGTATTCAAATGAATACTCATTGGGCCCGCCACTGGCAGTACCTGAAGAACTAGAAGGGAGGGAAAGCTATAAACGAAAATGAAAAGGTAGACAAAAAAGCGTGGTCGGCAGGATTTGAACCTGCGCGGGCAAAGCCCACATGATTTCTAGTCATGCCCGATAACCACTCCGGCACGACCACTTGATGACGATCAACAATTAAAATTTTATTTGACTATTATTATCACATCTTTCATTAATCGTGCCTCGTGGGGTTTTTTTTTGAACAGATCGTGCCTCGGATTTGCAGCGGCAGTTGCTTGCGATGGCGGCGGAAGCTTTTACCCGAGGCAGCTGCAGCGTCGTTCGTCGGAGACGAGGACCCAGGGGAGAGGCTGGTTCGGCGAGGTGGGAAAAGGGGTTCGTAGAGGTTCCAGGCGGGCCGTTTATAGAACGCAGGGCAGAGAGGGTGGTCGGGATCGGGCGGCGGCATCTCGGCGAGGGAGAAAACCACAGGAAGAAAGGTGAGGTTGCTGACGAGCGGCCCCGGGCTGGCGGTGGGGAAAAAGGGCCAGGGCATTTTCGTGCAGGCTGTGGGCTGGTGCGGTTTTGGTGGGCCAGGTGGAAGGGCGTGTGGGTTTTTGTTTGGGGCGGCCTGATATGCGAAGAAGACTAGAAGAGGTTTGGAAGGTTTTGATATTTTTGGAAGCTAGGTTTAAACTCAAGCGGAACCTATCCAAAAATTGAAAACTCAAACTAATTTTACAAACATTAAACTATGCAAAAAGGTATGATTTCCGCAGACAAATTTTTAGAACCTATGATTTGTTTATTAATTTTAGAAAAATAGTGTTTAGTTTAGAATAATTGCACACGCTTCATAATTAATTATATCCTAAATCTTATCAAAATTGGGATCAGAGCCAACTTTAAGGGATCAGAGTCATCACTTTTTTATATTAGAGTGAAATGCATTGTTGGCCCCTGAACTTGTAGGGTTGTGTCAAATAGGTCCATGAACTTGAAAACCGGTCATCCACTCAAACTTGCAAACCCATTCACCCAGGTCCAAGGCAGTTTTCTAGGCCACGTGGCAGCCTCTGTAGGCCGTGCATGGCACGTTTGTGGTGCTGACGTCAGCGATGATGTCGCACTTCTTTTAATTCTGAAATTGATATCTTTTATTCTCCAAATATAGCAAATAATATATCGATTTTGATCGTCTCGACGAGCTCTTTGCAATGGTGTACTCCGTTTTGTTATTTGAGATAGTTTTATTTCGTGAAAATTAAATATTTCTACAAAATAAGTGAGAATAACAAAATGATCAAACTTATATATTCTATGACCAAATAAAAGCGTGGCACAAACAAGTGAGAATAATTTAAAAGTGGGAATAACAATTTGAATAATTTAAAAGTGGGAATAACAATTTGTTCATTTTTGAAATAATTTAAAAGACAATTTGAATAACAAAACAAGTGAGAATAACAAAACAAGTGGGAATAACAATTTGATCAAACTTACATATTCTATGGTCAAATGAACCTAAAAAGACAATATTCCACGTTACATAATAACAAAAATATTATTTATCTAACAAATTCCCCGATTTTGTTATTCTTACTTATTTTGTAGAAATATTTAATTTTTCACAAAATAAAACTATCTCAAATAACAAAACGGAGTACGCCATTGCAAAGAGCTCGTCGAGACGATCAAAATCGATATATTATTTGTTATATTTGGAGCTCCGAATAAAAGATATCAATTTCAGAATTAAAGAAGTCCGACATCATCACGACGTCAGACCACAAACAAGGCCATGCACGGCCTACCGAGGCTGCCACGTGGCCTAGAAAACTGCCTTGGACCCAGTGAATGGGTTTGCAAGTTTGAGTGGATGACCTGGTTTTCAAGTTCATAGACCTATTTGACACAGCCCTACAAGTTCAGGGGCCAACAGTGCATTTCACTCTTTATATTATATATGGAACACTACAACCATTGTTTCCTCTCCTGGGCTTTTCACAAATCCATCCATCCAGCAATCAAAAAAAAAAAATCCATCCATCCAGGTCATATACATATGAGAACTATATACGTCTATACACACTACATGGATGAATAATAATAATAATATATATATGGTCACACATGCTGCAAATATAAGGTCATCATGCATGCTAATATACGCTCTGATCCCAGTATTAGCCTAGGGGCCTGCCTCGATCGGCTGCTCAAGGAAGATGCACCTCGTTTGTCGCAGCCCAACTTTTGTCCTGCAGTTCGTTCAGGGAAAACAGAAGAATCACTAGTAAGCGCAGTTTGCCAAAAAAAAGAGAGGAAAGCACAAAGCAATCTTGGTCGTGCACGGTTAGTTTACACCCCGAAATGGAAGGGAGAACAGGCCGGGATCGTCGCCCTGTTTGTCCCTTATCTAACCAGTAGTGATCTTTCTTTCGAACAAATCGACCAGCACCAAGTGATGCTTCTCCCGAACAATCGGAGGTCGAGATCGAGATGGCCATGCTTGACCGTAGCAGCAGTGCCCGATGGCCCTGCGTCGTCTGCTCCCGTCGAGGTCATGGAGCCTAGAAGATCCAGGGTAGGAGTCCTCTCGACTCGCTCGAGGACAGACAGCTTCAAACCTCAGCTTTCCCTCAGGCGAAGCTAGAAGCTTGCGAAATCGCTGAAGAATAGCGTCCGGACTCCTCCTCTTTGCTTCATCAGCGTCCAACTGTCTGGTGAATTAAAATTCAGACGTAGGTTAGTTCTTCTTATAGATGCGATCGAGATCACCCAAAAAAGAATTAAAACAAGCATTATCGGGCACTAGATAGCTAGAGTGAAATCATCAAAAGATCGAGAGAACTAGTTTATCATGCTGCATGCATAGGGCGGGAGGCAACGTACTCTGCGACCACCGCACAGATCTGCCTCTTCTCGGCCCATGAAGACTTCTTGAACGTGTTGTAGCTCCTCGCCATGGCATCTGCAAGCTTGTCCAGCTCGGCGGCCGGCCACGGCCGGCTCCTCGGCCGACGACCCGGCGGCGCCGCCGCCACCAGTGGTGCCTCCTCCGATCCTCGCTCGTTCATGTCGCCGCCCGCGCGCCGATCTCTCCCCTGCCTCGTTCTCTCGATCGGGTCTTCTTCCCTCTCCTTTGCTCTCGAGATCGGCGACGAATTGGTACGGTGGTGGGGGTCTGGGACTGGGAGAACCCTAGCGGCTGCTGCTAGCAAGATATCGGCTAGCTAGTGCTGCACTTATATACCACTGCGCCAGTGGGGCGGCCGACGACGGCCTGCTGACTTTTTCTAGTGGTCTTGAGAATCTTGAGCGGAACCGCTCTCCTGCTGACACATGCTGTCATGCATGCATGCAAAGACGCGACAGCGACGTAGACATTCGCAAACAAGCCACGATATGACATTCGCAAACTTTTACACAATCCCAAGGCCTTGTTTAGATTGCTAGAATTCCTCCTTTCCACTCTCTCTCCACCACATTAAATACATCAATCGTCATTGAAAAGGCGTATGTTAATACTAAAATGTAGATGAAATCAAAACTAATTACACGATTGTGATGGCGCTGCGACACGAATCTTTTGAGTCTAGTTAGGTCATGGTAGACAATAATCAGAATTTGGAGGAGCAGTGGAGCACGCGCAGTTGGCGCTTGGCGAATCTCCACGGCATCGGAAGCAGGTTGTCGAGTTCTTTTCTGAGCGATGTTGAATGCACGCGACCACCGACCAAAAGTCGAACAAGTAGCAACTGTGTTGGATACTTTAAAACTTTAGTGCATGTGTCGAATGTTTAATGGTCATGAATGGATTGTTGGTGCTAGTGGTAGTCTTTTGGATGCATGTGTTACTTTTGCAGAGGATCTAGAAAGAGAGAAAAAGAGTAAAAGGGTCGGGACTAACACCAAACTAACACTCATGCTTTGATTTTTCTTTTTAGTTTTGTGTTAGTTTGCTTCAAATTAACACTAACACATGCATCCATTCATGACCAATAAATTAATTATGTAGAGGGAGGTTAATTCGCAAATCGAGTCTATTCAACTTAATAATTAACTAGGAACGTGTTCGTGTGTTGCTACGGGCAAAAACAAATATGAACAGACAAAGCAAATATAGAAATACATCATGTTGATACAAACACGAAAAGTTCTAGGAGATGAACGCAAGATTATTCAGATCAGACCCAATGGCACTACAACAGCTCTTACCGAAGATCAAACCAGCTCTTGTTTCGAGCGGGCTGTTTGTTTAGCGACCATTAGCTTGAAAATGACGGTGTATATGCTACGTTGTTTTTTGCTGCACATAGCTAGCTTATGCGTGGGTGATGATGGTGGCGCAAGCCTCGGCCTGTTGTTGTAAAACTTTGTGACGTAAACTGTTGGTCCCTTGGCGGCTTGGATAGTTGGATGGTGCTGGACTGCTGGCAACAACCTTATGCAGTCTCGGGCTTCAAAACAACATACATGCCTATGCCTTGTCAAAGACTCAAAGTTCAGTATGCGTCCTCCAGCTGTCCACTCCCTTCATCCAGGGCGCATGAGCTCCAGCGAGCGGCAGAGGTCGCCCCTTGCATCCTCCTAGGCAAATTGGATGTCAGTTCTCGATTTTAGATATAAAGAAAAATATTGGGGTATGCAATATTAGAACAAAATAGCATGTAAAATGAATTTCTTACAAACTAAAACGGTATAATAAAACATGAAAGCAAGGAGATAGTAGTTGTATACATTCACCTATGCTATTTTAGCAATATTCTTTAGGGGACATATGAAGAGAAATTAAAAAAAATGGACGTACCTAGTGCCGTAAGAGAAATTAAATGTAAAAAACTGAAAGAGCAAAGTAAGCTCTGAATCTAGCTTAGTGTCCATTGCATTTCAGATTTCAACACATTGCTGCCTGTAAAATTGTTTTTCAAAATGCTTTGAAATTGATACCTGGTATTTGGTATTGCTAATGTTTCACTCTGCCTAACTAAATCGACATCAAGTTTAGTCAAAAGAACTGCTGGTGGCAATGTCACATCAGCTAAGCAATATGATGTCTCCACAACATCTGATGCCATAATAATGACAAATAGGAACAATATGATGGCTTAATCCATGAGTACTGTAGCATTCAAAAAATACCTGAAATAAATGCATGCTGGTAAGACCTCAGAGCGAGGCCAGGCCTACTTTTTTAGCTATATAGTTCAGAAATCTAACCGCATGTTGAGTACTGACCTGCCTGATTAGAGTCAGCAAGACTGATTACACATGAAAATCCTTTGGACCAATCCCTTATTTTTACTGATGCATAACTCCATATGCAGGGCCCAGTTCATACTCGAGATCAACTACATCAACAGCCATGTAACTAAGAATAATCACATTCAAACACAAAAGGTAGATAGGTAAGAGAAGAAAATTTTCCAGTTCATTGTAGGCACATGAGCAGACATGAATCCATATGAAATTCAACAATATAAGATGTTTCTTTGCCCTATCAAATTCAATAAGCCAGATTGCAAGGTCTCAAGTGAACATATCTACCAGTTCAAAGTTTAATGAGTTGTTTTGAAGTAAAGAAGAAAAGATTCAGTAATTGGTTTCCGCATCAATAAGCCAGATTGCAACATGTGCATTGGTTTCGACATCAATAAGTCAGTTTCTATATTCATTGGAGTTTTAAAGCCTAGTGCTAAATTTCTGTATAGAGGCAAAAATAAATTTGCTTGGCATTCGTGCATGTCACCGTGTGGTATATGATATGTGTAAAACGATTTGAAGGCATTTATAAGCTACCTAAAAAAAAGTTCCATACTCATTTACTAATATCACCCAAACTCAGGAAATCTGTTTAAAAACTCAAATAATATGAAACTTAGGTGCAGCATGTGCATATACAAACTGCAGGCCATCAGCCATGTACAAAACATCATGTACTGAGGATAATTGGCTAATATGCTAATAATTTATATGGTTGACAAAGCCGAAACTACCACATCAAAGCCAACCTGATTTGGAAAAAAAACCATTAGTTTTCAAATTGGGTGTATACAAAGTATAGCATCTACTGAGATTTAAATGCTACTAACTAGTACTATTGTTGTTTGCTTTACAAATTAACTTAATACCAGTTTCGACTTATCAAGACCATGCGACAAACTAATCGCAGGTATCATGATGCAGAAGGTGGCGAGGCATTCCCAGTTGTGGAGGAAGGGAAAAACCAATCGCTGTTTGACAGAGAGTTACATGAATTTTGTTTAGAGGATCTAAAACAGGAACTATTGAATCTGAACCCTAATGTATTCTCTAGGCCACACATTGTATGATGAAAGCGGATAAGACAAATACACATCATGGCACACCTAGTCCCTGGAGATGAGCAAAAAGATCTTAGGCACCACCGGGTTGGTTTTCTACAGACAAAAGAAATGTAGACAAACAACCATAACAAAGACAAAAAAAAGGATAATTGGAGCAATATTCATCGATAAAATGTCTTTTATGTCTATGCTGTTGAAAAGACTGATATTGATATAGAGAGCATCCTTACTGGTGAGTTCTTTATCTCTTGCAAAAACTCTGAAAGTGCTGCAACGACATGCTGCTACTCATGACTGGAATCACTTAGCATATTGAATAAACCTGAAGGGGTAGCGATAGAAAGGTTGTTGAATAGCCAACATAAGTAATGCACATGAGAAAAAGGTCACCTTGGCTATTGTTATTACCAGCTTGGTCTTCTATAATATTTAGAAGCATTGTGATCACTCAACGCATTTGGCAAGCCATTCATTTAACTAGAGAGGTTCCATCTTGTATGTACTATTCATCAGATTTAAGAAAATAATTAAGAAATAATCGGCATGACCGTTGACCAGACCATTGGCAAATTAGTTGTTACTTAAAAAACAGGGTAACTGAGAAGAATGCAGACCATGCTACATTCTTGGCTAGAGTTCTTACTTGTAGTTGATTTGTCTAACATTAATATCATCAACAGGAATAATCCCTCCAATGAAAGAAAGTGATGCTTCACTTCTGGCATGGATGGGATCTGGAGTAAACCATACTCCATAGCTGGCTTTCCAATTTCAAGAGCAGTGGTGCTCCTTGTATTCTCAAACAAATAAAACAAAAATACTTTCTCCATGACATTGTGATCTTCGAGTGCAGCACTTCTAATCTACATCTCCCAAAGTACCATATCAGATAAAATCTCTATCTCTATATCTCTCTATATATATACACACATATATATATACATATATATATACATACATACATACATACATACATACATATATATATATATATATATATATATATATATACACTCCTAAAAAGAATGAACTTACGATAAAATCTTGGTACGTCGTTTTGGCGTCGGACGAGCGTTCCCCTCGCGCCCACGGTCCCACCGTGGCCCTCTCAATCCTCACGCTCCCCCACCCGATCCCACCGCCAACCTCCGCTCGATCCCTGATGCTCTGCGGTCCGCCCCTTCTTTTTTCCCCCACATGCGCCCCCGTCCTCCCTCTCCGCCGTTGCCCCTCATCCCGTGCCACCGCTGAACCCTTGCCCTCCCCCTCTCTGCCGCGCGCCCTTTTCTGCATCTCCTTTCATCGGTCTTGGTGTCGATTCGGCCAGCACGTTGTGCCCGCCGCACCTCCTCACGGCGGCGCCCCCTCTTTCTTCTCCGGATCTATTTTGTTGGATTGGAGTTGGATCTATTTTACATGGGTTTGCGACTTATATATCTCTACTCCTAAAAAGAATGAAGTCGAGACAAAAACTTGGTCGACCTTTTTCCTCTCCGTCCGCGCGTCCGCCCCGCTCCTATCAATTTCGTGCGTCAGATCATCCGCGTGCCCACGACCTCACGTCCGCCTCCTCGGGCCGTTGCCTCGCCTCCGCGCCTACCGCGCTCCAGCATCACGCCGCCAACTTGCCGCCGCGACCTTTGCCATCCGAGAACGCCGTCGTCCGGGACCGGGATCTCCGCCGCCGCCGTTCGGGACTGCCGTGAAACGATCCCCTGTCGCCGCCTCAAGATCGATCTCGCTGCCGCCATCCAAGAACACCGCCGCCGCCTCGCCTCCTCCCCACGGCCACATCTCGACACGCACCGCCCGATGAGGATGCGACGGCGGCAGCGTCCTGACGCGGGAGGAGCTCATGGTCGACTCGACAGGTCCGTCCGCGCTCGCCGGATCCTTTGTTGCTTGGCGCCGCTCGGACGGCGTCGGCAGCGGTCGCGCCGCGGACCGAAGACGCCGCGCGCCATGCACACCCACCCACGCCCCTTCCCTCCCTCTGGCCGTCCCGCGGATGGCTGCCGCCGCATCTCCGGATCGATGCCCGCCGCCGCCGCTGACGACTCCTCCGCGCGGGGAGTGCGCGGGACGGCTTGCCCCCTCCTCCACCCTACGACTCAGCACTGGGATCTTCAATCCGGCACCGCCCTCTATCTCAACCCTATTGGCTCCGCCGTCACCCACCTCCTCCTCAGCTCCCCGGCAAGGGGTCGCGATAACCAAGCACTGGCCCATCTGGTTCGAGCGGTCGCGCCGTCGACGTCCCCACAACCCAATTCGGGCTTGGTTGTGTACCTATCTTGCACTTTGATGCAAAATATGCAATTTTGTTCGCTTCTTTTGGCTAAACATGGGGCCTACGTGCTTGCAGTTGGAGAATCTGAAGGTGCTTCTCGAGGTGGAGGTGAAGCAGGCTGGGATCTTGTTTGAGGAAGTTTTGCCGTCAATTGTTTGATCTCATATCGTTGGCTTTGGGTGTCTGTGTGGCCAGACTTGTGTGTCATTGAGGCAGCAACAACTTCACTTTAACGGGAAGGAGATGCAAAACTTGTATAAGCTCCTAACTCTGTCAGAATCCAGGATGGTGATCTTGTAATGATGCTTCCCTCCAATGATAGGTATCTCTGCCGGCCTTTTTGGTGTATAAGTAGATTGTAGATCTGGCACAAAGAATTCCTAATTATAAATTGATCTGGGCATAACATTTGAAACTATTAAAATGGATCCATCTATACCAGGTCAAGAAGATCCTAAGAGTTCCCAACTATCATAACAGGTCCAGCCACTTGCGGCCACTCTCCGAACTGGACTTGCATTTCTAGGTCAGCTACAATATGCAATACCTGCAGCATGTATTTTCTTTGTTTCCTCAAGGTAGGATCCCGGTGGTGATCTTGATTCATGTATCATGTATTATGTTGAATTATCAAGTTGCAATCCGATTTCTAGGGATCGAGTGTTTCTCCTACGACTTTGATTTCAATCGGCTTTTCATATCTTAAGATCTATTCTCGAGATAGATCATCGAGGGTGTTCTTGTAGCCGTGGTGGCTAGAGGTGCATGCGACCTGTGAGATTTCAACTTGTCTTTGGACTCGCCCTAGACTAACCCGCGAATAGGGGTGCGTTGTGACAGTGGCTCCAAAAGGCGGGCGTTTTGAGTCGGACGAAACCGTGATTTAAAGATGCTTTTTATGAGATTGAACTTGTTTACTTCTCCTTTGCTCGGAACTTCAACGAAGGCTTGATCCAATCTCTCTAGATTGGTTTATCTATCCCCCTCTATCTCTTGCTACCTCCGGTTTTCATAGATTAGATTCGTTTTCGTGATGTTCTCTAGATTAGATGCATTAGATTCTCCTTTGAAGATCAAAGTTCTCGGCTTTATTAGATTGGTTCTTGCATCGCACATTGTTCCACGGATTCGATACCTTGGGTTCACACTTGAGGGAAGAAGGGTCCCTTGACTACGACGGAGGATTTGTCCGCTTGCAAGTCCACTTGAACTTTAATACGAATATACACCGTCAACATCGGTGCTAGGCAACAGTCTGACCAGTGCCTCTTGTGGAGCGAGTCGGTGTGGGTCGACCAATTATCTCCATTCCACCGGTGGACCTTTGGACACCGCGATTCAAGTTTTCGGGGAAGAAAAGTTCAAGTTGGTCGTCACGCCTATTCACCCCCCTATAGGCGACATCAGGGTCCTTTCACGCCCTCCCCTCTGCTGGCTAGCGTCCTCCCCTCTGCTGGCTGGCATCCTCCCCTTGGCCGGTGCCCTCCCCTCCACCGCCCGCCCCCATGTCGCAGGGTCCTGGACGCCTGGCTGCTGCGGTTCTGCCATGGCTAGGGTTCGGTGAGACCTGGGAGGGGAATTTAAGGGAATCATGGAGTCTGTTTAGGCAGTTCCGAGCACCTGAATCGACTCCAGCAGTCGGCGACGGCTCAAACCCTAGCTGTGGCGGCGACTTTTTTCTTCACCGAGGGAAAAGAGAAAGAAGCGAGAGAGAGAGAGAGAGAGAGAGAGTGAGTGAGAGAGAGAGAAGAATGCATTGAACATTTGTGATTCAGATCCAGCCGATTAAAGAGATAAGGTGGGGGCAAAACCATCCCTTCAGTTGGGTTTGAGATGTAAAAGGAGAAAGAAAATAAGGAAATCATGGAAAAGAGTGAAAACCCCGCCCTCACATGGCCTCGCGGCTGAGCTCCCTAGCGGCAAGGGCGGACAAGAAGACGCCGCAGGTGCTCACTACTTCACCGGCACCAGCACGACGTCACCGATCCGGGCAGCGGCCGCCGTAGCCCCAATGGGCCAGACGGATCAGGGTGCGCCCCACTGCCGTCAGCGCGAACCGCCGCGACCCTCCGGCGTTGTCGTGCTCCTCCAAGAAGACTACGCGGGAGGCCATCCCGCCTGGCCCTTGCGCTCGCTTGGCCGCGCGGTAGCCGTGAAGAGCGGCCGGATCTGGCGTGGCGGCGGCAGCGACTCAGTGGCGGTGTCGCTGGGGTCGAGATAGGGAGGATCACGGGATAGAGACAGGAGGATCACGGGATAGACATGTAAATGGATAGGGGCGAAATAGTCATTTCCATACGTGGTTCCCACTTGTCATATATGTGGAACCATTAAGTTCTAACAGAAGGTGGACAGAATAGCACACACGTACACAAAAGTTGAGCTTATGACACACATGTGTCTGGAAACTTTTTTGTGGCATGTGCGTAACGAGGAAGTTTTTTAATGGCATGTACATAAAAAACTCAGATGATGGGGAGGTGCGAGGTGAGGCAGGTGAGAGGTAGGACAGGTGAACGACTCAAAGGAGTGAAGGGGGATCGGACGGTAGACACGCGTGAGGAGGCAGACGCGCTCACCACGCGCGAGCGGCAGGATGTACGTTCACCAAGGTTAAAAGTTCGACCACAAAAAGTTCTCCTCTTCAACCTTTTTAGGAGTAGAGATTCATAATTTGACAATAATGTGGTGTTACAGTTACATGTACCAATTATAGATTAATTTGGTTTAATAGATTTGTCTCACGCATTAGCTCAACTTTTGCAATTGGTTTTATAATTGGTTCATAATTAATTTTTCTAATTAGTATAGATGGCCACATGGCAAATGGCACGAGGCCCATGGATCTACCCAAAGCACGAGTTTTTGTCCCAACATGAGCACTGGCCCAACACGAGCACGACGTCGGGCTAGTGTTGGGCTGCGATCTCAGCCCACCGTGCCGACCCAATGATGCAACCCATGGACTGGCACGACAGCTCAACAGCCCAACTGGCCCAAGCATATAAATCTCTACCACTCCCCTCTCCCAAACCCTAGCCCCACCTCTGGCTCTCATCCATCCCGCTGCCACGGCCACCCCATCCTCCGCGATCGCCCCCTCCTCCTCTGTTCCACAGCTGTCTCCTCCTCCTCCATCTCGTGGCCGCCCCCTCCTCCGCCCCGCCGCCGGCCGGATCCGTGGCGCTCTCAGTTTGATCCATGGCGTGGCGGTGGGGGTGTAGCTGGCGACGGGGGTGCTCCAGGAGTAGCGGTGGGAAAGCTCCGGGCGCAGCAGGCACGCCGGTGTGGTGGAGCTCTGATGTCCACGACGCCATGGATATATCGCGCGGGAGCTCCAGGCGCGACAGAGTATTTCGCAAGTGAGCTCCGCGATGGCGGTGATGAGGACATCACCAGCTTAGATATGGCCACATTAATGGCTTGTAAACAAAAGGTTAATTGATCCTATATCATGAGTATCATTTCTATATTTGATGAATTATTGCTGCACTATGATGTTTGTTCATTGTCGATTTCTGAAATATGTACTTGATCAAAAAAGAGTGCTAGACATACTTAGAAGGCATGGAGGACGAAAGAAGTTGATTGGGGACCAAGTCCAAGTGTTCCCCACATCCACCACTAGGCCATCACGTCACTTTTGGCCCAAAAATGGAAGGAGATCAAGTCCAACACGTTTTGGACGCTGGATTCGAACTGCGTGACCGAGTCCACTTGCAACGGACGCCTCGACCTCATACAGACTCCGTTTGGGACATTCTTTATATGGTTGGAAAGAAAATTTTATAGAGTTATATCAGTCCCATCTCAAAATTCTACATGACTCGATGGGAATTGTAGAAATGAGTGGACGTCCAGAACCAATGAGGGTGTCACGTCACCATCTTTTGGGCTGTTGGCCCGTGTGTCGTGTTGGAGCCCATGGGGGCGCGTACTGGGGTTGGAGCACGACCCCCATCAGGTCCTGGTTGTGCCCCTACCCTCTCATATACCCCATAGCTATCACAAATAGATTGGGTTTTGTTTTGTTGTATGTTTAGCCATTGCTACTTCCTTGTAGACGTGTGTGTCAACTAGACCACCCATTCTACCTGATTCGGAACCCCAACTTTGAGATATCAGATTGGTTTCCATCTCCGCATTTGCAATTGAGTTTCTTGTTATACTTGTTCTTGCCTTGTTCTTCGATTTCTTGCAGGAACGGGTGCCCTAGTGGCGGTTGACATGCTCCACAAGATCGTAGCAGCCATAGGAGGTGGTGTATCGGTCGCTAAGGTGCATCCTTGGAAAGGTTGTAGTCGGGCCGTGAACGTTATCTCCTCCAATCAAATTATCCCCCATGCCTCTCATCGAAAGATCGGCCACAAACCCCAGTGGGTCCTCATCAGTTGACCACCTCTTCCCCCCTCGCCGACCGGATCTACGACGTCAGCCGCCTCCTCCGCCCCCTCGCCGGCCAGATCTATTGCGTCGGCCACCTCCTCCGCCCTCTCGCCGACCAGATGTACAATGCCGACCACCATCGTCGGGTCGCGGGTTGGCACAACCCAGATGGCTCATCGTGTCGTCGTCGTGCCGTTGTGCCAACCCAGCCCGAAAAATAGCCTCGGGCTAGTGCTGGGATGTGTTCTCAACTCATAGTGCCGGCACAACACATGCACAAAGGTCATTGGGCCACGTCGGGCTGTGCCGGTTCGTGCCTTGGCTGCTTCGTGCTCGGGCTGGTTCGGCCTATATGACCATCTATAGTGACACGTGATAAACACAGGTGGTCAGGTGGACTTTTTTTTAGAAGGAAAATGCATTGATCTTAACCCATTACACCGACCCTTTTTACAAACAGGACCCCAAAGAAAAGGAAAATTACAAAGAAGTTCAAAACTTTGTTCAAGCCTTTCCGTTCAGAGATCCGTTCGTCACCGCCGCCGAAGTCGCTTCCCAATCATCGCCGGTACCAGAGCCAATCTCCACAAGGTGGAGGCCGCAGGAGGGCTTACTTAGGCGAATCACCGAGTACATCGCCTCCCGTGACGCATCGGCCAACTCCGGTACCCATGATGCATCCTTCGATTCCACCGCCGGCAACCAGAGCAAAGCTCAGATTTTCACCAAAGATCATCTTCCTCGAGATTAATAGGGTCAACAGCATCATCACCTGAAGAAGACGATGATGCGCCGGCCCTCAACTCCTGGACAAGTCTCCCCAGCCTCTCCGTTGACGTCGGAGTAGATCGCCATCGGAGAGCAAGAAAGGCGGGAGAATTTATTCCTCTGCAACATCGTCGCTTCCGCATCGCCAGCGCCGCCAGGAAAACCAAGCCGCAGAGGAGCCAGCTCCACCGGCAAAACCTAACTCCACCGCCGAGCATCGGCGGCGAGCAAAACCTAAACCTAAGTGGACTCGATCTACTAGAGGATGGACCCCCGCTCCCCTTGCCACTGGCTAGGAGGCCGGAGACAAGGGAGAATGGGGGCGGGCCGAGGCGGCGGCGACGCACAGACTCTGGCGGCGGCGGTTCACCCGTGTCGCCCCTCACTGAGCGGCAGGGAGTGCAGGCGTTTTGCCTTTGTGTGGTGGTGGTCAGGTGGACTGGAAAGTGATCGCACAAAGGCTGGGGTAAAGGTTGGTAGTTTGACTTAGACATAGGGTCCCTAGCTTCCTTCCTGTGTAATGAAACCTGAAATCATTTTTAATAAAATAATAAATAAATAAGAGTCTACTGCTTGGAATATGCGTGTGTGAAGAGGGGAGAAACTAGGGGTAATTATCTTAGCCCCTAAATCCCCAAAATCACGAAGGTTAATGATGGACCGCATCCGTGGAGGCCCAACATCGACAAGACCAAGCCAAGCCAGTTTCCTTTCTCAAGGCGTGCAGGGCGTCATCTGCGGGGCCACCTTCGACTTAGGTGGCCGTCCCGGCTACCTCGACGGGTGGCTCTGCCTCGCACGACCTAATGTTCCTTCCGCTGCAATCCCGGCGGGAGCATAGCGTGGCGCAAGCACCCGCACCGGCCGGACGTGCAGGCAGCAGGCGGCGGATCTGCCACTGTCGGTGATCGAGGCCATGATGAGATTTTCCTCGGCGTGGGAAGCGGACTGCCCCGACGTCCCATCACCTGGATAATGAATAGTGGCAAAGGATACACGAATCCTTCGTCTGCAAGACATCAAAACGACGAGACCCGACCCAACAAGTATCAGAGAGAAGGAAGAGGCTTGCACGAGAAGCCCCGACCCATCAAGACTGGCGCGGCCATAAGTCGGGAGAAACCACCTTGGAACGGGAGCCAAAGCTACGCCGCCCTACAGAGGCTACCGCGGCTAGCACAGCGTCTGACGCCAGCAGGAGAAGGCCGCAGCGTGACCTTTGCTTGACCTTATTCGTATTGTTGCTGCGATAGCGAGCGTCGTTTTACCATCTTAACCCTTGTACACCATCCCTCCTTGAACTATAAAAGGGGAGGCTGGCACCGTAAACAACATGACCAACATCCAGCACCACACACATCGAGCACTGACAGCTCGCCACCACATCCAGAGACTTGGGACTTCCTCCCTCCCTCGATCTAAGCTTGTACCCCGTACTACAATCCCCGGTGGGCATATTGAACATCCTTTCGAACTGAACGTAGGGCATCCCCTCGGTGCCTGAACCAGTATAATCCCGGTGTCTCTAATCCCAACCATCCGGATCAGACGTACGAACATACCAAAATTTACTTGTCGGCGATATCAAACTCTGACAGTGTGTCCCTAGCTGTCATTGTTTAATCGAATTTCACCTGCACCGGTGTGGTTGTTGAAAACGGGATTTAATCATATCATACAAAACTATATAGAAGCACCAAATTTCTCAACTCTCAGCTATTCACGTCATCCACAACCCCCCACCACCACCCCTCCGCCTCGCCCCTGCCTTCTCCACCGGGCTGCGGTGCCCGCCCCCCCTCCCCACTGACGGCACCTTGCCTCCCCACTATCACCACAACGCCTACTAAAGCGACTCCATTAACTTAGGCACCTCAAAAGACGGCACTCAAGTGTCAAGACTCCATTAAACTCACCACCAACATATATGTGAGATGGCTTTCTATGCGTCTACCATCGGCGCCTCGGCGCCCCTGCGGTGGCCAGCGGTGAGCTGCGCATCCGGTGCGGTGCCCGGCCGCGAGCCTCGTGGCAGCGGTTCCTATCCATTTTCACTGCAGATTGGGGCCAGAGAAGTTGAATCCACAAGTGTCAGCATTCAATCAGGCTCCCTGTCACGCATGGCGGGCGCGACACGGGGGCTGCATCTCCGGCTCCCTCTCACGCTGCGGTTGCTCCCACGCTGCACGCCGAGGCCGCGGCGCAAGTCGAGATCCTTGGAGTCCCATGGTCGGCGGGGGTCGGGAGGCCATGTGGGCAGGTGGCTGCGGATGGCAAGCCTCGGGATAGCGATGTAGAGGCTGCGGACGACGAGCTCCATGCGCGACGAGCGACCTCCATGGTGACAGGGCGGGGGTGAGGTCCAGGCGCGGGACCAGCCTCCGTGGCCGGTGAGGCGGGCATTGTCCAGGCGCGAGCGCCCTCCATGGCCGCCTGGGTGACGTTCGAGCGCGACGCCTCCATGGCTGACGGGGCGAGGTCTGGCTATGGTGGCTTTCATGGACGGCGGGGCGAGCAACCTCCATGTCCGGTGGTGGCGTGGAGGACTGGAGGCAAGCTACAGGCGTGGGGTAGGGGCGAGCTCCGGGTCCGGGCGCGGGAGCTGCTACCCTGGTCGGCGCCCTCGCGGCCGACGACTCGACCTCACTGCTGGCCCTCCCCGACGGCGGCCACAATGGGTGCGAGTAGTGGCAGCGACGGACGGCCTCCCCATCTCCACGAACAAGATAAGACCGGCCAAAAAAGAGAGAGAAAGAATGGTAAATGATGGACCTTCGATCAGATGGGGTCAAAAACACTATAGTTAGGCCCCGTTTAGTTTGTGAGGTGAAACTTTTGGGTCCTCTTTCAAGGTCTATAGTATTGAACGTAGATTATTTACAAATAATTACAAGAATAGACTGGAAATTGCGATTCGAATCCATTAAGTCTAATTAATCCATCATTAGAGATTGGTTAATGTAGCATGAAGTTGTCTAATCTTGACATAATTAGACTCGTTAGATTCGTCTCGAAAATTAAGGTAAGGGTTGTGAAGTGGGTTTTGTCATTAATCTACATTTAATACTTCTAATTAGTGTCCGGATGATTGATATGACGGGTAGTTGGTGAAATTTCAGGAAACTAAAGTGGGCCTTAGTTAAAAATATCATCCATATCATATCTCAATCTCAGTCAACCAACAGGAAACAAGATTGTCCATCCCACAACATTAGGACGAGATCATTGCTTCCCACCGTCTTCGAACCAAACGCACCCAAGTGAAGTTAGTAGATTTTTTGCGTTCAACATTATAGTTACACAATCATTTTGGTGTTTCTACTTCCACATTTTAACTTAAAATTTTGTTTAAAAAATTCTCGCAGTAACGCGCGGGGTTTCACCTAGTACAACTATATATAGATGAAACCCACTAACTATTTCTCTCAACATGCAAGCATTCCACATCATAACCCACTATACGTCATGTCATTATCCACCAGACGATTTATTTATGTTTTCAACCGATTTTCTGTGGCTAATAGCATATATTTGTGAGTAGCACACCACAAAATTCTTACAGTTGAAATATATGTAGAATCAATCATTTTAGAATGGTCCACTCTCAACAAAATAACATGCTTTCATATATAATGTTGTTTACGAATGAATGTTGTCATGTAATCACTTTGTTGTTTCTACTTCCACATTTTAGCTTAAAATTTTGTTTAAAAATCATGACGCGGTTTCCTAGTTAACCAGATGATAGTAGTTACTGATTGGGAACACAAACGGCCATCATTTTTGTACCTCACTCATTGTTTGCTTTGATACCTAGAATTGAAGTCGGTAGAGAGAGACAGGACCTTGGTCGCCCCTCCTCTTCCTCTACCTCTACCTCTACCTCCACGGCAGGCGCGATGTCGACGACCCTCTCCTCCACGCACTCAGTGTCATCGACGTGCCTTGGCGGACGTCATCTTCGCGTCCTCGCCCCGCCCCTGCTTCACCGGTGGTCGGTCATGCGGGTCTCGACGCCACTTCGCTTCGTTCCTCGGTGTGCTTCGCTCAGCCCCCTCCGCCTGACGCCTAGCCCGACGGCTTGCTCCTCTTTCGATGGGTCTTCGTCTGATTCTGATTGTCTTGGTTGCCCATAGGTCGTCCCTACATCATCTTATAGCCTACCCCTTTTCCTCTTATTGGCAGTGCCTGCATATGTCCCTCATTGCCATCACCAAGGACCCCTGCTATAAATTTCATCGCTTTGGCTCTCATCTCTCTTGCGGCGGTCGGCTGTGTGGATTTGGTTTTGGAGGCCTTTGGCGAAACCTTTGCCTAGCGTATGCTAGTGCCGACAATGGTTGCGCTATCTCCTATAACTTACCCTGCTGGGGGTATTATTGCGGCCTCCAAATCCTTTTGGTTTGCCAGGTGAAGGCTTGGCCGGCTCCTTCGTGGGTGGGCGGATGATGGCGGCGGCGCTTCCTTCTTGAGGGTGTCGTCTTGCAAGACTTCTTCATTCTACCTCTACTACTTCTGGGGTGTTTGACAAGCAGTGATGTGTGTGTTTCCATGGTGTATCGTCCTTGCAGACATTTGTCGTCTTAGGTTGTTTCTATTGTGGTGGTGGTGAGGTAATTTTCTCTTTGTTTTTTTATCGTCTACATTGTTTCCTTTTTGGGTTGTCAATCTTGTAGTTATGCACTTGGGTTCTTCAAGTTGCATCATGTAAAAATGTCTTCTCTTAAATGAAAAATGTGTTGTGCACATCTTAAAAAAAGAGTATTTGTTCGTGAGGACAAATAAACCATACTCCTCCCATGACTTGTTGGAGGTCGATCTGGGTCCTTCTCTTATCGAGCCGTCGCCTTTGTCACACCCTTGCCTACGCTGCTGCGTCTGAAATTCCGCTTTACACGTCACGTTGTCGAGCAAGCTCAACAAAAACTACGGGCGTGTTAGCGTCACCCAATAATCACATCTTTGTCGGGTTGAGTTGTTCCAAATGATCTCGACTAGTTTAATGGCACCCAAAGCCAACCCTCGCTAATGCACGTGAAAGGCATGTAGCCCAGTGATTACAAGAGTCCGGTTAGCATCTAAGGTCCTGGATTCGACTCTCCGTGGGAGCGAATTTCTCAAGTTTTAATGGCATTTGTGCTTTCAGTGGTAGGCGACGTTCCAGTCGATAGTGAGACGTCTGTGGTGACTTCGTCAATTTTGAGGATTTGCCAGCCCAGTCTTCGAAGATGCTCCTAGGGGTAGTATTTGCGCACGTGTGTTCATAAGGATGAGTGCGCGTGCATTGTGAGTGTTTCCTGTGTAATTCGAAAAAACCTCCCTAATGCATGCACAGTTGGGAAATGCGCCGGCGAATCTCCACGTGGGCAGTGCCATCGGAAGAGCGTTGTCGAGTTGGATCACAGTTGCACGCGACCACACCGACCAAGTCTCTTTTCCAGCAGTGGAGCTCGACGAGACCGCTCGCGCTGTTAACTTCGACCGTTGGTATCTCTTTACTTTCCCATGAAAAACTTTGCAAGTGTTTGATACCCTTGCGGTTTTTGTACACTACTGTAATTAAAAATATTTGATATAAATTAATTACAAAACTGCATTAATTATGCAAGTGCAGGTTAATTATCGAGTCGAATCTATTAACAGATTTGGTGTTTATGGAATTTTGAACGGAAAATTTGGAATACTGATGGCAAGTGAAGGGATAAATCATACTTTTTTTTAGATTTGTCCATCTTCACAAATCTGTTATTCCAGATGAGTTATAAGCTCAAAGGGATCCACAACATGGAGGATTCTAAGGAGGCAGCTCCTGACCTGATATTGATGTTAGTGGTTTGTCTACCCTAAAGCATACATGTTTCACTGGATCACTTGTAATACACTAGTTGTTTTTCCCTTGCCTTCAAGTATTTTTGTAACATATTTATTTTTAATACTGCAGTTTGGGTGGTTTATGCTAAGTGAATGAAGAGCTGAGTATCAAATGTATATGGAATTGCCTTTTGCCCTTTTGTGTACATGCGTGATGACATGATATGAAATAAATATATTTATGACTTGGTCACCCTTCTCTCCTTCAAAAATTTCAGTATAGAATGTTAATCGACTTTGGTCTTTTTTTTAATGCATATTTAGTGTTGCTAAAGCAACTCCAACAACTTATGCATAATCTTAGCTAAATTAGAAGGTTTTGAAGAACTCGTCTATAATATAGAAAACTTCATAAACGGTAGTGTAAACCAAAAGACTCTCCAAATCATAGCTATCTATATTCAAATAAGCTAAGGGCCACATCATCTGGTTTCTTGATGATCTATTTTCATTCCGTCGATCCGTCCGACGGCGCCGCAGCCTAGCCTAGACGTCGGCGCGACCTAGACGCCATGGTCGTGATAGTGCAGCTGTGCAGGAGGAAGGCGTCACGTCAGGCTCTTGCACTTGCCATGATCAGGTGCTTGCATTTGCCGTACAAACATCTACGGTGTATATACAATTTTATAAATACGTGGTTGCACGAACAAAAGGGACGGCGGGAGGGCACGCGAACGGAAGGGTAGGACCGTGTGTGGGGGGGGGGCGACGTAGGCCGGGATGGTCGGAAATCACGCGAGCAGGAGCCGCGGGAGCGCGCGAGGAACTTGGGGAGTGGAATCGCTCGCCAAAGATTGCGAGCGGACGGACCGGGACGACGAGCAAGATCGCGAGGCGCGGGCGATAGCGAGGCTGTTGGATGAGATAATATCGGTGGTTTTTTATTTTTTACGGGTACAAAATGATTTAAAATGTCTGTTGGAGTTGGTCTAAGAGAGCCAATGAGGTGTTAAGTTTTTACGTACATAGAGCAAAACTAACTGATAACCTGATATGGATGTGGTTACTGTGCGGAATAAGGGCTGACTTGTTAGTAGAACTAGGTGATACCCCGCGTGTTGCTGCGGAAATTTCGATAAAATTCGAAGATGCAATTTGTAAGTAGAAACACGTATCACAACATTTTTTCAAGCAACAATGTAGATGAAAATACATTCATTTTATTTAGAGAGAATTACTTAGAGCATCTACAACAGTTTGCCAAATCGAGTTGTCATCTTTGATTTTTTTTGCAAAAAGTTAAAAGTACTCCTCCAACGATTTGGCAAAAGACTTAGCAATTTTTGGCAACTTAGGAAAAACCAACCTCCGGCGCATAAATATATGCGCGCGGCTCGCGGTTGGCGTCGTTGTTTCTAGACAAGTGGGAGGGTGAAAAAAAGAAATAAATAACAGAGAAGGGTTCCTGATGCAAGTTTTCAAGAGGTGGAAAAGTATAAATATAATTTTGTTTCTCTCTCAGGGTTTTGATGTAAGTTAGATCTGGGTTTGGCAAGTGAATTATAAACGGTTGGAGATAAGTTTTTTTACTTGACATATCTTTTTAGAAGTTGGCAAAACACAAGATTTTTCAAGTAAAATTTTGCAAACTGTTGGAGATGCTCTTCAAAACTTGCAGCATGATACTCACAAAGACTAACACAATGCATGCATGATTACTATTAGCTGCAGAAAATCGGTAGAAGACATAAATTCATGATTCTAGTGGATCGTGATGTGGACAGTTTGCATGTTGAGAGAAGATCTTGATGGTGACGTGGACCTCTTGCATGTTGAGAAAAGTCTATCCATGATGTGTAGTGGGTTCCATCTATATAGTTGTTATATAGTAGGTTCCATCAATATATAGTTGTTATAGATAGCACCATAAGCACATAAATATTTTTCTGATATGTTTTTTGGCATCTCTCGAATATGTATGCACATATGTGATTTAGATAATAAAAGAGTTGCAGCTTCAATACATTGCAACCGCTGGGTGCAAAACATTTTAAGTTTGATGGAATAATTTCTATGAATAAACGTTAATTAGGATGCTTATGTGTGATCCTAGTATATGTGCAATTCTACGACATATGCAATTTATGCTTCAGTTTTTTAAGATAATAATACTATTACGGTAAGTTTGTTCGTATAATGTTAGCCCGTAGCAATGCACGGGGCACGATCCAATTTATACACAAAGGCCAACCTATGGCACTATGGCAGCCCATAACACACCCCCAACACTCTGTGGGCCCTCATCGTCACTAAATCATAATCATGCAAATACTTATGCACCTTATGCCTTGATGGACATTCTCTAGTAGAAACCCATATGCACATATGTCATCCTTCTCCAGTAGTAATGAGAAAAACAGTACAATCATAGGCATTTCCATACTATCTGTCTCTACTCTTCTTCATGCTTGATCTTTCATCCCTCATCCCTAAAGGTTTTTACCATTATTCAACTGTTTTGTACAAAAGGCATTTAGCTACATTAGATTTTTTTCCCTTCTTTTTAATAAAACTAGAAAAGGAAAATTTAAATTTAAGTTAGATGAAGATGGTGTTTAGGAGTTTTTGTTAACTTGCATCAAACATAAAAATGGAAATGTTAAGATAAAAAGAACTAATTCTAAAGCATTGTCATGTTAGAATTTAAATCTACATATTAATGCTGACTTGAGTACAAAATTAAGAGTATTATGAGTAAAGAAGACTTCCATGGCTCACGATTCTACTATGACATATATTTGTGTGTTTGTTCAAATATTCCAAACATTTGTTTCTTCTTTAAGACTTCAATTTTAATGTACAGATTTCGTTTTGAGGTTTCTAACCACTTATAGTTGCTTTGTGGCACGATAGGTTATAGACTTATATATAGCACACTAATGTCTCTTTTTAAAAAAAACCGAAATAAGTATTTACGGACGCATTAATTATTTTATGGAAATAATGTATGAAATTACATACCCAGCAACATGTTAAACCATTTATGAATATTTTTTTTGTTAAGACTCATATTTTTTATGGTGTGCCATTAATCTTCAGTAAATTGATCGGATTAATTTTCTATGGCTACATGGTATGGTGCGTTTATTTTTATTCCGCAGGCCTGACTTTTAATAATGTTGTAGGTTTGTTCAACATTTTATAATAATTTTATTTTTAATATTTTTGCTTACTGAGTTGTACTATCAATCTAAAGATTCTTACGCATTAATTCATAATCAAACTCATGTCCTCGCAAATGTTATAAATAGGAGTGTATTCATCATTTGTAGGCAAGCATTATAGCAATAGCCAGTGGCGTAGCCAGGGGGGCTGGCAGGGGCCATGGCCCCCCCTATGGCTTGCAAATCTCCATTGAAAATTCGATTTTGATAAAAAATTTTAGATAATTTAGCACTATTGGCCCCCCTCAACGATGAAAAAATCAATTTCTGGCTACGCCACTGGCAATAGCTAAAGAACGAACACCATGGCCATAGAGATTGTGCGTAAACTCTTGGTCATTGCTTTAGTTTTCATCATCTCTACACCACATCAACCTTTGGGTGAGCAGGATTGCTATCGAGAGAAAGCAGCAGTTATTCGTGACTGTTTTAGAACAATTGAAATTGACGGACCCTATGTCGGTCCAAATATTAGTTGTCGGTACACTGTGGCAAAATGTGACATGGTTTGTGTATGTCGTATACTCAGCTCTAAAGATGAGCTCACTGTAAGCGCAGTGAAGCTTGTTCGTCTTGCAAGTGATTGTCACCAGCCTATTCCAGTTACAAGTAAATGTGGAAGTAAGTAAGAAATGTTATTCTTCCATTGAATATAAAAATCTTATAATATATGTGTCACATCAAGTGACATATGTTCAATATTTTTCTAGACTGGCTTGCTATGTAATGTGAATAACATTATATGATATGATATGATTTTTTTCTATCAGGTTGGATTGTGCCACGACCACTGCAGGCCTATCCTTGAGAGTTCTTGATGAATAGCGGCCCAAGAAAGAATATATGTGTGCTAGATGCCTTTCACATCGCATCTTGAGTCCTAGCAATTTAATGAATATTATAATTTTCTTAATATATGTGATTGGAACTTTATTGATCTTGTCTTGGAAGGTTATAGATATCTTCCACATGTATGTCTATCATATCTATCCATAATAACAATAGAAATAGGGTGATGATGGTGGGCAAAGGTATTGCTGGTTGACTGGATTTTTCTTAGTAATCCGAAGCATTTTAAGCCAAGCTGGACCCAGCCTATGGGGCTAGCGCAAGCTGATGGGTTTTGGCAAGCTGATGTATTAATGTTTTTTCGCAAGCTGATGGGTTTTGGCAAGCTGATGTATTAATGTTTTTTCTTCTTAAATGATATAGCAGTGCTCCTGCTTTAATTTAAAAAAAATAAAAAAAACAATACCTACCCGGCGCGGCGCGGCGGGGGCGAGTGCGAGCTCAGCGAAAACCAAGCCTAAAAAAAATCTGCCACGGCTATAAGCGATGTCTAGCCAACCATCACGTCGCTTCCCTTCCGCGTGACGTGACTATCGGGCATACACCTCGGGTACCTGCAAGTAAAAGGAAGAAGATGGATTCCTACTGAAAGTCCCCTGTAATCCTATACCGTGTAATCTTACAAGTACTCCTACCTTGTAACCGACTAGTAATTCGTCCCCTCGACTATATAAAGAAGGGTCGGGTTCTTAGGCCAAACAATACAATCCCTACGGGACGTAGGGTACGCAATACTACACCAAACAAGACGTAGGGTACGCTATTTGGCTACCCGAACTTGTATGAATCTTGTGCCTCGTGTCCTCGCGCATACCTTTGAGTTCTAGGTCTGGCGATCCCCCACTATCTACTCTCCGACGAGTCCCCTATGCAGGTTGCCGGATATAAAACTCCGACATTAGCGCCCACCGTGGGGTGATCGTCACGATTATTGGGCGAATTCAGAAGACCTCACCATCAAGATCAACGAATCTCGACGGCGTGGCGTGGTTGTTCAGCAACGACTAATCCACAGCTCGTCATACTCTGCGTCGAAACCCAAGCCGGCGGGATATACATCAACACGCAGATTTCGTGACCCTTCATTCGTTCATGTTTCGATTTCCTAGGCTCGACACCGACATCTTGTTCGTTTGACAGGTGGTTGGTGCTGATTTATTCTGAGAAAAAAGCACTGATGGCTGGTTTGTTCTGAGAGAAAAATACTGTTAGTTGGTGACTGATAATCCAGACGAACAAGACGCGAGTCGAAGTCGGGAGGGGGGTTGAGGAGGGAGGGGGGGGGGGGGGTCGTGCGATCCAAGTGCTGCATCCAAATCAATCGATTTTCCAATCGACTCGTGTACAGAGACGAAGGTCGTTGCTGTGCTAGGCTGAGAGGGCCGACTTTAAAATAATCCTGAAGCAAAGAAGAAAGTAGCGCATGCATCACGGAAGTAAGGACCTGTTTGTGAGGGTTCCGACTCCACTCAAAACGACTCCGGCTCTGGCTCCTCCGGTGGAGCGGCTCTTTTGGTGGAGTTGGAGCTGTTTTAAGAAAACGTTTGGAAAACGACTTATCATGACAGTGTAGAAGTGAAATATCCACAATGCCCTTTCTTTTTTCTTTTTTCTTTTTTCTTTACTTTTTTTTATTTTTTCTGGCGGCCTTATCTTCTCTGGATTCTTCCAACCGGTGCCCATTGCCCACTAGATCGAGATCCCCGTGCCCCGTGCCCACCACCACCAGAGATCCCTGTTGAAGGGCCTCCGCCTCCGCCTCCATGGGCGGGAGCCACCGCGGCCCCCACCTCCTCCTTCCTCCCGGCGGGATCTCCGCCGTCTCCTCCTCCACACGCGGCGAGGATCCTCACAGGCGGCGGTGCGGAAGGTGGGAGGCTCCATCCCTCGGCTCCCTCCTCGTCCCAGCCGGCGCCGGCGCCGTCTCTGCCGCCGATCTCCTCCCCCCAGCGGTAGGTCGAGAGGAGCCTCACAGGCGGCGTCCTCCTCGTCCGCCATGCCGCGACCTGCTCCCTCCTCCTTCTCCTCCTTCCCCTGCCGGCGTCATGGCCTCCTCCCTCGGCCCGCCTCCTCCTCCTCAGGCTTCCTCTCCTCGCTCCTCTGTGCCCCGGGCCCCACAGGGCAGAGGCGGGCAGGCTGAATACTCTTTGTGGCTCGTCAGCGAAAATGGCTCAAGGGAGCGCATTTCGTGGGGCTCCGGCTCTGGAGCCGGGGTTGAAACACCCGTTTGGGAGGGCTTCGCCTGGAGTCGCTGGTGAAGCCGGAGCTGGAGCCCTCCCAAAGAGGCCCTAAGATTGTTGCAGTGTTGCTACACGCACACTTCACGCAACCAGAAGGTGTCAAGTCTTCGCTTGCCGCACACGGAAGATGTATGCAAGTACGATTACGTCGACATCCGCCTGCACCAACTTGCGTACGACTACTTCGACTACTCATCTCGACTAGTAATCAAGAACGGCTTCCACGTCATCGACAACTAGTCGGATTCGCCTATGACTAGTCGACTTCAGCACCGACCATTATGAAATTTTTTCACCCGCTCTTTATTTTTAAAATTTACGAGATTTGTTTAAAATTTGAGAGCAAGATTAATTACTTGTGGAAAGAGATTAAATGATATCTACCCTCCATAGAGATGAAAGCTAGCTACATTATGGAACATTAACAAATATAAACTTGGAGAGCATTATGTTTTCTCATGTATGATCAAGTGCAAGGTATGAACATTGAAAGACAAAACTGACATCCATTAAAGGCTTACTCGAGGACGAGCAAGGTTTAAGCATGGGGGTATGTTGACGGTTGATTTCCGTCAACCAAGAGCACTTGTTACACTTTGGTTTGAGCTTTGAATTATAACTAACCCGCCACTAGGCATACTAATGATGTAATAAGTTCACACTTACATGTGGTTTTTGAAGTTTATTGTTTACGCATGAAATCAACGTTAAAGAGGAGACTTTCGGGATAAGTTCATCAAGCACTTTAGAAGAAGATCATGAAGCTCGACACAAGTCAAGACACATGATGAACATGACTCCAAACGACCCGAGAACTGAAGCATGAAACTGTGAAACTCCGAGGACCTAAACAGAAAATGCGGGAGTTCGCACGTCAAGTACCCTTATCCAAACCGCGGGAACACGCCATCAAGGACCCACAAGAAGTTTGGCATAAATTCAAGGAAGCGGAAGCGTGGAAGGCGGGGAACCGGGTCAGCAGAACCCGCCGACCCGCCCAGTAGTCGGCCCATTTCGAGTGCTTCGCACCCCTTTGACCTAGGTGCTCCTCGATAAATTGTTTCTACCTCCGTCGGCTGCAACATCCATCCATTCATCAGAGAGCCGCTGACACGAAGGAGAAGCATCGGAGAAGCCGACCGCCAAGTCCTCGAGTTGCACGGGAGATGGCCTAGGCCATGCCCTAGTCGCCATGGTTGGCCCTGCGTGGTGAAGCCATGGTGGAGTTCCGGAGCCCATGCCTTGATTCCATTAAGGTAATTGTACACTCGACATTCGATGGTGATATAAATCATGTCTTTTCTTTACTTTGAGTTACTTCGATGCTTGTTTATTCATATGTGTAGTTAGCATATGCCCTTAGTAGGAATAGAGTAATCATGGTGGTTATTCTATCTCTTGCGGATACATCGTAGTAATTCACGGACTGAGGTTTATCGTTCGGTGATGATTATCCTCGCAGCGATGTGACGGGGAGGAGAAAGCGTGTTTAACGTGTAATGTTGAGTCGATGACTCATTCTCATGTTGTAGGATTAAATTGGTTTGTCTCCTTGGCCGGAATGGCAACAAGAAGACGATAGACTAGGGTTACTTTTGGTTGTTTACCTTTATGGCGAGGTGGATGTGATCATACATCCTTTCATGTTTGTATATTTAACCTTTATGCAATCAACGCTTTACATAGGGTTAGACTGGTAGGTTAGATAGAGAACCCTAGGAGTTTGCTTCCGATCCTTGGATTGCCAAACATTGGGGACCCTCCTTGGTGAAAAAGGTACCAAGTCACCCATACGCTTGCGGTGAACTTCAACACGGTTTTGAACCGTCAACAATTTGTCATTAGTAGATTCAATTTCTACAAATGTGCTACATAATGTACACATATTTACTTTCAAGTCAAGCTCCAGCGACGACTTTCTAGTACGCTCTGTGTACCTCCACCGACGCGGCTAGTTCCCAAACTCGGAGGCTACACGTTAAATCACTACTCGAGAACGATTTATTTAAAAAAATATGAAAATATTATTTATTTTGCTATGACATGTTTTACCGTCATCATATATATTTTAAGTATATCATAATTATTTTTACATTTTCACAAATTTTTTGAATAAGACGAATGGTCAAATGTAATATGTAGAAGTCCAAAGGTACAAATATTTTGGGACGGAGGGTGTATTCTATAATTGGTTGACATGGAGAAATTTGCAATTGTGCCAGTCTCAAAGATGGGTTTCGCTCCTTTGCCATTATGCAATTTGGCTTCGCAAAAATGCCATCCTCAAATGTGGACACACCGCTACAATGTCTTGTGTGACAATAATACCCTCAGCCTTCTTCTTCCTCTCCTCACCTTCACCTGTCGCCGCTCCCAAATCATAGCACGCCGCCTTTGCATCCCATGGTGGAGCGCCCAGTGGCGCCCGCGCGTGAGGAGCTCGCCCAGCGGTGGAGCCGGCCATGGCGGCCGAGCCGCCCGGCATGAGCCTGGCCGCGGCCGACCTGCCCGGCGTGAGCTAGCTGGCCTGCGCACGCTGAGGCCGAGAGGAGCGGGAGTAGGGTTGTGGCTCCCTTCGCGACTGCCGCGAGCAAGGAGGAGCAGGGGTGGGAGCACAGAGGAAGGAGGTGCAAGGGGGTGGCGTGGATCCGGCTGGGCTGGAGCAGGCGGCGGAGTGGGCTGGAGGCGGGCGGGTTCTTTGGAGGTAGGAGAAGGGGAAGGGCAGTATGGTCACAGAAGGTATTGTAGTGGTGTGGCTCCCTTTGACGATGGCAATTTTGTGAATCCCTTTTGCATAATGGTAAAGGAGCGAAACCCAGATTTGAGAGTGACGGAATTGCAAATCTCTCGGTTGACATGTGGGGCATTTACGTGAAGTTTAGTCATGACACATATACTGCTCCACACTACCATAGGGTACTTCATGTCAAGCGCATCATATCGACAATATAAATGCTACAGAAAATAAAAATGTAAACATGGGTACAGAAGAAACATGAACTAGAGCACAGCATATTGAAATACATTTCCGGGAGGCCGGAAGATGAAGGAACTAGCTAAGTTTGCTATACAATCACATGGTCGAAATACGATTCTGCATGAACGGAAACTTACAAGGTTTTCCACATTCCACAACTGTGTAGTTCCAAATTACAATCCGTCCGCACATCTGCAGACAGCAGGGACATGCTTGCCAGTAGCAAGGCGAGTGACATTGGTTGGCAGGGGAATACGATAATATGGTTATTATTACTAGCTCTAAGTTACCGATCACACAACTCACAGGTGCCCCAGCACAGGCCATGGACTCACTCCATTGGCAGGAAGCATAGGCTTTATGATTGGAGCTCGCCGCAGCATGGCCTTGGACTCATTCAGACGTGATGCTTGGCCCTTAAATTGGGAAGCCTTCTGCAGAGACGAAGAAGCCCAGCATAAAACTCAACAGTCAGTAAGAGAGAATAAGCATTGAGTAAAGTGCATCAGAGCTAAGCATAACGTGTTTTACATAGGTGAAAAGCTGGGAGGCAAACATGAATAAAGATCAATCCGAGCATCAAATCCAACATTTGAACCGAAGTTTTGTTCAAATCTCATACACATTTCCCATGTCTGTGCACAGAAATACAAGGGAATACTCTGGTATGCTAATTTTACAATTTCTCCGCATGTGTTCGAATGTGTTCTTCTATTACCGAGTCCTAATCAATTGAAGCAACCACAAATATGATTGTGGCAGTAGCAAGACAAGATTATCGATTTCCTTTGTTTCTGTGCTCTGCTTTGCCTTCGGCATAAACAGCACAAGACAGGCAGGGAGCTACGCTCCCAAACAAGCTGCAAGCTGGTTATTAATAAAGCTCAATCACAATCGATCCAAGAAGCATCGTGTGAATAAGGCAAAATTCACAATCACAAGCAAGCCGCTTGCAAGGAAGAGGATCGAAAAGCGTCACCTTTTCGTCGAGGACGAGTCGGACGCGCCCGACGGCCTTGCTCTGGCGGCGCATCCGGTACAGCCGGCGCCCGAGCACAGCGAATCCGAGCAGCGCGACGGCGAACGGCACCGACCAGGCGCTCCTCGCGGCGCGCAGGGCCCACACACGCAGCGCGTCCAGCGGCAGCTTCCACCACCGGACCGGTGCGCCTCCCTTCGCCACCGCTCCCTCGGCCCCCTCCGCCGCCGCCGCAGAAGCAGCCCCGGCCTCCGCCCTGGCCCGCTCCACCGGTTCGGTCACCTCGACCTCCGGTCTCTCCCCGTCCGAGGACGAGTCCGACCACAGCGCCGCTCGGTCACGGCCGGGGAAGAGAAGATCATCCGGGTCCGGGTCCACCCAGCTCGCACTGTCCGACGCCGCGAGAAGCCCCTCCACCTCCTCCTCCTCGTCGTCCTCCTTCGACAGCGACGCCCTCCTGGGGTACTTGGCGTCGGAGCCGAGGTCGAAGTAGTCGTGCTTGATGGCGCCGGCGTCGTCCTCCCCGCCGGCGGCGGCGTACGGTTCGGCCGCCGCCTTGGGGGACGCGAGGAGGAGCTCCCAGTCCTCGTCCATCTTGCGTAGGTGGCCGGCTAGGGTTTGGGAATCCGGAGCGGACAGCGGAGGCGTGAGCTTGGGATTCGGAAGCGAAGGGGAGAAGGGGAAGAAAGCGGGAGGAGGGGAGTGGTGGTGTGGCGTGTCGGGTGGGGAAGGAAGGGGGTCGAAGATTCGCGGGGTTGGAAGGAAACGGTCGAAGATTTCTGCGGTTGCTTGTAGTCTAGCGTTTGGGGTATTGGGGTTGGGGAAGAAGAAGGGGAAGGAATGGGGGATTTGATTCTTTTTCTGGCAGCGTGAATCATCAAACGATGACGATGCAGCATGAAGCGATTCAGTGGTCGTCACTCGTCGGTAAACCGGTGAATTTTAAAGAACCGCGGGCGTTGGATCAATGGATTTTAAATTTTACTCGTTAGAGGAGACCGATAGTGTTGAAAACTTCATAAATTTAGTTACAAATTGAAATGGTTCAAATATGCCACTGCATTCGATTTAAACAGGATTGCTGTCACTGTCAATAGCCTTCCGCTGTGAAAAACAATTTGCAACAACATCCCAACAGAAAATCCTTCTGATGCGAAAGACCCTGTCGAATTATCCCATAAAAACAGCTCATTTCCACCAGGCAACCTCAAACTGCTCTCTGAATAACTTTTTTTGTTCTAAAAACAAAAAAAAAACTAGCTCTTGTGTGTGATAGGCAGTCGATAATTCTGAACGTTTTTGATAGGCGAGCACGCCCAAAAGAAAATGAGGACGAAATGTGAAACGGGACACAGATTTTGAGAGGCCTGCACGCAGATCGTGTGATTGGTAGCGGCGGCGGCCGCGAACCTGGGGATTTTCCATGGTTTTGGAGGCCTTGGCCGACAACGACTCGATTTCGTTTCTCGTCGATTCAATGGAGCGTTCAGAAAATTACGTTGAAGATATTTTTGTTTCGCGAAGCACACGCCCCCCCATGATCTCACCTTCTTCGGGCGCAGTAGGGAAGGAGCGGCGAGATCGAAAGGCACGAGTCTGTCCACGTCGACGGTTCGGTTCTTTCTCAGTGGCTCCTTTTGCAATGATGGGCACGTTGGTTTCCTGAAAGTGAAACATGGTGTACTACACGTTTAGGTTTAGCTGCTGCTTGAGTGGAGAAAAAATCGGCCTGGGTAGCAGTGTATAGTCAGCAAAAAGTCCAGAGTTTGGCCACCGCCGGCAAAACGAGGTGCCTCACTGCCTCGTTCCTACATCTGTCAAAGAAGGATCGGCCGTACGCCGTTGCTGTCTCCGTGTCTCGTTTTGGCATCCTCGTGCTCTATCGGCAATTCGGCGTGCGACGACATGGCGAGCTCAAGTTTTGCAGGGTCCTTTCTTTTCCATGGGGATGTGTCCCAGTTTTCAGACTTTCAGTGGCAAACAGCAAAAGCCTCACGGAAGCAGAGCAATGCTCTTCGCGACGCAACAATCGCAGAGATGGACGATGCTGCTCAGCTTCGTCACACTAGTTTTGGTGCACTCGCGTAATCGCGTGGCGCTAATCCAAATGCTTTCACGACTCCTACCATCTCGTCTCATCCGTACTGACACGGTGACGGCCAGCGCCGGCGCCGGCGCCGCCGTGGAGTCGCGCACGAAGATGGGTTTCCATTGCCACCATCCGGACGAGGACGTGCACGGCGAAGGATCAAACCGCCATCGCCGTACCTGACGCGCGCGCATTTCACTCCGATCGCCCGCACAGCCGCACTACCCGATTCCACGGGCACCACCCCACGACGGCCCAGCGGCGGCGATGGCGTCGCCGGCGGGCACGGGGCTGGTGGCCTACAACGCGGCCATCTCCCGCTGCGCCCGCGCGGGCCTGTACCCGCGCGCGCTGGCCCTGTTCCGCGAGATGCGCTTCCGGGGCCTGCGCGCCGACGAGTACACCCTCCCGCCGCTCCTCAACTCCGCCGCGCTCCTGCGTGCCCCTCCCGCGGCGCGCGCGCTGCACGCGCTGCTCCTCCGCGCGGGCCTCGCCTCCCACCTCCACGTCGCCAACGCGCTCGTCGACGCCTACGCCAAGCTGTCCCGCCCGGACGCCGCGCGCGCCGTGTTCGACGAAATGCCGCGCCGGGACGTGGTCACGTGGACCTCGCTCCTCACGGGGCTCGCGCGCGCCGGCGCCCACGAAGCGGCCGTCCGCGCGTACCGCGGCATGGCCGACGCGGGGGTCGACCCCGACGAGTTCGCCGTCGCGGGCGTGCTCAGCTCCTGCGCGGGATCCACCATGCTCGAGCTGGGCCGGTCGGTGCACGCCGCCGCGGTGCGCCTCGGGTTCCTGCCGTTCCTCTCGGTCGGGAACTCGCTCGTGTCCATGTACGCCAAGACCGGCGCGCTGCGCGACGCGCGGGCGGTGTTCGACGCGATGCGGGCGCGGTGCGCCATCACGTGGACGGCGCTGATCGTCGGGCACGCGCAGAACGGCCGGGGGAGGCAGTCGCTCGAGATCTACGCCGACATGGTCCGCTCCGGGTGCAGGCCGGACTACGTCACCTTCATCGGCCTCCTCTTCGCGTGCAGCCACGCCGGCCTCGTCGACGCCGGCCGGGCTCACTTCCGGTCCATGGTGACCGACTACGGCATCGCTCCCGGGCCGGATCACTACGCGTGCATGGTCGACTTGTTAGGCCGGGCGGGGCGGCTGGAGGAGGCCATGGACCTGCTGAACCGGAGCTCGACGGCGCTCGACGCCACGGTGTGGAAGGCGCTGCTGGGCGCGTGCCGGGTGCACCGGAACGCGGAGCTCGCCGAGCGCGCGGCCGAGATGGTGTGGAGACTTGATCCGGCGGACGCCGTGCCGTACGTCATGCTCTCCAACCTCTACTCCCGGGAGAGGAGGTGGGACGACGTCGCGAGGATCCGCGCGCTGATGAAGTCGAGAGGAATCACCAAGGAGCCCGGGCGGAGCTGGGTCGGGGTGAACGGCGTGACGCACCTGTTCCACGCTGAGGATCGCGGCCACCCGCGCGCCGCCGAGATCTACCGGAAGACGGAGGAGATGGCGGAGAGGATCAGGGCCGAAGGGTACGTGCCGGACACGGACTGGGCGCTGCAGGACGAGGCGCCGGAGGGAGGGAGAGGGCTGGCGTACCACAGCGAGAGGCTCGCCGTGGCGTTCGGGCTGCTCGCCGTGCCAGCGGCCGCGCCCATCCGGGTGTTCAAGAACCTCCGGGTGTGCGGCGACTGCCACACCGCGATCAAGATGGTCGCCAAGGTGTACGGCAGGGAGATCATCCTGAGGGATGCGAACTGCTTCCACCACATGAAGGATGGAGCTTGTTCTTGTGGTGATTACTGGTAGGGAGATTCTATAAGGGTTTTCACGGTTTGATCTTGGTATAGATTCACAGTGTGAATGTTCACGATAGATTGAATCAGCGGTATTAGAAAATAGGAGTTTCAGTTCAGTGGAAACTGAGAACACATAAAAATGAGATCAAATTCCCTCAGAAAATTGCTTTGAATTTCTATTAGATTAGATTGCACCAAAGGTGCCAGTGATGTACAATGTGCTAGCATACTATTCCGAGGCCCTTTCTACTATGGTGTCCTACAATTCTAATCGTCGATCTCCTTTACAGCATCCTGAAAAAACAGATGAAAGAAAGTAGTCAGTGCCAAGCCCGAACCAATTGCAAGAGTAATAAATTAAGCATTCATGATAATAATCCCCAAGCGTTCATGGAGTTTTGCAGGAATCTCATTTGTGGAATTGGCACATCACATAGGTATGTATAGTCCATGCATAATCCAAAAAAAAAAACCATTACCTTTGCAAGCCTTGTTACATAAGCAGCAGCAACGGCTGTAAACAATAACCCTACGCCCAATGTCCATAGCTGGCCATTTCCTCCCAAACCAATCTCCGATTCATCTTGCTGTGAAATGAAAGCAATGTCATTATTCCATTCAAGACACTAACATATTCTTTTTCAAAGGTTGTACAAGACTTGCTTCAATGCAAATAGGAAAACCTACAGAGATCATTTTCCTCACTAGAGTTGCATTTTTCTCGTCAATCCTCACCCACAAAGGGTAGCACTATATTAGGAGTGAACAGAACTGAGATACTCTGTCGTTAACCCAGATTCTAATATTCTCGTGAAGATTTGAAGTGCTATTACTATTACAAAGATGAGAACAGCAACTACTAAATACATTAAAAGGCTAACTGATGACTTGAGGTGTTCTAAGATGTCTGCATTGGAATATGTGAACATTTCCAGTATTGTTGCCTAGAACGAACTCTTAATATTTGTCATGATGTATGCGTGACAGTAGGTCAATAACTTTTGAGGGGTAATTCGTGAGCAGGAGCCCATATGGGCAATATGGTGCATATGCGCAGGTCAATAACTTGAGGGGTAACTCGTGAACAGTCTAGCAAGCTATTAGAAGCAGGAAAATAACTTGATGGCACAAAACACGAGGATATTCTAGAACAGATCCACCTTTTTGGCAGATGAAGTTCTTTTTTACTGAAGATGGACACACACAAAAATCCTGTTGATTTAAGAACTTACAATTATAGCTCGCCCGAATGCACCAGCACTGACATAAGCCCATGATCCTGGAAGCATTCCCAACCAACTGCATGTGAATGGTGAAAAGGGGTTATATCAGAGCAAACAAGGTTTTTGGTGTTGTCACCATATCTCACAACATAAAGTTCCAAGTGTACTTAACAAGGAAGTGATCATATGAAATTGCAATTCTTTTGCTCTCATACAATACACATTTCCAGATTGATAATACTGCATCACATGGCATGCAGAAGAAACTAGATTCTCACTAAATGCAGCTTATGGAATTGAAGTTAAGATACACCCTGGTGTGCAAGCAAAGAGAGAGAAACTAACCTGCCCAAGACATAAGGCAAGAACTTCACTGAAGTCAAGCCATATAGGTAGTTACCGAGGGAGAAAGGCAATAGGGGACTCAAGCGAAGCAGAGTCACAACTTTAAATCCATTTTCCCCAATTGCCTTATCAATTGCTAGAAACTTCTTATTTCCTTCAACCATTTTGAGAATTCGGTCTCTGGCAAAGTATCTAGCAATAAGGAAGGCCACCACTGCAGCTAGCTACACATCAGTAGAATTGAGTAAGGAAGTGCAACAATGGGGGATGAATTAACAACAAAAGTGCTATTGATGCAGGGTTACTTACTGTTCCACTGACTGAAACAATAATTGTACCAGTGACACTGCCAAATAATAGACCAGCTGACATGGTTAAAGGTATTGCTGGAATTGCGAGAATCTGAAACGAAGAAAAATAATATTACAAATATTCATAAGCTATTGGATGCATGTGGAGAAACTTTTTCAACTTTGTGTTATAATCTGCAGGTGACTGCGACTAACATGGATATGATAACAAACCGCTATAACAAACACCATGGACTGAACCAAGGTTGCTAGTTTGAGAACTTACCTCCAAACCTGCATATACTAGTACGAACAGAGCATATCCAGCAGGACCGTAACCTGTCCATATAAGGCAACAGAACAGTTTAGCCAAAAATATCCAACTAAGGGGCATGCAAAACATTTCCATGACAATCGAACAAGCAGCAGTGCAGACATGCAGTTGATCAGTTCTGTGGCTCTCATTTTCCTATATATAACACAGTTAGTGATGAGGACATCCTCCACTATTACCCGTGGGCAAAGACGCAACATAAATGGGCCATGTGGCCCAGTTGTAGTCGGGCGGCGACCGTGTGAGCCTCATTATCCCACCTTGCTTAGCTTGGGAGGAGGAAGCCACCTTAAAGGGGAGAGCCACCCTTCCCCTAACGGACTAGTCTTTTGGGGTGATTGGGCCTTTCCTCGAAGGGGCACCCTTGAGTTGCGGTTCAGCGATTGCATTGGCGCTTCGGGCTTGCTCGTCGTAGTCGGATCGTGAGGGTCGGAACCTTGGGTGTGCGAATGCTAAACTGAGTAATCGGTGCATCGGGCTTACCATAATCCAATCCCACCTGGGCCGGACTCATCATTTGGTATCAGAGCTGGGCCCTTGTTAAGAAGGTGAGAATGATGAGGACATCCTCCACTATTACCCGTTGGCAAAGACGCAACATAAATAGGCCATGTGGCCCAGTTGTAGTCGAGCGGCGTGTGAGCCCTCATTATCCCACCTTGCTTAGCTTGGGAGGAGGAAGCCACCTTAAAGGGGAGAGCCACCCTTCCCCTAACGGACTAGTCTTTTGGGGTGATTGGGCCTTTCCTCGAAGGGGCACCCTTGAGTTGCGGTTTAGCGATTGCATTGGCGCTCGGGTTTGCTCGTCGTAGTCGGATCGTGAGGGTCGGAACCTTGGATGCGAATGCTAAACTGAGTAATCATCGGGCTTGCCATAATCCAATCCCACCTGGGCCGGACTCATCAGTTAGTTTAATTTGCGCAATGCAGAGTGACTAGAATGGGACAACAACTTAAAATGTTGGGATAACAATTCTATTACTGCACTACAAGTTATGACCCAGTTAAGACCTCTTCTTCTCTGAAACATGACATCCACATATTGCAAACCGTACCCATGTCGTTGAAACCACTAGTTCAAGTCCACTGGCTTTGATCCAAGTCGAAAACACCCGTGTCCAATCACTAGCTAGCTAAAACTCAAACAAGAAATGGAATTAAGAGCTGAAGAGCAAAGGTTGGTTAGCTCATTACCATCAATGAACCCAGAGAACTGCGTGAGGAAGGTGTTGATCTGGTCCTTGTACACGTACCCTGCCGCTCCGAACCCCCCTACGAACCCAACCAGCAGCGCTCCAGCGAGCAGCGTCCCCGTGACCGCCCCGAAGCCACCAGCGCTCTCCGCCTCTTCCTCCTCCTCCTCATCGGCGGCGGGGCGGCGGTCCTGGGGTTACTGCCGCCGCCGCCGCCGCCGCCGAGGCGGAAGGGGACGTTGGGCGACGCCTTCCGTAGCGTGGCCTTGTTGGGCTCCCGCAGCGACGAGAGCGGCGGCTGGAAGGCCCGCCCCCGGTGCAGCAGCAGCCGCCGCCGCCACGGCGAGGCACCCCCGGGCGCCGCCGGCGAGAAGTGGGAGGAGGACGGGGACGGGGAGAGCTGCGGCGGAGGTGCAGCTGCCTCATGGAAGGGACTAGGGAGGTGTCACGGAGTGGGGCCCGTCGGCTTTGCGTTTAGTGCGTGGCGGGGCGTGAGGCCATTAGAGCGCGGAAGCGATAAGAGGAGGAGGGCGAACGGGTGGGGAACGGGAAGGCGCTGGAGAGGAGGAGGAAGGAGAGGAGCGCGTGGCACCAGCTGGGGCAGTGGAGGCGAGGACGAGACAAGCGGAAGCTGTAACGTGGGCCCGTTTTGTCAGTGTGACGCCGGTCTGATTCTTTGAGGTATTTTTTTTAAAAGAAGCTTTCAGGGGTATCGGAGAAGCACCTGGTGCGGTCCCAACTGCGTGGTCTGCAATTTTTTTATTTTGATTTTTGCGAGCGTCTGCAAAATTTCTTTGGTTTCAAAACAGCACGCCATTACCTTCATCATGAGAAGGAGGCTGTGCGCCGGCCTCTCCATTCTCTGGAAAGTTCTCACGTTTCGTCGAGCCAAAGCTCCAAGGCTACGAGGAGAGGAGGAGCGAGCCAGCCAACGACAGCCACTTGCGGCTTGCCATTAGAGCAAGTATTATGGTGAGCTGTAAAGTGGCTAAATGATGATTTGGAGGAGAGAAGAGAGGAGAGGTGGGATGTAAACTTACAGTCAGTTTGGGCACAAGAACCAAAGATCTATGTAAGAGAGATAAATGAGTCATATCTTAAATGTGAAAATTTAAAATTATATCTTAGTTGGTTTGAGAGGTATAGGTATAAAATCATACGTGGCTAAATTATTAAACTTGCTCTTAGAGATCGGCTTAATAACATTATAAAAAAAGAATTCAATATTGATTGAGCTCGTAACCACATCAACGATAAAGCACAAGGCTTACACATGGCACATGGAAGGAAATAGATACATTTCCAGAGACAGCAAATGAGAGACGAACATGAATACATAATATAGGTATCTTTAACCTTCCCAAATCCCAAATGGGGTGTTTGAATGACCTGGTCAAAAGAATTATGGTGTCTGACATTTCCACAACTGAATAAAAGCTCTTCTGATTTTTCCCAACAAATAAAAGCATTATGTTGGGGAATCAACCAAGTAACGATGATTACGTTAATAACTTTCTCATTCACGCAACGTGTCAAAGCAAATTTGTATCATTATTTTAACTGCAAAAAGAAAGAATCCCCGCTCTTCATCTTAGACCAGTCTCAGTGGGGGTTTCATAGACATTAAATAGGCTGATGTATAGCGTTTTTGATGATGTGGATGTATTAATGAAGAAAGAGATAAAATGAATTTCATGAGGATGAAACCCTCCCTACACAGTTACCTAGACAATTTGTGTCTTGCATGCAACCTAGAAAACAACAATAGACAAACTATGCATTGAGAGGAGGTGTTTCATTATAGTTTTAAATGTTTTTAGATGATGTGTCACTCTAGGTAATCGTGTTTATGACATCTCCTTTGAGACGGGCCTTAGGGCCACATCTAGCCCCCTTGTCAAGCGGTGGCATTCTTCAGGTATGCAATGAGATCAGCACGTTCCTGTGGCTTTTTCAGTCCAGGGAACACCATCTTGGTTCCAGGAATGTACTGCATGGAAAAACAGAATAGTTTTTAGCGTTGCTGGGAAATCATTATTTTAAAAAATGTCACTCCAGAAGCAAAGAGAGAATAATTATGGCAGATGGTATGCAAAACCAGAGGAATAATGTTTGGTACTTCATCATTTCACAGCTAAAATTAGTAGCAACTATACAAGCTGTTCTAGAGTAATGAATACCTGCAGATAGCAGGGTCTGGAGGCATATGACTCATGTGGGCAGTTTGAACAAAAAGAACCAGGGATCATTATGAAAATGAGATACGGATGCTAGAGTGGCAAATAGCATCACTGATTATGCATCACATTGTAGCTTGAAAACAGATAGACTAAACAATTCAAGGAGTAAGCTTTCAGGGTACTGATTCAACTGAGAACAAAGACTGCAATGTATTCCATACTAGCAATGTGCTCTACAGCAGGTACATGGTAACAAACAGACTGGCCAAAACAGCAAGTGGCATATCTTAATGCAAATATACATGGCACAGCTGCGCATTCAACGTACACTGCATATGCCTGGATGCAACATGTGGCAATAGATGATTAATCAATTATCAGAGTTTGGGGAGAGTGAATGCTAGCCATACCTTCTTAGGATTAAGCAGGTAGTCATACAAAGTGTTCTCCTCCCAAATCACAGCCATGTTCTTGTTAGCTGAGGAGTAAGAATAACCAGGAGTTGTACCAGACTGCCTCCCAAACAGACCATTCAAGTTAGGCCCTGCCAAGCACCACCACCATTATTATTGCTAGCTTCAAATGATTTGAAACCAAAGCCAAGTTACTAATACACTACGAAAACATTGAAACTAGCATACGTGCACTTGACACTGCAGCATCATGAACCACCTGCAAAGTACTTAGATCACTATGACAGAAAATATGATTGTTCAAAATCTGCAGGCAGCAGACGCATTCAGTACTCAGTATAAGAGATACGTATTTGCTAACTCGTATGCAGACAATAACTGCATTTATCCACATCCTACCAAAATGGTGCCATACTACATCGAACTAGTAAAATGGTGCAGGGAACAGACAAATGCACAACTGGAATGCAGTGGCATGTAATCTGACGTGGTATAATTACAACGGACTGACGACGCACAGCAATTGAAGAACTCGTCGCCCACGATGTGCAAGCAAACGCGCCGCTCGTGAGATAAATAAATCTCTGACGGCGTCATCCCTTGAAATCAATTAAGCAATCGATTTCCAAAGGAATCAGATGCAGAGAACTACTCTTATAACTTAAGTAAAGCCAGGGATTAGCTCTGGTGCTCGATCACCTTGCTTATGGCCGGCGCCCTTGTCGACGGTGTGGCACTGCGCGCACTTGGTCTTGAAGATCTTCTCGCCGGCCGCAGGGTTCCCCGGGGCGCCTCCGAGAACGAGGCCATCGCCGCGGCGCCGAGCACGAATGGGAAGGATCGCAGTTTGAGGCGGCGGCGGCGGTGCGTGTGCTCGTTCGAACCAGGAGGCGACGACACACAGACACAGCAGCCGCGAACGGAACAAAAGCGCAAACCCCGCGTACGAGGGACGGAGCGGCGCGCCAAATTTACCATAGTGCCCTTCCGTTCGAGGGTTTGCAGAGCGGGAAAGCGTGGGCCGCCGGACGCATTCGCAGCGTCTACTATGTTGGGCCGAACAAGGTCGTGGGCCTAATTCCTTGGGAAAGCAAGCAAACTACAAATGCACAGAGGGGAGCCCACTGATGCACGATGCGAGCCGCGATCACGCCCCCACTCCACTCGCGCAGAGGGCGCCGGACCAACGTGCAAGGTGAGCGAGCTCTGGTGCACACCACACCCACACCAACGTGCTCGCGAGCTCGTCGTTTGACACGTACCCGTAGTCCCGGACCACCACAGCTTATCGTGGCAACGCCAGTTTCTTCACCGCGTCGCAGTGCAAGGGGCCGGGGCCGATGGCCGTCCGGGCGCAACGCCATCGCCGCCGCCGCCGCGGCACAGGCCAGCCGGCAGGCCACTCGAGAATGTCGTCGACAAGCTGGCACTTGGCACATGAGCTTGCCACTTGCGCCACGCCCTATCTCGATTCCTTCCGCGAGGAAGATGTGCGTCCAACTAGGACGATTCTGCCAGGACTCGGCGATCCACCTGGGGTGCCGGGCGGCCGGGACCACGCCACCATGCATGCACGGATCATCAGATCGATCGCCAAGAAACACCGCCGTTCTATTCTTTACGGTACGAGATGGAGACACGCATGGAGTCAGGGCGGTTTTGGAGTGCTCGATGATTAAACAACCGGCGCCGTCGATCGGGTGATTTTGGGGTAGCCGGTAGCCCAGCAGGCGTACCAGTTGGCTTGGCTAGTGGGCACTGGGCAGTGGCAAGGGAACGCTGCGATGCTCCCGATGCTGCACATGCATACTGGGGGCACAAGCCTGTAGTGAACGTACGTACGCGTTGCAACTTGCAGGCGTTGAGCTGTGTCCACTGCCCCCAAACACGGCCCACAGGGAATTCCTTCGGGATGCAATGCAACCGAGTTATGCAGAGTTTTTTTTTTTTTTTTGCATATTCGATGGAGGTTTTTTTTCTCCAGATGCCGGTCTACTTTACATCATGAACCCTAACGATTCAAGAGCAACCAAGAAAAGAAAGGTGGCGACAGGTTGTTGTTGTTGCAGCGTTTCCCTTTCAGGATATATGTCCACTGATCAGTCAGGTCAGTACTCAAGCAACAACAACGTTCGCTTCGCTTTGCTCCTGTTTTGACAGATGAGTAGTAGTAGTAGTTCCAAAGAGTAATCATGAAAACACACACACACAAAAAAGGCCCCGTAGTACAAACTAATGATACCCATCAAAGAACACAGGTCACATGCACTTTGATTAGTACTACTAATTTAACGTAACAACGGAGGACGCACGGCCAGATGATAAAAATTAGCGAATACGTATACTAAAATAGGAGCGCTAGAGAAGCAGCTGAGGAATCCGATGATGTACTGGCAAAGAACACCAGTGTGCAGTAGAAAACTCGTAGGAGGACAGAAGCCAACGGCCAAAAAAACGGAGCCTGCACTGTCCAGTTGACTAATTCCAGCGAGGTGCGGCTTTGGATTCCAGTTCCAGCCCAGGGCATCTAGATCACGCACGCAGCTCTACGCTACGCATAAACATTTGAGACGCTAGAGACATCCGCAGACCTAGGCGTGGTCAACAGCAAACACAAACACAAACACGGGGAGAAGGTGTGAAGCGCGGAAGACTCCAACCCGGCTCATGACAAAATCCTTGCAAAGACAAGCTGTCAGCTTGGGGCCGTAGCAAAGTCTTGGGCCCTTCAGCCACCCCACATGACCACATACACATCTAGTTGGTCTAAAAATACACATCTAGTGATATCAATTCATACAACATCCAGCCATCCAGGTGGAAGTGTGACGCAAAATTAAACTAATGAAGGTGAAAAACGATCTGAGTGAAGTCTCCACTGGTATTTTACCAAATTTGCTCAAATATTTGTTACCACCTAGACAGATATGTTCACTGTTAAACTGCTAGTTTGAACAGAAAAGGAAAAAGGTAAAGAAATGGAAGACCTTGGTGGTGGTCCTCGGTCCTTACCCAGCATATACTACTGCTAAATTTCTCCCAAAGCCATTTATACCCCGCAGACCCTTCTTCAATTCAAGGCCAAGAAGCAAATATAATATACTCATCGCACAGCTGTCACAGAGACGAACAGCTAAAAGGAAGTAGACGACACAGCAGAGGCCCATTCCAGCCTAGTCCATGGTGTAAGATATTATGAGTTGTGGAGCAGCAAAACCAACCAAAAGTGAATTCCAACTCAGCCTTCTCCAGCCAATGCCAGTGCAAGATCTAGCTACTTGCTACTTTGATAAATGGAATTAGAGTACTGGACTAATCATGAGTCAGGCTACTTGGAAAACTTTACAAAAACCTTTTGATTGCCACAAAACTGTTATCATTAAGGTAGTAAGAAGAGGAGAAGAAGAGGAAGGAGAAAAATGGGAGAACGTAGTAGAGGGGCAAAAGGCACAGGTGAATACTTCTTAGTATCTAGGCACTTCCTTGAGAGGGCATAGGCATTGCAGCACTTGGTGAAGATCCTGAGGGTGATCCGATTTGGACACCGCTGCGAGAGGAGAAGCCCATCTCATCTGCACCATCCTGCTGGAGCTGGTCGTCCCTGATCATTGTGCGGAAGGATATGGAGCCCCGCTTTGTTGAAGTGTCGGAATTCCGCTCAATTTCCCGGAAACTCTGGTTGGTCACAAGTGACGCACCTTCATAGTAGTAATCATCATAGGGCACCATCTCTGCTATTTCCTGTGGCCTATATCTCGGAGGGCCAATGAATCAGCTACAGGGTAGTAAACCAGCAAGAGTATTCCAACAGTCGTGCAGGACAGCATCATCAAGAATGACAGGAAGATAATGCCCTCAAAGGCAACATCTCCCGGCTTGGGTAGGACTGAAAATCCAAGGAGAAGCACCCTGATAGGAAGGAAGCACAGCACGGACAGCATCAGCAGGGAAACCCTCCTTCGCAGTGCCTTGTTGATGACCAAGGAGAGCACCGAGATCCAACATACGATACATAGCTCATCAGGATAGCATCTACAAGTCCTAGAAAAATGGTGCCAAACAATGGGTAGTGCAAACGCTTGTATCTCCAACTGCCATGGATGTCCGTATGAAGTATTTAGCAATCTTTCTCCTCCCATGTTCAATGTTCTCATCTTTAACAAACTTTGGCCCAAGAAACACTAAGATTGCCTGCACAAAGAAAACTGGAATGCAGAACATGTAGGCCATGGTCTTCCAATTCCATCTTTGGCTCAAAGTGCCCAGCTCCCTCTTCTGTAACGAGCCATGAAGCAGAATAGCAAATGCAAACAAGATCCCTGGCTCCGCAAACCCTAGATTTGAAAGTATATACACATCACATATATTCCTCTGCCATACTAAGCTGGAGAACAACTTTTTCTTCAAGAAGCTCAACCTCACTATCTCCCCTACTCCCCACCAAATGGTGATCAGAATCAGGACAATGCGAGTCACCCATGGGCCGTTAAAGTAACCAAGCAGAAGAAAGGACGACCCTCTTCGAATCCGACACCTGAAGTAGACTGACTGGAAAATGCAGAAGAGGCCCAGAGCAGCGAACAGCGCAAACAGTGCAATTGTCAACACACCGAATGCATCGGCAGCTACTCTGGTCAGGGGCATCACCCGAAGAACAGTTGCCACGCATGCTCTCCGCTCGCATCGACAGCACAATGGCCCACAAATACCATATACGCAACTGCCTTCTAAGTCTCAACGATGGCCAGCTTCTAAGCACTGCAATCAACAAGTAACTATATAAGATTGAAAGCAAATTTGCACAGACGGGTACCCCCCAAAAAAAAGAAAAAGCTAGTTTCTCTCGACCACTACACACCTTAAACCAAATTCATTTGATTTGAGTTGATTATACCCTAGACCTCCAGTGCTCGTACAAGGACAAATTCATTAGTGGCTGCGTGTGAAGTTAATGCAGTACTGAAATGCCATAACTTGATCAGGTTAATCAGCAGGCGCATAACCTAGGCCATTTAAGTTGGTAGCAAATTACTTGAATCAGCCAGCTAAAAGCTTACCATTCCTGCACTAAAACACAGCAATTTTTGAACTCCTAACCACTTCAGAAATAGGAAGAATAGCACTTGGTAGCTCTTAAATACTCCAGTAAGCAGCATATTTGCCCGTTCCCCAACAGCTAAAGGGTTCAAACCCAGACCATTAATCACCGCAGTAAGCACGGGATCACCAAAACAGAGTTGCCTAAAAAGCTTCGGAGAAACTGCTCAAGCTCTCAGCAAATCACCTCAGCGAAGGCCGGAGGGCGGCGGAGAGCGCCGCCAGGGGCCTCCTGGCGGCGGAAGCCGAGGCAGTCGAGAAACACCACCGAATCCGGCGATTCCTGGGCCGAACCGGCGGCGGCGGGGCGAGGTGGGATCCGGCGGCGGCGGAGGTGTAGGGTAATGGAGCCCTAGCAACGGAGCTGGCGAAGCGAAGCAGTGGGGAATGGGGGAAGGGGAAGGGGTTGAGGAGGAGGAGGAGGAGAGAGAGGAGGAGGAGAGAGAGAAGTGGGAGGAAAGAGAGCGGAGACAGAGCGAAGAAGAGAGGAGGGGGGGTGGGAGACAGGCTGTCTCCAGTTGTCTTGCGGCTCGGTAGGCGCCGGACCTCCAGCCTCGGTCGCCCCCACCCGAGCCTACGTGGAGCATGGAAAAATGATACGTGTACCCAGCAAATCCCACTACCAGGCCTCGTAGTTCTTCCCTTTTACCGACGGTTGTGTTCCATTTTTTTTTCTTCACTCGTCGGTTACCTGGAAGCAGGAAGCCAAGAAAGTGTTGAAAAATAAATAGGTTCTATATGTTTTATGAGTTTTATTATATTATTCAAAGTAAGAACATTCTATACATTACGCTAAGTATTTTCGAGTTAGCGTTTCATATATTAGTTTTCTTGCTCCTCCAGTTGTCTTCTGCATTTGATTTTGCTGAGTTCATCCATGAAGCTTGAAAATATCCTATTTACTCCTACTGTTACATCATCCTCATTTCTCTCATCTACAAACACCCTCCTTCATTGTGCTAACCATTAGAGCTAGGTGTCCTAAGTTTTAACTTTAACTATTCCCATCGAGCATTGTTTGACACTTGACGGAGTCCAAACACAATTCTTGTTGTTGTTCTTACTACCACCACCTCCACAAGCAAAACTTCCTACCATGATTCTCCTCTCAAATCTGAAATTCTAAATTGAAAATATTGAATCTCGCTTGAGCAAAGTAGTCTTGCCTGAGATGGATGAGAGGGATATAGATAATTTTGGGGTATAGAGGAGAGTGGAGGTTGTTAGCTCCTAGCTAAACAACTCCACACTAAACTTTAGACACATCATAAGTGTTTGGTTCTTCGTGGTAGACGTAGCTAAGCATACTTTTTCAGCTTGATATCCAACGTAATTTATTCGATCTTTTTAACAATTTTTTTCATAAAATCTAGTGAACAAAATACTAGATTTAGAAATGGTTTAGCAAAAATATACAACAGAGTACAAAAGTAGACCAAATGAACTCCATTAAAGTTTTGACGAATTGAGAAGCAAGTGGCAATGCTAAATGCAACATCATAGGTAATTGAAATTGGTACTTCACTAAGAAATATTGTTGCGAAGCAGATGATAAGACAGGATTGTCATAAAGAGGAAGTGGAGGTAGCCCCTCCCCCCGCGCGGATTCTCAATTGATCAAACTATTTTTAATAAAATCCAAGTAAACTTTTGTGAACTCAAACTATTATTACACCAGACTAACTAAAATCATCGTTATGTTTTTCATTAAATTAGCAACAAACACTCATTTAAAGATTTTACGTGCCCCATAAAATGTGTATGGTAACGATTAAAGAAGTGCTATTTAACTAACTAAAATTATAAGAGCATCTCCAAGAGTATATTAAACCTTTTCCTAATCCTTCAATTTTAGTAAGATGAGAAAAAATCTCTCTCCAACAACTCCTAATACATCCTCTTAAAAGATTAGGATCTTGAAAAAACACATCATTCAGCGTAACTTTACGTGCGCGAATTCGTGCCTAATCTAAAGGTGGAAGGGCACAAAAGATTTAAGAGTAGATAAAGGGTACTGCTGGGGTTCTCTCGCCAGACAAGAATTTGTATCGATCGTGTGTCGACGGATGGTTAGCACAAGAGGCGGATTTAGGCGGTTCGCCTCCGAGGAGTAATACCCTCGCCCAATGTCGAGCTGCCGTGTTCTCGTGCTAGGGTTGTTTGTAGTAGGGGTTACAAACTTGTCGGGAGAGGGAGTCGAGCCCAAGTCCACAGGGTGTGAGAGTTCGAGTTAAATCGGCCCTTGAGTTGCCTCCTCTCCCTTTTATAGACGCAAGGGGAGGGGCAAAAAGGGAATACAAGTAAAAGTTACAGTTCTAGCCGCTGGGATGTCTTCTCGTGCGTCGCTCTCCGTCAGGGCGCATTGAAGAGAAGCCGAGCTGTGTTGTCGTTGATGCTGCCGCGTGGCCGGGCGGGGCTGTTTGTTTGGGACACCTGGCGCCTTCTCCGAGCTCTTTGGTGCTGACTCAACCCGTCTGAGCACGGGATGAGCTCGCCACGTTAGGGCCTAAACGTAGGTCAACGCTAACCGTAGGGGGCACTCGAGTCCTTCACGGAGTTGGCGTCTTTGCGGTCGGATGGGGCGCGTTGAGGGCTCGTGCGAGTCTGCGCACTAAGGCTCTCGTCAGAGCCGGCTGCCCGCGCGTGCCGCCAGCTGGCGTATTTGCATGGCATGGGGAACTGGCGCCCCACGTGTCGTAGCGGGGAAGCCCGTGCGTCGGGGTGGCGCCACGTTGTGTGGACCGTGTCTTTGTCGGAGACGGAAACTACTCGTGCGAACGAGCAGGTTGTCGGAGGCGAGGCGGAGACTCCTCGTGCAAGGCAGAGACTTGTCGTGCGAGGTGGAGACTCCTCGTGCGAGGCGGAGACTCCTCGTGCGAGGCGGAGATTTGTCGTGTGAGGCGGAGACTTCTCGGAGAAGCCTTCTCTTGGCAGGAGACTTGTCGAGGAAGCTTCAAGCCCTGAAACAAGACGTCTTGCCAGTGATGGTCTTGACAGGGATCCTCAGTCCTCCTTATACTGAATCTTGGCCTTCACGTTGTCAATGGTGTCAGAAGACTCCACCTCAAGAGTGATTATCTTGCCGTCAAAGGGGCTCTAATCCGGGCCCTCGTCAGTAGCCTCCGAGCCTGAGAGGGAGTCAAGGACTCGCACAAAGGCTCAGACGAAAGGCGTTGTGATGATCTTTGTTCTTGGTTTTCTCGGTGGGTGCGCGCGAGCGCATCCGCCGGATGTAGCCCACGAGTGAGTTGTAGACTCGCTTGTGGGGTTTTGATCTTCAGTGGTGTTGTCGTGGTTTCGGGACCTTTTACCGAGATGATCGTGGCGGTTGTGGGCCTTGTGGAGGTCGTGGAGGTCGTGGCCGACGTGGCGGATGTGACAGCTTGAAAAGACGGAGCGGGGTCGGTTCAGATTCCGGGCCCCAGTGATCGAGGCGTCAGCGGTAGTGCCGATTACCGGGGGCGCGTGCGTGCGCAGGCGTCTTTCCGGTCGTGGTGGGCCTAGCATTTAAGGCTGGTGGCCACGCCCCTTGCTTATAAACTGTCGCGGTTGGGGATTCGAAACTTTTACCCTTCCGCCTTCTCTGCCGCCGTCGTCGCCCGTTTCCTTTGCCATTCACACCCACAACGCCTGTCGTATGGACCTCCTGGGCCCACTACCTCGGTGGGTACCGGGACCGACTACTCGGTGGGCCCACAGGACTACTCGACTTGCGCCACGGCACGATGGCGTGAAGCACAAGACTCTGAGAGGAGAAATGCCGGATAGGAAGGCTGCATGTCACTTGTATAGAGGACTCCTAGGCGTGCTCGACTAGTACTCTCTCCACAACCGACTTGTAACCGCCTCCCGGACTATATAAGGCGAGGCGGGGACCCCCTCTCTCACGGCTTAAGATTGCATCATCTTGTAATCGCACCCAATCAATCGAGCCACGCGGCATACGGGGCGTAGGGTATTACGCACCTCGCGGCGAACTGTCTAAATTGTGTGCCACGTGTCTCTTCCTTGAGTTACCGATCTCGGCGAGGCCACATTCATCTACTTGGTACTCCCCTTAGTAGGTTGCGGTCTAAAACACCGACGGTGCGCGCCCGGTAGGGGATCTCATAGAAGATCTCATGGCGAACTCGACGGCTTCCGTCTACATCAAGCCAACCGTCGCCTTCAACCGCGGCGACACCTTCATCTTCGGTGCACAGGTGCGCCTCGGCGCGGCGGATCTTTCCAACGCCACCTCACCATGCCGCCCAACCCGACCGGCCTCGTGACACTTCCGGAGTAGTCACGGGCGAACTTCGCCCAACAAATTCGGCAAAATTTCACTTTTCGACCAACGCCGACTTGAGCTTGGATCGCCTCCAACTCGGGCTCGACGTCCCCGTGGGCTATCGTATGCGAGCCGGCAACTCAGCCATCGCATGTGGACTCCCCACCCCGCGAGCACTTCACGCGTGGCCCCCGCAACGTCAGCAGGGCCCACACGAAGGCTCCCACTACACGCCGGCAAGGAGCCCGTGCAGGTACGACTCGGACTCGACACCGCTCCGACCACGCCTCCCCCTTTTTTCTACTCGGACTCAGCGTCTGAGTTCGACTTGGTCGGACCACGAGGATCCGGTCAGAACAACTCCCAGAGCAACCCCCGGCAGACCCGCCACGGCTTGGTCATAACATCTACACCAGGAAGATTTGGCTCTTGGCGGCCAAGCCCGGCCCGACGTGACGGGAACTCACGCTCGTCGCCTACCTCGACTCGCTTCCCTTCCGGGAGGGAACGCCACTCGCTCGAGTGAGGAGTACACCCCCAAGCGGAGGTGGCGAGTTCGACTCGATCTTGGCAACCCCGACCGCCAAGTCTTCATGGCTGCGACACGCCCGGGACCCTCGGGGACAGAGCGGCCGATACCTCGAAGACATCTCCGCGGGCAGGCATCTGCCCGGCGCCACCCGCGGATGAGGCCCAGCGCCACGGGGACTCGGCGTGGCGTAGAAGCGGAGCGAGCGGCCGGCGTCTTCGAGACAACCTCCCATCCGCAACCTCGCGGAGGCTCTCGACCAAGTCGAGTAGGGTACACACTACCTCGGAGCAATGCCTCATGTCGATCACAGCGATCGCACGCCAAGCTCGGGGATGCGTGCGGAGAAGTCATCGCCAAGCTTGCGTAAGACGCTTACTTCATGCGAGTTGACAACAGCAGGTCGCCACCGCCAGAATCGCAATAACGAAGCCACAAGTCGCGGTAGCGGACCTCGGTCGTAATAGTACTCGAGGTGAGCTGCCGGCCAATCCCAACCGTACTGTGCAACGGCGGCGGACCCTCTCAAGGTGGCAGTAGCTGCAGGCGGCGATCGTGAGAGATCGTCCCTCATCGCGACCACAGCGGCGGAGGCGGCGGCGCGGAAGCTCCAACCATGGGGCCAATAGAAGGGCGGTGGCGGAGGCGGCCGCGGCGCCGACGCCGCCGCGAATAGCCACGCCTCCGGAGCCTCTGGCGGCTTCGACGCCCGAAGATTGAAGAACTACGGCGCAAGAAGGCTTCCACGTCGGCGACAGCTTCACGCCTGCGCGACCGCAACCTCCTCCTCCCGGAGAAATTCAAGCCTCCGGGAATCACCTCACGACGAAGCAAGATCCTGTGCGATGGCTCGGATGCTACGCCCTCTCCATAGAGAATCCGGTGGCAACAACGACACCAAGTGCCTATATTTCTTCCGCGGACCGGGCACCGCTTACATGGCTCGAGTCACTTGAGAAGTACTCGATCGACAAGTGGGACCCGGTGAAGGCAGTTCACCAACAACCCGGCGGGCGCTTCATGGACCTAGCTATGGTGAAGCGAGGAACAAGGCGAGACCCTTCGCAAGTACATCGGCGTTTCTTGACAAGCGCCCCACGAGTCGATGTCTCGACAAAGTCATCGACCTCTTCCAAGCGGTCTCTACCACCGTCGCACTTTCGAAGACTTGGCCGCCGCCCAAGCTCCATCACCCACCTCAAGGACATGATCACGTCACTGGGCCGATGAAAAGACAAGGCCAGCGCCAAATGCACGCCATCGTGGCAAGAGCAAGCGAGAACACGGCGGCGGCGGCGGAACAAACGGGAACCAAGGCTACTCGGGTCCCAACCGCAGGCGCAAGCCGGAACAACCATCGCGGCTATCCGGCGCCCTCGAAGGAGAACTAGAAGACCTCGACGGCTTCAAAGACTTCGAAGGAGAAGTGTCCGTGGCATCACGGGCGGCAACCACACCACCGGCGGTGCTACCAACTCGGCGAGCACTCAAGGATACTCGAGCCACGGCACCCTCATGACAAGAAAGGCAAGAAGAAGAGCGGCGAAGGCAATGGCGACTTCAGAACCCGACAAGGCGGTGAGCGTCCTCTTGGGGCTACCCGGCGACGGGTCAAAAGGCTACCGTCGAAGTCATGAGCATTGAACCGGCGGTCCCGACCCCTCGGTGGTCGAGGTACCCATTACCTTCTCCGCGGATCAATGGACTAGCTTCTCCGAACCGAGGCGGTTCCACTCGTCTGGCCGGTGGTCGCGGGCTCCAAGCTCAACAAGGTCCTCATCGGCGGTGGGCGGGCTTAACGCGTCCTTTTCACCAAGACCTTGAAGAAGATGAAGCTCGACATCACCCACATGCTCACCAAGAGCACCTCGCCCTTCTGGCATCGTCCCGGAAGCGGCTATTCCACGGGCTCGGTGGTCACGCCGATTACCTTGGGGAATCTCGGGACAACTATCGTGCAGTACATCAAGTTCAAGTCGCGGACTTGAGGCGTCTACCATGCCATCCTCGGCGGGCCATCGCCAAGTTCATGGCGGTACCCACTACACCTACCTAGTACTCAAGATGCGAGTCCGGTCGTGTACTCTCGCTGCGGGGGACTTGAAGATGTCGCGGCTGCGACACGGAAGGCTGTGGAGATCGCCTCCACAAATCAAGTACCCAATGCAATGATGGAGATCTGTTGCTCGTCGAAGAAGCTTGCCCCAAGCGAACTCGACATCGGAGAAGTCGGATAAAGCTAACAAGCCTCGGCCGGTAGGAGGTTACGGTCAAGACAATTGACCTCGGGACGGTGACGGCAGCAAGACCACCACCATCGGGCGGGCCTCGACCCCAAATAGGAAGACGCGCTCATCAACTTCCTCCCGCTAACGCGACATCTTGGCGTGGAAACCGGCCGGACATGCCGGGGTGCCGGGGAGTTGATTGAGCATTCACTCAACGTCGATCCTAAAGCTACCCGGCGACAACACCTCCGCCGCCCGGCGGACGACGGACGCCATCAAGAAGGAACTTCGCCAAACTACTGCGGTGGCTTCATCGGAGAAGTTTTCCATCAGTGGCTCGCCAACCCGTCCTCGTCCGCAAGAAGAACTCGAGCGAGTGGAGGATGTGCGTCGACTACAGACCTCAACAAGCCGCCCCAAGGACCCCTTGGTTGCGCGGATTGACCAAGTCATCGACTCCACGGCGGTGCGACACTGCTGCTTCCTCATTGCTACTCGGGTACCACCGGATCGCGATCAAGGAAGAAGACGAGAGAAGACGCGTTCATCACCCGTTTGGCGGCGTCTTGCTACGACCATGTCGCCGGGTTGAAGAACGCGGCGCTACATACCAACGAGCTATCCGGGCACGCTTCAGAGGCAACTCAACAAACGTCGAAGCCTCGTGGATGGCGTGGTCGTCAAGACGAAACTCCGACGCTCATCGGCGATCTTGAAGAGACTTTCGCATCCTGCGCGCGGTACCTGGAAGCTCAACCCGAACAAGTGCGTCTTGGCGTGCCGTCGGGCAAACTACTCGGCTTCATCATTCGCCATCGCGGCATCGAAGCCAATCCGAGAAGATCTCCGCCATCACCGGCATGAAAGCTCCCACGTGCATCAAAAGGCGTGCGGTGGCCGGGTGCATGGCGGCCTTAACAATTCATCTCGAAGCTTGGAGAAGCGGGGCTCCCTTCTTCAAATTACTCAAACACCAAGAAGTTCGTGTGGACTCGAGGCGGACCAAGCCCTTGCCCGGCTCAAGGACTTCCTATCGAAGCCACCGGTCCTCCACGGCTCCTCGTAAGGCGGCGGCCTCTTGCTCTACCTCGCTGCGACTACTCACGTGGTGATCGCCATCATCGTCGGCGGCGGGGAAGGCGGCCACGCCTATCGATCCGGCGTCCGGTCTACTTCCGTCGGCGAGGTCCTCGAGAATCCAAGGCACGCTACCGGCGATGTGCGCGGTGCTCATCACCTCGCGGAAGCTACGACACTACTTCCGGAGTACTCGATCTCCGTCGTCACCGACTACCAGCTCGGTGACATCTTGCGGAACAAGATGCTCTGGAAGAATCTCCAAATGGGCGGTCGAACTCGGCGCCCTCAACATCGACTTCAAGCCACGCCTGACCATCAAGTCGCGAGCACTAGTCGACTTCATGGCGGAGTGGCGGGAGAATCGACTACCTACTCCAACCAAGCGCCCGAGCAGCCGGGTGATGTACTTGACGGCTCACTCAACCTCGAGGCGCGGTGCGAGTACTCTTGATCTCTCCAGCAGGCGAACAACTCAAAGTCGTCCTGCGGATCTTGGAAGGTCTCAAACAACAAGCCGAGTCTGAGCTCACTGCTACAGGGCTCCGCCTCGCGGCTTCTTTGGGCATCAAGCGGCTACTAGTCTCTGGCGACTCGCGGTGGTCATCAACCAAGTCAACAAGTCACAGGACCGCAACAAGGAGAACATGGATGCCTCACGCCTAGAAGTCCGCAAGCTCGAGAACAAGTTCTATGGTCTCGAGTTCCACCACGTCGTCCGCGACAACAACGTTCTCGGGGCGTCTATCAACTTGGTTCTACTCGCTCAAGTACCGGCGGGTGTCTTTCCACGAGCTTCACGCGCCATCCATCCGGGCCGGCGCCACCGACCATTGACCAGCGCATCCCCGGTGGCGGGAGGTCATGATGATCGGCGTGGGCGGGCGACCTTCATCGACTACCTCGGTGACGAAGGTTCCCTCGGACAAGAACTTGGCGAGCAACTCATCCGCCGTGCCAAGTCCTACGTTCTCGTCGGAGACAAGCTCTGAGCGAGGCGCATCTTAGGAGTACTCATGAAGTGCGTTCCCGGACAAGGCAAGGACATCTTGGAGGAGATCCATAAAGCGTCTGCGGCAACCACGCGTCCTCACGCACGGCTGGTCGGCAAGGCCTTCCGACGCTTTCTATTGGCCCTGACTGCGGGCGGCAGAAGAACTCGTCGAGAAGGTGCCAAGGGTGCCAATGCCCGTAAGCAACAACACGTCGACCTACAAGCTAGTCACCCATACCGCCAACTGGCCTTTTCGCTGCTTGGGGGCTCGACATGATTGGGCCACTTCCAAGCTGCGCCAGTGGATTCAGCGAGTATTGGTGGCCATCGACAAGTTCACCAAGTGGATCGAGGTCAAGCGGTTACATGCCCCAAGGCCGACGAGTACTCGACTTCTGGATGAACTCGTGCATCGCTACGGACTACCACCGCATCATCACGGACACAGGCTCCAACTTCAACAATCACCGGTTAAGAATGCTGCGAGAAACGGCGGGATCGACGTCCGATATGTCTCGATTGCCCATCCTCGGGCCAATGGACAAGTCGGCGCCAATGGGATGGTGCTCGGCGGCTCTCAAAAGCGGCTACGACGCCCAACTCAAAGGAGGCAAGTGGATCAAGGAACTACCAATGCTCTCACTGCGTACTCAACCTTCCAAGCCAGCGGGACAATCCCGTACTTCACGGTCTCTGACTCGACAATCCTCCCTGCTGATGTCATGTGGGATTCACCGGCGGTGGAAGCAATCTGACGAAGGCATCTACGAAGGCAAAGACGAGTTGACATCGGCCGGACTCGAAGAAGCTCATTGTCGCCCTCGTCAATCGGCAAGGTACCTAGAGGGTATCCAAGCGCTACCACGATCGCATAGCGTTAAGGCGCTCCTTCAGCGTTGGTGATCTTGTCCTCGCCGCATCTAGAACGGAAGGACTACACAAGCTCGGCTCGCCACAGGAAGGTCCCTTCACAATTGCAAAGGTGGCCGGACCAGGGCTCCTACGCCTCGGGGCTTGAAGGCGAAGACATCAACAACTCGTGGAACATCGACCAACTCATCGATTCTCGCCTAGTCTACACCGGGGCTCCGGTCTGTCGACTACTCAAAGACCCCTTAGTAGCGGCCTCGGTCGAGCCCTAGTCTCGGGACTACTCCTCTCCGAGGATCCATTGCCGCGGCTACTAGCGGATCTTGGGGGCTGCGACGGCGACAAAGGACTCGGCGGCGGTCTACTAAGAGACCATGCACTCCTAGATCCGGCCCATGCGGCTACTAACGGATCTCTGCATGTAGCGGCCATACGCCCTAGCACTACTTAGCGTGGCGACCTCAAGATCTGGCGACTACTGCTGAACAACGGCCACTGGCCATCCAGTACTTCTTCGATAATAAAGTTTGATTACCTATCAACGCTCTTGTCCCTTTTCCTCAACGGGACCAGCTGGCGAGTATGATTACTCGCGGCGACTCCATGATGGGACTCGCACTCACGGATCGGGATAACGAGTACTCATTTATGGAAGTTTCCTTCATTCATACTTAAACAAGTTCATTACAACTTTGTTTATACACAACTCTTGCTACGAGCTAACCCTACGGGACTCTTTGGAGGTTGAGCTTCTCGGCGACTTGTTCGGCAATGGGCGCCATCTGCTCCGGCTCAGCGTCTTGCTCGTCCGTGCGGTTGGCGGCTAGTCGCCGGCGACTACGTCAGCGGGAGCTTTTGGGAAATCGACTTCATATCGCCGGGACACGGTTGGGGATCGACTTAGCGGTGCTTCACGTCGTTGCGGGCGGCTCGGGGCTTCCTTGACCGGTCCACCAATGGGGCTATCTTGGTCCCGGGTGAGGCACCCGGTAGCCTCGCGATGGGAAGCGCGGCCTCCTCGAGTTCCTTCAGTGGGCCGCGGACTTCTCGCGATCCTCGTTCGGCACGCAAAGATTTGTAGCGATTGGACGAGGTCACGATCCGACGCAATGCAGCTCCATGTGCTTGTCGCACTCGTAAGCAAGCTTATAATCATACTCCGATTACCTCGCGGGCCTCTTGCTCTTGGTAGAAGAGGTTCTTGGTCGGTCTCTGAAGCCTTGAGGTCGACGCGGGTCTCAAGCTCTTGCAATCAACAAGGCAAAGCGGGTCGAGACTCCTCAAGACACTACCAATGGGTACTCGGCATGGCAACAGCGTACCTTTATTCTTGTTGCGGAGAGACTTGTTCTTCCAGACTAATCGCTCTTCCGCATATCTTGGATTTCGTTGTGATCTTGGCGCGGCGGTGTCGGCTTCGCATCGCATCGGCGGCGTGCTTAGGGCCTTCACATTTGTTCTTCTAAGGCCTCGGCCGAGCACCGTGTCGCCGTACCCATGAAGCATGTCGACTTCTGCGAGACCGCTCCGCGCGCCACGCCACGACAACACATGTCAAATGGGTACTCAACACTAAAGGATTGACTACTCAAGGGTGTCGACTACTCACCTTCATCCATTGCTCGGCTGGCGCATTGCCTCCATGTCTTGAAACTCTGCGTCATTGGATCGACTAGGTCATCACTTGACTCGATCCCGCCACGACTACTCGTCGCGGTTTCGGACATTGGCGGCGGCGGATTGGCTCCGCGTCTGGATCTCTGGCGGCGAGCGACTACTTCGAGCCGGTTACGGATGCACGTCGTTGCGCCCCTCCGGTATCGCGGTGGCTTCTTCAACCGCCACCTCCATTTGCTCGGGGCTCCTTGGCGACTCACGGGTCTCTGGTGCCGTCTTCAGCGGGCACCGCCGCCAGGATAGCACTTCCCTCGGCGGCTTGGCACTGTCAATAAAGGACAAGCGGATCGATCATACATGGCGATTTCGACTACTCTTGGGATTACTTGCACTTGAGCAAAGTACTCACCCTACGATCTTGGCCTCAGGCAAGGTAGCTTCCACGGCCGGCGCCCGGATTTGCACGAGGCGGGGCGGACTCCTCGGTAGGCGGCGGTTTCCTCTCCGACCACCTGTGGTGGGTTCATCTCCCTCCGAGTCAAGTCCGTCGATTTCTGCAGTGCACAAGGCGGTTGTCAACCCAGTACGACTACCAAATCTAATGTACTACTCGGGAAGGATCACCACTTACAAATTCGACCGGACTACCGTCACGGTTGGGGCGCCGAGGATGCGGCAATATCTACCGATCCGGCTTGGTGGCGTTCCTCTTCTTCTCGATGGCGCTTCTTCAACAATAGCGGCCGGTTACGTGCTCCCCTCGACAGCGGTGGCGCGACAAGCTGCGCCAAGAGCTCCTCTGATCGGTGGGCTGAGCTCGACTACCCAGGTGGCTCCTCCACCGTATCCAGTTGCCTTCGTCCCCACTCTCTGGGGTCGGAGGCGGCATCTCCTGCAAGCAAGGGAATTTAAATGTACAACATCGAGACATAAGTACTCGACTACCCTATTCAAGATGGCTTACCTCACGGGGCGTGGTCTCCGTGACCTTCAACTTCTTGGCCCGCGCTTGCGAGCCGTTCTTGACCTCCTTGGCGGTAGCGGGCAAACTAGCCTCCGGGCTGGTCGGCGGATCTGAGCGAGAGGAATATGAGGCAATCCGGGCGGTGAATCTCGACCGCGGTGGGCTCTGCGGCGTCTCATCGTCGTCCTCTTCGGACGTGTCTTGACGACTCGTGTCGTCTCCCTCACCAACCTCGCGCGCTCCTTGGCCTTGGCTTTCCCTTCCTCACGGGACCTCGACAAGTTGAGGAGGCGGCACTCGGGAGAGCGAACTTCACCAAGTCATCCTACAAGATGCACAACGTCGTCACGACTACTCTTACGTAATGAGTACTCGACAATGGGTACGGCTACCGACCTCATTTGGCGGGCGGCGGCGAGTACTCGGGCACGCGGGCACGGCGTGTGCGGCGCATGTCTTTGAAGATCACCTGCCCGCCTATCAAGCGATGTCGTCGTAAATGTCGACTTCATCACCGACATCGCGGCGTAAATCGTCGTCGCGATGTCTTGGTACCCTAGGGTGTCGCGGGCCATCGGTGGCACCCTTCGCTTCATGAATTGAAGGCCACATGTTCGGCCCTCAGCCCGGCTTCTCTCAAAGCCTTGATTTTCGCCTCGGGCAGCTGGATACCTTCTGCATTGTTGGCTCGAGTTCCACCATGGCGGTGCTTGGTTGCTTCCGCTTGGCCCGGCAGCTCCAGTGGTGGTTGGTGATGTAAAACCATTTCGACTTCCAATCTTGGTTGGAGTCGATAAGCTTATGAGAGTCTGCTCGGCGTCTTCTGCATATGGATCTGGCTCCCCCACTACTCGAGGATTGTTGGTATTTGGTGGGCTTGACTCGGAAGAATTTTCGGAAAAGGATCCAATGGGGCTTGATCCCCAAAGCTTCGCAGTGTCTGAAGGCGAGGTGTGGAAGATACCGTTGGGGTTGAGGTTGAGGTACTCGATGCGTAGTACCCCCAGCCCTTGAAGAAGTCGCTGGCCGGAGAGGCGACCCTCGCTCCATGACCGGGTGAACATAGGGATCTCGTCCGGGCTTTTCTCCATGAGTCGGATCCCTACGGCTCTCCACATGTCAACCTCCTTCTCCCGCAAGAATCCCTTTGTTGAGCGCCAGATCTTGATCTTGGCCTTGGATTTCTTCCATTCTTGATTCGGTTGGTGTGGCGGAGACACCGCGGCGATGTCCCATGGCGGATCCGGCGGCCTCCTCATGAGCCCTTTTCTTCCAGCGGCCTTGAGGTCTTGATGGTGAGGCTTCATTCTCCAAGTGCACGGTGTCTTCACTCGCATTCGCTCGGGGCTCTGGCGGTGGCTTTCTCTGGCGGCGTTCGGATCTACAATCCTCTCAGCGGCGGTGCGCACTGGCGGTGATTTCTGGCTCGATCTGCTAGGAATGGCTGCGAATGCGTGGGGTGAAAAACCCTAAGGGTTTGGCTTCTATTTATAAGTCAACGGCCTCAGCGGCCGGATGGATAAGTACCATGACACGGTGTGCTTGACTCTCCAACTTCTACTAGTCGACACGCCTCGTCTCGGGGGCTCGGCTACTTCTACTCAACTTCCTGGGTAGCGACAAGATTCAAGAGCAACTCAGGACACATTCTACAAGATGACCCTTCAATTCGAGAGGAAGTACTCGACTCAAGGCTCGGGGGCTCCGTGCCACGTGTCGCCGGTTTTTCTCCGGTTCACGGGATATTCTTGCCAAAACTTGAGATGGACCCTCGGCCAGTGCGCAACTCAACCTAAGGCTCGGGGGCTACTCCATATGGAGTGCGATTTTGTCGCACTTCCATATCGATTTCGACTTCAAGACAACACGGGCATTGTTGAAGACCTTCAAAGCACTCGGGGCGCTTGGGACTACTCGAGAAGACTTGATTGCTCAAATATCTGGAGTACATTCCGGCCTCGGGATGCGACTACTCTTGAGGACTTTTGACTTGTGCGCTCGGGGCGGCTTGAGGACTACTCGTTAAAGGCCGTCAAGACTACTCAGCTATCCTTCTCGACTACAAAGTACTCGGGGCTTGTCGTATGGACCTCCACAGGCCCACTACCTCGGTGGGTACCGGGACCGACTACTCGGTGGGCCCACAGGACTACTCGACTTCTTGTTGCCACGGCACACGATGGCGTGAAGCACAAGGGCTCTGGAGGAGAATGCGGATAGGAAGGCTGTACATGTCCCTTGTATAGAGGACTCCTAGGCGTGCTCGACTAGTACTCTCTCCTGAACCGACTCTTGTAACCCTGCCTCCCGGACTATATAAGGCGGCGGGGACCCCTCTCTCACGGCTTAAGATTGCATCATCTTGTAATCGCACCCAATCAATCGAGCCACGCAACATACGGGGCGTGGGGTATTACGCACCTCGCGGCCCGAACTGTCTAAATTGTGTGCCACGTGTCTCTTCCTTGATTCGATCTCGGCGAGGCCACATTCATCTACTTGGTACTCCCTTAGTAGGTTGCGGTCTAAAACACAGGCGCCGCCTCTTTTCACAGCGGCGTGAGCCGCCGCCACCATGTGAAGCGGTCACGTTCAGCGTGTCGCTCGATCTTTGCACCGCCTTGTCGCCGTCGGGCGCTCCCGCGCTCACCGGCGTCGAAGAGTGGAGGGTGCCCAGGGCAGTCCGTGCCACGCCCCGAGGGGGTCGTCGTCTCGTTCGTGGCGTTCCGAGCGGCTTCTCCATCCGCCGGGCGATTCATCCGGGCCGTTTTCGATGACGGGTTCCGGCTCCGGCCTCAGCGAGCCGTCCAACAAATGGCGGCGTTCGAGGCGGTGTCTTGAGGGTATTTGGGGATCGGTGCCAGGCACCTCTTCAAAATACTTCTTCATGTTCGCATGCTTGAAGGGCGGCCCCTCCGGTGACCATCGTGCGCCAACCTCTGGATGAAGCGGGCGGGCGAAGTACATTCCTTTCGCGCTGACGAGCTCCAACAGCGGTTGGCACAAGGGATGGTTCTATCTCAAGAACGCGACCCGAGCCAGCTGCCGAGTTCACCGAGTCTCCATCGCCCAAGCGCAGGACGGGCCCCGGCGGAGGCCTCAAGGAGCACGCGGCGCCCATAGGCCGGAGTCGATCTGGCGGCCGTCATCGGTCAGTACCACTCTCGGGGGGGTCGTCCCGCTCCGGAGGCGGCCTCTCCATCTTTGTGAAATGACGGCCAAGAGGGCCCCTTGGACAGGGACCGTGACCGCGCTCGAGCCGCCTTCGCTGGAAGAGGTCTAGCGCCGCGTGTCGGTGGCCATCGGGAAGGCGTCCTACTCGTGGCTGTCGTCGCGGCTCTTGCCCATGCTCCCCAACGAGGGGACCAAAAATCTCGTAAGTGATTTCTTCTTCTGATAAGTTTTCCGACTAGTTCAAAGTCTTTATTTGGTTTGGATCTTTCCGGAAATTTCTGATGGTTGTTGACTCGCTTCGTTTCGTTTTACTTCAGCGAGAGCCCCACCTTGTTCCATGAAGCCCTCTCCCGGAGGAGGCGATCTTCAAGCACAACCAGGCGGCCGCGGATAGGCGGAGGGCGGAGCGCAAAGCACAGCACAAGGAGAAGGAGATTGCCAAGCGCGATCGAAACGACGAGCGTATCAAGCGCTGTAAGGCGGGGGAGACCAATGTCTCCTCCAACGAAGATCTGTCGCCGCCGCCGGCGTGGAGTGGGGATGGTAAGGCGTGGAGGTCGATTGGAGGCGGCATAGGGTCGCCCCTATCTTCGGCAGGCGCGAGGTGAGACACTGGCGGTTTGGAGGTCACTCGCGAAGAAGCGCGAGTTCCTCGCGGTCGAGACCCTTGCAGGAAGATCAAGGGTGACCCATTCTCGAGGCGGCCCACAGGGGTCGCGTGCCTCCGAGGGACGGAGAGATCCCCCACGTCGGGACGATCCGCGGCGGCCGGTGGGCGAGAACCTTCCTCCGCCACTCCTTGACGGCTCCGATCGTCAGGATTCGGACTCCTTGAGGCGTTCATCGTCAAAGCGAAGTCGACCCGCCGGCGTCTGCGGCGCCGCGCAAGGGACCACGAGCATTCCCAGCAGCGCCTCAATCTCTAGTCATTCGGCCCGGCGTCCGGCCGTGCGAGTTCCCCTCTCACTAGTGGGAGTCGGGGCCGTCCTCCGTAGCGCCGGTGGTTGGGAGGCGCCCGGCCGTCAAGGGCCGAAGCGCCCGCCAAACCGTCGGAGGATGATGGCGGCCCATGGCGTGAGCGTCGGAGCCGGTCTCGGTGGCGGTAGCCAAAGTCGGCCAGCGCAGGGCTCATCAGACAGTAGGTGGGCGGGTTCGCGTCCGGTCCACCATGTAAGCTCTTGCTCGCTTTTCGTTGTTTCTTTGTTCTTGACTTGCTCGTTTCTTATTTTAGACTTGCCCTTGTCTTAGCCGCGCCGATACCAGCATCCTCAGCCTTGCGCCACAAAAGCGCGTCGTCTTTGGCGTCGCAACTTCTCCGGTCAGTTCCAGGCACCGCCCGGCGAATCGTCGGCGAGGCAGGTCGATGAGTGGGCCAACTTCTGACGGCCAGTCGTTGAGCGTGCGGTGCCTTCGCGGTAGCCGGGCAAGCAACAAGCGGCGAGTGGCCCTGCGGCGGACGTCATCCAGGCGACGGTCGAGCCGGCGGTCGGGTCGGCGGCGTCTTGAGAAGGTCATGCCCCCCAGCGCCATCGGCGGCGGACATGAGGTCAGTGCGGCGGCTAAAGCCGACACCGCGGCGTCGCGAGATGGGCGGGGGCCGGCGGGCGCCGGCCGACGCCCGGCTGCCCGCCCTCAATCATCGACCTCGGCGGGCTGACCTCCCGGTGTGATCTGACCATCTTGAGGCCGTCTTTGGGCGATTCTTGGCGGGCCGGAGGAGTCGAGGTCGAGGCTTAGGGCTTTGTCATGCGAGGTTGCGACCACAACTAGGCGGTGGAACTGGCGACAAGGAGCCGCGGATTGTCATAGCAGCATATTGGCTTGGCGGGCCGGGCACTGGGTCGGGCTGGGGCTCGAGAAACACGATCCGCCAGATCCTGTGGCAGGAGGTCTCGGAGAACACCTGTCGGCAGTGACTCTGCCGTGTCACCTCGTCCCTACTGCCGCGGTGGCGAGAACAAGCCATGACAGGTCTTGTGGGCCGTCGTCACCCCGACACCATCGCCCCTGTCATGAAGGCGGTACCCGCCATAATGCCGACCACTTGGGTCCACAGAACATGATGTCCCGGGAGCCTGCGGGAGTCGCCTCCATCCGAAGTCGGGAGGGCAGTGCGGGCCTGCTTGCACAGGCAGGAGGATGGCCTTGGCGGATCACCGCCTCGTGCGCTCACGTGGGGGTGGCTTCTGCAGGACAGACCGCGGCGACAAAGAGGCCCGGCCGTCTCGGCGGGGTCTCGGGTGGGCGTCGTGCGTTTGTGAGCTCATCCTTCCGTTGTCTTTTCATTCTCACAAATCTTGTGATTGATGTTCTCTTGCCCGGAACAGACGCTCGCGGAGTGCGGCTCAAGGAAGGCGCGCACCATCGGTGAGCTCCGAGCGGAGAGGACCCAGCTGGAGATCACGGTGATGGTCGCTCGTCTGGCCGCCCCCGGGGCGGTGGTGAACAAGGTGTCGTCAAGGGCCACGCTCGAGGCCGTCGTGAAGTCCACTGAAGACCGCGCTCTGGTGCACGCCGCGGCTGCCGGCTGCATGACAGGCGGGAGTCCCTTGAGGCGAGGTTGGCCCAGGAGGAGGTGAAGATCGAGGAGCTGCGGGCCGCGGCAATGACCGCCAACGAGGCCGCCGAGAGAGCCACGGCCGTCGCGCCTTGAGACCGCCGCCTGCAGCCACCAAGCCGCCCGGGAGAAAGCAGGGCGAATCGAAGGTGGCGGGCTGGAGCAAGACTGCCACCGTGGCGGACCTCGGGCGGCCAACAAGTAATTTTCGAGGTGGCCAACAAGCTCTAGGGCCTTCTGAAGCGAGGTGACCCGTCTCGGGCGCCAACTCAAATTGGCGCAGGGCATCGACGGTGAGTGGGCTTCAAATGCTGCCGTTGGTTTCTTTCTTTTCGTTGATTCTTGTCGATGTTGATTTGTCTTCTCGTGACCATAGGGCTGCGCACGCATCGCGCCGCGATGATCGTGAAGCTCACGGAAAAATCGCAGGAGGTGAACGCCGCCGAGCTCAGGATCATCGAGAAGGGCGGCTCGATCAGCGGTATCGGGCGGCTCGAGAGTAAGTCCTTTCGGTCCTGTCTCGCTCTTCTCTTGACTCGGCCGCACCATGTTCACTCATTGTAATCTGTCGACCCCTTTCGAGACCGGTAGAGCTCGGCGGTCCCGGAGGACCCGGGGAGCAAGTCAGGATGGAGCTCGAGGAGGTGAAGAACGCCCGGTGCGAGTCGGAGACGTCACGCAAGGCGAGCATCATGGAATACGCCAAACTCGGAAAGCTCATTGGCCGGGTCTTGTCGGGGGTTGGCGTTGCCATCGGACCGATGCTCCCCGACACACTGGCGAAGGAAGTTGAGCGCCTCCCGGAAGTTATCAAGGAGCGGGAACTGTCGACTGCTCGGAAGGTGGTGCATCGGGTGCTTGCCATGTTCGACTCACTATCGAGGGCCCGGACCGCATGGTCTTGGCGGTGGGCCCTGGCAGCTCGGCGAACCTGCGACCACTTGAGGAAGATTGCGCCTCCTTCGCCGCGTGACATGGCCGGCGTTGCCATGAAGGACTGGACTGATACCAGCAGACACACGAGAATACCAAAGAGAGCTCATTAGATGTATCATATTTAGATGTAGGCAGTTAAGAACAAATCATATGTGTAATGCGATGAACAGTTTTATGTCATCGAGAACTTGTTCAGAAATGTTACAGCTCGAACGTTCTCGAGCACCAAGGGACGACTACAGCAACGAATAGCAGAGCTTAGGCGTTTGAGATGACCAAGCTCCACTCTGGAGCCGCAGGGGCGTAGGAGTCGGAGAGCCCAGCCATCCCAATTCGCTAAGAGGTGCCATGTGTTCGTAGCCCCCGAGTACTCGGGAAAAATCAAAAAGTAACTTCGCGTATTTGTCGTTAAAATCGTTTTAGGCCGGGGCCGGAGCGGTTGCTAGTGCTTTTGAGAAGAGGTCGGATGGAAACCCGCGGACTCAGACTGTGCTCGCAAGCCTTCGTACCGTAGCCACGGAGGCGTAGGTGCTAGGAGCGTTGAGCGAGCAGCGATGCCAAGCCCAGCAGCCGCCATCTTTACTTCTCGCAAGGTTGAGCCTTCCACCAAAAAACCTCTCGCACGTGCGATTGGTTGCAACATAGTTGTCGATTTTGTTTTGAAAAAACGTAAAAAACGAAAGGAGGGCATCGTGCCCCGGGTAGCCCGAGCGGGCGTTTACGAGTGCGGCTTGCCGCTCGACCTAGAAAAGTTACAACACATAGGCGTGGCAGCGGAGGAGTTCTGAACTCATAGATGTATGAACAAAGCATGCGGCCTTTATTCAGCGATTTATAAGATACGAACATTTACTCAAGGGTAAAAGCGGCCGGATGTTCGATGTTCCAAGCGTTGGAGATGACTCGACCGTCTTCGTATCGGATCTTGAATGTTCCGGGTCGGAGTACTTGATCGATGATGAACGGTCCTTCCCACGGGGGTGCAAGCTTGTGTCGATCCTTGCTGCCTTGAACCCGTCGGAGGACTAGGTCCCCGACCTGGAACTCGCGAGCGCGCACGTTGCGCTCGTGGTAGCGTCGCAAGGCTTGTTGGTATTTGGCCGAGCATAGCAGCGCCATGTCACGCGCCTCGTTGAGCTGGTCGATTGCATCCTCGAGCGCGACTTGGTTGCCCTCTTCGGTATAAGCTCGCACCACAGGTGCCGTAGTCGATGTCGTGGGGAGGGCGCTTCCGACCCGTGCACCATGAAGAACTGCGTGAAGCCGGTCGCTCGACAAGGCGTGGTGCGCAGGCTCCACAGAACAGATGGCAGCTCGGCCACCCATCTTGCTCGGAACTTCTCGAGGCGTTTGAAGATGCGAGGCTTTAATCCTTGCAGTAGCATGCCGTTCGCTCTTTCGACTTGCCCGTTCGTCTTCGGGTGTGCCACGCGGACCAGTCCACGCGAATATTGTTGTTGTCGCAGAAGTTGAGGAATTTCTTCCCCGTGAACTGGGTATCGTTGTCGGTGATAATCGTGTTCGGTATACCGAAGCGGTAGATGATGTCGGTGAAGAATGCTACGGCCTCCTCGGAGCGGACGTTCACGATGGGTCGAGCCTCGGTCCACTTGGAGAACTTGTCGACCGCCACGAGGAGATGTGTGAAGCCCCCGAGCGCTTGTCGGAGTGGCCCCACCATGTCGAGGTGCGAAACAGTGAGTGGCCATATGATAGGGATGGTGCAGGCGCTTGCCGGGAGATGAGTTTGTCGGCGTAGCGGCATCCTCGCATAGCGGCACGATGTCCTTGGAGTCCGCCACGGCGTGGGCGTGGGAACCCTTGAGCTTTCTCGACAAGAGTCCTCAGACCGGCGTGATGCCCGCACGTGCCGGCGTGGATCTCGCAAAGTAGTTCCTTGCCTTGATCTCTGAGGATGCACCGCAAGAGTATACCTGCCGCGTCCCGCTTGTAGAGCTCTCCTCGGCGAGGCGAACGCTTTAGCTCATCGCGATGCGGCGTGCCTCTGTCACAGTCGAGGGCAATGGAGAAGTGCCAATCCGGGTCCTCGAGGTTCAGCTCGGGGGGTTGGTCAATCTCCATGACTTCCGGCCCTTCGGGTTCTTGTGGCTTTTCCCCTTCGGCACGCACGGAGGGTGTGTCTTTGGTCGCGAACACTCAGTGTGTACGCGCTTGCGGCGATGCAGATCTTGGCGAGGATGTCCGCGGCCTTGTTGTAGTCGCGTATGCACGTGATGAAGCTTCGAGCCCATGGAACTTGCCTTCCAACTCACGAGCGGCTGGCGATGCAGCGCCATCTTCGGATCAACACAATTTTTTTCTTTCATGACTTGATCCACGACAAGCTCTGAGTCTCCTCTGATCTCGAGACGGTGGATCCCGAGCTCGACCGCAATTTGGTGGCCGTTGATGAGCGCCTCGTACTCGGCAACGTTGTTGGAGGCGGGAAAGTGTAGTCGAACCATGTACTCCATATGCACGCCCAGGGGCGAGATGAAGACAAGGCCTACTCCCGCTCCCTCCTTCATGACCGAGCCGTCGAAGTACATCGTCCACGTCTCGTGCTCGTTGGGCGCCGGTGGAGTTTGGATCTCTCCGCACTCGGCGAAGTCTGCGGCCACTGCGACTTGATGGCACTGCGGGCGCATACGAAATGTTACGCCCATCGGCTCAGCGCCACTTGGCTATCCTTCCTTGACCTCGAGGTTGGATGACCTCTCCGAACACCACCGTGATGGGGTGCGGCGTCGTAATTAAGCGCGACTTGCGTTTGGTGATCAAGACAGCATACACAAGCTTTTGCATTTGTGAGTAACGAGTCTTTGACTCGGAGAGTACCTCGCTCACGAAATAAAGCAAGGCTGCACCTTGAGTGACCTCCCGGGTTCTTCTCGTTCAACCACCAGCGCAGCGCTAACCACTTGGGTTGTCGCAGCGATGTATAGGAGCATTGGCTCTTCTGGCACTGGAGCCGTGAGTATCGGCGGGCTCTTCAAGAGGTTCTTGAGGGAATCGAGCGCTTCATGAGCCTCGGGCGTCCACGCAAAGTGGTCGGACTTCTTCATCATCGATCGTCTGTTGCTGACTCGCTCCCGAGTCGCACTATGAAACAGCCGCGAGGCACCCGTGACACGCCCTTTTTGGATCGGCCCCATGTCTGTGATGGCTGAGATCTTCCCGGGGTTAGCTTCAATGCCACGTTCCGACACGACAAAGCCGAGGAACATGCCCCTCGGGACCCCGAAAACGCACTTCTCGGGGTTAAGCTTCACCCCGTGCTCTCTCAGCTTTGCAAACACCTCCGTGAGGTCTGGGACTAGATCGCTGGTCTTTTTTGATTTGACCACGATGTCATCGGCGTGCCTCGATGATTAGTCCTATAAGATCCCCAGATGCATCGCATGCATCTTTGGAACATGGCGCCGCGTTTTTGAGCCGAAGGGCATCGTCTTATGTGATGGCGTAAGCGGAGTGATGAGCGAAGTTGCTAGTTGGTCCACTATGCACATCGCTGCTCGGTGTTGCGATGCGCGCCGAGAAAGCAGAGGGTTTCGCACCGGTCGAATCGACTACGATCTATGCGAGGCAAAGGAAACGGATCCTTGGTACATGTCTTGTTGAGGCCTGTGTAGTCAACACACATCCTCCATTTCTTATTCTTTTTCTTTACAAGTCGGTTAGCAAGCCACTCGGGGTGGAATACTTCTCGGATGAACCACGAACTAAGGAGCTTCTTGATCTCCTCGCCAATCGCCTTGCACTTCTTCGTCGTTGAGCGGCGGGCGTTGCTTCACGGTTTCGATCCGGCTTGATGTTCGATTTGTGCTCGGCAACCTCCTCTGGATCCCCTCATGTCGGAGGGTTTCCATGCAAACACATTGAGGTTGGCTTTGAGGAAGTCGACGAGCACGCTTTCCTATTTAGGATCAGCCGCTGTCGGGCGTCGGCCATCGTCGGAGGCGGCATCCTCGGCGTCCTTGGCGGGCTCGAAAGAGCGGGCTCGCTTGGGCGACTCGGGGATTTCTTGGTCCTCGGAGGCTCGGTGTGGAGCCTCTCGGACGGATCGATGCCTCCATTGGAAGCACTCGCGTCACACTCGAATCTTGGGCTGGGCGTAGTCCCAGTGATGATCCCCGGATAGGAATCTTGACTTGAGATCGTATGGTTTGGCGGCCATGAACTTGCGTGGTGGCCTCCAGGGATGGCGTGCGTCGTCCCTACCGCCGGTGAGGGTTTACGTGCGAAAGTTTTGCGGTCCCAAGCGTGGCGAGCGATGCCCGTTAGTGCCTCCATTCCGAGACCCCATGGAGCAGCGCGGTCGGCGGAGCTTGGAGCTTGGGATGCCCATATCATCGGCGTCGTGAAGCATGTTGATGCCGCTCCTCCGTCCATGAGGACCTTGTGGATCCGTTTGGACTTGAGCAGCAGGCGCTACCACTAGTGGGTAGGCTCCCGCGGCTGCAGTCGGGATGGTGGTCCTTGCGGTCGAGGGTTATCGAACCTCAGGCCACTTTAGTCTGACAGTCGAGGACTCGATGTTAGACCCCACGCCGGATCGGCTTCTCTGGCGTCTTGAGGGTCATGGCGGGGACCCGCCAAGATCATGGACTGCCCGTCCTGCGCGCCCCGCGTCGTCGTCGTCGTTGTCGGGGAGGCGCAACCTTCTTCGGATCCGCCACCTTGGGCTTGGCGTGTCGTTGGCGTGGTTCTTCATCAGCGATAGTCCTTGGAGCGCGTGCTTATGGGACCTCGTGGTGGGTGCAGGGCCTCAAGAGCCTCTCGAAGTGGTCCTTGGTGGACCGGCCTTAGTCGGGTTGCTCTTGGGGCGTGAGGCCGCTCGGCGCCGCGAAGTTGTCATCACGACAACGCATCGTTCTTCTTCTTCTTCTTGGGGTGCGAGGGCCTCGCCGTGGTCCACGACCTGCCCCCCACGAGGGGTGTTGAGGTCGCCGACCGCCCGTCCGCGTGGTTTGTCGCGATGTCGAGAGTTCCGAGTAGTTCGGGCGTGGCGGTCGGTGGATGAGGTGGTGCGGTCGTCCGTTTTGGAGCAAGAGATGGCGTCATTGTCATCAGCCAGGGAGCTCGGTGCAACGTTTGGAGAAGCGCGGATGTAGTCACGTAAGCTTTCCCGCTTTCTTGCGGTTCAGCTCACGCTTGCAGGGCTGGCGTCGTGGCACTGGAAGTTCGAAGGCGGGCGCAGCTCGTCGTCGTTAATCTTCCCGGGGCGGTGCTCGAGCCATGTCGCGGTCGCCGAGGTAGGCGGCGGGTTCTTGATGATGAAGAGATCATCTGCGCTGCGCGTGTACGCGTCGGTAATCCTCAACCACACTTGGGTTGGTCTCCCCGTCGTACCTTGGGTGTTTCCACCGGGCATGGTCGCGTTGGCGTCCGTGGTGCACGCCGCGCCGCGTCCGGTTCGGTCGAGGCCACGGGCATGTCGGCGTGTGCCGGTGCTCGTCGCGGTGGGGCGTCGTCATGTCGTGTCCTCTGCCATGGGCGGCGGCTCGCTCACTCTGGCGGTCGGTGGGTTCGCTGCTCGGTGGCGGCCGCGATGGCGTCCGGCTCGGCGCCCGCCGCCCTCGATGGCCGGCAAGGTCGCGTCGGACGGCGGGCGTCCAGGGCAGCGCGGTGGCGGCGCCTCGCCTCACGGTGGGGTGGCGTCTCCGCCACGGGCTCCTGGCGTACGTCTGCAGCCGGCCGACTGCGGGTTTGCGCGGGCTCGGGTAATCCTCGTCCGGTCGGGGTGCGAGGGTTGGTGGGCGCCATCGGGAGAGGTCGAGCCCGCCGGTGGCGGCCCTTGGCCGGCCCTCGCTCCCAAGGCGGGCGTCGGTAGCCGCCCTGGGAGTCTCACGTCGTCGGCGGTCGGCGCGGGGCCACTGGCGCTCCACTGCGGGCGACTGAGGGGCCTCTCAAGGCTCTTTGATCGTCCCGCCCGAGCTGAGCCTCCCGTTGCTCGTTGGCCTGGTGGCACTCGGGCTCCGTGAGGTTGCGCTCGAGGGGTGGTGGGCGGCTTGATCGTGCGGTGCTCGGCGCTCGCGAGCCACCGCCCGTACCGGTGGCGTGTTAGCGCGAATGGCCCAGCGCCTGCGCGCAGAGAAGCCGATCGTGGGGTGGCGCGTTGTGGGGTCTTGTGAGCGGCACTGTCGCGAGCGAGCGGGGTCCGGAGGCGGCGGAGTCAGTCTGATGGGAGACTCCCTCGTCTGGCCCGGGCTCCGCTTCTTTGGCGAGGAGATGTGGTGGTAGTGAAACAAGGCTCTGCGTGGTGATCTTCTACGAGGCCTGATCCCTCGCCTCCCCAGATCTTGGCATGCGTTGTCAAGCGTGTGAGGGAGCTCCATCAAAGGTGATAAGCCCGAGGGGCCTTCCGGACCCCGCGGTCTGATGAATGTCGAGTAAGCGGGTAGGATAATGGATGATTCGTGAAATTATCTTCGGAGTTGATTATTAGGGACCTGGAATAACCTCATCAGATATTTTTTGAAGTTGTAAAAACCTTTGGAAAATTAGACACCGGGCCTAACAATAGTCGAGTTATATTGGGGTCTAACTTGCTTACCAAATATGAAAGTAAAAATTAATTGAGTTTATTAGAAAAAATTGTATATACACACATAGTCTGCTGCATCCAAATGTCACATGAGATGTAGAGCTCAAACCTAAGACATGTAAATATAATATCTTCTACAGTATGTACATAACACGTCTCGTGCCCTTTTATGATGTATTGAGGGGTCAAACTTGTAGAGGAAGGATGAGTAAAACCAAGTCTTGATTCTACCTTCAAATGATTTGTTGGTCACTGTGGGGTCCTCGTAGCGATTATTGTCCACTATAGCAAAATAAAATGATGTGATCATTAAAGCAAGAATAAAATTATGTTATCAAGCCATTGATATTCCACAGTCGTAGTTTGCCCTCCGCTAATAAGTTGAAACTAGACAAAGAGTCTACTTCAAAATTGCATATATCTCAACCAGATAGAAAGCTATCCAAAATTAAGTAGTAATTTTAGATAGCAACAAATGTTATGAACATGACAGCATGTGCAAACTTGCTTGTTCACTTTGTTTGATTGGTCGGAACAATAGATATATCAAGAAATTTATTGTCAACCCGTCAGAAAACCAAATACATCTCATATATGCGCCCGCGTTCAAGTTTACACACATGCGTAGGCGTGCTAGTGAAATATGTTAAGCGGCGTCATGATAGACGTCGTATAGGGATGGATTGACTTGAGTCACGGGTGAATTGGGCGTCGATTGATGGGCATGGCGTGGCCGTGGCGCGGTGGACCTGGTCCATGGGTCCACGGTGGACCGATCGAAGGGGTACGCCTTCATTTAATCAGGGCCGCCCATCGCAGATCGGACGGTTGCGGATGCGTGCACGCGAGAGACAGACGACGGCGGGCCAGCGGCGCGGCGGGAAGGCGTTCTCGAGCTACGGTGCACCATTTGCGACGGGGTTTGAACCGGGAGAAAGAGCAGGACGGCGCGGAGCTCACCAGGGGCTCGTTGACGGTGGTGGGGTGGCGGAGATGACGTGCGCAAGAGGCGGACGGAGACACTCGCACCGGGGAGGGGGTTGCGGCCTCGGTTTGCTGCTTCTAGGCGCCGGGGTGTTTTCCTCGGTGCACCTGCGCATCAAACGAAGGGAGAGCCGGGTGAGGAGGGCCGGACAACGACGAACTGCGGCGGCGGGCAACGGTGGCGGCACCACGGCGGCCTTGGCGGACGGCAGCGCGAGGATTGGCGAGCTCCGTGGCAAGGATGGGCGGCTACGGACAAAAGAAAGGAGGGACGAGCTTCCTCACCACAACATGAGCCCACGCAGAAGCCGACGAGAAGACGTTGGTGAGGGAGATCGATCTCGGGTGGCGCTCCGGGGAAGGAAGACGGCGACGACGGCTCGGCGGGGGAAGAAGATGCTCGGTGCGGGCGGAACTCGAGACAACGATGCACGCGACGAGGAGAAGAGAGAAGATCCAGAGGGGTCTCGGCGTCGAGGGCTTCGGACGCGATGGCGCGGCGGAAGTCGATCGGCGGCGGCACGCGCGCGAGGAGGAGAGGTGCGGGCGTGTCGGTGCGGAAAAGGGAGAAGCGGGGTTCTGCTCGGCTTAAATAGAGCCGAGAAAGGGAGGAGGAGCGGCGCTGGCGAGCTACGCCATCAATGGCCATTGGGCGCCGGCGGTTTATGGAAATCAAGGAGGGTGCTTGATTGCGAAGGAGGAGGGTTAAGGAGGCGGCGGCGTGCTTCAATGCACCTTGAAGGCCGGCCGGGAAAGAGATGCGGAGGCGAGGAAGAGCTGGAGGTGGAAGGAGGTGGACTGAGCGGCCCGGCTGTCAGTGGAAGAAAGGAGAGAGGGGGAAAGTTGGGCCGCCGGGTGGAGCTGGGCCGAAAGGAGAGACGAGCCGGCGGAGGGAAAGTGGGCATGGAGGCTGGCGCAGGCCGAAAGGGGAGGAGGGTTTGGGGTTTGGTTTTTCTTTTTTTTAACCTTTTCAAACTTTTAAATTCTTTTCAAACACTTTTCAAACCTAAACACTTCAAACTCTTTTCAAATTTTCAAACTAATTTTAAACACTTTTAAAACTTCACACAAGCAAACATAAGCCATGCATTTCAAAATATGATGCACAAGCACTTATTGTTTCTAAAATTATTCAAAAGTGATATTTAAATATTTTAGAGCCCAATTTAATTGATAAATTATTATTTCCTTAGAAAACAAAAACTAAAACACCATGTTGCTTATATTTATTTGGTGATAAAAAATTAGGGTGTTACAAATCTACCCCCCTTAAAAATAATCTCATCCCGAGATTCGGAGAGAGAAGAAACAAGGAGTAGGGAGACAAACAAGATTTTGATGGTAGAGTGGATAGTCTTTCATCTTTTCGTGTCGTGGGTAGAATCTCCATGCTTGCATCTTCAACATCTTGGATCTTGAATCTTCATTAGAGAGTGAGATTAGGGAGATAAGAGTGAGGCCTTTGTTTCTTGTACTTGCTTCCGTGTAGAAATTGGTGATGACGATCACATCTGCTTGTTGATGTTGGTGTTGCTTCTAGACTTTGATCTCCTGACATCCTCCAACCAACTTGTATGGCAGAAAAGGATAACCCAGATTTGAACCCAAACTATCTTTATTAACCTAACAATTTATTTCTTGTTGCATTTGTGGCTATCACTCCACAATACAACTCACACAAGCAAAGATCCAAATCAAACATGTGTTCAAACAACAAACATTAACACAACGATCGTCCTCACAGGAACGTTTCTATCGAAGTTGATAAGGGGTAGGATGACTAAGAACTTATATTAGGCAACACAGGTGGTGGAGATCCAGCTGATAGCATAAGAACTGAACTCAGTATAGATCAAAACAAAAAGATGTGTTTTAACAAGAAAACAAAGATTAAATTAGATTTTATACGTAAATAAGTCAATTTTGAAAGATGACAGGCTTTCTAGAATATGAATCCTTACTTTTACCATTTCTAACTTAAGGTCAAGGCCCCTCATCATTCTCGATACCACTTTGTCACACGATTTTCAAGAAAACCAAATGCATCTCATATGTGCGTCGATCAAGTTTACACACATATGATAGACGTCATGAGTAAAATATCATTAAACGACAATAAAACGTATAAGAGTTAAACCATTACATAATCTCTTTATTACACTCAGACGTTAGACTCGAAGGTCTTTAAAACGAACAAATGATAACTAGACGAAGCAACTCCGCCTCTCGCCTTGCACATGACTGGGGCACGCAAGCCTCGAACTCATCGAAGTCGAAGTACTCTTCTCCAGGTTCTCCTCCTCAACAAAGTAAGCAAGGGTGAGCACACTTATGGTTGGAGCTCAAGTGGGGAAGATGCAAGGCTATCAAGGATAGGCTAAGGTTTACAACGGTTAGCATTTTAATGTTTGTCAAATTTTATTAGCAAGCACCTATTTACTAGGTGTAAGTTTATACCATCCCACTTAAGCATTTAGGAAAGCATCTCATCTCAAAACCATAAGAACCACGATTTAATTCCATCTTTATGTTTGATTATCATGTGAGGGTCCAGGCCGCTCTTGACCGTGAGCACGCGATCGATCGTTTTAACTCGCGAGAGGTTGTACACTTTCACCACTCGCGTAAAAGTTCAAGAACTTTGAACCCAACCATGCGATGGCCAAGCATCATACCACACTTCCGAGGTGTGATTGCATAGGGACGCCACTGAAGCCTTTACAAAGACATGCAAAAGCACCAACAACCCACGATTCATTCAGTACGGACCATAACCCTCCCTAGTGGACAGACCTTAGCAAAGGTCGGCCAAGAGGACCGGGCTATACCACAACCCCGAGAGCCCCTGTGTTCCTTTCGGATAAGGTCACCAAGACAATCACACACCTAATTAATTGGCTAAGCGAGCCATATGGACTTGTGGTTGCACTGTTTTTCCGGGTGGTTCTCCATGTTCGATTAAATCATATGATCTTGTAATTAAGCACGCACACACACACACACATATATATATATATCACCAAAGTTATCATGATCAACATACATCATATTGCAAAAGATTCATTTAAACCATCCCAAGGTATAGCAACTAAGCATTTCTACCCAAAACATTTAATTAAAAGAGTTGTCCAAGGTAATGAGGGTAAAAGTCTAGTCATGTCCTTAAAAAGGTGATTTCCATCAAATTCATGCAATACAACATTTAAATGTAAATTTTAGTTAACATGCAAGTTGTGTGGGACAAAAATAGAATATGCAGGGGGAGAAGTCCACTTGCCTTCCTTGCTTAAACACTGAGATTCTTCTTCTTCAAAAACTTGCTCTTGATCCACTTCAATGTTGCTCACTTGAAATCGACACGATGTCTACGAGCACACAAGAATACATACAATAAACAAAACAATACACCAAGCATGAAAAGCTTAAAAAGAGAACAAGGTTTAGCTCTAGGAACACGAACTCAAAAACACTCGGAACTATCGGGAGCTTTGGATGATCACATACAAGATCTAGCTAGTGCTTGGTATATTTTAATTGAATAAAATCATGTGCATAGGCTATTTCAGAGAAATACCCTATTTATAATTAAGCAAGTTATATTTGTATTAAAAGATGATGTAAACTTAATCAAATTTTATTTGTAAATATTCAAGTATGATTTATGCAAATTAAACATTTAATTTAAAAGAAGCATGTAAAAGCATCTAAGCGTATAACTTTATATTTCGAGTTGAACTAATCAAATTATAATTCAAGAATACATTTATGTTCATATTAATCAAATTAACATTTAATTAAGAAAACTCAGAACATAGCCTATGTTGCTTTTTATTAGAAAGCAAATTGCATAATCATTAATCAATTTAAGTTTGATTATGAAAACCAAGGTATACATCTAATTAACTTTTAATTATAAGAAATATTTAACTAGTATTAATCATATTAACTTTCTTATGAAAACACGTGTTAAACTCTAATTAGATTTTAATTAGAAAAGCATATGTATATAAGGATTTAATCATATTTAATATTTAAATAAATTATAAAACAGAGAACATGTTCATCATTGGTCCTATCACGTAGTTTGAGTTGATATGAACCTAACGCAACTTGAAACGGTGAAAACGGAGCTAAAGCAAAAGATACACCAAAACAAGGTTCAAACTGTCGGACTTGAAAAGACGGTCGCGTGGACACCAAGAACACTTAAAACGGATAAAAGACGGAAAAGATATGGCTAAAACAAGATTGGGGCTTTTACGTGAAGAAAGCAGGCTCTGTGGGCTTAACCGCAAGAAACCAGGGACTAAAACATGATTATACATATAAACAGAGGGGTTTATGTGTGAAAAGGAGTGAAAAGGACCTCTGGTGAAGGAATCTAAAGACAGGGCTAGATCATAAAAACAGGGACTTATGTGTAAGGATTCTAATAGTGGAAGGACCGGCTTGTGAAAAGGGAAACCACAGGGGCTTTTTAACAAAATGGCCACCGTTGACCGTATAGAGCTGGATTGACTTGATGGATTTGGTACCGGCGGCTGGCGTGGACGGCGTGGACTCGGTCCATGGGTCCACGGTGGACCGATCGAAGGGGTACGCCTTCATTTAATCAGGGCCGCCCATCGCAGATCGGACGGTTGCGGATGCGTGCACGCGAGAGCAATGACGCTGACGCGGTTTGGCGCGCCGAAGGAAGCTTCGCCGAGCATCACGGAGAAGGCGTTCTCGAGCTACGGTGCACCATTTGCGACGGGGTTTGAACCGGAGAAAGAGCAGATGGCGAGAGCTCACCAGGCTCGTTGATGGTAGGTGGGTGGAGACGGCGCCAAGAGGGGCGGACGGGAGACCGCACTCGGGGGAGGGGTTGCGCCTCGGTTTGCGCTTCAGGCGCCGGGTGTTTTCCTGCACCGCGCATCAAACGGCGGGAGAGCCGAGGAGGGCCGGACAACGACGAATCGCGGTGGCGGCAGGCGGCCGGGCGGTGGGCGAGCGGCGCGAACACAGGATCGGCGAGCTCCTGTGGCAAGGATGGGCGCGGCTACGGACAAAAGAAAGGAGGGACGAGCTTCCTCACCACAACACAGAGCTCCACATGCAGAGAACAGCGACGAGAAGACGTTGGTGAGGGAGATCGATCTCGCGGCGCCCGGGAAGGAAGACGGCACGACGGCTCGGTCGGCGGGGAAGAAGATGCTCCGGGTGCGGCGGAACTCCGGGACAACGACGCACGCGACGAGGGAGAAGAGAGGAAGATCCAGGAGGGGTCTCCGGCGTCGAGGGCTTCGGGATGCCGGCGATGGCGCGGCGGCGGAAGTCGATCGGCGACGGCACATGCGCGAGGGAGGAGAGGTGCGGGCGCAAAAGTGCGAAAAGGGAGAAGCTAGGGGTTCTGCTCGGCTTAAATAGAGCCGGAAAGGGAGGAGGAGCGGCGCCTGGCGAGCTACGGCCATCAATGGCCATTGGGGCGCCGGCGGTTTATGGAAATCAAGGAGGGGGTGCTTGATTGCGGTGAGGTAACTGAAGGAGGGTTAAGGAGGGGCGGCGGCCGTGCTTCAATGCACCTTGAAGGCCGGCTTAAAGGCGGGGAGGGGCGGGAAAGGCGCGGTAAACGGCCGGCGGCAGCGCGCGAGATGCGGAGCAGGGGAAGAGCTGGAGGTGGAAGGAGGTGGACTGGCCTTGCCTGTCACGAAGAAAGGAGAGAGGGAAAGTTGGGCCGGGTGGGCCAGGCGAGAGGACGAGCCGTGGAGGGAAAGTGGGCAGGCGGGAGAGGGTTTGGGGTTTGATTTTTCTTTTTTTTTTCAAACCTTTTCAAACTTTCAAATTCTTTTCGAACACTTTTCAAACCTAAACACTTCAAACTATTTTCAAATTTTCAAACTAATTTTAAACACTTTTAAAACTTCACACAAGCAAACATAAGCCATGCATTTCAAAATATGATGCACAAGCACTTATTGTTTCTAAAATTATTCAAAAGTGATATTTAAATATTTTAGAGCCAAATTTAATTGATAAATTATTATTTCCTTAGAAAACAAAAACTAAAACACCATGTTGCTTATATTTATTTGGTGATGGAAAATTAGGGTGTTACATTTATGATAGAGACTCGGATTCATTCCGGATCGAGATTTAATTTCCTCATCATGATAGGTATAACAAGAGACCGAAGAGCCGGTTTGATTCCACACCTCTTGACTAGTGGATTGAATCCGAGTCTCATGGTGTGCCTATCATGAGTAAATTAATTTTCGACCCGGAATAAATCTGGATATCTTATAGTAGCTATCATGATTTTCTTATTACATTTATCAATTCCGGTCGGAATCAATTCGATGGAATGGAAACGAATGAGGCCTTAAGGACTTGTTCAGTTACATAGGATTCAATCCGGCCAGGAATATACATACAACCAAAAGTTCGTGATACATACAACAAAAAGGTCGGGATTTATTTTGTGTCGATAACTAATTTACTCATGATAGATACAACATGACACCGGGAATTAATTCATGAGTCGAGAGATGTGGAATTTATCCCGGTCTGTTAGTTTACCTTTCGTGAGTAGATTAGTTCTGACTCGGAATAAATCCTGGAATTTTTGTTGACGACGTGTTAGTCAGTTAGTGTGGTGCATTGCACTTATCGTGTGCATAAGTGCATTCGGCATTCCCCCGCTTTGCAGTCCGCGGTGCGCCCCCCATGATCACGGGCGAGATTGGGCAAAATCCTAACAGAACCTGTATTCAAGCTCAGCATCTGCTTGGATCCAGGCCAGGTTCGAAGTAACCAAGCATTAGTTATTCAAGTGGCGGTACCAGTTCCTGTGTAGACACATTGACATGTCGCGCGGCGCCCTGTTCGCACGTTGCTCCGGCCTGGGGCAGTCAGTCAGGCGCGCAAGGTCAAACGCATGCACCCCCCGCCCGCACGGGCGCGCGTGTGCCCCCCTGGATCTCCGCGCGCCGACGGAGCGAACGCTCGCCACGGGACGGCAAGCCGGGGCGCCGTTGCCGGCGGCACACGCCGGCAACGGCGCTTCCTTTTCCCCCCTCCTCATCTCTCACAGGGAGCGAGCGGCTTTTCGCTTTGGCGCGCGCGCGAGGCGGGAGGGGATCGCGGTGTCGACGCGGCGAGCGATGGGCGTCGTCATAGGATGCGGATGGTGCGGAGCTGCCGGCTGTGCGCCGCCGTGCGGTCCTGCTGGGGGGGCGTGGCGGGCGGCGACCCCAACCTCGTACCCCGCCTGCCTGCACGCGGCGTGCCTCCGCGCCAGATGGGCTCGGCATCTTTCCTGATCGGAAAGCGCTCGCCGGCTGATGAGCCCCAGGACATCCCCACTGGCCGGTGTCAGCCTGCTGCTGTGCTGCCTGCTGGATCGTGCCGTGTCGGCTGAACATTTCCGAGGACGCTAGAGATCACAAAGGAGTTTCTTTTAGCTTCGGCCGTTTCAGACAGATCTCCGTTGCCACTGAACTTCAACTGTGGTCTGTGGGTGCATTCTTTCATTGATGGACAAGCAAAATAACCAGATGAGTGCATGCGACAGAAATTCATCAAAGTTGTCATATATGTATAAGCTGAAAAGGGGGACTCTCATCATTGCTAATGACATGCATGGATGTTGACAGATTTGGGCTGAACTTACTTTAGCTAAAAACAGCAAGACTTATTTCCAGGTATTTACACTGTTCTAAGTTCCTTAGACGATTAAGCTAAGGCACCCGTGGATATGATACGCGCGACTACGTAGTACATACACTAGGGCTACACTTGGAGCTGCTCTGCAAAGGAGAAGGTATGGGAGGTGCTGAGATTTACAGATACACCATACAAAAGGGACTAAGGGAGGCTGATCATGAGTTGCCCAGGTCCATCATGTTCTGCAGACCATTCCTAGATCGGATACTTTCTGGCCTCCACTGCATCTCAGTGCCATTGTGGTGCTGAAGCCCTGCATTGGATGGGTGCAAGATGACATTGGTAAGCGTGCGAGACTGTGAAAAAGCGTATTTGAGAAGATTGCACTGAAGCGTAATAAGATGGCTTTTTCGGTGTTCATGATCATGATGGGTAACATACTTTGGCTTTCTTCCGCCGACCGACGAGGTACTGGAACTGGCAGTTGGTTTGCTCATCATTCGTGATGGCCGACGTGGAGGTGGTGGTGCTGGTGGCTGCAAAAGTGAGATTGGTAAAGGTCAAATCTAATGAAAAACATCCTCACCAACAAATGAGTATCTTAGAATTCTTGGATGTCATAATAAGAATAATGTGCTGTGTACAAAGTCATACATTTGGAGCCCTCGTCTTTAAGTTCCCAGTCTGCAAAGTAGCTGTTCTCTTTGAAGTGGATACTCGAGATTGCACTGTCGCCTGAATACCATACAAAAAGGTTGGCAAAAGTTGTTAGAAAATCTGGTTTAACTTGGGTGCAAGATTTACATTACATTTTCAAACTCATTTCAGATATAACTGTTTCAAGAGGGATGCCTTGCAAAGGTTTGGTTGTGTGGTAGTTTACGGTATGATAAAGAATTATTGGAAGTTAGTACCTGAAACCCTAAACTAAGCAAAATCCAGTAGTCCAACCACACTGTTGGGAACATCAGTACATATTAATGATCAGAACTGTGTATTTGCTGTGGCTACAGCAGGCAGGTTTGCAATTGTTTTGATGAGATTCATCAGCAGATGACAGAAATTAGCATCTAGATTGAAATGTGTTTTTTTAGATGAAAAGCATTTAAACAGTCCACTGTATTATCCAACACTAATCACTCAAAGTTGCAACAGGTATAACTCAGGTCTCAGGGTAAACATTTAGTTGAAACTGCCAATCTTGTCACGACTCGCGTGCATAAAAAAGAGAGGCAACAATCATAGATGAAGTCATGAGAAAATTACCTCTTTCTTTTTTGTCCTAGGAATGGTTTCTACTGCAGGTTCTCCAACAGTAGAACTGAAAATTTTCCTTGGAGGAAGGTTAACAGAGCTACAAAATCGTAAGTTTTTGTCAGAAAACGTGGCAAAGGCAATTTTTACAATCATATTTTAGAAGCATCACAAGATTTTCCAACATTAATTTAGTGTTAGAAGTTAGAACCTTGATTTTTGTTTGCCAGACACTTGTAAGTCCATTCTTTTAGACCTAGTAGAGTGGCTATCCAATGCTGAAGATGCCTTCAGTCTGTTGTTATTGCTGTTCATTGAAGCAGGGAAAGAAACAACACAATCAAAATCCAACACAATAAACCAACATTTTCAAGAATCTGTCAATATGTTTGTAGGGTAACCTTTTGGTTTCCAGCTTGCTACTTCTAGCAGCATTTGGAGTGATAGCTTTTTTGGGATGGGCCTACATGAACAAGTAAAATGTTAAGATTCGCTGCAATTAAACTTTGCCACATTACCCAACCATGTAACCAATCATCAAACCAGATGACGATGCTATAAACTACAAGTGCTACGCGAGGTGCTTCAGTTACTGTTATGATAATCTAGCTGGAAAAAATTGTCACCAAAAGGAAGAGACTTTGGAGCATACCAATTTAGTTGTTTCACCCCTTGGATGAGCCACGGTTGGTCTTGCCTTGTTAGGAGTCTTCACATCCGTTTTCTGAGCAATATCTCTAGTAATAGCACCACTAGCACGACGCTCTCCTGTAGAGGGCCGGTGTACAGAGGAAACATCAGCATGCTTTGCTGCACTATCTCTTTTGATGGGGCGTCTTTCAGAAGTAGAAGGTCGGCGTGGTGTGGTAACATTGACTTGCTTCTGTGCATGATCTTGGGTGACTGGGCGTCTCTCAGCAGTGGAAGGTCGTCGTGGGGTGGAAACAAGACCAGGTGCCTTTGAATTTGCCTTCGCAATGGGGCGCCGCTCTCCAGTAGAGGGCTGTAGTGCACCTGCTGAGGAAGGTCTTCTGAGACCTGTAAGCTTGCTCTTTTCTGGAGTGCCAGCCATCTTCTGGGATGCTGCATTTGGCCTTTGCACCGGCTTAGTCTTCTCGTTCATACTTGTACTGGGCTTCAATGATCTATGCCTCTGAAATAATTAATGTAAAAGGTGTTATGAATTTACCAAACAATTCATGTTGGTGGGCACATATGCACTCATCTAGGTAGTTGGCTACAATTCAGCGAGTAGAGGATCAGAAATGTTGAGAGAAGGTAAGCCAAATCAAAACTGAATGCACCTACATTGCTAGTATGTAATGTCAGACCTAAGAATTTTATAGTTTGGTAGTAGATAGCAACAAAAACTTCTATAAGAAAAACGAATACAGAACCAAAATCTGTGCTATTACCTCACTAGCAAATGTGTAATCAATAGCACTTTTTGAAAGGCTTTTGATGGATTTCGGTATCATCTTCGGAGTATTTCGGAGTCTGGAATCTTTCTCAATAATTCTTCTAGGAGTCCTTGTAGCTTCATATGCTGTTCTACTATCATCATGACCAGAACTCGCGATCTGTTGCTCCACATCCATTTTGCTGGCAGAATTATCACCGCATACAATTTCTTTAACAGCATGGTCAGTTTGCTGCAGAACTCCAGTGGACGAAGAAAGATTAGATGAGGAAAATTCTGTATTGAACTTTTCATTTCCTTGGTCACTGTAGTATTGCAATCTGTGCTCTGACGTGGTTTCATGAGGAGCTTCTTCTGCGTAGTCATCCAAAGGTGCTCCAGATCCGGTGGGAGTTTCAATATCAGCACCATGCTCATCTTCTGCTGTCTGGCTAGAGTCGCTACCATCACCACTGTATTCCAGCGTAAGTTCAGTTTGCTGGTTTTGCTGCTGTGAAGCCTTTAGTTCCCTGATCTTCTTGTAGTACTCTTCAAAATAAGCCTTCTTCTGAGCGACTAAACCATTGAACTTTCCAAATTCTTCATTCCGTCTGTCATTAGTAAATACAGACCACTTCTCCCAGGATAGCGACTCCAGCTCAAATCTTCCAAAGGAAATGGAACCATGATCAAGTGTCTGGGATACAGATACTCCCTGAAGAAAAGAATTGCAACAGAAAAGGGAGGTGAGACTACTAACTACTAGTGATACTCGCCAAGAACAAAACTGTCTGGATTTTATTTTTCCAAATAAGCTAATTGAATAAATAAATTGGACAAAACCTCATCACCTAAAATGCATTGGAAAACTTACTTGAGGACCATCCCGTTCAGTTGACTCTCCTTGTGACCATGCAAAATAAGTTTGATTGACTTCCGTCGCCATCACGTATGGTATGGCGTGGCTAATTCATCATAGTTGGGTGAACTCCACAGGCAAATCCTGAAATCATTTGCAAGAACATTCAAAATCCAGGCATAACAGCATACCTGAAATTTTATCTAAAATGCAAACAGATGGAAAGGAAGTTAGATATACAATGCTAACTGATGTGTTCTTGGAAGCTGAGAAGAGGGGTAGGGAAACACAATTCTAGAACACTTTGAGAAGAAAACAGTGGAAGCTAATATTAACATGATATATTTTCATCATGTCAATTCTACTTGAAGCATCCGGCCCTCTATTTCAGCACCTATCCTTTTCTTTTCTTTTTTTGAACTTAACCTATCCTTTTCTTTCGTTTCAAGTTTTCAGACACAAAATTCCAACCTTCCCAGCTGCAGTGGAATCCCTAAACACGAAACCAGATGCAGCTGCTCTCCTTCTCAACAACCCATATCATGGCGTTGTTAGTTCACATGCCAAAACTCAAACCAACTGCAACCCAAAGGATAAACCCATGTGCAGCCAAGTAATAAGACAGAATACTAAATAAACTGGACTAAACAAGAAAGAAACAAGATATGTAAATCCTAATAATCAGCTAGAACACCGAAAGCGTGTCTATTGCGGTATTGCTTCTCCTTGAAAGTTAAAACTGTGGTTCTCCACATTACAGAATTTGGCACAGAACTGCATCTGCAGAATTCAGCAATTTCCGGCCGTACCAGAACAATCATGAACAAAAATAGACTGGTTTGGAGCAAGGAAAGAAGAAGAGGAAGAAGAAGAAGAGGAAGAAGAAGAAGAAGAAGAAGAAGAAGAAGAAACTTGGTAGCTCCTGCTCTACACGACAGTGAACGAACGCTGAGGTCAGGACGGTGTCATACCAAGCTTCTCTGCATCAGGGACACTGAACGGAACGGAAAAGTGGAGGGGAGAAAATTATAGGAAAGAGAAGCGGAACAAAGAAAGGCGAAACTGTCGGTAATCATGAGAGCCGTCAGATCCGTTAAAAAACACCATCAAAGTGAGAATTTAAACTCACCACAGAAAAGAAAGGCCACCCAGCAGTTACAGAACGGAAAAGTTGAAACTGAGGAAAGAGAGCGCTTTTTGAAGCGCTGCAGCAGCGCTCGAAAACAAATTTTCCGTCAGACAAAAGCTGAATCGAAGGTCCTGCATTGACGGTGCAGACGGAATTCGGCTTCTTCTCCGCGACATGGGCAGTCAGGCGAACTAGTAAGGGAATCGAACCTTCCCGGCGTCAAAACAAAGAGGAGAAGATCGAACACCTCGGCGAAGAAAAAGGAGGAGAAAATTACGCGTCACTGATCCCAAACTTAAGGAAGTGTTTGGAGGATGGGGTTCGAATTTGAACTGGATCTCCAAACTTCCAAATGGAGCACACCTCCAATCAACGCAAGCTACCCCGGAAAGGAGACCGGGAATTGCTCAGAGAGTCACAGTCGAGGGCCAAAATCCGGCAAAACTGCTCCGCATTGCAGAATTCCACACCAGCAAACCCAACACAGCCGTTCCGCATCACGAAACCGGCCGCCAAAATGCCACAAGCACCGCGACGCTCCACCACCCACGCGCCCCGGAACTCGAAACTGGAGAAAACACCAAGCCAAATCCTCAATTACCTGACACCGGGACCGCCGCATGGGATCCGCGAGCCGCCGCCGCCGCCGCCGCCGCAGGCTCCGGACCAGACAAAAGGCCACGGGAAGCCCACTCGCTGTTCAGCTCTGCCGCGGCCGCTGTGCGGGTGCCGCCACCGCCACGCAGCAGCTGGGAGAGAAGAAGCGAAGAACACAACGCCGCAGGTAGGTAGGTAGGTGCGTGCGCCGCGAGGCCGCCGGGGCGGGGGCTCTTAAATTCCGGGCGTGATTAGCGCCCTCTAATGGCCGTCGCGGCCGAGTAATTACCACGGCGATTCGTTGCGTGCTCCGCTCATCACGAGGCTACGACTACGAGAGGAGGGAGGCTTCACTGACTGCCTTCACTGGGGGATCGAGACGAGCCGAGAGTGGGAGAGCGTGCTAGTAACGCTCGGCCCGCGCGCTCGCGTGTCCCTGACGGTGGGCCCGCGGCCGCGTGGGAGTGGGCTTGCGGGTGGTTACGTGGATGATGCCACTGCTGGCTCTCCTAACCCGATTCATTTTGTTTTAAAAAACATGATTTGCGAATAATAAAATGAAAAATCAAGTAAGATTAGAATTCCTAACCTGTCCAATTTGACTCCTACATGCGTGATGGGATGGCTAGTGAGATTGACCGAGATGCTAAGGATTACCACTAGCTAGCATTTAGTTAATGTGAGATGGTACTCCACGAGCTAACTTTGAGTTCAACAGGAGCAGTTCTGATGAGTTCTCAATTTCTCTGCAAGGACACGAGAGGCCAAGGTAGGTTGGTCGAGGATAAGACTAAGGAGCACAAACACACAACCAGCAAGCTAGCATGCATGCATCCAATTATTGGACGATATTAGAGAGGAGAAAAGGGAGACAATGACGAATATAAAACCTCTGTAGAGGCTTCCGAAACGCTTCCCTACCCTACCAAGTACCAACGCCCTAATTTGCATCACCTTGTCTATTCCTCATGTCATGTGGGGGCAAGGCAAGGCATGCACTAGCTTAGCTTGTTGGTCCAGCCAGCAGTTCTCTTGTCCTTTTCCTGGTCGAATGCATGCATGTAATCCAGCAAGGCAGGATTTGGGTCCCATGATCTCTTGCATGCACCCATTTTTTACCTAACTTCACCGGATGTGATCATACATGCATGTTCGTTGCTTGGCGTCGTCAGATTTAACGTCCAAGATAAGATTGTATCATGAGGGTAAAATATATATCACTCCCAACTTTGCAAGACAACTAGTAGTAGACAAGGTTAATCTTGAAGGCTCTCCTAGATGATGGATTATTGGTTTAACGAATGCAAGTCGTCAACGACATCACACGCCGAGTACCGAGCGAGCTCGTGTTTGTTTCCAAGAAAAGCACTAGTAGATCGAGGCAAAAGGGCTCCTAGGACGCGGTCCGTGCGTGGCGCGCACATGAGCACGGCGTGAGGTCTCGGTTAGCTTTTTCACCCTCCACGCACGCTGATCGTGACGATAGATTAGCTACGGGGGTGAGATAGATAAAGATGAAAAGGAGCAGCCCGTGCATACGGGTTACGGGGTCTGGATCTCGGGAGCCAGCCAGCAAGGTAGCAAGCAACCCGGGAGAAAAGCGACGGGGAAAGGCACGCAGGCCGCTCGCCTCGCATCGCATCGCATCGCATCGCAGCTGCGAGCACGTTGCCATTGCCGACCCGAGCACGGCCACATGCGGCTCCGTGGACGGATGGATCTCTGGCACGAGACGCTGTCGCCCATGTTACTACCCTCCCTTCTGCTGCTGCTGCTACCAGCATACGTACTCGCGCGGGGAAGCGGGAACTCTCATGATCTTGTCTCGCTCGCTTGGCTTGTCCGTCCGGCCGCGCGCGCTGCCGCTGGAAAATCTGGAAATGGATGGATCCACGGATCGGAGCAGCCGGCCGCACGCCGCTCGCCGTCGCGGCGTCGTGCCGGCTGCAGCAGTGGTCTCGTGCCATGCACCGTGCAGGCGCGCACAGCAACAGTGTTCTGATTTGGATGCAGAGAGGGGCTGACGAGGCCAATCATGGAGGCCGGGTCCGGTGGCATGTCCTGGTGGTATCGTATGAGAGATTGTGAGAGGGCAGCGACGTCACATGGCCCCTGCCATGGAATAGACCTCGACGGCCGTAACGTGGCATGCCGCCCATTGGCTCGCATCTTGGGGTTAAGCAGCATGCTATTCTCTTGTCTCTGTGCGACTGTGCGTCGTGGTTCGATGGATATTCTTTAAGCTCGTCAAAGGCAGTACACACATGCGTGCTGCTTATAGTTAAACCCGTGTTAAGAGTTAAGGCAGCCCGGGGGATGTTCTGCCGACATGCATCTGGCCTGGCCATTTTCTCTTCCTCCTCTCCTTTCTTCGAGTATAGTTCCCTAAAATTTCACCAACTACCGGTCACATCAATCTTTCGGATACTAATTAGGAGTATTAAATGTAAATTAATGACAAAACACATTTCACGATCCCTACCTTAATTTTCGAGACGAATCTAACAAGTCTAATCATGTCATGATTAGACAACAGTATGCTACAGTAACCAATATCTAATGATAGATTAATTAGACTTAATGGATTCAGCTCGCAATTTACAATCCATTCATATAATTATTTTTGTAACTAGTCTACGTTCAATACTCCTAATAGATCTTGAAAAATGACAAGTTTCACTCCACTAACTAAACAGGGCCTCGGGTCTCGGGCCTGGTCACATCTGACGTGTGAGCAGCATCACTGACGGGAGCCTCTTGCCTTGGCCGAATGGCCGGCTAGGGTCATTGGGTCAACATGTCGGGTCCCGGTCCCACCTGCAAGCGACGCATGCGGGGGGAGAGGTCGAGAGGACGTGAGCTCCGAGAAACGTCCAAGGATCCCGCACATGAAGGCCACGTGGTCTTGCATACGCAAGAGATGCGCCCGGTCGATCAGGAATCTTCCCCGATCAAAAGTGTACTATGGCCATTATCCCAGGCATGTCCGGCCACCAGATCGATCGTCCAGTCCAGCCGTCCAGGATATACAACAAGGATGAGAATAATCACATGCCTGACAACCTGCTGAGAGCACAAAGGGTATTTTTGCCTTGTTCTTCGATCGACCAACCACTGGCTTCTGGGGCCTGTTTAGTTGGAAGAAAAGTAGCAATAGTACGGAACTCACTTGTGGCTGTATGTACATTTCGTTTGTTTGTGGTAAATATTGTCCCGTCGTGGACTAAAGGCTCAAAAGATTCAGATTATGTGATTGATTAGTTAATTTTTTATTTAATGTGATGTGATGGAGAAAGAGTTGAAAATATAGTGAATTTTTGGCTAAAAATCTGCCAACTAAACAGGACCCTGATGCGCTCACCATGGCCGGGTAATGGTCAACCGAAGCAGTGCATTATCAACCCTTGTCGTCAGACTTGACATTGTGTTCAAATTCAGGATCTGCCAATAAAAATTCCTGACTGGTACAATGGCCGACGCCTAATGTCAATTGTGAGAGTTGTGACCCAGGGCAGTGGACAGAGGGCACTGTTTCTCCCTTCTTCCAAAAAGCGCCCGTGAAAGCACTGTGTCGCTAACTAACTAAGACCAACCGCATCGGGGACGGGGATGCCGTTTTCCCCTGCAGCGGTGTCCTGGAGTCGCAACTTCATTTTCCCGTGAGGCCCAGTCGACGCCATCCGCGCGGGCCCACGCTCCCAACTCCTCGCGCCTGCCCTCGGAATGCTCGGTACCCGCCGTCCGCCTCGCGCCTGCCCTCCACCGCGCAGATCGAGGAGCCCGCCGCGCGCCGAGAGGGAGAAGGAGGACGACGAGGGAGGGAGGGCCTCCGTCGGCGCCGCTGCAGATGAACTGCTGCCCCTGCGAGCAGGGGAGGAGCCGCGCAGATGAACTGCTGCGCCGGCGAGCAGGGCAGCAGGTCGCGCATCCGCCCGCCGTTGAGCTCCGCCCGCCACCGCCTACGCCGTGGAGCAGAGGACGGCCGGAGGAGGGACAGGCCGACGAAGAGGGAGACCTCCTCGAGCTCGCCGTCGCCGATTCGTGGCGGAGGAGCGCGGCCGCCGCCCGTCGGAGGGGAGGGAACAGGGGAAGGGGAGGCACCGCCGCCGGAGCTCCCCCCGCCCCCCAGCCTCGGCTGCTCCGCCCGCAGCAGATCAAGGACGCATAGGCCGAGGCGTGCCATCCGCGCTGCGCCTCCGTCAAGCCCGACGACATCCGCGCCGCCACGCTCGAGAGCTGCGCCGCCTCCACGCCCCGCCGCCGCAGAGATGACAGCCGCCGGGCCCGGATCCGGCGCCGGAGAGGTCCAGTCGAGCCGCCGCGCCGGATAGAGCGGCCGCGCGCGGCGAAGGAGAAGGTGGAGGGGGCATGGTAGCCGGCGGGGAGCAGAGACCTGGCGGAGGGAGGGAGGAGAGAGAATGAATGGGGGGAGGGGTGGTGGGGGTGTAAAAAATCTGCAGGGTGGGCCCCACGCGCTGGTTGTTGGGATGAAGGAGAGATTTAAAGGAAGATGTGTGCAGAAGAGTAGAATATGAAGGAGAGAATATGGTTAAGTAGGATGGAATATTTCATTTTGAAGAAGAAAATGAAGGAGAACGAGTGTGGATGGTCTAACTAACCATCCAAACCAATCAGATCAGCAGCAAGGATTCAAGGTTTCATCTGCAGCCCAACCGCTCAAACGCTAGAGATGTAGACGCCAACCACACCGAATCATCATGCAAAGGCTACGACGCACTGCAGGGCAGGCATGCCCCCAGCCGCTGCCAACAAACTTAACCCAAGTACTACCCTCCAACCCTGCTGCTAGCTAGCGCTTGGTGCAAAAGGACGAAGGCGTTGGAGCCTGCCTGCCAATCTTGCCATCGTCCTGTTATGTCCTCTCTCCTTCGCACGAGCGCTTGCTGCCTGATCTGATCATCATTGATCGGTGCAGTGTGCGTGCCGGCCTGCGGCTCTGAACTTTCTCTCCCGGCCCTTTCCGAGCTTTTCCGATCGGTTGGTCCATGCCCCTCGGGAGAGACCAACCGCAAGCCTGCACGATGCGTGGTGAGCCCGTGACGGGACCAAAGGTACCTTCCGTCCGTGGGAATCTAACCTATTGGCCGCGCAGGATCACTGGACCTCGCTAGATAGATCCTACTCCCTCCGTCCCATAATACATGGACATGAACGTTCAAACTCGAAACAATACGGGGAGGAAATGACCTTATATCTCCGTTTTGCCCAACTCACCAACCCACCATTCAATTTTGTCTTATCCCTCCAAGTCCTTATATTTTGGTACAAAATTTGAACCCTCCATGTCCTTATATTTTGGGACAGAGGGAGTCTACCTCCCTGCTTCTCGCTATCGCTAGGCGAAGGCCATGCTACGAATTTACAACGGTTCGGTGCGGGAGGCGGGGTTAACCATTAATTGGGAGGCAAGGTGGAAGCAAGTAGGAGCCGGTCGAGCCGGTCGGGGCCGGTTTCATTCGATGGACGGTTTCGGTTCCGATCGGTTCCCAATTGGTCCAAATTCAAATTTTGAATTAAAAAATGAAAAAATCTCAAAAAATTCTCAAAAATACTTCAGTGTCGAATCTAATGGTGTAAAAAATTTTCAAATATTCGTTCATTTAGTATACTTTGTGGGCAATAGAAGTTCAAGCAGTGGTTGAACTACCTCTTTAAAAATACTAAATGCACTAATATTTGAATTTTTTTGACACCATTAGATTCTATGCACCTTGAAGTATTTTTAGAAAATTTTCTTTTATTTTTTCAATTTTTAATTCAAATTTGAAAACACGTCAAATTCTCCATTGATTGGTTTTGGTTCCACGGACGTGTAGGTATCTCGAACTAAACCGTGAACTCAATTTTGATTTGGAATTTGAATTCAACTGGTTTTGGGCGGTTCCCGGTTGAACGGTCAGAATCTGGTATCTTGACCAAGCGGTTCGGCCTACCGGTGGGAAAAAACCTGTGCGGGAGAGGCAAGAAACTCGTGCTCTCAAGTCTACTACCTGTGAAGAAACATCAGCCTCTGGGTGAAAGTGAGCCTGTGTGACTGTGATCATTCAACTTGTCCAACTAAAATTCATGGGGGCAAATTCAAATACTAGCTTAGTCGGGAAATGCTTTAGGAGCGCCTGGGAATATTCGGGCGGAGAATTTAAATTTGCCGGGGGAAAGGAAGAAAAATAAACATAGAACATGATGGTTTGGCATAGATGGGGAAAGGTTGTTGGGCCTTGCCTTTCCGCCGGTCAAGATGGGGGTCCATATGTTTGCGTACTTGAATTTGAGTTCCTCTCTCCCATCATCCAAATCTATCCTCCACTACGGCGGCAGCTCGAGCCGTATTATTATCTTAAGATAAACCAGCAGCGGGGGGAAGAAACCTTTTCCCGTGTGGATTAGGTGAGTGTCATCATTCCTGAGTCCTGACACACATGCGAGGATCGCAGAAAATCTCTGCATTCAAAATGATAAATTTTGAAATCTCATGTCTATCTGTATTTGGTTGGTGCCGAGGCCGTGAAGTGAAGAATTTGACTCTACAGTAGGTGCAGTCCATGAGCATTTGAACAGTGTGAAAATCAGAGTGCCAAGAGCAGAACACCAGAAAACAAAATTTGGGCGCAACAAAATTTGGGCGCAATCGGACTTCGCAACGCACATCCAGAATTTCGCTGCCAAGTGGGATTAAGCGGTTCCCCTGAATACAAACACGCAGATGCCTTTGAATTGATTTGTGAAATGGACAGTTAGCTATAGCTTCTTCTTTTGCAGTTGAGATTTTTTTTTTTTGAACGGACGGTGAAAGGTTACGCTTTCCCGAATTTTTATTAGAAGAAGAGTTGGCTGGGTTTATAAGGAAAGCGGGTAAAAACCATCTGACTCGGTCGGCAGCTGCGCTAGAGGTGGAACCCAAACAACTCAGTCCGCCGATACAACTCCGGTGGGTTGGATTGGGACGTCACACCGCTCAACTCAAATCGAACTTCTGCTACTTGGTGGATTGGGACATCGACACAAGGCACTGAACTTCAATCAAAACCCCGCTAGGTCGGATTGAGACATCGACCACTTCCAAGAACAGAAACCTCTCTTCTTCTCTAACTACACTCTAAAGGAAACTAAACACTTTTCTTTTTTTTCTTTAACAAACTGGAAACAAATAAAACAAAGAAAAAGGAAGAAACACCCTCACAGAAGCAGCCTTGACGAAGACCCTGGCCGAAGAAGCTGGCGACACCGCCGCCCCCGCAGGAGGCAACACCCGCGAGAGATGCTTGACGTCGCCTTCAGGAAGGAGATGACACCTGAGCGCCATCGACGTCATCCCAAGCAGGAATGAGTTTTCACCCGCATCTTCTGCGGACGGACGGTTGGCACCTTGGCCACCAAAGGCGCCGTTGGGAGCCAATGCACGAATGCCACCATTAGCACCACCGTGATGCCACAGGCAAACATTTACCGAGCGAGTAAATCGGCAGTACCACCCGGCACCGCCGACACCTTCGGAGAAAGGCGGCTCGGGGCATCCTACCACGACCAAGGTGTCTCGGAGCAGACACCGGCCGTGCCGCCGCCACCATAGCGTCGCAAGCACCACGACGAACAAGCCCGCGCCGCCGCGCCACGAGCCGCGCTCTCGGCGAAACGGCGCCAAGAAAAAGGGCCCCGCGGCCGCGGACCATGGGAACCCGACAAGCTAAGGCGCAAGAAGTCGCGCCAGAGCCGGCGTCGCCCGTCTGAGAGCCGCAGCTCAGAAAGCACACACCACCCGCGCAGAAGGACAGGTCAGGCGGTAGCCGGGCCGACCCGCCGCCCATGACGCCGCCCGCAACCGCGAGACCCAACACGCGAGACCGGCGAGCCGGCGGGCGAGGCAGCGGTCAGCGTGCCCAAAGCGGATCGCGTGGCCGCGGCTACCACGACGACCGCTCGCCAAGGATGCACGATGGAGGCGAGGAGAAGAGAGGTAGTAGGAGGAGGGGCAATGGCCGCAGATCCGGTCGGGGAGGGTCGGATCGGTCAAAGGCGCCGAATCCGGCTACGGTGAGGCGCGCAGCGCCGATCCTCCGCTCAGTCGGCGCCCGCTGAGGGAAGACCCCGCCGCGCCGTCCTAGGGGAGCGGGATCGCCCCCTCCGGCGAGAGGAGGAGGAGGAGAGGCGCTCGGAGGAAAGCAGGTGGTGTCGCCGTCGCGTCGCCGTGGCGGCAGCCGATCGGACTGTTCAGGATTGAGGTTTTACGGTACACAATACGACTTGTACAACCGGTTGAAAAAGGATTCGTATGTAATAGAAAATGACCTATATATAAGGATCCGACGGTTGAGATTAATTCTATACGACTGATTTTTTTAGCTGTCGTACGGTAGTATTCAAAGGTCGTATGGGTAGTATAAGTGTATTATCGAAAATGTAAAATGATATTGTTGTAATATAGGAAATGAAATATATGAAATATTTTAGTTAGTATAAAGGGCAGCGAGGAATTTTTTTGCCAAATAATATATATCTATCAAATTACCATTTTAAGCATAGAGTTCCGTAAGAAAGCTGATGTGACCAAATGCGACCAGGTGTGTGTATCGTAAAGACCACGAACAAAGTGCAGTGTGCGATGTACAGCTACCGGCAATATTTTGCACAGCCACTATGGATACGATGTCAAATATCACCAGAACTAACCAGCAGTCCAACACTCCAGCACACTGTAGATATGATGAGAGATTTGCAGATAGGTGTGTAGACTTTTGAAAGCTGTGTCAAACGGACAAATGGAGTATTCAGAAATGAGGATAATGCTCCTTCTTCCTGGACTCCTGGTATTGTCTGTGCTGACATAGAGGCAGCATTCATGCAGGAGGTCGACGTCCATTCCCTTATCCAATGAATATCCACAACTGAAAAGGGGAGGAAAATACAGCAGACATGGGGATCGATCAGGATACCCTGAAAACGTGCGCCACAGAAGCCATTGTCGCTGAGCCTGGGACGGTTGGACCGCGATGACGAGCCAAGGCGATCAATGTCGCTTGCAGGTGGGCTGGTGGAGGAACGTGCACCTCGGACCAGGATGACTTTCGTTTGCCTTTGGTTCAGCTATGGCTTTGCAGACCATACGAAACAAGAAAGCTCCACCTCTTCTAACAAACCTCCTCCTTTTCGTTTCCTTTACCACCTCTTCTAACAAATGCGGGTTTTCTTTACCAATGCTTGTTTTTTATCAAAGGTAAATTCGCGAAGAGCTGAACTGATGGCACTACTGATTGAAAAACAGCAGAATGCAGTTCTGTCATCGCAAAGTTAGCATCTGTTATTGCATCATCGGAAGCTGCATCGGCAATTCTGTCACTATACAGGATTCTGCCCCTGTTGGGCAGTTAGGCCGGGCTAGGGGTAAAGGGCTCTGCAATTGAACACTGATCTCCCCCTTCTGCCCAACAGCTCTTCGAGTTCACAAGGATCTCTCTGAGAGTATAGATCAACGAACGGTGTCGTCATCCCTAGCGTCAGCTGGAAATTTGATTCTGAAGAGTGAAGACGAACACTGACATGACGCTGCCCAGCTGTTGCGATTGCAAGGAAAGCTCGTCCCGTGCATTAACACTTGTAGGTGCATCTGTTTGTAGTGTAGCAACAAGGCAGAGAGCCGAATGCGACGCACGAGCTACCAGCAACGCCGACGGATCGTGGAATACCCGGTAGGCCTATAGGCCAGGAACAGCGAAACGCCGTATCCGGCCATTCATGTGCGAACAGAGGACTAGAAGCAGACACAGAGAACTCCTTTTGATTTGTTGCTTAGTCTCATCAGATTATTATTTGTCTTCCTACAGTCGTTAGTCAGGAAGATTTTGCTTTTGCCTTTGCATATTCCCTTTCGACAAGCGGTCCGAACGAAGGGGTCGGCACTGGCAAGATCGATGGCCTCGAGCGCTTGGTTTCAGCCGTTCTACTATGTCGTCTGCGCCGTGCAGTCCGCCACAGAAGAAACGGATGGCCATTGGCGGCGGCTCAACGAGAACTAGGGTCGTCGACTGCTGGATGCTGTGATGCTGATGCGAAATACTACATGCCGTAGAATGGTCAGTCTCTGGATCTGGATGCTAATGAACCAACCTTGCCGGCAAGCCGATCAATAACCAGTTGCGAGGAAAGCTCAGACCCCGGCGACCCGCCGGCCAGACGCCCAGCTAGCAGCAGCAGGCGACGACGCGGCGGTGCGCGTGGAAAGCGATCGTCGGACGGGACGGTCGGAGAAAGAGAACAGAGGACACCGCACCGCCGCTGCGGAGCGCGGCCCGCCCCGCCCACCGACCACGCGCACGACGCCGCCACGGAGACCTTTCGACGTATCCGACCCCACCTGTCTGTGCCTCCAAGGAGCAGCCACGTGTCTCGGGGTCCCACGCGCCAGCCTCTGTATCTTTGGGTTCTCCGCCCCCACCTTTTCTCCGCCCGCCTCCACGCCACTGAAATCGAACAAATAAATCAGCCATTTTTTATGCCCACGAAAACACACGCCAATTTGGGCTCACCCGTGCGCCGCCCCCCGTTGCTGACCACTCGCCGGTGATCTGATGGCGGCGGCGCCGCCGCCGCGCGCTCTCACCGCGGAGCCGAGGAGGAACGCGCTCGGCGCCGTGGCCCTCCCCGCGCCGCGACCCGTGGCTAGGGTTCGCGCGGCGCGGCCGCGCGAGGTACGGGCTCCTCCTCGCTTGCTTTGGGTCGCCGAAATCTTCCTGTGTTCACTCCCTGTGGTCGTAGCTGTAGGAGCTGATTCCGGGTCGGTTTGTTGGGTCGAAGCTCAAACGCGGGTTTGGTGTGCAATTAATTGGTCATCGGGCTAATGCGGATGCAATTGGGTCAGCTTCACAGCGGAATCTCACTGCTATCGAACCGTCCAAACTGTTGTGCCGACGCATTTCTTACATTTTGAGCGACCTGCTTGGATTGTTCGATTTCATAGCGTGGACTGTGTTGCGGACTTGCGGTATGATTGTCCTTAAATATGATGTATATCACCTAGAGACACTAGAAGGAACAAAATTTTAGGGTAATGGGAGTAATGGCCATGGGCTTATCAGTCATTGTGACTGTAGAGACCATCATTAATTTATTCGGTGGCAATTTTATGTGTTTGCTGTAGTGATCAGTGTAGTCTTCCGTGATCAGTTTAGAGCTTTTTAAGTGTTTGCTGTGGTAAAGGCTCTAAACTGCAAAAAAAACATTTTTACTATGATCATAGCTAAAGAGTATAGATGCGACATCTGTTTGTATTTTTACTACTGTTTGGTGTTCGTGTTTTTAGTCCATAAAACACATATGACGCAATAGGAGGTAGACCTGGACCTCAAACAGGGTTGTGATGAAGAGCTTGCAGTATAGAAAATTTTATTATGGCTTGCCTGCATGTGCTATAGTTTGCTGCCCAAAATAGTCTTATTTGTTTTATCGCCAACAGAATCTGAACTTTTGCTGTGATTGTACATTTGTCTCTTGGTTTCAGGAAAATTTTCATACCCATCGCATGCTGATGTCGTCTAATATGAATTCAAGGTCGTCAGTGTGCCCTCGGTTGTGCTCAGATGGCTTTGGCTGACACAAGAAATTTTTATCAGCCTGATGTTGACAAGCATGCTGGAGTTCTGGTATGGAAGCTTTCAGAATATTTGTATGGGACGAACCCTCCACCCTTGTGGTAACAATTGTTTTCTCTTCACCTGCAGGCCTATGAACTGGTCCAAGGGAGCCTTGTAAGTTTAACTTCAATGTCCGGTCATTAGTTGTACACTAGTTCAACGTTGAGATGTTCCTGTGCTATCAAGAATTCAAGATTGATCATGTTTAACACTTAACTTCAGGTGCAGTGGAATTCATTTATGGACAAATCAATACCTGATCCACCAACAGCTGTTCTCCTTCATGGCATCCTTGGGAGCAGGAAAAACTGGGGTAAAAGAGCAGTCCTTCACCGTGAATTGGTGCATTTTATATATTGTTACCTTTATGTTCTGGTTGTGAACCATGTTACTAACAAACTATTATTTTCTTTTTTTTTGTGAAGGATCTTTTGCAAAGAGGTTGGCTCAGGAATTTCCGATGTGGCAGGTCATTATATGTATCATTCTGATGATGGTCTGAATTGCTAAACAATACGGAAACTATTGATATTTGTTCTCTCCATGCAGTTTCTTTTGGTTGATTTGCGCTGCCATGGCGACTCAGCATCAATAAAGAAGCGGGGACCACACACTGTTGCCTCAACAGCTCTTGATGTTCTAAAGCTGGTTTGTAGCTTCTTGCAATTTATGCTTTCGCCTCTTGGTTTCTAATGTCTTCAACCTTCATTTTGGTCAAATAAAACAAGATGTGTCCCTTGTTTGAACATAAACAGCACATATGTCTAACGTGCTTGCGTAATATCTGCATACAATTTTTTTTCTTTCAAATCTAGCTTTATGCATTCATGGACTGGCTGGATTCCAAGTGTTTGGTGACTTGGCCTAACTCTTCATGTCATCTTACACACATCAGAATCATATAATGAATTGCAGATTTGAGGTTACTATAATTTAATAATCATCAGTATGCAAAGTTATTTGTGGCCTGGCGCTACACCTGTTTTATAACTTCTATGACTCACTGCTGCTATCTGTTATTTTTCAGTTGTTTACACCTTTTTAGCTCCCTTATCTTTGCTGTATCTGAATCCAACAGGTAGTGCAGCTCAGGCTAACTCCTCGGGTTTTAGTTGGTCACAGCTTTGGTGGAAAAGGTTTTTCTTATCTTTTTATGTCTTCACCTTTTCAAAATGGCATGATTTACATTCTGTCTTGGTACTCATAAGTGTCCCTTGCAGTGGCCCTGAGTATGGTAGAACAAGCTGCAAAACCACTTGCTCGTCCTGTTAGAGTGAGCAATACTTCTAATCCTGCATGTTATCTTGTAGTGGAAATGAGATTGCATAGATCATTTCTTCTCTTTTGTGATATTTTTCTTGAAGTTCTGTTCCTCAAAAGGTATGGGTCCTTGATGCTACTCCTGGCAAAGTTCGTGCTGGAGGAGATGGCGAAGATCACCCTGCTGAACTTATTGAATTCCTCAGAAGAATGCCTACACAGGTTTGCCTTTAAAAGCTATCTTAGAAAACAAATACTATTTGATACATTTTGATGCTGGGGCACAGCTTTATGATGCATTTTTATCGCATTTGTTGTTGAAAAACAGGTTTCTTCAAAGCAGGAGGTTGTCGATGCTCTTGTTAAAGAACAATTTTCTGTGGATGTTGCACGGGTATGATTGAATTCTAACTTCTCATTAAAGGATTTCTTTAGGCTACTCTATTTTGTTCTCTCCAATGAAGCAACAGGGATTCCTTTTCTTTTTGTTGTTTCTTTGTTTCAGTGGGTGGCCACAAATCTGCGTCGGAACAATCCATTAGGTCAGCAATCATCTTCAAGCTTCTCATGGATTTTTGACCTAAATGGCATCTCTGAGATGTACAAGTCTTATGAAGATACTAACTTATGGTAAATCTTTATCGATGCCAGTTGAGATCATCCTAAGAAATCATGTTATGTTGCTAATTGAATGCTGCACCTTTCAGGAGGATGATAGAGAATGTACCAAGGGGGGTTCATATTAATTTTCTAAAAGCTGAACGGAGTTTGCATAGATGGGCTCTTGAAGACCTCCAAAGAATTCATACTGCTGAAGAATTAGCTTCAGATGAGGGTGGAGGAGTTGAAATGCACGTGCTTGAAGATGCTGGCCATTGGGTATTTTGTCATCTACCTTCTGGTTTCACTGAAGTTGCAAACCAAACGATTTGACTATATGCATGCTTTCTTTCAGGTTCATGCAGACAACCCAGATGGTCTGTTTCGGATTCTTTCGTCAACCTTCCGAATCGAGACTACTATAAGAGGAATGCAAGACTAAATGTCGAGGCATATGTGCCGATGCAGTGTGGCATGAATAGAAACGTGTATATTTAAGGGACGGGGAAACCGTAGTCGATGATGCTAACTCCAGTCATCAGCGTGTTCATTTGTTCATTCTTTTCCTGTATGCTGTATGGCGTATGTAACATGATAGCCATCTACATCTGTGCTGTTTCTTCGAGGAACATCGTGTAATTTTATCTGTTATACACTGATGAATGAATGAGAAACATTTTCAGTCTTGTCTGTAATTAACCCCCACACGTAACCCCCTCAGCATATGAGCATCTCTACTCTGCTACTACGATGCCGACGATGGCCACTTGCATTTGCAAATATCTCCCGTGCTTTTACAAGTCAATGTAACGGAGGCATCAAAGTCTGAATATACACAGGATGACAGGAATATCTCACACTGACCTGAACTCAACTGTGCTCGCTTGCTATTTAGCACAGTTGCCACTGCATTTTGTTCAACGTTGTTTGGTTCTGTCAGGCCCCGACTGCGATCCTGCAAATTCTCTCTCTTCTACTGTATGAATCAAATTTACACGAATAAATAGTGTACTGGGGTGAAAAGTTGTAAAAAGGCACGTGTTGTGGCACGTGCTGTGAGAGAAAATATGACTCCATGTGATAGGTGAATAGTGAATTGAAGTTCAAATTGAGAGAACTAAGCAGGCCCGTACCGAAGTGTCGTGCCTGTCGCTAGACTCGCTACAAAAGTGTAGTGTCAAACTAGTTCAGTAATGAATTGCACAAAAGGCGACCATCACAGTCTTTGTCCTGTACTGAACATGTCATTGTCAAACATATGGATGCATAAAATCTCATGTACCGAAAATACGTGATGATGATATGAAATGCCGTTGGCTAGCGCAGAGGCAGCGGCAGTGCTCAGTGCTCACTTGTTACTGAAGTAGGTTAATTACTTCCAGTGCTCTTTCTGCATCAGAGCTAGTATTACCTTGAATAACTGAATTCAGATGCTAATCCTTGTTTCCAGCTACGTCTTCTAAGCATATTCTACCATTTGCAATTGCAGCACCACCAAAGCACATGCAGGAATTCAGAGCTCAGGTGCAGAAGAGTAGTAGAATAGTTCATCAAAATTTCCTCAACACAAAACATTCCAATAGTCCAAAAAGATGCAAAAAAAAAAAAAAAAGAAGAAGAAGAAGAAGGAGAAGAAGAAGAAAACACCTCTCTACATTTCTTCCAGCACATCTTTTGTTATATTTTCTTGTTACGTCAATCAGCGATAGTTTGGTACAGCACCAAGCAGAGTTGTATGCCTGCTATTCTGGATGAAAAGTATGAAACTACAGCAACAACAGATAGGTACGGCCGTACGGGAGGATTCTTATTCCCGCAGTTATTCTCCTCGAAGGGCTGCGAATTATTCTAGTTTCCAAAGGAAGTAGTGTCAGCAGACGCCATGCCCGGAGCGACTGCTCGCTCCGCTCCGCTCCGCTCGGAAGGCGACGACGACGAAACGAACTGCGCCTGCGCGCCGACCTCTCACGTCTTTTCTTGTCCGGGGTAGGCAGCAGGGCGGAGGGATTGAAAGGGGGTCGGGTATTGCGGATTCCGGCAGCGAGGATGGCCGTAGCGGCGGCGGCCGTCGCCGGACGGAACGAGACAATCCCGACCAGGGGGGCTATATGTAAACATTCGGATCGCGATTATGAACCGCGATCTAAAACGGGGGGTTATTCGTAAATGTTAGGGTTCTATTTGTAAATATTTAGATCGCGACTATTAATCGCGACCCAAATCAGGGGGTCTTTTGCAAAATTGGCGGTCGGCGACATGGTAGCCCCCCGGCGAAGTCGCGCCGCCACCACTGGCCTCCTCGCGGCGCCGCCGTGCATCCCTTCCTCGCCAAGCCGTCTCTTGACCTCCTCGCCCGCCGCCGCTAAAGGCCCCGCCCCGTCGGGGGATGAGAGTCGCTGGTGCACCAAGGCCGGCGCGTCGAGACTCGAGAGCACGCGGCGGCGGCGCCTGGAGACAGTGAGGGGGGCATTGTAGCCGGTGTAGCTCGACGAACTGCTGAGCGCGGTGGCCTTTGCTCGCCGTTCTGACGCTCTGTCTGTCCGGATCAGAAACCCCTACTGCAACTGTGCAACAGATCGGTTTCTCAGGTTTCGTCCGTGGATAAGATGCTAGTTGGATGCTTGGATTTTTAAAATGCTTTTCTTATGAGCTGCTCGCCGAGTACAAAGCATGTGTAAAGAGTTTCTGAAGGAGTGCCTCAATGTTCTGAGTTGTGGATATGAAGCTATACGAATCAGAGAAGGAAAGCATGTGATGCGTGTGATCAACATTCAGATAGTTCCTTAATGGATTAGAGATGCTGGATTTGCCAAACAAGTTATATGCAAATATCATACATTAACCTTCAGGTTTGTCTGCGTTAACTTATCAGAGTACAACTGACGACGAAAAGACAGCAAATGGTATCTCATCAAGCTAATTTTGCACAAAGTTACTGATTCTGGTCTGAAAAGAGCTCTTGGAAAAACAACTGTGCTTCTGAATAGACTCTGCAGTTGCGTTGTCTGAAGCCGTGAGAGGCTGAGAGCAGGCAGTTTTCAGGAATTGTCTGGCGCCACAGAAGGAAGGATGTGGAATGCAGAAGAAGCTGTGAACCAGTGAATGTGGTGCATGCCATTGCCGTCAGTGTTCAGATAATTCACCTGAAAAAAATCGTATAAAGCAGCCCCGGGAGAGCTCCGATTCGGCACTATTTTAAATTCATCCTGCCTCTCTTCTTCGCCGCTCTTGCCGCCGCCTTCCGCCGACGGCGAGCTCCCGATGTCCGAGGCGCGGCTTGCATGAACTCGTGCACACCGGCACTGATCCGTTCGGCTCAGCCTCGACACCGGCCGCGCGCCCACACACTGGCACACGCCGCTGCGCCTCCTTGTACCTCGCTCGCCGCGTGGGATGGTGGCAGTAGCAACGATGCGGGCAGCAGCCATGTCTCGGTCACTGCGCGGCGGTGCTGCTACGGAATGGCGAGGCTCCTATCACGGGCGCCGCTGCTAATAGGAGCACGGAGGATCTCGGGTCGCGAGGTGCTCCCCCGACGTGAAGTCAAGCTCGCGGCTGCTCCGCTCTCTCTTCTCCGCTCGATTGGAGGGCGAAGAATCGCGCGCCTCACGTCCTTTCCTCTCACGTCCTTGCTTCGGAAGGCAGCGGAGCGGAGGGATTGAACGGGGAATTCGGATTCCGTCAGCGAGGACGGCGGCCGTCGCCGGACGGGACGAGCCGATCCAAACCAGGGGGACTTTTGCAAATTCCCGGGGGTTATGTGTAAATAATCGGATCGCGACTATTAATCGCGATCCAAACTAGGGGCTTGTATGTAAATTATGGGGTGTAATTTATAAATATTTGGATCGCAACTATTAATCGCGATCCAAACCAGGGGGCATCTTACAAGTATTGGCGGTCCGCGCCATTGCTGTTGCCGGCGAGGTCGGCCCCGCTACCGCCGGCCTCCACGAGTCCCGCCTGCACCGCTCCGCCACGCATCGTCGTTCTGAGTCGAATTCACGCTTTAAATCGCCGCTTCCTGACCTCCTCCTGCGCCACTTCTAACGGCCGTGCCACGTCGGGAGATGAGATGCTGATGCGGCCGGCGCGCAGAGAGCACGCGGCGCCCAGAGATGACGAGGGCGCATCGTCGCCGGACGGTGAGGCGGGGCCCGCGGGAAGCGTTTGCCGTGCGGTATTTAGGGATGGCTCGCCATGGTCTGAAGCTCAATGTCCAGATCACAAGCGGCAACTGGTCTCATTTTCACGTGGAGTTGCATGGGCGCGATGTGATGATTTTCGACTTTCATGTCAGCACAAGTTATGCTCAGTGCCATCCATGGGTAAGATGCTCCAGTTCCAAAAATTGAAATGTATTTTTATTTTCAACCAAACGTTCATTTTGTAAACCCAACAACCGATGCTAGTTGAGTAAACCAGACTTTTAAAAAAATCAAGGATTGGTGACTCTTGGGCTGAATCTTAGGGTGGGCCAAAAATCAAGGATTGGTGACTCTTGGTATGTATAATGTGTTTATCCAGATCACAAGCGCCTACTGCAACTGGACTGCAAGCCTGCAACAGAGTTGCTTCTCTGGGCGCGATGTGATGACTTTCGACTTTCAGAGGTTCAGCACAAGTTCCTCAAATGCTCAGTGCCATCCTAGATCACAGATGCTCCAGTTCCAACAGAATTCTCAAATGCAAATATAAGTATAGAATGACATCCTTTTGGTGCAAATGCGAGTTTCAGTACCGAGTTCCTTGTAAAAATAGAAGTTTCAGTACTGATTTATTAACGTTCAGAAAATGTGCGACAATCAGCCATTTATATTGCCCTCTATGATAAATGATCTTTCCAAAAAACAATTTTATAAGTTCTTTGGATCCTGGCAAGCAAGCGTAATCTTTATGTTCCACTGTCATAACTTCTAAACATTATTATCAACAACCTGCTGGATGCTTATGTCAAACCATCGATAGTGTTGCTACAAGATTGTCATTTGTATTCACTTTCGTGATCACAAACTTTAATTGCAACTAGTTTTTTTCGTTGCAGGCTTGCAGCTTATTCCATTTTGTTGTATTCAGGAGCCGTTTACTTTTGCAGAATGAAACTCAGAAAACGCATACAGGCGCAGCTGTGCTTATTTGCAGTTTCTCACAGCGCAGTTTCAACTCTGCCTATACTGCTGCTTGTCGGTTGCCTCTACTGCAGCTATGATGCCCTTAATAAAACTCCAGACTGTCAGTTGGAAAGTGCTCTGATTTGCAGTCATCTGGTTACAAATTTCCTACACACAGTTACAGATTCCGGTTACAGAAGAAAAGATCATGGAAACAGATGTGCTTTCTGAATAAACTCTGCAGTTGCGTTGTCTGAATCACAGAGAGCAGGCAGGTTTCAGGAATTGTTCTGTCGCTGCGCTTGTACTGAGACTCGTTTTTCAGCTGCCACTCAATCAGTTGCAGCAATCACTACTCTACTACGAACTCTACTACGATGCCGACGATGGCCTTGCAATTGCAAATATCCCACGTGCTTTTACAAGCCAATGGAACGGAGGCATCAAAGTCTGATGCACACAGGCACATCTCACACTGTTAAACGGCGCAGTTCACCAACGGCCGGTACCTGAACTACAGCTATCTTCGCGCACCTGAGGACTTCTTCAAGCGCACGACGCGGTCTCCGTGCGTTCCGCCCCGGCCACGTCTCGCCACGGCGCCCGCGACTCGGCCGCCCACGCCTGCGAGTCCGTCGCCCACGGAACGGCTCCATTAGGCAGTTTTGATCCTGTGTAGTGTTGTAAATTGTGTATATAAGGCTTGACCTTCAATCAATGCAAAGCACGGTTGATTCCCCAATTTCCTACATGGTATCAGTCTAACCTCGATCCATCCCTCTGCTTCCGCCTCCCCTGTTCTTCATCACGCCGCCGCCATGGCGCGTTCCCCTGCTCATTCTTCTTCCTCTGAATCCGGCGCCACCAATCCCTTCTTCGATGCTCCCCAGCCTGCTTCTCTCGCTGTGCTGCAACCTGTGAACATTCGCAATCATGTTCCGATCCAGCTCGACCTCCTCGAATCCAATTACAGCCAATGGCGCTGTCTCTTTGATTCTGTCCTTGGCAAATTCGGTCTTACTGGCCATGTCCGCTCGCCGCCACCTATCATCGATCGGGACGCCGAGTGGCAGCAGATCGATTGTTGCCTCACAAATTGGATGTACACAACCGTCACCAAGAGTGTCTTCGATCTTATTTACAAGCCTGATGCTTCGGCCTTCACCATTTGGTCCGACATCGAAGGTCTTTTCCGCGACAATGAGATGCAACGCGCGGTTCTTCTCGAGGCCGAGTTCCGCAGTGTTGTTCAGGGGGACCTCTCCATCTCTGACTACTGCTCCAAGCTGAAGAAGTTGGCTGACAATCTGCGTGATGTCGGTCACCCCGTCTCAGACCCAAGCCAGGTCCTCAACCTTCTTCGCGGCCTAAACAAGAAATTCCGTCATGTCAAGCCTGTGCTCACCGCCAAGACCCACTCATTCATGAGTGCGAGGTCTTACCTTCTTCTCGAGGAGCTTCAGTTGCAGCAGGACGACAAGACGGAGGCCGGCCAGGCGTTTCTCGCCGGGAACGGCGCCGCCGGTGGCTCTGGCGGATCCGCTTCTCACGGCGTGTCCTCCGCTCCCCCTGGCTCTGCTTCTGGCGGATCCCCCGCACCCGACGGCAATCGCGGCGGCAAACCCAAGAACAAACGCCGCGGTCGCGGCCCCAACGCCGGGTCATCGCCGAACGGCGGCGGCGGCGGCGCTCCTCAGCGACCACCATGGACCCCGACCTACAACCCCTGGACTGGGATCGTGCAGGCCTGGTCCATGCCATTTAGGGCACCTGGCGCGGGTGTTCTGGGCCCCCGACCTCCGGCCCAGCAAGCCATGGTGGCCCATCATCTTCCCACGCCGCCGCAGCAACGCGGCTCGCTTGGGACAACATACCAGACGCCGCTCGGCGTCCGCCCGGCGTCGCCACCACACCGCCAAGCTCCTCCGAGTGGTTCTTCGACACCGGCGCGTCTTCCCACATGTCCAACTCCTCTGGTATTATCTCTTCCGCCACTCCATACACCTCTTTTGTCACTGTCGGCAATGGTGCCCTACGGTCCACACACAAGGCCGTCGCCTCCATTCCCACCTCTTCTTCTCCCTTGCACCTCCATAATGTTCTTGTTACTCCTTCTCTTGTTAAGAACCTCGTTTCAGTGCGTCAATTAACTCGTGACAACAATATTTCCATTGAATTTGACCATGCCGGTTTCTCTATCAAGGATCTGGGTACACAGGCGGTGACACTCCAATGTAACAGCGCCGGCGACCTTTATCCCTCGGTCTCGCGCGATCGAGCTCTCTATGGCATAATCGCCTCGGTCATCCAGGGCATCACACCCTCCGGCAGGTCCTTAGAGATTTGGATTTTCGATTAATAAGTCTAGTGCTCATCACTGTCATCATTGCAGTGTAGGCAAACATGTTCGCCAACCCTTTCATTCTTCTGCAACCATTGCATTTTTCCCTTTTCAACTCATCCACTCCGATGTTTGGACCTCGCCTGTTTACAGTCACTCTGGGTACAAATATTATGTGGTGTTCATTGATGCTTTTACTCATTACATCTGGACTTATCCGATCCGACAGAAGTCTAATGTTGCTGCCGTGATTCGTTCCTTTTTCTCTTACGTTCGCACTCAATTTCAGCTCCCTGTCGTCGCCCTTCAAACCGACAATGGCACTGAATATGATAACCACGCCACACGGGCTTTCCTCGCTTCTCAGGGCACTGCCTTTCGCCTCACCTGCCCATACTCTTCTCAGCAAAACGGGAAGGCCGAGCGCATTTTGCGCACCATTAACGACTGCATTCGTACTTTGTTGATTCATAGTGCAGCTCCTCTGGCGTTTTGGGCTGAAGCACTGAACACCGCGACGTACCTCATCAATCGCCGCCCCTGCCGTGCCACGGGCCCTGTCACGCCGCATCATCTTCTTCTCGGTGCATCTCCCCGCTACGACGAGCTGCGCACGTTCGGCTGCCTCTGCTACCCGAACACGACGGCAACTACGGCACACAAGCTTTCTCCACGCTCTGTGCCGTGCGTGTTCGTCGGCTACCCGATCGATCATCGTGGCTGTCGTTGCTACGATCGGAGCACCGGACGGGTCTACACGTCTCGCCACGTTACGTTCGTGGAGCATGTGTTCCCGTTCCGTGACGTACCAGCAACACCCTCGGCCGCTGCTGCTCCGCTGGCGACGACCACTTTGTCCCACAGTCGCACCGAGTGCATCTTCGCCAACCCGCACCAGCGCCCGCACACGGTCCCTCGCAGCCGCGGTGCACCGCTTCGCCAGCTCTCTCGCCACCACGCGTCACGCCGCCTGCCTCGCCATCTCGCTCGCCCGCCACGACGCCCCCCTCACCGAAACACCCCACCGCCGCGGGACCCCAGCCGCACCCAGCCGCCACGTCTAGTTCTGGCGGTGCCCCTACGCCAATCCAGCCAGCTGCACCTTCTCCTGCGCCAGCTCTGCCAGCGGCGACAGCACAAAGCAGCCGCCAGCACCACATGGTCACGCATGCGCGCGCCGGGATCTACAAGCCAAATCCCAAATACGCTCTCGCGACGGCTTCCGCCCTCCCCGCTGTCCCGCAGTCCGTGCGCACCGCTCTCACCGATCCTGCCTGGCGCTCCGCGATGCAGGACGAATTTGACGCTCTGCAACGCAACAAGACGTGGACGTTGGTCCCCCGGCCGCCTGACGCGCGCGTCATCTCCGGCAAATGGGTTTTCAAAGTGAAGACCGCGGCTGACGGCTCGTTCGACCGCACCAAAGCACGGTGGGTTGTGCGCGGGGATATTCAGCGGCCGGGGATCGACTTCGACGAAACTTTTTCCCCGGTTGTGAAACCCGCCATGATCCGTACAGTCCTGTCGCTCATCGCCTCCAAGCAGTGGCCCGCCCACCAGCTCGACGTGTCCAACGCGTTCCTCCACGGCGATCTTACAGAGCGGGTGTACTGCAAGCAGCCCACCGGCTTTGAGGATCCGTCGCGGCCAAACGATGTGTGCCTCCTTGCTCGCTCGCTGTATGGTCTCCGACAGGCGCCGCGTGCTTGGTTCCAGCGCTTCGTCAGGCACGCCATCTCCATGGGCTTCACCCAGTCACGCACCGACTCGTCGCTGTTTGTCTACCGCAACGGCGACAACATGGCATATCTTCTTATCTACGTCGACGACATGATTCTTTCTGCATCGACACCAGCCCTTCTCCACCGCTTCATCAGCAACCTCCAGTCCGCGTTCGCCGTGAAAGACATGGGGCCGGTGCACTACTTCCTGGGTATCGACGTCAAGCGCACGAGCAGCGGCTTCTTCCTCTCGCAGTCCACGTACGCCCTCGACATTCTCGACCGCGCCGGCATGACCAACTGCAAGCCGGTGGCCACTCCGGCTGAACCCGCCTCCAAGGTCTCTCAAGACGACGGCGCCTACTCTCAAGGCCGACGCGTCTGTACCGCAGCATGGCGGGCGCCGGTGCCCAGCGCCAGCACGCCCGGACCTTGCCTATGCGGTGCAGCAAGTCTGCTTGCATATGCACGCGCCGACAGAGTCCCACCGCGCCATCCTCAAGCGAGTCCTGCGCTATGTCAAAGGCACCACCACTCTCGGCTTGCACTTGTTCGCATCGACCTCCACAACGATCTCAGCGTACACTGACGCCGATTGGGCAGGTTGCCCCGATACTAGGCATTCCACCTCCGGCTTCGCCATCTTCCTTGGCGACTCCTTGGTGTCGTGGTCTTCCAAGAGACAGACCACGGTGTCGCGATCAAGCGCGGAGGCCGAGTACATGTGGCCGCCGCCTCGAAAGTGCACTTGGTTGCGGCACCTTCTCGGAGATGCACTGCGACACGAGCAAGGCCACCATCGCGTACTGTGACAACGTCTCCAGTGTGTATATGGCGCGGAATCCGGTCCATCATAGACGTACCAAGCACATTGAAATCGACATCCACTTTGTTCGCGAGAAGGTGGCCGTCGGGGAGCTTCGCGTTCTCCAGATACCGAGCGCTCGTCAGTTCGCGGATATTTTTACAAAAGGGCTGCCTACGGCACTGTTCGAGGACTTCCGTTCAGTCTGCATCGCGTGACGCTGCGAGAAGTGTTAAGCAGCGCGATTCACGCGGCCGTACACGAACTACAGCTATCTTCGCACGAGGACTTCTTCAAGCGCACGACGCGGTCTCCGTGCGTTCCGCCCCGGCCACGTCTCGCCACGGCGCCCGCGACTCGGCCGCCCACACTGCCAGTCCGTCGCCCGGGCAGCTCCATTAGCGGTTTGATCACGTGTAGTGTTGTAAATTGTGTATATAATGCTTGGCCTTCAATCAATGCAAAGCACGGTTGATTCCCCAATTTCCTACACACACCCTGGCAGGGACGGAGCTAGGAAAAATTTTAGGAGGGGCTGAAAAAAAAATCACCTGCTGCCCTGCTGCTCATGAGCTCATGGCACTGACGACGCTCGGCTCGCGGCTCGCCGCTTTCGCGCCGGCGACGTCTTGGCGTGTGAGCTTCCGCCGCGGCGCCCGCCGACGTGGCCGCCGGGGGCAGCTGCGCCTGGGGAGGAGGGAGTGCCGGGGGACCGACCCGACTAGAGGCGGAGTCAGCGAGAGGCAGGAGACCGGGAGAGTCGGGAGAAAGTTGGGGTTTGGGGCGGCAGAGGCGGCGTGAGGTCGCGAGGAGGTAGTGACAGACAGCGGCGGCCGGCGCAGAACTAGATAGCTCATAACCGGATATGATTTTTTCTTTGTTGGCCTTTGGAGTTTAGGCTTAGACGAAAATGTTACTAGTTAGCACAATATATTGAAGTGCATGAGTAAAAAATTTGAGAAAAACTCTAGAGATTCTACGTGCCGAGAGCTGTAGGGGGGCTCGAGCCCCCTTGCCCCCCTAGCTGCCTCCGTCGCGTGACCCTGGCTTGAACTCAATGGTGCTCGTTTGCTGTTTAGCATGGTTGCCACTGCACTTAATTCGACGTTGTTTTGTTCTGTCAGGCCCTAACTGCAATCCTGCAAATTCTATCTCTTCTCCTGCAAATTCTATGCAGTACTCTTTCCGTTTGCAGTACGCCAGTACCACAAAGCACAGTCAGATGCAGAGGTAGAAATTCAGAGCTCAGGTGCAGAAAACTAGTAGAAGAGTTCAACATCATAATTTCCTCAACTCAAACATTCAGTGCATCATGATGCAAAAAGAAAAAAAAACATATCTCTCTCTGTTCCAGCACATCTTTTGTTCTAGGTTTTTTTTATGTCAATCAGCGATGATTTGGTACAGCACCAAGCAGAGTTGTATGCCAAGCAGAGGAGGATTATTCCTGCAGTGATTCTCCTCAAAGGGCTGCGAATTACTACAGTTTCGAAGACCAAGAGGTTTCAGCCCTAATTGCATAGAGGTACGATGCAGCAACCGCGTCAGATCAGCCGCCATGCCCGGAGCGACTGCTCGCTCCGCTCCGCTCGGAGGGCGACGACGACGAACTGCGCCGGCCTCGTGTCCTTTCCTGACCACGGTAGGCAGCAGGGCAGAGGGCTCACCGGGGCTCGGCTATTGCGGATGGCAGCGAGGATGACCATGGCGGCGGCGACGGCGGCGGTGGCCGTCGCCGGACGGGACGAGCCGATCCAAACCAGGGGGATCTATGCAAAATACCGGGTGGTATATGTAAATATTCGGATCGCGATTAATAATCGCGATCCAAAATAGGGGGTTATACGTAAAATGTAGGGTCATATTTGTAAATATTGGATCGCGACTATTAATCGCGATCCAAATCGGGGGGTCTTTTGTAAATATTAGCAGTCGGCGACATGGCGAATTGGCGGTCGAGGTGCCGCCACCGCAGGCGTCTCCGAGCCCCGCGCGGCGCCGCCGTGCATCCATTCCTCTCCGTAAGTCGAATCCATGCGCCAAGCCGCCGTCTCTTGATGCCCTCGCGCGCCGCCGCTAACGGGCCCAGTGAGGGCTGAGGGGATGAGACCCTGATGCCCCAAGACCAGCGTCGAGAGCACGCGGCGCCAGACGGCGAGGCGCATTGTCGCTGACTCGCTGGAGTAGGTCGAAGAACTGCAGGCGGCGCCCGCGGGAAGCATTTGTCACGCGGTGGCCTTTGCTCGCCATTCTGACCCTCAAACTGAGTGTCCGGATCAGAAATCCCTACTGCAACTATGCAACAGATTGGTTTGTCAGGTTTTCATCTGTGGATCAAATGCTAGTATTCCGGTGGATGTTTGGATTTCAATATGCTTTTCCTATGAGCTACTCGGCCGAATACCTGGCATGTAAAGAGTTTCTGAAGGAGTTCCTCAATGTTCAGAGCTGAGGATATGAATCAGAGGAGGAAAGAATGTGATGCGTGCGATTAACATTCAGATAGTTCCAGCTTGGATTAAAGATGCTGGATTTTCTAAAGAAGTTTCATATGCAAATACCATGCATTTAATCTTCAGGTTTGACAACAAATGGTATCTCATCACAGCAACAGATCGTCGGTTAGAGCTAGCTCCATTCTGGTGACACTGAGCCCCTGGAAAAGATCGTTGCCTGAAACTGTTATCTGAAACTTTGCAATGGCCGTGGGCTCATGGCTTCCCCTGTGCTGCCCGGCCGCAGGCGTGCACTGCACACCCAAATGCGCCTGGACCTCGGCTACACACCTCGCCTTTTACCTCGCTCGCCGCGGGAACGCACGCACCAGTAGGCACGCGCGGCGTCGTCGGCCGGCCCTCCCGAGCAATACCCGACGCGGCGACGCCTACTGTTCGTCGCTCTGCTCCTCTGACATCACTGGAAACACTATTCCTTATCAAGGATCCACAGCTTTGCTACAAGGCATTACACTAGAGATATCTGAAGAAGTAATTGTTCATGTTTGCAGCATTGTGGAGCAGTCAAAGTTGGTTTCTGATTCTATACCTCCTGAAGTGGCCACCATTCTGGAAGAATTTGCAGTGGTATTTGAGCCCTTGTCCAGCTTACCACCTGAAAGGTCTTGTGATCACACCATCCCACTTGTACCTGGTGCTAAACCAGTGCAGATTAGGCCTTACAGATACCCTCCTGCTCTCAAGAATGAGATTGAACGCCAGGTTGCTGACATGCTAGCCAAAGGCATTATCCAATACAGTTCTAGTGCATTTTCTTCACCAATTCTGCTTGTTAGAAAGAAAGATGGCTCGTGGAGATTTTGCATTGACTACAGATACCTCAATGCATTGACTCTGAAGAGTAAATTCCCTATTCCAGTATTTGACGAGCTCATGGATGAGTTGGCAAAAGCTAGATGGTTTTCATCCCTGGATCTCAATTCTGGGTATCATCAGATACGGTTGAAAAAGGGAGAAGCATATAAAACTGCATTTCAAACTCACTTTGGTCTCTTTGAGTTTAATGTGATGGCCTTTGGTTTGTGTGGTGCCCCTGGGACATTTCAAGGCGCCATGAATACAACCCTGGCCCCATTGCTAAGAAAATGTGTCCTTGTCTTCTTTGATGATATACTCATATACAGTGCTACTCTGGAAGAACATCTGGAGCATCTCAGATTAGTGTTTCAGTTGTTAAAGCAGGATAAATGGCAAGTTGTCCAAATGCACTTTTGCTCAGCAACAACTATCCTACTTGGGTCACATTATCAGTGCTGCAGGAATTGCTACAAATCCCTCCAAAATAGCAGTTGTTCAATCCTGGCCACAACCTGGGAATGTCAAGATCTCAGAAGCTTCCTGGGGTTGGCTAGATACTATAGGAAGTTTGTTAGGCATTTTGCCATTATTGCCAAGCCTCTCACAAATTTGTTAAGAAAGCAAGTGTTGTTTGTATGGACAGAGGAACATACTGAAGCCTTTGTTACTCTAAAGAATGCTCTCATATTTGCACCAGTTTTGGCTATGCCAGACTTCACTAAAGTCTTTTGCATTGAGACAGATGCATCAAATGTGGGTGTAGGAGTTGTTCTTCAGCAGGATGGGCATCCCTTAGCCTTCATTAGCAAACCTCTGGGTCCCGGAACTCAAGGTCTCTCAACATATGAAAAGGAGTATCCGGCAATCCTGACTGCTATTGAGTATTGGAGATCATATCTGCAGCAAGCTGAGTTTATCATTTACACTGATCAGAAGAGTTTGGTACATTTGAATGAGCAAAGATTGAATACACCTTGGCAGCAAAGGATGTTTTCTAAATTGATGGGATTGCAGTATAGAATTGTGTACAAAAAGGGTGTGGAAAATGGAGCTGCTGATGCTCTATCTCGAAGGTGCCACCCTGAAGGGCAGTTAATGGCCATCTCTGGTTGCACCCCAAAATGGATTTCTAAAGTGGTCCACAGTTATGATCAGGATGAATTTTGCAAACAACTGATCTCTAAATTGGCTGTTGATCCTACAGTTGTTCCCAATTATACTTTGGCTGATGGTTTACTGAGGTATAAGAACAGAGTGTGGATAAGACAAGGAGTTGAGTTACAAACCAGAATCATTGCTGCCTTGCATAATTCTCCAGTGGGAGGACATTCAGGTGTGCCAGTCACTTTGAGGAAGCTTAAGCAATACTTTGCCTGGACTGTCATGAACAAAGCTGTTCATTCTTTTGTGGCCTCTTGCTCAGTCTCAACAAGCTAAACCAGACAGAGCCAGATACCCTGGTCTCCTTCAGCCCTTGCCCATTCCTGAAGGGGCCTGGCATACCATTTCCATGGATTTTGTTGAAGGGCTTCCTCGCTCTGCAGGGATGAATGCAATTTTGGTTGTAGTGGATAAATTCTCTAAATACAGCCACTTCTTAGCTTTGGCTCACCCATTTAATGCTGCATCTGTGGCCAAGCTATTCATGACTACTATTTACAAACTTCATGATTTGCCTTTGTTCATCATTTCTGACAGAGAGAAGATCTTCCTCAGTCAGTTGTGGCAAGAGTTGTTCAGCAGAGCTGGTGTTTCACTGAAAATGAGCTCAGCCTATCATCCACAGACTGATGGTCAAACCGAACGAGTCAATCAATGCATGAAGACCTTCCTGCGGTGTTTTGTTCATGCCTGCCCCAAACAGTGGTTCCACTGGCTTCACTTAGCTGAGTACTGGTACAATACCAGTTGGCATTCTGCCTTGGGGTCTTCACCATTTCAAGTGCTAAATGGTCACTCACCAAAAACATTTGGCATTGAGGCTGCAGATACTTTCCCTGTCAAAGACATGTCAGACTGGTTGCTGGAGAGGGACTTGATGCAGCATCTGATTAAGCAACACTTAGCAAGAGCTCAAGAGCGTATGAAGCGACAAGCAGATAAGAAACGATCTGAGAGGCAGTTTCAAGTGGGTGACATGGTATTCTTGAAACTACAACCTTATGTCCAATCCTCTGTTGCTACAAGATCCAACCAGAAGCTGGCTTTCAAGTTTTTCGGCCCCTTTCGTATCCTGGAACGCATCGGATCGGTCGCTTACAAGCTTCAGCTTCCAGAGTCTTCGGCAATCCACCCTGTCTTTCATGTTTCTCGACTGAAGGCGTCCACTCCCTCTCGATCGGTATTGCGGTTCTTCGACATTACGATACTCACCAGTTTCTGGCGTGTCTGCGGACCGGCTGATTCCTGGTGGCCCTGTTCCTCGATATGAAGTATTGGGTAAAGTGGTCGTCCCTTCCTGAAGATTTGGCTACATGGGAGAACTATGATGACTTGAAGCGACGCTTCCCTGGTGCTTCGGGACTAGCAGGTTCCTTGGCAAGGGTGTGTGGGGGGTGTGTTAGCGCAGGGTAGCGGGGGTAGAAGAGAAGCACTAGAATCGGGGAAGGAAGCACAGGGACGGGGAGGAAGGAGAAACACGGCACCATGGCGGCGAACAGAGGAAGACGAAGGAGTTACATTCGGTTTACAAATCAATCGATGCCCTCCATACTCTCCCGCACCGGTACATATAGAAGGAAGGAAATATGGGCCAAGCCCAGCCCGAGTAGGCACGCAGGCCAAATACCCAACCAACACGGCCCAATAAGCCTAACCGGTTACTAGATCCTAACATTCTCCCCTTCTTAAAGAGCAGCTTGCCCCCAAGCTGCTTAACTCTTGGATAAGCACTTGCTCTTGATGAACATGGAGTAGACACAGTCCACATTGAAATGAATTCCATTCAGATCTTCAATCATTCCCTGTCTTCAAGGATCTTCCACGGCATGATGGTAGAACTGAAGTAGCCAATGTGTACTTGACCCAACAGTCATATAATCCACCAGAAGAATTGAACCAAGATACTGGACAAAAAGAAGCTTCTGAATCAGCCACACCGGAAAGTAACTACTGCAGCTTTCTTTCGAGCACACGATTTATAGTCCTCTTGATTGACAAATTGCATAATTTAAGCTGCAGTTCCTGCCATGCATTCCAGCAAATAGATCAATCACCCAATATGAATAACCACCTGGATCCCAAGTAATCAACTGCTGAAGCAAAATGATGCCAATCAGAGCACATCCTTGAACTGTAGCCGGAAGGAGCAAACATCGCAACACTGGTTCGTTCTGAAGCGCATAACAGATCGATGGCCTAGCAATTTCCCAACGTATCCAATTCAGTAATAGACGGGCTGCAACCAACCTTGTTCGAATCTTTATGGCGCCCATGACCTTCCGGAAATAACTCACTTGACCCCCATTGAGCAAATAGTCAAGCAACATCGGCATGTCCTGCACTTCGTGAATAGATACCCACCGAAATGACAAGATGAACTCCATGTCCTAACATGTGGTTTCCAAGGAACTTTGAGCTGTGCTTCGACAACATAACCATATATATATCGTTGAAAATCCCATAACACCGATGTGATTTCAATTGCCAATCAGCTGCGGAATAATGGAAAGATGACCAAGCAATTTCCCATTGTATGCAATGACACTTGACAATGCACGGTCCGGAATAGTCGGACCCCTTTCGAATAAGATGCCACAATATTGTAGACTCGATTGATCCCTCGTGGAATAATGAGCGTAGCAAGAAGGCCAAGATCCGTAAACAATTTATACTCGTGAGTATCAAAGAGACACACACAATGCAACAATTGGTCCACAGACCGAGAATTCCATACTAGGAAGTCGACAGCAATTGTAATCTGCATTTCCATCTTCAAAACCATTGAATACCATCCAATTATAGTGCTAATTGAGCTGTGTACTAACATATTATCACTAGTAAAGGATGGCCAAGGTAGTGGGCGGAGCTGAGCATCATCGATGAAGTAAGGTAATGTAGTCTTGCAGAATATACGAACATAGCATCCCAAAACTCGACTAGCACAATCAGTATGGAAATCAGCAAGTTGTATACTAAGTAATATCCATGGTAGCTTGGGTGGAATGCAAACTAGCTCCACATTCGAATAGATGACCTTGTCCCTTTGTCAACGAAGACAGAAGCAAAATGTCTATCACTCGGATTCACCCAATCATTCGGTCCAACATACTCTGTTAGCATTCACTTGGGTAGCCAAAGTAGGCGCATCACAACAAATGAGCATGCGGGGGTGTAACGGTGATATACCGTGTTGTACCGAAAGCGAGATAGGTAGCATTCGTTGAGAGTGTTCGCGAACTTGAGCCTCGATGTCACCGCTGGGACGAATTGTCAAACACGTGGCGGGCAAGATGTTGAATGTTTCCTCGCATCCGAGCAATGACAGCGATCCATGAGAAGGTCAGGCCGCTTGAACCTAATGATGCAAAGCGACGAGGTTGTCGAAGGAGAAATAGTGGGCGGGACTTGGTCGCCAATGTAGTTGACGAGGTAGAGGTGGCGGCGGTGGAGCTCGCCGTGGTCGCCGGAGCCGATGCACACGCAGAAGAGCTTGCCGCGGACGCCGAGGGGGCACGCGCCGAGGAGCCGGGACGAGGCGGCACGAGCTTGGCGTGGTCGCCGGCAGGCGACGAGGAGGATGACGCCACGGCGGCAAAGTCGAATCGAGCGAGGGCGCGCGTGGTCGGCCGTCGGCTGGGCGCCGATGCACGCCACGACGCCGAGGCCGAGGCGGCGTGGTGGAGCTCGCCGCGCCGGCCGGCGAGGCACACGGATGCGCTCCGGCGTCGAGCGAGCGGCGGATCCGGATCGGGACACCTTGGTGGCCGGCGTCGAGGGCGAGCACCTGGGCCGGGCGTCGACGCTTACGCTACCGATGTCAAGACCGGCGAGCTCGAAGCGGGTGGCGCAGGCGTGATGCAGATGGAGGCGCAACATGGCCGAGGCAATCCCTCAAACACATGGTGGGCGAGACCGTGGAAGGCTTCTCCTCGGCACCTCGAAAGCACCGGTGCCGGGTTCGCCGAGTTCGACGAGGAGGACGCCGCCGGGCGCCGTGATGTCCTCGCCGCCGGAGTTGAGGATGTTGGAGCCCGCGAGGCGACGGCGAGGGCGCGGCGTGGTGGAGACCGATGCATCGATCGGCCGGTGAGTGGTAGTGGCAAAGGCGGCGGCGGCGCGGCCGCAGCGCGACGAGTGACTGGCGAGCGGTGGCAGGCGCGACGCTGGTGCATCGCGACGGCGCGAGGGCGGCGGCCGAGTTGAGGCTGCGGCGCCCGGTGCGTTGCGGCGCGACCGCGGCAAGTGGTGGAGAACACCGAGGAGAATCGCCGATCCAACCACTCGTCGTGTTTCGGCGAAGAGCCGGCAATCTCATCGATAAGGAGCTGGGTGGAAGGGAGATTTCGGTGGGGAATCCATGGAACTAGGGTTTGAGAATCACCCGAGAATCGGTGTCTCTGATACCAAATGTTAGCAGCAGGGTAGCGGGGGTAGAAGAGAAGCACTAGAATCGGGGAAGGAAGCAGTGACAGTGGGAGGAAGGAGAAACACGGCACCATGGCCGGCGAACGAGGAAGGAAGACGAAAGGAGTTCTGGGTTTACAAATCAATCGATGCCTCCATACTCTCCCGCACCGGTACATATAGAAGGAAGGAAATATGGGCCAAGCCCAGCCCGAGTAGGCACGCAGGCCAAATACCCAACCAACACGGCCCAATAAGCCTAACCGGTTACTAGATCCTAACAGGGTGTTAGCAGCTCTGCATCTGCTGACACTGAAGAAGCCAACACTAAAGACGGAGCTCGTGGGCCGCGACGTGGTGAACGGACGCGTCGGCCCAACTCGCGCACTAGTGGACCTGAATGGGCCTGAGCTGGCTTGTACTGCGTGCGTGTGTGTGCCGCCACAGGATATATGCGCTAGGCTGTGCGGCAAGGAAGGCATCTTGTAATCAAACAGAACTATGAACTGACGAATCCTTCGTCGTTCCTCTGAATCCCATGCTTCCGCCGATCCCCTGCTTCTCCTCCTGATCCCTGCTTCTCCTTCGAATCCCTATCCTAACACTCAGCAGTCACCACCATCCACCTCTCCGTACACTACGGCGCATCTGGCCGTCGACAGAAGTGACGGCGTCGACGCCATGCCGCGCGCTCGCTACTTGACCAAGCCATGGTCAATCACCGCCCACCCACGCGGCGCGCCTGGAGTAAGACGGCGACGCTGCTCCCGACCTACGAGACGCCTGCCGCTTGCGCCTCTGCTGCCTGCTGGACGAGGAGCCTCTCGGCTGCTCTCCTTGCTTCCCTCGTCGTGGCGGCGTTGGCCACTTGGCCTCCCCTCGCCGCGGCCAGGGCCGAGGCCCCAGGGGCCAGGGGGGGACGGTATTTCATTTACCGTCCACCCCCGGTAGCTGTCAGCCGTTAAATCCTCAACGCACGGTTGAGATTAATCAAGGAAGGTCGAATACAAACGGGTGGGTGAACGGGACCGATAGCTTCGCCGCCCTCTCGTCGTTCCGCCGGCCGCCTCGCTGCTTCGCCGGCCTCTCCGCCGGCCTCCGGAGAGCTTCGATTAGGCACTAGATTAAGTTCATCCTGCCACTCTTCTTCGCCGCCCTTGCCTCCGCCTTACGTCGACGGCTAGCTCCCGAGGGCCGGGGCGCGGCTTGCATGAACGTTTGCACACCGGCACTGATCCGTGCAGCTGGCCGGCTCAGCGTCGACACCGGCCACACGCCCACACACTGGCACGCCATCGATGTCGCATGCTGCGCCTCCTTGTACCTCGCTCGCTACGTGGGATGGTGGCAGTACGTAGCGACGATGCGGGCAGCAGCCATGGTCGCGGTCACCGCGCACGGCGCGCCTGAGTGCCTGACGCTGCTCCGGAATTGCGAGGTGTGTCTGTCCCTGGCGCAGATGCTAATAGGAGCGGAGAGGATCTCGGATCCCCTCATGGATTCCCTCGCCACGTCGCAGCTGGCCGCGTAGGGGTGGCGTCGGCCTCGCCTCGTTACCGTCATCCTGCTTCGCCGCCCTTGCCGCCGCCGTCCGGCGCCGGCGAGCTCCCGAGGGCCGAGCGTGCCTTGCACGAACGCGCACGCTCGATTGTTATTAGTAGGTGTATGAGCAATGCACGAGCTCAAGAAAACTGAACTCAGCGATAGCCATGGCCGTGGTCGCTCGGCGAGCATGGACGCATCAATGCATCATGTTCAAGGAGGATGGGCATGGTTATCTCAGCTCAAGGCAAATACTGATGGAGGAGGCTACAGTATATGTAGGCGAAAATATTGGTAACTGCAAACTAATTGTATTGCAGGTAGGGTAGGAGCACCAGCTTTCAGTCTTGTACTGCCCACCATTGTGATCGACTCTGCAATCATGCTGCTCATGCATGTGTTAGCAAAACTGGGTGGAGTGTCGAGGCTAACTTGCCTAGTTATGGTTTGATGTCTTGATGCAATGATGCTGAACCTGCATGCGCGGCATCAACGGTCGCGGATGAATAATGCTCACTTCCAAGTTCCACCACCTAAGCCCGATGATAAATCAAAAGTTCACAGCATGTTTTGATGCTGGCCTTGTTACTAGCATTACTTCTTTGCTGGACTGGCGGCTAATGTTCGCGGGTGCTGTCTTGATCATCATCAGTAGGCAGCATCCAGAAAGGACTGCGGAGAAGCTCTTCCATCCCGGGGCACGGCTGCACTTCCTCCACGCTCTTGTCCTCCATGTCGTAGATGCCCAAGAATCCCCCATCCAACTCTTTGGTCGGATTGTGCACGAAGTAGACTCGATTCCCCTTCAACCCGTATTTGCTCGCCGAGCACAGCAGCTGCGCATTTGGGTAGCTCAGCAGGAACACTCTGTCGCCCAGCTCGTCCACCTCGATCAGTGTTGGCCCCGACAGATCAACCCGGTAGACGCGCACCGTCATGACCTCCGGGGTGAATCCCTTGAGGAAGAGGACGGCAAAGAACAGCTCCCCCCGTGATTCGACCATGTAGTCCCTACGGATGTTGGATCCGTCCGGGTACTCGGCGCTCCGGAACTCTAGATAGCTGAACTCCGGCGTCGCCGTCAAGAAATCGATGACCCCCAAATTCGCGGTCTCCTTGAAATAGAACTTGCCGTCCACCGCAGCCGTCTCCTGGATGACGATCTGCGCGGGAAGAGGCGGCGGCCTCTTAAAGCCGATATCGATGTCGTACTCGTGCGCCGACCGGCGGCTGTCTCCGACGCGGCAGTACAGGAAGCTCGGCTCGTCCGTGCGCAGCACGAGCACGACGCAGGATGCGGCGGTGGGCGCAGCGGAGAGGTAGCACTTCCACTCGTCGTCTGGAAGCTCGTGTCAGAATAAATGGCCCTAGGGCCATTTATTGTAATAATGAAAGAATTTTTAATGCTAAGGAAAAGAGAGAAATACCGTATGGGTATTGGAGGAGTCTCCCATCCAACTTATTAGGTAACCTTTCAGTACACCTCTTGTGAAGTTGAATAAAGGAGATAGGCGTGCCACACGCGCGCGCGCTCGCTCGCCGGGCCGGGCCGTGGCGTGGCGTGGCGTGGCGTGACGAGACGAGACGAGACGAGCGGTCAGTCGGATGTAAATGGGTGCAAACCCGTGGGATGTAAATGGATGCTCAAAAAGAAGCTTAGGCCTGATGGTACTATTGATAAGTACAAGGCTAGACTTGTGGCCAAGTGTTACACCCAAAAGTAAGGAGAAGACTTCTTCGATACTTACTCACCAGTCGCTCGATTGACCACTATAAGAGTACTACTTTCCTTGGCAGCCTCTCATGGTCTTCTCGTTCATCAGATGGACGTTAAGACAGCTTTCCTAAATGGAGAGTTGGAAGAGGAGATCTATATGGATCAGGAAGGATTTGTAGTAAAGGGTCAAGAAGGAATGGTGTGTGTTAGTGAAGTCTCTATAGCCTCAAGCAAGCAGCTAAGCAATGGCATGATAAGTTCGAACTTTGACATCTGTTGGCTTTGTCACAAACGAAGCTGACAAATGTGTGTACTATCGCTATGGTGGGGGTGAAGGAGTGATTACGTAATACGTATGTAGATGACATACTTATCTTTGGCACGAGCCTTGAATTGATCAAGGAGGTCAAAGACTTTCTATCTCAAAAGTTTGAGATGAAAGATTTGGGAGAGGCTGATGTTATCCTTAACATAAAGCTGATAAAGGGAGAAAATGGTGGGGTGACTCATCATGCACTCACTATGTTGAGAAGATGCTAAGTCGGTTTGGTTACTGACAATTCTAAACCCGCACCAACTCCTTATGATGCCAGCTTGGTTCTAAGGAAGAACCTGAGGATAATGGTGGATCAGCTGAGGTACTCCCAGATCATTGGTTCATTAATGTATCTGGCTAGCGCCACGAGACCTGACATTGCATATGCGGTTAGTAAACTGAGCCGGTTTGTTTCAAACCCGGGCAGTGAACACTGGCATGCTCTCGAGCGGGTAATGCGCTATCTAGTGGGCACTATGAACTATGGCATTCACTATTCCGGAGACCCCAAAGTCTTGGAGGGATATAGTGATGCAAACTGGATTTCTGATGCAGATGAGTTAAAAGCCACAAGTGGATATGTGTTCACACTTGGAGGTGGCGCTGTTTCCTGGAAGTCTTGCAAGCAGACCATTCTAACCAGGTCAACAATAGAAGCGAACTGCATTGGATACTGCCACTGTAGAGGCTGAGTGGCTTCGTGAACTCCTAATGGACTTGCCGATAGTTGAAAAACCGATACCGGCAATTCTAATGAACTGTGATAATCAAACGGTGATTGTCAAGGTGAACAGTTCAAAGGACAACATGAAGTCATCCAGGCATGTTAAGAGGCGGTTGAAATCATCCAGGAAATTGAGAAACACCGGTGTCATAGCTTTGGATTACATCCATACGTCTAAGAACCTGGCAGATCAATTTACAAAGGGTTTGTCACGTATTGTGATAGATCATGCATCTATGGAACTGGGCTTGAGACCCACGTGAGTTTCTCCATAGTGGTAACCTGTCTTATGTGATCGGAGATCCCGTGAATTAAGATGGTGAAACAAGCTATGGTTTGAGAGAGAAGAGAACCTTTGAGAATGCTCGGTTCATGGAAAAGATGCATTTCTCTTCAAAGCTGTATGGCGGTGATGGTATTTATACCTTAATGTGCTCCAAGTGGCTTTCATGAAACAAGTAAGTTGTTTCTCTAAAACAAAGACATAGTCCTACAGTATGTCTAGAAGGAACACACCTATATGAGTATTGACTACTGGTCATAGTCTATGAGAGTTGGGTGATCTCTAGAAAACTCATGAAGAGGCACGGAGTGTGACCCATAAGCTCCAACCCAGCGGGATGCTATGTGCAGCCAAGTATCGATGAGGGCTCTAGCCAAGCTTAGATGCACAAACACAATTCAAAGCATAGTCCATTGTTCAGTTGCAAATAAGTATAACTAGAGTTCCTGGTGGATGTTCAACTTAACAGTCTCCATCGTGAATGCGGTATATCAAAAACAAAAGGAAGATGAGAGCATTTCCAATGTGGCTTGAAATTCTGGTGGGATTGTTAGAATAAATGGGCCTAGGGCCATTTATTGTAATAATGAAAGAATTAAAAGCCCATGTGTTTAATGCTAAGGAAAAGAGAGAAATACCGTATGGGTATTGGAGGAGTCTCCCATCCAACTTATTAGGTAACCTTCGACACCTCTTGTGAAGTTGAATAGGGCCGGGCGGGCCGTGGGCGTGGGCGTGGGCGTGGGCGTGGCGTGTCGAGGCGAGGCGAGGCGAGGCAGGACGGGCGGTGCGGTGCGGTCGGTCGGACGGACGTGATGTGTTGCGGGGCGGGAGCATCTTTTTGCTGTTGATGGCTGTTGATGACTCCTTAATTGTGACCGTATCGAGCCTCGCTGATGGCTCCTTAATCGTGATGCATTACTAGGAGCCCTTAACCGCGCGATTACAATACAATCAACCGTGCGTTACATTACCAAGACGTCGAGTGTTCATCCCCTTCCGCACATGTTCACCTATATAAGAAGACCTTCCTCCTCCTCCTCGGATGACCAATTCACAAGTCCAGTACTCCTGCTAGGAGACCTCTCTCTCTCCTCGCTGCTCTCTTTTGCATCCCCATCGCTTGCACCGCCGCATCACCGGCGAGGCGAGCCTCGAACCTCGCCCCGCTGCGAGATCCCGCCGGGATAGGCGGACGATAAGGTTTTTGGGGAGCGTCTTCACGACTGCTCGCTCCCGTACGACTACTTCCTCTACGTCGACGACAAACGAACGAACGACTACTTCCTCTACGCGTCGACTACGAACGACTACTTCATCTATTAGTGCACCGCTGCGATCATCACTGCATCGTGTGTACGGCCACACGATTGAGGTCACTCACAATGGTGATAACGGAAAATCGGGTGACGCCGTCACCCAATCTTCCACAGGGTACTCTCTCAAACCAATGTTCATGTTTATTAGTTGTATAATCATGAATATTGTTATGTTTAATTGTTGTTTAAACATACACACATGCACATGGATTGTATCACTCACCGTAATATTGAAATGTCTATTAAATTATGGAATTAAAATATGCCAAAATGTTGCCTATCATCTAACAGCTCGCGCTCCATGTCCTAGGCCACGCCTCGCCGAGCGCTGGTCCTGTCAGGCGCGGCCGCACGGGCGACACGAGGAGGACCCAGCCGTGTGGGGTCACGTGGTAGTAGTTGTTCGCCAGCTCCGGCACGACGCTCGTGTGGAGACTCCGGTCACCAATGGCGAACGCCGTTTGCAGGATCCAGCCCGTGGTCGTACACGGCCAACAGAAGGTTGCCCCGGGCGGCTTCCGGCCGGTGCGGCGTCGTGGCGTTGGTGCTCTCATCCATGGTTGATCTCGCCGCCGCCTCTTCTTTTTTCAACTAAAGGGGATCGGGGATCGGGGCGTATAGGACGATGGGATCGGTGGATCTGGGGGGTTTTGCCGTTCACCAGCCGATATTTATGCCTGTTTACCTAGCCTATTGGTGAGGTGCGACGGAGAACGGCTCGGTTTCCTGCTTCACCCCGACCCGGATTCGAACTCGAGTCCACGATGTAAACGTGTGCCTCGGCTCGGGGAATTTTTACGAGAAAGAACTCGTCGCGTCTGAATGCGAACCCTAATCGGACTCCAGGCTCAACTCTTAACTCCATGTCCATAGTAGAGCAAGGATTCCTACTATGCACCGTCAGTCCATCACCAAAGGCATCTTGTCATCAGCTCGTGCTCGACATATATATGTAGCTGAAGTTTGATTCTTACATGCTCTGTTAGAGTGCTAGTATCTCCAGCTGACCAGCTCCAGTACTGAGATGCCGATGGAGAAGAGGCATGAGCCAACCAGAACCAGCACAACTGCAACGAAGAGATGGCTAAGATCAATTTGTTGATCTTTAAGCTGACTGCGAGCAGTTCGATGAGAGTTTTGTGCTTCTCATTTTTTTTTGTCCTATTTATTTGTTTCATTTGTTCTATTGGATTTGCACGTGATAAAAATTCATAATGACAGTATGTTTTGTTGACATGTTGCAGAGGTTTCCCTAATTCCAAATATTAGTAGTGAATCAGGAAGGTTAGAGCAGAGCTTCAGTCCAATCATGAAGTTCTCATCGGCCTATATATATGCCCAGATCAGCGAACAATTTCTTCTCCACTTGACCACTACAGTTTGCAAATTTGTGATTGCATTATTGTGTTGGATGATATTTTTTAGAAAAAGTGATAAAAAAGCCCTGGGTCAAAAATGGGCCGACTGGCATGGCCCGTTTTCAGCCCGGTTCGAGCTCCCCTTTGACCTAGTACCCCCTTGGGCTATTAGTAGTTCGAACGCAAAGAGCCACGAGGGAATTCATTCGTCATCCGCCGCCACAAGACCGAGAACAAGAAGGAGATTGGATTGACAAGGGAGCACTCGTCGGCCTTGATCTACTTCAGATGTTTCTACACTATGTCCAGCGCTTTAATGTGTAACATTATGGGGTAAAATCCTTGTTTGTCCTTGGGGTTGAAGGGGGATCTTGAGATGTAATCACCGAACCTATGTTTTGGATCTATTTGCTATCATATTCATGTTGATGGTGCTTCAATCTTAATGGCCGGCTAGCTTGCTTTGGGGATGCATCGCTCGTAGTCTCATGTATCGTGTTCCTTTTGTTCTTTATGCGATTACCGTCGTGTAGTGACAGTGTGCGGGAGGGAAAACATATTGACCTTGGTTCACACACTTAGTCTTGCATACCTAGAAGATATCAACGTCTTGTGCACTTGTCGTTCGATCACAGATTACCCTCGTGTAGTGACTAGTATGCGAGAGGGAAAGGGTTCGACTCGGTGCACCTTTACTTTTGATAGATTAGATTGGGTAGTTCTTGCTAGATGGTTACGTCTCCAAGTGATCCTATATCCCTTGGACAAGCATTATACGTTCTTGTGATCTCTATACCATCGCTCTCTACTTTGATTTCTTTAATCTAGATTAGATTAGATTAAGTTTCTTACTTATACACACTTGATAAAGAGGTTTAAAACAACAAGATTAGTGCTTAGTTGAGCATAGCAATCCACTTGTTCCACAGATTGATTAACCTTGGGGGATACTATAAGTGAAAATCTACAACCGACCCGTGTGTTTGGGGATCGTAATTTGATGTGTTATTTAACCGTCAACACCCCCTTGGTTCCTTGAGCTGCTCTTGACACTCTGAATACTTCAGGCAGCCAATGAGAGAAGGATAGTGTGTTTGTGCTCTATTGTGATTCATCTTCTTCAAGTTTGGGATTCTTTCTTAGTGATCAAGTGTGACAAGTGTGCATAGTCATGGCATAGCTGAGTGCATGGTCAAGTGATGGCGTGTGAGCTTGTCAGGAATTCGAGATTGACGACTCCTAAACGGCCTTGGTGACTATTGTCCTCTTAGTGAGCTCTTGGTGATTGTGGGATCCCCAAGGAGGATTTAGTGTACACAACTTGAAATCCACTGTTCTAGAGATGGAGAGCATGTACTCTTAGTGAGCACTCAGGTCTAAGTGACTTGAGGGGGAGCTAGATCCTTAGTGGATGCTCCAACATGGACTAGGGGCTAAGGGGAGCTCAACTCCTCGATACCACAAGAAAAAATCTTGGTTGTCTCGTGTCCCTCTCCTTTAAATTCCAGCACTTACTTTCATCATTTACATTTTACAATTAAGTTTACTTGCTCTAGTTTTGCTCTTATGCCTTGTCCTCTTCATATCCTTGCTAGGGTGCTTCATACTTATTAGTGTGAAACTTGTTAAGAAACTTTCTTGCTAATGTGCTTAGTTTGTAGAGAAAAACCTTTGTAGATAGGCAATACTAGTATCTAGGCTAAAGTTTGTTTTCCTTGTTCTAGAAATTTGAAAACGGTCCATATTCAAAACCCGGTTCTACGAATTTGAAAAAGTCCATATTCAAAAATCCCTTCTACGAGCCATCGATCCTTTCACGATGGAATCAAAGAATCTCCTCTGATGATGACTCCATCCACTCAAAACTGGCAGAATAAAAAATTCAAAAAAAAATTTGACGGCTGCGCCACCGGCCGGCCGCCGCACGCCACCACCACCCGGCGTCGCCACGCTTGTTACCGACACCGCCACCACCTCCATGACAGATGCTCCCTCGCCGCTGCCGGGAGAGGAGCTTCACCACCACGCCACCGCACACCACCTGAAAAAAATAGAGAGAGAGAGAGAGAGAGAGAGAGAGAGAGGAACCTGGATGTCGTGGCCTTCGCCCTCACTGCGGATGCTGGTGGCCGATGCGAGGAGGCCGAGGCCGAACGTGGGGAGGAGACGGCGGCCGGCACGGGGAGGAACAGACGGAGAAGAGGTGGAGACGGAGGCCGGGCGGAAGGCGTGGATGCGGTCAGGCCACCGCGGCCCGCTGCTCGCGCGTTCGGAGAGGAGGGACAGCGGGGAGGGGGGAGAGGGGAGAGGTGTGGAGGAAGAGAGATAGAGGATAGGGGACGCGGAGTAGCGACGCTCTGTCGCCATGCCATGGAGGCACTGTCCGCAGCAGAAGGCGGGACGGTGGAGGGAGGAGGCGGCGGCCGTCTGAGGTGGGCGTGTGAGGGTGAGGGTTGGTTAGGGTTTGAGAGGGGAGCAGGTTTATATGCGAACGAGACGTGATTGCGACCGTCAGATTGATGGATCCTACGGTCACCGATCACCGACGGATTTCATGGGCTGGCCGGCTCAATTAGGCTTTGTCGTGAGCCCAAATTTCAGCCCACGGTGACGTTTTTTCCAAAAATCGAATCAAATACTTTTAATTAGTTAAATATAGTAAATAAATAAAAAATTAACCAAAGTTTAAAATTGAAGATCACATGTTTTATGTGGTGAGAAGAAAAGTTTTTTAATTCAAATTCCAATTTGAACGTCACTTTGCCTACAAACGTAGCTGCTTCGTTCATAACTCTATGAAACTTCTTCGGAGATGTTTTGGTTTCTAAACATCGTGCGTGAAAAAAATGTGCGATACTCACTAAATTTTTTACCATAAGCTTTTTGTATGATATCATAAGATATCGACAAATTTCATGATTTTCAGACTTTATTTGCGTTTTTAGAATTTTAAAATCATTCGGTCGCGTGTATGTGATCGTGTTTTCTAGACAAGGTCTCGAAAAATTCTTTTGATTTTATGGGTAAGATCTCAAATTTGGCTAAATAACATCAATATTCCATTTATTTTCTTCTATTATTTGAATAAGTTGCAATTCAAATTTGACTTGACTCAAAAAATTGATTGAAATGCAATTATTAGTTAAATATATATAATAAATATAAAAATGTATCAAAATTTACCATGAAGTAATACATATTGTACGAGGAGAGTAGAAAAAAGTTTAGGGTATAAAAGAAAACATAGCTATGGGTTACTTCACAAATGACCCTTGGTGGGCCTCGACCTTTACACCTTTTTAGGTCGAAAGAGTGTTTTTTCCATCGGCAAAAAACACATGACAAAATTTAATTTTGTCGTGAGCCGAACTCTAGCTCACGGCAAATAGCTATTTTGTCGTTTTCTATTTTGCCATGAGCCTTAATGTTGTTGTGAGTTTTCGTCGTGGCCGTCGGCAATTGCCGTGAGCTCAACAAAAAGCTGACGGCAAAAACCTCACAGGATTTTATCACACTGGGATATTCTTATCCCCTGGCTAATGTTCGCAGATGCCCTGTTGATCATCAGTAGGCAGCATCCAGAGAGGGCTGCGCAGAAGCTCGGCCATCTCGGGGCAGGGCCGCACAGTCTTTAAGCTCTTGTCGTCCATGTCGAAGATGTACAGGGGCCCATCGTCCATGTCCCCCATGAGTCCTTGACATTGTGGAAGAAGTACACGCAGTTCCCCTTGACCCCGTACTTGCTCGCCGAGCACAGCAGTTGAGCGTTGGAGTAACCATTATCCATATGCATTAACAAGTGTGAGGACCTCGCCGTCGAGAGCGCCGCTGCCACGGGCGCTCTCCTGCGGCGGCGGCGCGCAGCGCCGGGAGTCTCGCCGCCGGGGGTCTCGCCGGCATTCTCTTCTCCTGGCCGCGGCCCAGTCCTACCGATGCCGGTGAAAATCGCTCCCTCGATTAGAGCCAAACTTCACTGCATCACGGCGAAGGACATTGGTCAACCTTCGAAGGAGCCGCGGTGGTCTACAACAATGGCGGAAATGATAACCTCATCCGCCGTTCTTCGCCCTGCGGCCGCCCGTTTCTGGGACCCTGACTCCGATTCGGAGTGTGAGGACCTCGGGGACGCGGAGGAGCATCATCCACCGGAGTCTTTTTCGCCGGAATCGCCGCGGCCGGTCATTGCCGTGACAACGCGACCCACGGCAGGCAGCGGGCGGCGGTCTTCCGTCTCGCCGTTGCCGGCCAAGCCGCCATGGAGATCGGTTTGGAAAGGTCCTTTGCCGCCCGCAAGGAGTTCACCGGCTGCCACGTTGGGGGATTTTTTGCCACCGGAGTTCAGGACGGCGGCGGAGCTGGGCGCCGCGTCGGGATCGACTGGGGAATTCCCTGATCCGGTTTTGCCGGGTGAACGGGTTGGCAGTCCGGACCCGGCCCAACAGGGGACCCTCCCACCCGTTTGTGACCCAATAGGGCAGAGACCCAGTGCGCACACACCGGTTCAAATTCAATCACGCCGGCCGTATCGCCGTGCACGCCGCCGCGCCGCAGAAGGCCTCTTCCACCCTCCGGCCGCCGCCTTGTCAACGCGACGGTCCCTCAGCACCTCCTCTCCCCCATGCCATATCGTGGCGCGCATTGATGGTGGGAGGGCCGCCGCGCGGGTCAGGAAGGCCGTGGCGCCTCTGCAGCCCAGCCTCGGGCCGCCGGCGACCGTGGCGAGCAGCCGCGTGGGCGCGGAGTCCAGCGCGGCCGTGGGGATGCCCTTCAAGCCGACGGCGAGCGTGGGCGCGCGATGCGTCAGCGGGGTGCGAGCCGGGCCGTGCCGTGCGGTCGTGGCGTTCGCGGCGATGATGGTTACGAGGGGCGGGGTGGTACCGTGCGAGGAGCGTGAGCGATGTCGGTGCAAAACGAGTTGCAGCGAGATGGAGGAAAAGGGAAGCGCAAAGCGCCGTGGAGTGTGTTATTTGCACAGATGACCACTACACCAATCAGTGTCCTCTTCTCCGTTGTCCGAAGCCATCCGTTGTGTACTGTGCCGCTTCGGACGACAATGGAGGTTTTTCCATATTCAGGCAGCAAATGAGCATGACATAGTCGCGGTGATTTTCTCTGCCACCGCCCTCATCAAGGTGGAGTCGGTGATGTCTCCGAACAGCTGCCGACTCGCAACGGATCGTTCGGTCACTTGGCGCTGGGAGGCGCATGAGGAGGGGCACAAGTGCTTTATTGTGCCTTTCCCTAGCAAGGAGGAGGCGACACGTATGGTTCTGTTGGCACAATCACGACAAAGAATAAGGAAGGTACCTTCTCGATTGAAGAATTTGTTGATGATGTTCAGCCAATAAAAGTCTGGATCAGGTTTGGGTGACTGTCACCAAGGTTCCGCGTGCACTCCGTTCTTTCCTTCCTTTGTGGGCTGTTGGTACTATGATTGGAGCTACTCAGAAGGTGGACATCCACCACCTACGGCGTACGGGGGAGGTACGAATCCTTGTGGCAGTTTTGGACATTAAAAAATACCAAAATTCGCTGATGTTTGTGTGAAGGGATGCATGTACCGCCTTTTCTTCAAGCCCGATGAGGAGGTGACGAAGGTTGCAGATCAGGATGATGATGAGGACCTGCTCACAGATGATGATAAGGGTAATGATGCGGATGGGGACAGGAAGATGAGGGATGCTAACCCCGCTCGGAACCCACAGGGTGGTGAAAAGGAGTCTTCTTTTGCAAACCCCCAGCCTTCCGCACCCCAGAGCGGGAAATCTCACAGGCAGGCTACTTTGATCCAAGAGGCACTTGATATGGCTTGTGAGCAGCTGTTGGATGAGATTAGCATCAAGGTCATGCTAGAGAAGGATCCTGTGGGGTGGAAATCCTCTGACCGTTGGTGATGAAGAGCGAGGATGTACAATGCTATGGTGTCTCCTCACCTCAACCCTTTTTCTCGATGAGTCGCTGTGGAAAACTTGGTTTATCCCCGATCCCTACCGCCACCGAGGTGTGGCCGTACGCCGGATGGCCGCCTCATCCTCACGTGGGATGCCGTCCCTCTCATCGCCACCGAGGTGGTGGATGCCGATAGCTACCACCATATCTCCCTCTACATGCTTCACCTTTAGGAATCGGGGGCCTTAGCTATTTGGGGAGACCTACTGGTCCTGCACCCGTGGTGGTGATCCCGCTCCTACTCCACCTGGAGGAGGACGCACCTTTACGCACCATGATCGATCACAAACGCTGAAACTTCTACTATACAACACCAAATAAGCCCAGAGTACCATTATTTTTTGAAAGAAAAAAGAACCTAAAGGTATTTCCTTTTCTAGCTTGATTCATGCAACCTTGGTAGTACCAAGTAGTGCATCAATACTAATACCGGGTGTTGTTGTATTAAAAACTTAGAGGTAGATAGATTAGTTGTCTGTGCTAATAAAAATATTAAAGTAAAGGCTAGTGATCTAATAAGTGATGATGAAAGGGAGGAAGATGACTCACATTAATTCAAGCACCGGTGGTTTCTAAATGAGAGCTTGCTTGATGCATAAGAGAATGATCATATTCTAGATCTCTCTCTCACAAGAAAAATTTAATAATGCCAAGAAACAAAAAAAAGGCAACCTTCCCAAAAAGCCAAAAACCCCTTCAAAGATTATTGTAAAATGAAAGGGGTATTCTGGAATAGCAGAGTTCTTGCAGACTTGGCTAAACACAGATTTTTGGCTGAACTAGTTAGAGAAGAGTAGATTAATTTTATTGCTCTCTCTGAAACTGGTTGTGAGTCTTTTCCTGATCATGTCCTCAAAAATTTATGTGTTGGACGTGATTTTCTTTGGCACGCTATGGCTCCCCATGGTAGATCAGGTAGGATCTTGCTTGGGGTGGACCTTAGTGTGTTTGATATTGGTGCCATCGATGAGGGGGATTTCTATGTGAAATTTACCCATAGATTCAAGTCAACTGACTTCAAATTTGTCCTTTATTCTATTTATGGACCGGCCCAATTACAAAACAAAGGTGCTTTTCTTGCCGAACTAGCTAATACCGCTCAAAGAGGACCCTTCCTTTTCTCATTGGTGGGATTTTAATATGCGAAAAGCCCGAGGACAAAAGCAAAGGAAACTTTGACAACAAATGGCCATCCCTTTTAATATGTCATTGAGTCCCTTGATCTTAGGGAAATTGTCATGACAGTCGCCAATATACTTGGCGGGTTCGGGGATAATCCGACTTATGAAAAACTTGATAGAGTTTTAGTTAGTACGGAATGAAAATTAATTTCCCTTAGCCAAGGTTGAAGCTAGAGATCGGAACATATCAGATCATACTCCACTAGTCGTGTCCACAGGCTTCCACTCACCAGTCCGGAACTAGACCTTTTAGATTTGAAAGGAGATGGCTCATAAATGAGGGTTTTTATGATATGGTTGCAAATATTTGGCGATCGAAAACTGGATCTTCTCCACTATGGTGGCAATCAAGATCCGTGGTGAGGCGACATCTTAGAGGGCGTCTAATATGGCGGGCTCCTATAAAAGGAGAAAAACTCTTTTAGGCCCTTCTTCTACATAATCTTGATAAAAAAGCAGAAAATGATAGACTAACTGATCATGAGATCAATTTAAAGCATTATCTCAAAGAGCGGCTAGTTTCGCTTTTGAGGGAGGAAGAGCTTAAATGGTATGAAAGGGCTAAGGTCAAAACTCTCTTTGGAAGGGATGCTAACACAAGGTTCTTTCACCTTGTTGCCAATGGCAAACACCGTAGCAACAGATCTATAGACTTGAAGATGACAATGGTGTTGTTGTTAGTTGACCGAGTCTTAAAAGCCACATTACAATTATTATAAAAATCTATTCGGGATCCCAGAACAGACGGATATCGCCTTGTTGGAGGATCAGATTCACGATATTCCACAAGTATCCGATGAGGAAAATGAGATCCTCATAGCCGATTTCACTGAAAATGAGGTCAGAGAGGCTCCTGGACCGGATGGCTTCCCAGCTGAATTCTATCAAGTTTTCTGGGGGTGATCAAAGATGACCTATACGGCCATGTTCCATGATTTCCACAAAGACACTCTCGATCTCTTTAGCCTCAATTTTGGGATCATTACATTAATTCCAAAAATTGAGAATGCCACTAAGATTCAGCAATATAGACCTATTTGTGTCCTCAACGTTAGTTTCAAGATTTTACAAAAGTTGGAACTAACAGTGAATAAAGTAGCAAAGGCGGTGGTGAGCCCAACACAAGCGCCTTCATGCACTGGTAGGAATATTATGGAAGGTGTTGTTATTCTACACGAGACCATCCATGAACTCCACACCAAAAAAGCTAATGGAGTTATTTTTAAGATTGACTTTGAAAAGGCCTATGATAAGTTAAATGGTCTTTCCTCCAACAAACTTTACGCATGAAAGGTTTCTCACCTAAATGGTGTAGATGGATTCAAAACATGGTTTCGGGAGGAGTGGGACTCAAAGTTAATGATGATGTTGGACCCTACTTCCAAAGCTAAAGCGGGGCTCAGACAAGGGGATCCTATGTCACCTATCTTATTTAACATTGTCGACATGTTAGCCCTTATTAATCGGCGAAAATAGATGGGCAAATAAGAGGGTGATACCCCATCTAGTTGATGATGGTTTATCTATTTTACAATACGCAGACGACACCATTATCTTCCTAGACCATGACCTTGAGCAAGCAAAAAATCTTAAGCTCCTTTTATGTGCTTTTGAGCTATCGAGGCTGAAGATTAATTTCCACAAGAGTGAAGTCTTCGTTATGGGCGGAGAGATGGAGTCTTTCTATACTTGTCTCTTTGGTTGTAATTCGGGGATTTACCCTTTCAGATATTTAGGTATTCCGATGCACCATAGACAACTCCTAAATTCGAATGGAGTAAAGTGAAGAACGCTTAAAGAAAACTCTCGTGTTGGAAAGCAAAATATCTATCCTATGGGGGGAGGTTGGTTCTGCTTAACTCGGTGTTAAGTAACCTTCCTATGTTCATGATGTCCTTTTTTGAGATCCCTAAGGGAGTTCTTAAAAACCTGGATCATTTCAGATCTAGATTTTTCCGGCAAGGCTCGCTAATAAGCACAAATAGACTTGCTAGATGGGACATCTTGTGTCGCCCCAAAGATCAGGGTGGCCTTGGGATTTTGAATTTACAGCTCCAAAACAAATGCCTGTTGGCTAAGTGGATAGTAAACCTTTTGAACACTGATGGGACCTGGCAATCTTTGCTAAGGAACAAGTATTTGAGAACCAAAACCCTCACACAAGTATCATCAAAACCAAATGACTCTCACTTTTGGAGAGGACTCATGCGTATTAAAGATGAGGTTCTGTCTAAAGGTTCTTTCGTTATTAAAGATGGAACCAACACGAGATTTTGGGATGATACGTGGATAGGTGATAAGCCGCTCAAGGATACCTACCCGTCCTTATACCATATAGCGCGGGATAGGCATGTTACGGTATCTAAGGTTATGTCCTCTAGACCCCTTAATATTTCATTCAGGCGGTCGCTGGTGGATAATAACCTAAGTCAATGGCTTTACCTAGTAGCTCGGGTCTCTAATGTTGTACTGGTGGATGGTAAAGATTATTTTAAATGGCTGCTGACAAAAAGTGGTTTTTTCACTGTTCGGTCAATGTATCTAGATGGCATAGATACTCATCCACCTTTTCAGCATAGGAAGATCTGGAAGTGGAAAGTACCTCTAAAGATCAAGATTTTTCTTTGGTTTCTTCAGAAGGGGGTCGTTTTGACAAAAGATAACCTTGCGAAGAAAAATTGGAAAGGGAGTCAGCAATGTGTCTGCTGCAATATGAATGAAACCATACAGCACCTGTTTATAGATTGCCCTTCCGCTAAAATAATTTGGAGGTTTATTTTCTATGCTACTAATTTGACCCAGCCTAGATCTATTAGCCATATGTTCGGTACGTGGCTTAATAATCAACATAAGGACTTTAAGCCTCTGATTTGGGTTGGTGTCGCTGCTTTTTGCTGGGTTATTTGGAAATGCCGGAATGATATAGTTTTCAAAAAGACGAAGTTTAACTCGATTTTGCAGGTTATCTTGGGAGCTTCTTACGCTCGGGCCCGGTTGCAGCGTAAGGAGCGGGCTAAGGATACCCTCATCGCTATGAGCAGGAAATTAGAAGTCGTTGCTCTACAGATTGCCAATGGAGGATGGAACAATTTTTATCGTTTACCTTAGTCAGGGGCATGTTGCCCGTTGCTCCTTATTTTACCCTTTCGTGGACTGTTCTTTTCAACTCTGTAATAATTGGCTGTGTACATCTTCGGATGTAGAGGCCGGATTTAATTATCCAATATCTAAAAAAAAAACCAGTGGCGGAGGACGGAAAAAATTTGAGGTGTGGCGACATTCAAAAATAAAATTTGGAGCAATACACCTTTACGCATAGGCTAGTGGTGTTGTAAGTTTGTAACCTAATAACTACAGTTCATCTCGTAGTCCAATACAACATTGAATTGCTCACATCTATGCTCGGATCAAAAGCTCGCAGTAGCAGCCATAATTCGTAGCATCACAGTTTACAGGTGAAAAGCAGAGGGTATTCACGACCGGATCAAGGTATGGCGAGCGCCATACCTCGCCATACCGGGTCCTCCGCCCCTGGGAGTAACACCCTATCGCCCAAGTCGTCAACCTTGGACGATATAGCTGCCCGCCCACTTGACAGATCGATCTTGTAGACGCACACCGTCTGGATCTCGGGTGTGAATCCCTTGACGCAGATGCAGACGCTGAAGAGCTCACCGCGCGACTCCACCGTGTACTCCTTGCGGCCGTTGGATCCGTCCGGAAAATCGGGGACTGGGTAGTCGATGAAGCTCAGCTCCGGCGTCGCCACCGGCGAGAAATCGATGGTCCCCATCTTCCCGGTAGTGAAATAGAACCTGCCGCCCACGGCGACCGCGTCGTGGATGACAATCTTCCTCGGCGGCGCGTACGAGGGCGGCAGCTTCACGTCGCCAATGTCGTACTCGTGCGCCGACCAGCGGCTGTCCCCGACGCGGCAGTAGATGAACTTGGGTTCTTTCATGTGCAGCACGAGCACGACGCACGACGGCGAGGTCGGCGCGGCGGAGAGGCAGCACTCCCAGTCCTCCGGCGGATCGCGCTCCATGGCGGGGAGGGAGACGCTCTGGCCGGAGCGCGGGTCCCAGAGGCGCGCGCGCGGCGACGGGCCGGGCGCCACGAGGAGCACCCAGCCGTGCGGGGTCACATGGTAGTGGTTGCCCGCCAGCTCCGGCACGACGCTGGTGTGGAGGCTCCGGTCGCCGAGGGCGAACGCCGTCGTCTGCCGGTTGTTGGGTTCCAGCCCGTGGTCGTACACGAGCACCGGCAGGGTGCCCAGCGGCGAGCGGTTTAGCGGCGGCGTTGGTGCTCACCGCCATGGCAAATTTCGCTTTCGTCGCCGCTTCTTCTTCTGGTTGGGATCGATCGGGAATTCGGGATCGGTGGGGATTTGGGACGGTGATGCCCCGCCAATATGTATGGACGCCAAGCCTACGGTGCCGGTTTCCATGCAATATGCATCTTCACCGACCGGGACTCGAGCCCAAAACGATTCCTTTTTTTGCCGGCCTCTGATATGGTAGAACGAGAACTAGTGTTATTAAGAGGGAAGAAGGATAGATGACTATCTGATGAAGATCGATGGCACACGTACGCTCTCCATCCGTCGCCTGAAACAGACCATTAGTGATCATTGAGCATTTGAGCTATAGAAAAAAAAGGCAAATTATACAGTATCGATTTTCCTCCAGAAACTAGACAAAAGCCCCTGCCTTTTTTTGCACGATATCATCGGGGAAATCATTTAATTCGTTTTTGCGAACAAAATGGCCAATTATCCCGTCAAAATTTACGTGGCAACTGGCATTATCGCACACTGCATGTCCAGCCGGGAAACTGCCGACGTGAGGCCGACTGCAGAGAGGCCGTCGTTGTTAACCATGGAAGTCATCAGGAAACTTTCTTCCAAGGCGTGTGGACGTGACGACGTGTGGTCAGCTCAACACGCGACAGCTGCTATGCTACATGCAGCTAGATATCTTCTTGCTGCTTGTATCTTCGAAGAACGGAGGATGTGCAGCTCGCTGTCATTGCCTGACCGAGAGGAACTGACCGCCTTTGGGTCCATCCGTCCTTTTTTTTTTTTGAAGAGGAGGAGGAGGAGGAAGACTTGGTTCAGACTTCAGAATTGACCTGGCTTTAATTCGGCACAGGTTTCATGTTTGTATTCGCGCAAGAATAAAGTTGATGCTTCAGATATGGCGCCTGCCTAAATGAAACGAACGTGTCCTTGGGGTGGGACAGGCAGGCGCGCTAGTGCGTTTGCTGCATCCCTTTTGCCGCCTCACTGAAAGCAAGTGAAAGAGACGCGGTCCAAGACGCACTCTCAGCGGTCCTGCAAGGAAAATTCCTGAGAGGACGAAAACCCAGAAGGCCTTGAAACTGTATATATGCAACAAAAGGTCACTGTAGTACGGTTGATAATCCGTAGGTGACAAGTACAAGTGCAACTACTCTGTGTTCTTGAGTGTACAATAGTCAGAACGTGTAACTACCCTTACTTCTGAATTCAGTAATTAATATTCAGTAACATATTTTTTGCAGGGATTACTACCTAAATATGTTACTGAATATTAAGCATTGTTCTGCTATTTGTGAGGAAGCTGAAAATGACGGCGAGCCTACCTGGAGCACCGATCGAGCTGACGTGCGCTAAAGATGACAGTGAAGCACAGAGTTTGACTGGCCCGGCCCCATTTGAAAAATTTTGACCCAGCAGCCAGCGTTGCTGCTACCATACCGACCTGCCCGCCACCGCCCACCACCACCAGAAATGTCATCGCGCGCGCGTCCACTCTCCAGCTGCTTCTTTTTTTTTCAGGTCAGAATGAGACCACATCGGGGCAAGGTCAGCTCGCCGGGGGCTGACCTCCCAATCTCCCATACCTATAAATACACGCAGACCGTGCATCTCCAAGGTCAGCCACTGCCGGTGCCACCTCGACGAGAACGCAAGTCGCGAGCTTTGAAGCCATCTGAGGGAGGAGGACGAGGGAGGCCAGGTCTAGGAGGGTCGCCACAGGAAGAGCTCCGGCGCATATCCGGACAGCGCGCGCCATGAGGCGTGCGGAGCGGGGCGACGAGGCGGAGGCTGATCGGCGGCGCGGGTACAAGGGCGTGCGGCGGCGGCGGTGGGGCAAGTGGGTGTCGGAGATCAGGGTGCCCGGCACGCGGGAGCGCCTGTGGCTCGGCTCCTACGCCACGCCTGAGGCCGCCGCCGTCGCGCACGACACGGCTGTCTACTTCCTCCGCGGCGGGTCCGGCGCCGGGGCCGGGCCTGGCGTCGCGGCCGGCGGGAACGTCGCGGCGCTCAACTTCCCCGAGCGCGCCGCGGCCGCGTACGGCTCCGGGGCCGCGGCGCGCCTGTCACCGCGGTCCGTGCAGCGCGTGGCGTCTGACGCCGGGATGGCCGCCGACGCGCAGCTCGTCGCGGCGCGGGACAGTACGCCGGCGCTCGCGCACAGCCACGCCGATCGCACCAGCATTGGCAGCGCGCAAGGCGGCGCCGGCGGGGCGAGCGTTCGGCCGCGCGATCAGGACGCCGACGCGTACATGAGCCGCGTGCATGCTAGCATCAACAGCACGCGCGGGAGCAGGGAGCAGCAGCTCGCCACCGGGGAGATTAGCGTGGATGACATAGAGATCCTGATGTAACTAGCCAGAAGATAGTGCTACTGAAATGAACTGATGCAATAAAATTCTTTTTGGCACCTACAGTGCCATTGCCAAACGCATAAATAAACCAGATTACGAAAGGCAAAAAAAAAATCAATAAGATACAGACGCATTTCAATGTCAGCAAGCTGACACTGTTTCATCAGTCAGAACGCAAAAGCTTGTTCTGTTCCGAGGCTCCGAGCTGGTCTAAACAGCCGGGGCATCCAAAAAGACCGAGACCGAACGCCGAGCAGTTGGATGATGGTGACCAGCTGCAGAATCCAACGGCAGGTAAAAACGGATTTGGCGAGCGTGGTCTTTGGTAGGTAAAACGGTTAATTTTGACCTGGCTGCAGAACAGTCTTGACGTGCTTCTCCTCCTAGTACTTGTTACTTTGGTGATGGTGAGGTGAAGTCGACTAGGCTGCCGTGGTTTTGCTCCTCGACTTGGTCGTCTGTGCACTAGAAGATGAGGGCGTTGCAGGTTCTGGAATCTGGAGAACGTAGTCAGAGCCAATGGTTGGAATCCTGACTGCGTGCGTGGTGTATTGATTCCTGTAGCTGTAGCAATCCTGCATCAACCCAGGCTAGACCTTGGAGCAGACAAACGGCCAGGATGCAGTGACAATCATCAAGAACACTCTACATTTCTATCCCATGGTCGACGAAGGTTTGGTCAAACAGATAAAAGCAGGTACTCCCTAGTCCCTACTCCCTGTGTCCAAGGAAAAAATTGCAGCAATTTCTCAGTCAAAATATTCCAAAATTAACCCAAGTTCATAAGAAAGGGTTGTTAGATTGATCTCTCCACCAACGGCCCATTGAGCCCTTGACTGGCGTCCGGATCGGAGGCCTTGACCCGGATTAGAAGGCTGGTGGGCCCTGTCGCGCGCTATAAGAGAGAGTGGGGCCACGGGCTCTGAACACGAGGTTCGCCGCCACGCGTAGCTCCCACTCCAAACCCTAGGCCGGAGGGAGGTCTTGGCTTGACGGATGCACCACCGACGACGTCCGTACCACCACGCCGCCGTCCTCATGCACGCGCTGGCGTCGGCTGCATGTCTTGTGAGCATCACCAAGCAAGGACACGAGCGGAGGTTGAAGGTATGTCATTCACGGTGTTTACCCACTCGATCTACTCCTAGTCGATCCGGCAAATCTATCAATGGTACCAGAGCCGTGCTAGGTTGTAGATCTTGCTTGGGAAAAGAAAGAATCAAAGAAAGTCGAATCGAATCGATGACAAGTCGAAACCCTAACCTAAACATAGATCCAGGGAGAAGGGGTCCTACACTGGCTTACCGTCATCACCACCGGCATCACCTTGAGTGCCATGGGCGGACAGACGAGCGTGCGCTCGCCGGACCTCTCCGCTTGGCCGCGAGGGGCAGGCAAAGGCAGCGGTGAAACCCCTCGGCCTGGCGCTTTCCCTGGGGACAGCTCGCCGGCGAGGACTCCGGCGCCGCCACCCACCTCTCGCCACCATGGCGGTTCTCTCCGGATCTCGCGTGTGCGGGACTAGGGAAGAGGGAGGCAAGAAAGAAGGAAGAAAGAAGGAGGAGTCGGCGGCTGCGTCGGCGGCGCCGCGCCCTCACCGTCGCACGCCATCGCCCGATTCTGAGGGTGACAACCCGCCGCCGGGCTGCCGACACAAGGGAAAGAAAGAAGGAGAAGGCGGGCGCGACCTTCGTCTTTGGGCGGTCGCTTGCTCCTCGTCACGACCACGAGCCGCACGCCACCGCCACCGCGCCACTGGCGATCTGCGCCGCTGGATCGGGAAAAGGGAACAAAGGGCTAGGGTTTTTGGGGAGACGGCGTTGGCCGGGTTTTGATCCAGCGAAAGGCCCGGACGACCGTCCGATCGAGGTCAACTGCGATCGACGGCTGCGAGCAGCTCTCAGCACCCGGCACCATCGGGCCAAAATCAGCCCATGCGGGATAAGGCGAGCCGCAATGGCGCCTGCTCGTTGGTTGTTGGGCTGCAGGCCCAAGTTGGCGCGTGGAGAGCGTCTGTGGGCCGTTTTCTCCGTGGACATAAAGAACAGTGATGCACAGTATCGTTTTGTGAATTGTTTTAATGAATTTCAGAAGCTTATTTGATGAATTTTGTATAGTTTTGATGAATTTCATCTAGATTTTGATTTCTACTCAAATTGAACCAACGAGATATTTGTGTAGAGATTGAATTGTGACATAAATGCTTCTGAATAGTATGTTATTTCATGAATTTTATTCATGTTTTCCACTGCAAAAGTTTAAAGTGTTGCTCCTTTTAATTTTTAATTTTGAAGATTAAATTAAAGAGAAAAGTTGAGTAGAGAAAAATAATGTAAAAAGGAAAGATTATTCTGATGGAATATTAATTTTAAGACAAAGTTTAGGCAAGTTTGTCAAAGTTTGGCAAGTTTGTTAAGGTTGTAACCTCTATTCAATTTTGAACCAACGGGATAAATTGTTTAGAGAGGTTACAAGTGTAAAGAAAAGTTTAGAAGTGTGATTGCTTCTGAAAAGAAAGAAAAGTTTTCCGCTGCAAAGTGAAAGTTTCACCCTCTAATTAAATTGGAACCAACGAGAAAATTTAATTAGTGGAGTAGAAACATATTTATTTAACGTTAATTATGGTATTGTTATTTTCTGACCAACGTTGATGATAACAATATTGTAATTATATGTGTCCTATGTTTAAAGTTTAAAATCTCTGATGAATTTTGCATCAAAGTGATCAATTTTTCAGAGAATAAATAAAGATCAAGAAATGTTGTTTTTTATTTCTTGTTTCTGTTGGACAGAGATACTTATCTTTCAATTAAATTGGAACCAACGAGAAGATTTAATTGAAAGAACAGTTTTTGAAAAGTTTACCTATGGGTTATATCCACGTTAAAGTTAAAGTCAGCTTCCGCTGTATCAAGTTCAAAGTTACATTGGTTTTGGTTGCCAATTTTGTACAAAGTTTATGTCTCTACTCAATTATGAACAAAGAGGATATTTTAGAAATACTTTTGATAAGTATTAATTCTAAATATAAAGTTTCATGATGTTGTCATTTTCTGACCAATGTTGATGATGGCAATATTGTGATATGATGGATTAATTCTAATTCAGTCGATGATGTTTTGGAATTAATATAGATAAATGATGTTTTATTCTATTTTCTGCCCAACGGTGATATGGAATAGAACATAAAGTTTTAAAAGTTTCATAAGCTTAAAGTTTGGATTATTATTGAATATTTTCTCAGAGAAAAGATCTTTCTGCTTTTTATTCATGAAAGCATTAAGAAAAGTGAGCTGAGCACTTGTGACTCAGGAGATGACAAAGAAAGAGTGCCATAATGTGAGGGACTATGTTCTCTTTAAAGAATGACTTCAAAAGTAAAGATTCTCGGATGTTAATCCGAGAAAAGAGATAGACCATTGAGAGTCTTGAGAAATGTTTTTCATGTACTCTCTACGAAGAGGAATTTATTTCCATTTCAGTCATCATAGTAAATGTTGAAATAATTCATATGCATGTTTAATTTGACTAATGTTGGATTAAGCATGTGTGTTCTGATTTATTGATTTATTTAATCGATGATTGAATCTGAGCCAATCCTGGCATACATGACCCTTTCAGGAAATTATCTGAATGGAGAGAAAGTTTGTGATGCTCTCGCACGACGAGAAAAGTTCACAATAATACCCGCATGGCGGGAAAGGCTCTGAGAAAATAACCGCATGATTGGCTAAAGTTGGCATAATGCTATATTAGACAATCTTATGCATGGCGGGAGAAAGATATAATGACTCATGTGCTTATTGTGTATCCCACACCGGAAATAGTTTTTGGAGTAGCTCTTTACTACCTTGATACTGATTGAGCATTTCCATTGTGTTATAGTCACTAAGCACTCTATGAGTTTAAAGAGAATAGAAAGTAATATGCGAACCTAAAGATAAAGAATGATATACAAGCTTGAGTTGCTTGAGTTTTCAAAAAGCTTCTTGAAATAAAGGACTCTGTTGAGTTCTTAAAGTGAAATGAGGAAAAATGTACTCCCATATATGAGTTAAGAAACAACCTTGTTTTGTATGATATAATCATGCAGATAAAGGAAGTAATTGAAAGTTTTCTCAAAGTTTCCTCACTGATAATAGTCCTGAATGGAATTGTGGCAAGAAAGTTCATGCCACATTTCGAGGGGGAGAAAGGTGAGAAAGGTGAAAATCCCCTATACTTCAGAAAAGTAATGCATTGTATGCATTTAGAGTGTGATCTATAGAAGATAAATGTGATTGTCTGGGGGAGTACGACAGTCATAAATGTGATACCCCTAAAGAAAAGGAACAACTAAAATCCTGGACTTTTATAAGTCCGATAGGATGATAGCGATGTGACCAAAATGGTGAAAGTACAAACCCAAAATGAGAAAGTTTAAAGATACTCTATTATTTATAATAGAAGGTAAGATCTGGGGGAGCCATTTAGTTGGCCATCCGGATGAAAGAAAAGGATCATCTGGGGAGCCATTTTATTGGCAATTCAGATAAAAGAAAAGGTTCTTTTATTTCTAACGAGACACATTGTCTTCTTGGAATACGAGAACAATCAGGGGGAGCATGGTGGCTCGAGAAATTGACTTCGAGGAGAAGTGGGTATATATGCCCACTCTGATGATTCGGTAGCTATTTCTCTCGACACTCGTGGCAACAATATGGTAGATGATATGGAACCTGTCCTTCAGGAGCCATTGAAACTCATTGTTGTACATGAGGAGAGCTGCTGCAGCCCCATATGGTAGATGTACCAAAAGATGAGGCACACAATGTGCCAGAGGTTGAGGCCTCTAGTAGGTCTCAAAGAGTCAAAAGTCTAATGATTGCAAAGTTTGTAATATAGAAAAGTTCACATTGAGGTTTATTCCATCTCATGTGAAGAAACCATAAGAAGCGCTTGTTCGTTGAAAATGGGCGATGAATCCCGAGGAAGCTTGGGACTCAGAAGTAATTCCCAATGGAGCCAAAACAGTGGGTCGTAATGGGTCTACAAGTCGTGACGTGACTCCAAAGGGAACATGTGAATAAGCAAAGCGCATCTTAAATCAAAAGTTTTGTGCAAAGAGAATGAATGGACTATAATGAATTTAGTGGCACATCATGATCTGAGTTACATCAGATGAAAGTATTGCATGGCACAACCTAAGGGTTTTGTCATGTAAGTAAAAGAAGAAAAGGAATTGTGCCTAAAGAAATCATTTACGAATGATAACATTCAAAGATAAAGGACTTTGTTGTTAATTTTTGGGTTTAAAAGAGAATAAGAGGACAACATTTGTACAAAGTTATAGAATGGGAAATTCATTTCCTAATCGTGCATATGTGATTGACATCTTGCATGATAGCAATGATGTAAATCTATTATAAAAGAAGAAGAGGTTCTTGTCCTCAAAGTTCAAAAGGAAATTCTCGATGAATGTCTCTCAATTATAAGGATCGAGATTCGCCGAGATAAAAGAAAAGGGGTATTAGGACTATCGCAAGAGGCATACGTAGAAAAGTTGTAAAGAAATATAGTATGCATGCGAGTAAACCTATGCCTGTCCTCATCATTAAGGGTAATGGTTTTGGGAACTTTCATGTTCCAAGAGTCAGTATGGAATGGATTAAAAGAATATGGTACCATATGCTTCAGCTGTTGGAAGCTTAATGAATGGAAAAGATAGAACTTACCCTGACATAGTTCATATATCCGGGTTGTTTTGGCAATGTCCAATCCAGCTATAGATCACTGGAATGAAATTAAGTGTATCAGCCTCATGCTAAGTTGAAAAGATCAAGTGCTCTCAAAAGGTTGTGAGTACAAAGATATTTTGTGAAATGTGTAGCGAAATCCACAATTGTCGCTAACTTTCACAATAGGAGTTTTTGTGTGGAAAAGCTCCAAAGGGTAAAATAATTGTCATCAATGTGATGCAAAGATATGGTATAGCATGATACGAGGCTGAGGGACAGGCAAAATAGTTAATGGAACCTATACCCGGAGTTGATAATGGTTGACAACAGCAGTAACCATTGAAGTAGTTCACTCCTATGACAACGAGTCAAGTGTCTTTGCCAAACACACGACACAAAGTTATATGTTGTAAAGGAGTAAGTCCGGAATCATATTAAAGATATTGTGCATATAAGAGACAAGCAAGTGCTTGAGGATCCTCTTACGAAAAGTATATCACCCAGAACACATATGCGACATGGGTTTATAGCATAGTTTATGATTTCGGACAATAAAAGGGCCCAAGGCTAAAGAATTTGTTTCGATCTGAGAGATGTGTATTGTAGTCTGTTGAATCTATCGGGATTGATAATCGAGATTGGCCAGTGACGATAAAACATGCTCTATACATTGATTTGTAATGGAATGAGAAAAGAAGTTAAAAGTATATGGTGAGATTAAGGGGGAGACCGTTGGGCCCATTGGGCCCTTGACTCAAGGTCCGGATCGGGGACGCCCCGTTAGAAGGTGGTGGGCCCTGATTGCATCTATAAGAGGGAGTGGGGGCCACGGGCTCCAGACACGAGGTTCGCCGCCGCCACTGTAGCTCCCCACTCCAAACCCTAGCCGACCGAGAGGGAGGTGTGGCGACAGATGCACCACGCATCACGTCCGCACACCACGCCGCCCCTCATCCGCATCACGCTGCGAGCATCACCGGTATGTCATTCAGTGTTTACCCACTCGATCTACTCCTAGTCGATCCGGCAAATCTATCAAGGGTATCAACTTCTATGACACAAAATAGATATATTATGAAAATATGTTTCATTGCAAATCCAGTGATACTTATTTGGTATTTCAAGTCCTTGAACACTTTTACATAAACTTGATCAAACTTGAAAAAGTTTGCCTTAGGACAAAACTAGGATTGCATTTTTTTTTTTTGCAGGATAGAGGGAGTATGCGAGAAGATAACAGAAAGATAAGCATGTGTGCACAAGAGCAGACGACTGACGAGGACTTGCACGCGGATGCAGGCAAGCAGAAGGTGATCGCTGAGCAGCGAGTCGATATCACGGCGATCCCAAACTCTGAGCCTTACGCGTTTTACCATATCTTTTGGAGAGCACACGGACAGTCAGATCATATCCTACCGATGTCTTAGTGGTATCAGTTGGCAGTTTGCCACTAAGCATGCTTAATATGTCTGTTTCTGGACCACACGCAGGTCCAACCAGATATGGGCAAATCATAATAAAAAATTCATCAGTTATATTCAAGCTACAACACGAGTTTCATCAGTCATAACTCACAACAGATATTTCAGCTTTGGGCACAGCAGGCAGGAGCCTATGCATAGCTACACATGCTAATGTACCCACTGCTATTTGTTCATTTTATACCAAGTAAAACAAAGCCAAACGGTCCACTAATGCAACTACGTAGAGCAGAGCAATTACAGTAGCTACAAGCCAGCTAAGATTACTCGGAAGTATGTACAAATCGACCACAAAGATCTGGCAAACTACGAGCAAAGTTTACACCCCATCTTGCTTTGGCTTCTGGCTCAGCTCCAGTACTGGCCTCCCATCAGCTGCAAAATCTCAGTCCACAGGCAGGAGGGATCCGTCGTCAAGGCGTCTGTTATCAGGCCTGAACTGCAGGAAGTGACAACCCAGTATCCTGCGTCGATCTCACTCAGCAGCTGGTCATGATCCCAAGCAGAGTACCCACATAGAACTTCAGGTCTTCAGGCTTCACTGTGCCATTATTCATCAGAGCAGCAGCTTTCTCCAGATCAGTCCGGAAACCGAAGGAGATGCCCGGTACCACCTCTTCGAACCCCTTGATTGGTTTTCCCTCAGTCGTCCTCATCAGGAATAGGCTCATATCGACAGGGCCTCCAAATAGCAGAGAGCAATCACCAAAAGGTTGCTTTCTCCCGAAGGATGGGTTCACATGTTTCATCTTCGTGTACAGGGGACGGTTCAGGATGATACCAAACGGACCATCATAGGCATCTCTTGAGCCTAGACTTAGGAGAAGGATGACAGTCCTCTCAAAGGTACCATTGCCATCAAGCTCTTCAGTGGCGACCAACACGCAACCAGACTCTGGCATAGTTATAGAATGAGCCCACTTCCGGGGAAGATGATATACTTGTCCATCCTTAGCTGTCTGTGGACTATTCACATCTACTGTTTGCTCCTGGTTCGAATACAGGATAAGCACAAATTAGATATTTCTTAACCAAAACAGCAATTAGCTTCAGGTAGAGACAGACAATTGCTTTGCTAAAATAAACGGGTCTGATAAGTACATCAGTCATCAAGTGAATATACAGGAAACAAAATGAAAAATATTAGATACAACCAAAAGCCAAATAAGACACTGTGATGTTTGGCAATATGGCACTGAAGATGTTGTCACACTACATTATGGGAACTGTCTAGCAGTATGATTCTGTTTAAGGTTTAAAAAAACTCCTAATTTTGCCCATCCATAGTGCTGGCTAGCAAGTTCAACAGGAACTGGGATAATGATAGTTGCAGTGAGAGCCATAAGAAATTCCTAAATCAAAGGCCTCTGCACAGATGTGATATGAGAAAAATGTTCTAGTCAACTGAGGTCAGTCTAAAGTATTGAAACTGAAAACTTCTCTGAAAAGGGTGGGAAACAGAGAAAAATAAGATTGATTGAGATTAAAATTTGAATATGGAACAAAAATACATTTCAGAAGTTTACAGTGTCATTTAAATTTGGTCTTAAGTTTACAGTGTCTATTTCAGAAGTTATAAGATTTAGGTATAGTCTTAGGTAATTGTACAGTGAATGGTTTCCTTTCTTTTATATATGGTAACGAATGAATGCAAGAGAGGTAAAATGGTAGTCAGAGTTAATATGAAATTTCATTTCAGATTATAAGGCCACTCTTATAGAATCACTAAAGGCCTAGACTAAAGGTGCCTGTAAAAAACTTTTGGCACACTTTTTAGTACAAAGGAAATAGCAAAGACCAGATATATATATTTGTGGCCTCATCAGTAAGATAATGGAGCGATGGTTGGAAAAATTTAGCACACAAAGTTAGGTCTTACCAACTTTGGGATCACAAAGCTTGCTCTCACATCTCGCCAATATGACAGGTTGCTAGGTACATACACCATGTCATTTAAATTTGGTTCGCCCTGATTTTGGCTTGTTTGGTCGGAAGCATCTCCACTGGGACTAGATGCATCACCTTTTCCTGCATGCAGAACTCACCAGCTCAACACAGGCAATAAACAGACTTCGTACCAAACATTTTAAGATACGCACATCAAAAAATAACTAGAATGCTACAATAATGTATTAGTCTGATGTAGAGTGAAAGAAACATGAAAAACTCAACACCGCACGACCCAATTTCCCAATTTTGCAGTCAGCCGGTGATGTACGTTCCACTAAAATGTTGTACATAACTAGAAGTCCAGAGATCAAAAGTCGCTAAGTTATCTGATTAAGCAGATATTGTGACCCGAACATGAAATGCAGCAATCAGAACTCCACAATCTATACATCGAGAATTTGAGCTCAGTGCAGATATTGCAGTAGAGTATTTTTCAATCACAAATTGCACCAAAAGTGCTTCAGACTCCAAATGGACCTCGAAGACTATGTCCACTGTAATTCCAAATTACCTTAAATCTCATGAACTATAACAACTACAATCCCACTAAGACAAGTACACCTTTTGCAATTTGCATCACAAATCATACAGCAACCAATACCAACCTCGATGCAAAGATCACGTAATTCAACCACCAATTTCATCAGCCATTCTGCCACTGCCAGTGCCAATCATTTCAATCCGCACCCAATCTACAGACGTTTGACCACTTCCCACACACAAATCGCCTAGATCCCACACCAATCACGCCGATCAACAAGGCATCGGAGCACGGGCAATAGGACCTACCGGAAGAGGAGGCCTTGTCCTTGGACTCGTCGCCGTCATCTCGGCTGCTCTTGCTCTTCCTCCCCGACGCGCTCGCCACCAACCTCGGCCACCGCGCCGGCTGCCGCCTCCATCTCGTCAGCCCCACAGCCAGCGAGCCGATCTCGCCGGCGGTGGCGGCAAGGGGAGACGACCTCGCCGGCTGGGGGTGCCTCGGCGTGAGGCACGGTCCACCGGCCTTCAGGTTGAGGGCCCACATGTCCATGGCTGCTGCTAGGAGGCTGGTGCCTTGGTGGCTTTTGGGTTGGAGTGGAAACAGAGATCGGGAGCAAAGAGTACAGGTCGCTGGGTTCTGGGCCCTATAACTTGCATACTCTCAAAAAAAAGAAAAAACTTGCACAGTTTTTTTTTCAAATTAACTTGCACAGTTTGTGTCACTTCGGTTGGTTAAAATTCTTGTCAAGACACATGATTTTTATCTGCTAACAAAGATTTAAATGTTACTAGACAAAATAAATATTGATTAATATTTGTGATAAAAAGAAATCTTTGTGGTAAAAAGAAAGCACAAAAAATACAAAATAAGAAATTTAGCTGCTCCCGGCGGGGCTCGAACCCGCGACCTTCGGCTCATAAGACCAACGCTCTAACCAACTGAGCTACGGGAGCGCGTGCTGTACAATTCATATAGAAGCTATAAATTATGTACCCTCCCAAAACGCCTAATAAGAGTTGGGGTTTTCTGTCTCGCGTCTCGCTCTCGAGGGACCTCGACGGCGAATCGGCGCGATAGCGGCGGCGCCATGGGGTTACCGATGTCAGATGGAAGTCAGGTTGCGCCCACCTCGACTGCTTGCGAAATCAGGTTAGATTACCCCCATGTGAATCGATTTAAATCTTGCTTAAGCAGGGGAAGAGAATCCGGCATTAGTTGGGGGGATTTGGGATTGGGGGTTACCTGTGGACCTAAGAGAGTTCCGGGCGGTTCGCCGGCCGCCGGTGGAGGCGGCGGGGGCGTGTGTCACCAAGGCATTAGGATAGAATCCTACAGTTTACCTTCCTCTGTCAGCGACTATACCCTTTCTCGCGGTCCAAGTTTATCCTTTCTCTTCCATGATGATCCAACAACATTCAGTAAAATTGAGATCATATCAAAGAAGTCCCCGACATCAAATATCTTTTTAGCAATGGCCAGTTGACCACCACGACAAGCTGCAGTTTGTGAGCAAAACAATGCACATAGTATGCTGAATTGTTCTCTCATAATTTTAGCTTTCAACCCATTAAACTCACCTGACATATTACTTGCACCATCATAGCCTTGGCCTCTAATCTGTTTTATGCTCAAGCCTAATTCTGCAAGTAAGCGTCAACACAGGATTTCAAATATGTAGCAGTTGTCTCCTCTTCACGAACAACTCCAACAAAATTTTCTCTCACCAGCCCACATGTATCCAGGGTTCACAAAACCGGAACCGGAGCGGTTTACTGTCCCAAAAAAACTGGGGTGGTAACCGATCTAAACCGAAAGGCCCGGTTTGCTAGGTCCGGTCAGGGGTAACCGGTAGGTTTTTTGTACCGGGCCGGACCGGTAAGACCTCACATTCCTTGAGTGCCTTGTTGTGAAAACTAGTACGGTCACCTATGTGAAATGCTAACCTCTCACTGTTCTTCCAATAATTCCAGCCTTGTATTACAAATGCATCATGGTCATTCTGGGTGTCATGTTGTTGTTCATGAACAATAGACAACACAAGCAATAGGATATGTCCTCCTTCTCACTATACTCCAGCCAATTAGCCTATTGATCAAACCAATCAGGGTCGGACTGCCATGTTGTGGACGCCTTCTATGGGCTCCAGTTTGCACGGCGCAAGAAGCAGGCGCCGGCCCTCAGAGTAGTTAGGAGATAAGAGAGGGAGATTAGCATTAGTTAAGTTTGGATAAGAACCTTTGCTTAGAGATAGGGAAGTAGTTAGCCGGTGGCACCATATAAGCCAATCGGGCATTTTGAGATTGTTTTAGGCAGAGATTGAGTAATTAAGATTCAGAGCCTCTTCGGAGGGCGAATCAACTCTATCTATGCAGTTTTGTTAAGATTCATCGGAGATTTGGTATCAATAAAGCTAATCTTCCCCCCTCCCTTATCATTTGGTATTCAGAGCCACCCTTCTTCCCCTGCGCCGATGATTGCCCACCCTCCCACCCGCAAGCGCCCAGCTCTCACGTCGACATCGCCCCGCCACTTCCCGCCTCCGCCCACAATGGCCATCCCGAGCCGCCACCGTCCCGTCCCCCACAAACCATCCCGCAACGCACACCCTCCACACCTACCCTTCTCTCAATCTGCAGCAGCAATGGGCGACGGCCATGCCGCCACCCTCGAGGAGCTGAAGCTGCTCATGACCACCCTCGTCACCGACATCTCCATCATCAAGGCGGACCAGTCCCGCATCCATGTCGCCCTCAACAAGGTCCAGTCAGACGTCTTGGGCTCCGCTTCATCCTCCTCTAGCAAGGACAAGGGCATCGCCGGACCCAACGGCAACGGCGACACCCCGATGGCCTCGCATAAATTGCGCTTCCCGAAGTACGAGGCAGTTTCAACCCCGTCGCCTGGCACCACTGTGACCAATTCTTCCGTTTGGCACGCACGCCAGAGGAAGAGAAGGTCTGGTATGCCGCCTTCTACCTCGACGGCGACGCACAACAATGGTACTTCCGCCTAGAGCGCAATCATGGCGTCCAGACCTGGGAACGCTTCATCGACCTGGTGAATCGCCGCTTCGTCCCTCCAGCGCGCAGCAATCCCCTCGGCGAGCTCATCAAGCTCCAACACGCCTGTCAACGAGTACTGTGACCAGCCTCAAGCTCCCGGCCCGGCCGCGACGGCTGCGAGCAGATTGCCATATACATCGCGGGCTCTTGATCCCACGCATCGATGTCGAGTCGCACGCCCGCGACTGGAGGACGCCATGGGCTTGTCCCGCTCCTACGACCACCGCAACACCCCCCGCCGAAAGGCACATCCTCCGCTCCTCGGCCCGGCCACGGCGCGCCTCACTCGCGCCCACCCCCACACCGAGTGAACGCGCTTCACCGACCACCACGAAGAGATGGCCAGCGTCGCGACCTTTGACTACCGCGCCCTGAACACCAAGACGATGAAGGACAAGTTCCCGATCCCCGTCGTCGACGAGCTACGTGGCCCGCTTCTTCACCAAGCTGCACTTGCGCAGCGGGTACCACCAGGTGCTCATGCACGCTGACGACATCGCCAAGACGGCGTTCCGCACCCATCACGGCCACTTCGAGTTCATGGTGATGGTGTTCGGGCTCACGAACGCGTCGTCCACGTTCCAGGCCATGATGAACGGCGTCATGCGCTCCTTCCTTCGCCGCTTCGTCCTCGTCTTCTTCGACGACATACTCATCTACATCGTGACATTGACTGAACATCTTCAGCATGCCCGCACGGTATTCCAGGAGCTGCGCAAACACCACCTGGTGCTTAAGCAAAGCAAATGCTCGTTCGACACCTAGGAGATCGCCTACCTCGGCCATGTCATCTCTAGCGGCGGCGGCGCCATGGATCCTTCGAAGGTGGAAGCTGCCCGCTTGGTTTCGACGACAAGATGACGCCAGACGCCCGTGGGTTCCTTGGACTCACCGGCTACTACCGGAAGTTCATCAAGGACTACTGCGTGGCGCGCTCACCCGCCTCAAGCGGAGGCATTCCTCCGTTCGCCGAGGCGACGCCGCTCACCGCCCCTCGCTCGCGATCGACCACCGCCAATCCCGCAATTGCTCGCTTCTCCGCTGCTCAACGCCAATCGTGGACGCGGCAGCGGCCGCAGACGCACCCAAGACGCCGACCCCATCGCCTACTACAAGACGCTCGGGCGGCCACGAAAGGTAGCCGATTGGCTCGGCCGGGCGTGGTGGCATTGGTGGGTTTATGGGCACGACCATCTCGCCGTGGCGCACCAATCATCGTCATCAAGTTCCTCCTCGACCAACGACTCTCCACGATTGCACAACATACATGGGTAAGCAAATTGTTTGGCTATGATTTCAGTGTGGAGTTCAACCCCAAGAAGAATAACACCGTGGTCGACGCTATCCCAAAGACGAGGGAGACGTTGTCCCGCCCAGCCTCTCCTCCTCCCTGCTCAATTCTACGACGAGTTCCGCCGGGAGGCCCAGAGCTTGTCGGAGATCGTCGAGGTGAAGGAAGACATCGCGGCGGGCACAACGTCCACAACTTGGTCGATCGTCGATGACCTTGTCCTCCACGATGGCCGTGTCTTCGTGTCGTCCTCGTCCGCGCTCTGGCCCCAGATTTTGGCCACGGCGCACGGCGCGTGACACGAGGGCGTCCAAAAGACTCTTCATCGGCTTCGGGCATCCTTCTTCAACCCCCACGCCACCTGCCTCGTCCGCGAGTTCATCCAAGGCTGATGACGTCTGTCAGTGCAACAAGACAGAGCATCTCCACCCGGCCGGCCTGTTCCAGCCCATACAAGTCCCCAACTCCGTGTGGGCGGACATCCTGATGGATTTCGTGGAGGGATTTCCGCGCGTCAGCGGCAAGTCTGCGGTCCTCACCGTCGTCAACATATTCTCCAAATACGCCCACTTCATTCCGCTCGACCACCCCTACACTGCCGTCACGGTCGCCCGCGCCTTTTTCGACAACATTGTGCGGCTCCATGGCATGTCGTGCTCCATCGTCAGTGACCGGGACCCGGTGTTCACCAGCGCATTTTGGTCGGAGCTGTTCTCCCTCGTCGGCGTCACACTGCGGCTCAGCACGTTGTTCCACCTGCAGACCGACGGCCAGTCCGAGGTAACCAATCGGATTCTGGGCATCTACCTTCGTTGCCTCGCCGGCGACAGGCCCACGAACTGGCTCCGCTGGTTGCCATGGACAGAGTACTGCTACAATACGTCCTACCAGACGGCGCTCCAGACCACACCATTCCGGGTCGTCTACGGGCGCGATCCACCGTCCCTAATTCCTCAACGAGCCGGCTCTGCTCGTGGACAGGGACGACTTCCTGGCAGAAATTCGTGATCGCCTCCTTCATGCCCAGGAAATGATGAAGACACAGTATGACGGCGAACACCGCTTTGCTGAGTTTGAGGTCGGCGATTGGGTGCGGCTGCTCCTCCACCAGCGTTTGGCCGCCGCCATTACTGACAAGGCTGCTGGCAAGCTGGCACCACGCAGCCTAGGCAATTCCAAGTGAGAACTTGATGAGGAGAGATTCGTGCAGTGGTAAATTTCTCCTGCGCATTGCTAGCAGAAATGCTGGCAAAAATTGTGAAAAGCGTACTTGCATTGATCTTTGCACCCATGTCTGCCATAGAAAATAATGACCTTCACCTTGGCTCCCCTTAGTTTTTTATTTGGCTACACCACCACACGGGGCGTGGCATTGATCTTTGCACCCATGTCTACCATGAAAATATTGACCTTCACCTTGGCTCCCCTTAGTTTTTTATTGGGCTCCACCACTGCACGGGGCGTACCGCCTCATCCGTGTACCTGCAAGTATGCTAGTATTTATCTTTCTTTTTTGCAAGTATGTTCTTGTTGTAGTATTTATTCTTTTTTTTGCACAAACTCGAGTTATTAATATAATACCGGGTGCTCTGTTAGCGGTGTCTTAAATTCACCAGTTTAGTTTAATTTGTAACAGCACAAGGAGCGGGGTTGACATTTTGTTTGAAGAGTATGCTTCTCGTCGAGAGGGCCTCATCAAAGCATTTGATTCAGGTATCACTATCAGTAGTTTGTCAATTTTGGTTCCTTATTAATTTGATCAGTATCACCAGTTATTGTAATGCAGGTCTACAGACACTTGTAGAGGAAAGCAAGAAGATAAAGGAAGACACACCATGTGAGTTTGAATTTTCAGTTAGCCAATATGTTTTAAAACTAGAGTAGTTTGAAATTTGACCAACTGATGGACTTAATCTTGTAGATGAACAAAGGAAGTTTCTATGGGGCCTGGAGGACAAAAGCTGGGAGCTGCGATGTGCTGTGTATGGTGACTGTGAACCACAGTCTCAGCCCCTTTTGGCTTTTGAGGAAGGACTGCAGCTTGACAAATGGGTCAGTCGAGTTGCAGATTATAGTGATGCCTGGCTCGCTGGTTTCCTATACTACAAGTCATTCTCTTTAAGCCAACAAGAAAGGTTTGTCTTAAGTTAACATCTGACCTCACTTTATACACTCACAATTTTGGTGATGTTTTTCCTTTTTAGGATTGAGCTCATGTGCAAGATGGATGACCTACCAGGATTGAAGTATGTGATCAGTCTGGGGGACCTGAAACCCGGTCAGTGGGTGCCTGAGTGTGGATACTAGGTTTGAATTTAGTGGAAGCCAGAGGTGACTAAGAATGAAATGGACCTAGGTCTTGCAAACGGTGGTTTCAAACCTTTTTTTATTCAGAGAATTAGCAAAGCTCTGCCACTTGTGATGAAGTCAGTCTTGCGTGTCTGTTTGAATTATGGAAGCATTCATGGAATTGTGCCCATCCGTTAACAGCAATCCAGACTATATATGTGACTAATTTCTTTTCTGTCTAGCATTTGTTGCTTCCAACTTACAAGTTCTTCTGGTTCATTTGTGGTTTCTGTAAACAAAATTTGGCTTGTTTTTACTTGGCTTGTAGCAGATGTCCTGATGGAAAGGCATGGAACCCTGGAGTCAAGCAGACATATATGCGGTCGCAATCTTGCCCATCTAATTAATATTCCGCATTTGCTAATGCACGCTAACACCTAGTTGTGTGGACAGATAACAAAGGTGTACTTTCTAAACCTTTACCTACCTGTTGCCTGACGAACTTGCTAATTTGGACAGAGCAGGGTCCACATGCGCCCATGAATTGGGTAAGGCTGCTGGTGGAGAGGTCCTTCACCATCTCCAAGCACAAAGGTCCATTTCTTCACACATCATGCAGGTTCCTATTCATAGCAATGGGCTCTTTGCTGAGCAACAGAGGAAACTTGTGCAAGAATCAGGAAAGGTTGGGTGGATGCAATTGACCTCCATTACATTCATGTGGTCCATCTCCTGCCTAAAGGATGTCATGTGCAGTGCAACTCATGGAGTGTGTGTGTGTGTGTGTGTGTGTGTGTGTGTGTGTGTGTTGAGGTGTCCTGTAGAAACCGTCTGAATGGAAGGCAGCAGTCAAGGGCAGCGATCTGGTCCGTTCAACATGATATATCCACCGTTCAGATTTTTACCACTTGTATATATATGCTTGAGAAGTTGTGAATGTTGTCACTGCCTGTTGCAGACATGATTTTTTTTTCTTGCAAGAAAGAAATATAATACCGGCACAGCCGCACAGGGTTCTGGAAGCTGGGTAAATCAATAGGATTTGTAACTGCACCATGATGAAACTGGAGCATATGCATTATTCTTGTGTCGAAATCAAGTGTTTGGAACGACTCTCATGGATGTTGTTAACATATGTCTTGTGGTGGTCATTGCACTGGTGGGCTGAACAACATGAATAATGCATGTGCCACACCTCTGCATTTCTGGAGGATGCAACTATATATATCTTTGGTCCCGGCCTGAAGATGTGCCCTCTCAAAAATAGATAAAGGTTCTAAAGTTGCAGCGAGGCTTGCAATCCGAGCAAGCTGCTTGAAACAGCCCGGGGATGATGTGTTTGTAGCTTTGTGGCGAAATGGCGATTGTGAATCCAAGGAGCCCTCTAGAAAAGGGGAGGGGATCGGAGAGGAGCTACTACAGTACTACTTGTGCTCCTGCAAGTATGCATGCGTGCCTTACACATTTTCAGTGCATGATGAAGTTTATGTTGGTGTTGGTGTTGGTGTTGGTGTGTGCGTGTTTGTATGGTCGCTGCAGGATAGTATGTAGGAGTAGCAGTGTTGCTGTAATGCTGTTGGTACAAGTACAACCTGTGCTTTTGTGACTCACTGTAAAGATGGTCATGAGCTCGATTACTCCTGTTTACAAAACGAACGTTTCACACTGCTATACTGTCTCTGTATCGCAGCAGAGTACTGGTCACATGACGTAAATTCTTTGGTCGTTAGCATGCGAAAAGCTTCAGTCCCGGGGCTGCTTTTTTGTGTAATTCTTGCGCGTACGTGGATGCAGGCTTCTGCAGTTTTTTTGGCTATGAACGTACAGAGAATTCAGAGAGGTGGTGTTTAGTGCTCGACAGGAACATCAAATGGACATTTTAGTGCCTGCAGGCTGCAGGCCATCTACATATCTGACGCTGGTGTGCCATCAAAAGCTATAGTTCGTTTTCAGATAGATGCATGCTCCTAGAAATGAACACATTAGTTATGAACGGAAAAACTCCTAGAAATGAAAGCCACTAATTGAACTCAATGCTTTAGGAAAGGATTTTTGCTTAGTGAAAAATGGCCAATTTCACTCACCAGTCACCACAAAGTTGTATGCGCGTACGTACGCACGCCATGATGAGCATGAGAACAGAGAACTAATAGCACTGATTCTAATTGCTATTTTGTAATTTTTTCCAAGCTGCTTTTCTGGAAAAAAAGGAAATTGAAGCGGGGCCAAAATGCATATGTACCAACACCCTCGACCACGAGCTCAGGAATGAGCAGCAGCAGCACACAATCACTCCCCTTCTTTAAAAGGAAACCACGCTGCGCCCGAGGCTTCTCCATGCAGTTGCCCTATCTTTTTCCTCACCCCGTCCCATCGCCCTGCAGCAAGCCCTGATCCAAGGCCAACCCCCATCTCGATCTCTTCATCAGATCGATCGATCGATCGGTCGGTAAGAACACGCGGTACTCGATGAATTTCTTAGCTCTTGTGTGTTTGGAATCGATGCTTGGATCTGCCTGGCCATTTTCCATGCCTTTTTCTGCTATTTCTTGAGGGTGTAGTTTCAGTTTTGCCGTAAATAGGATCTGCAAGAAACTGCGAGCCTGCGACGAGAGTTTGCAGCGGGGAAGCGAGCTGCAGTACAGCATGCAGCAGCCGCGTCTGATGAGTAGCAAGATCTTTCGCGTGTGAATTCGTTGGATTTGCTTGCTATTTTTACCTTTTTCCGTATGCAGATCTGGTTGCCCTTGTGGCCAATATAACGTTTCTTGCAATAGTGCTCTCGATTCTCTAAGATTTCTAGCTTAGTTTGCTAACTTTTCTTGCTTTCTTCTCGAATATAATTATGTGCTCATGTGGTTGTGCCATGTCCAGCCTTCTTTTGCCGGATCCTCTAACCCTTCTTCTTGAGATAGCTCTCGTGTTCTTTTCTATTAGCTAGCTGTTTCATCCTTCGTTCCGATCTGTGCTTCCTTTATTACTGTTTTTTTATTGGAAATACTATGCTTTAAAGATCTCTTTGGTCTGAAGACTGAAGAAGCAGCTAGCTAGCTATGGACCTTGAGCCTTGAATTACTGAACTTTAATTGTTCTTTTGTGTGTGTTTTGCTCTACCAAGAATTCCCCTTCAAGTATACAGAAAAGTAGTAACGTCTTGGCATGCGTGTGCCAGGGAAATGTGTTTGTGCTTTTAGGTTTAAAATAAGATCGACTAAATTAAACCAAGTTGCTAACAATGTTATCTGTCTTCTTTCATCCCGTCTCTCAGTTATGTGTGTTGGAAAGTTTATTCCTCAGATTCATCACAGCGAACATTATCCAAGTGTTTTGTTAAAGAAAAACATGACCCAAGTGTGAAAAGTTCGCATGAACTACTGACCATTAATAATATATCATGCACATTTTAATTTCATGTATATATACACTGATGATAATAATCTACCAATTCTTGTTCTTGCATTGTGACCACGCTTTTGCTTATGGAAGGGAACCGTGATTGTGAGTGAGGAGGATGGGGAGGGGAAAGATTGAGATCAAGAGAATCGAGAACACCACGAGCCGCCAAGTGACCTTCTGCAAGCGAAGGAACGGGCTGCTGAAGAAGGCCTACGAACTCTCCATCCTCTGCGACGCTGAGATCGCTTTGGTCATCTTCTCTAGCCGAGGCCGGCTCTATGAGTATTCCAGTAACAGGTACGAAAAGTTATGGACTTGGGTTAATTCTCATTCCAGTTTATGGTGCATTTCTTCTTAATTATTCAACAAATTAATTAGACGTATTATTAGGTGATATGCTAGTTTTGCCGGTAGTGTAGTTGCTAGCTAGCTAGCTAGCTAGCTAGCTTGGAGATGCAGATGATAAAATCATGCATCACCTTATTATACGTCTATGGAAAAGGCATATACATGATGTCATGATGAGCATTATACTGTGTCATTGAATTGAGGGCGGTTATGAAAACTTCCTAAGAAAACTATATTGTTTTAATGAACTACACTGGTTAGTTAAATATTATAGTTATGACTTTAGTTTCCTTTCTGAGATGTTTGGGTCGACAAAAAAAATCACCATGTTAAATTTTGAGTAATAATCACTTTATTTACTGATGAACTGAACACTCGATCGATCTCAGCAACAAAACACTCAAGATATACACTCAATTATTCATTTCTGCTTTATAATTAGCATGGCTATTTAACACACTTTGTATCAGACTATCAGTAAACCCCAAAATGAAGTCGGTAGATAAAATTTTCTTCCCATCATTTTGCTCGTCATGATAAGCATGTGCATGCATGATGAGTTAATTATATTGACTCTTGGTAAGTCTTGTGTAACTGATGAGTGAGATGACCCATCGTTCCAAGTTTTCACCAGTGTGGCGATGCACATATATACTCGGTCGCGCGCATTTGATACCTTGCTGCGTTTGCGCAATGGATATTAAATAAGCCTACTACTTGTGTGATAGTTTGGGACTCTCTCTGGTCGATGACTTCTTTTCATTCTGCACGAAACAAAGCGATTTTGTAGTTGCAAGTTCTAGTCCTTGTTGGAAATAAACTTCATCATGCCGTGCCATGCATGCACTCATGAATATCATCATTCATATCACAAGCATGGGCCTAGTAGCTCCCTGAAAAGGTTCTTTCATTTCATGTGCACGCTGCACAGACCACGTCGCTCTCGATCTAGCTAGAGTATACATTGCATGGTGTAGCGAACATGGCCTCATATGCCATTAGTTCGAGTTTGATTTTGGTGATTCATGACAACATGATCATTGGGACTAACCTTATTGTTTTAGCATGTCTTTGTAGACACTTCTAGGTCCCAAGGATGCAAGAAAACCATATGCCAAATTCAGAAGATAGTGTATTTTTCAAGGGTCAAAACCGAGCAAGAAAAGGAAAAGAAAAGACACCGTCGGATGAACCGACGGTCCCTCAAATACAAGCGTCGGTGCAATCGTCGGACGAGTTGGTACACAGGGTCAAACCCTAGGTACCGTCGTCGGATGAACCGACGGTCCATTATTTAGTAGCGTCGGACGAGTTGCGGAGGAAGAGCAAGGAAGACAAGAGTAACCGGATGATCCGACGGCTCGAGTGGGGACCGTCGGTCTATCCGACGCCCGATTTGAATTCATACGCGCCAAGGCGAAGCCTTGCCTTCAAGACCGGATGATCAAGCGCCTTGGACAAGGAGAAGCGTTGGTCTATCCGACGGTCGATTGGAAGCTAACAGAGGCGACTTGAGCGCCGAGTCTTGACCGGATGATCCGACGCACCGTCGGTGCGCGTCGAGCGGTTGTGTCGAGAGAACCTCAACGGCTAAGTGACGTGGGAGGGGCACCGGATGAACCGGCACTGGAAAATATAGCGTCGGATCATCCGACTGCATTTTTCGGACGTTAGCCAACGGCTAGTTTGATGCCTTGGCTATTTATACCCTCCACTCACCCATTTGAGCAGCTGGATTGTGTGGAAGTGCAGGAGAGTTCAAGACACCTAGAAGATCATATCCAATCCATCCAAGTGCTTAATTGCTCATCCATAGACTTGCATATGCTTAGTGTATGTGCTTAGTGCTAGGCTTAGCTTAGAGCTGAGTGAGTGCAAGGTTGTGCCAACCTTGTGAGGTGATTCTTGAGTGAATCCAGTTGTACAAGGTTCGCGGAAGCCTTGGGGCCTAAGTGGCTCACCGGCAATCGTCATCGACCCTCCCGGCTTGGTGTGGAGCGGCGAGGACACTTTGTGGGACGGAGACCCCTTCCTTGGTGGAGAAGCTCCTTAGTGGAGGCGGCATCAAGGTGACCAAGGAGCTTGACAAGTGCCTAAGTGGCTAGCCTTTGTGGCAAGTCAAGTTGGTGCTCTTGGGAGAGACTTGGTGACCGAGAAGCAATACTCTTGTGTGAGTGCTTCAACAACGTGGACTAGGGGTGGCTTAGTGCTCACCGATACCACGGATAAATCGTCAAGAGTTTGCTTCCTCTCATCCCCTTTACGCTCAAGATTTACTCTATTGCAATCTTTGCTTGCCTTTACTTTCCTAGAGTAGTATCTTGCTAGGAATGGCTATAGGTTGCAAACCTTGTTTTGGGATGGGAGTTTCACACTAGAACAACCGTAGTTGCACATATAGATAGTATGTTCTAGTTTACCTTTGCGCAAAAATTAGTGAAGCCATAGGTTAAGGTTTTAAGTTGCCTAATTCACCCCTCCCTCTTAGGCTAACGGGCATCCGATTCACAAGTGGTATCGAGGGACTCACTTCCTTCACAAGGAAACACCAATTCGATTGGTAAATTGTGAAAACCGGCTCATTGGAACGGTTAGGCTTCACCGCCTAGTGAGTTGCTCTTTAGAGGAATGAAAGGGTGGATACCTTAGGTTTGGCTCCACATTTCGATGGCACGGGCTATCCTCGGTGGAAGGTTCTCATGGAGGCCTATCTCCAAGCAAGGGACCTTGATGTTTGGAGAGTCACCGATGAGGGCATGAAAAATGGTACTAGAAAGGAAAAGCAATTTGATGTGATTGCTAAGAGTATCATTTTGTCCTCACTAGATATAGGCGTTTTCAATAGAGTTTTTACTTGTGAAAATGCTCATGAGCTATGGAAAACCATCAAGGAGCAAAATGAGGGTTCAAAAGAAGTTGCTAATGAACGCTATGGTTGTCTCCTTGAGGAATTCAATAGCTTTAAGCAACTTGCTAATGAAAATGCCGATTCTATGTACTCACGCCTAAATGTGCTTGTCAATAGAATCAATGCTTTAGGTGTGAAGAACATCACGGACTTGAACATCAACCGCAAGATCCTTCAAAGTCTCCTAAGCCCGACTATGACTTGGTGAAGGCTATCATCTATGAGAGAAAGCTCAAGAATTGAAGCCATCTCAAATCTTGAGCAAGATCATGGCACATGAGCTTCAAATCATGCCCGAGTCCAAGAAGGCCCCAAGAAAAGCCTCAAGAACCATCTTCTCCAAGCACAAGCCATGCCCTCTCAAGCCAACAAGAGAAGGTGTTGAGTAGGATGGCTACTCATGGAAGCTCAAGTGAAGATGATGGTGATGATGGTGACGATGAAGATTCCTCAAGTGATGAAGAGGTTGAATCCATGGTGGCCGAGCACGTGGAGAAGATCTTCAAGTATGTGAAGAAAGTCAACATGTACGGCTACAACGTCCACTTGAGAGAAGGGCGTTATCATCAACACATCAAGTTCACCAAGATCGAGCACAAGCCCAAGAAGAAGGTGGTCAAGGAGAGGAGGCCAAAGCAAGAAGCAACTATCGCCGTCCGTGAGTGGACAAGTGGTGGAGAATCAAGTTCTTCTAGCTCAAGTGATGAATCAAGAAAGAACTTCACCACCCGCTTCATGCATGGCTCTATCATCACCACACATGTGCCTTATGGCCCGAGGTATGGAGAGCAATGTAAGTGATGATGAATGACACCACCTCTCTTGATGATCTTGTTGAGCTAGTAAATGAGCAAAAGGAATGCTTGAAAACAAGCTAATGAAATTAAAGAACTCAATGCTCTCAATGATCTTAGTGACACCCTTGCTACAAATTATGAACATTTGTTGTGCAAATTCAAATTGCTTAGCAAGGAGTGTGATGAGCTAAAATCTAAGCTTGAGAGCAATGAGACTAAAACAAGTAATTCCTTTGAGCTTGATGAAACATCTATTCCTGCAATTCCTATCTCCAAGGTAGATGCTTCAACTTCTTGCATTGATTTAATCGATGAATCTTGCTCACCATCTTGCCATGAGAATGTTGTTGTAGAAACATGTGATTATCTCATAGGCAAGGAAAATGATGAGCTCAAGCAAGAAGTGAAATGGCTGAGAGAGGTTGGCAAACTTGATGGGCAAGGGCAAGAATGATGAAGAACAAGTGGACATCTCTCAAGACATGAAGAGTAAAGTCCAACCTTCTCAAGATAACCGTGATCCCATGGTGAAGAAGCTTGAGAAGGGTGCAACCGTGACTTGCTACAAGTGTCATGGAGAAGGGCACAAGTTCTACAAATGCCCTCAATTTGTCAAGAAGATGGACAAGGGCGAGAAGAAGAAGATGAAGCCTATCATCAAGAGCTCCCTCATCTACACCAAGCCCAACCGCAAGAACAAGACCAAGAGCAACACCTACGTCATCAAGAAGAAGGCTAATGGCAAGGTGGTTGCACACAAGGTTGGGAAGATGAAGGAGGAGCGGGTTGGAACCAACCCATTTGGGTGCCCAAGGAAGTCATCACCAACATGAAGGGGCCTCAAATGGTTTGGGTTCCAAAGGCCACTTGAAGGCCTTGAGTGCGGGTCTTGGGAGGCTTGGCACAATCAAGATGAGAAGATTCAAGTCTATAAGCCAAGCTTGCAAATTGGACAATGTGTTGCCCAAGTTCCCGGTTGAGGTAATGGAAACTAGTACCTATCTCTTGCATCATTGTAGCTCCATTGCCTTGTTTAGGTTGCATTTGTTGCAATGTTTACATATGGTAGGTTGCTTGTGTCATGTGCTAACCCATGAGCAATCTACATGGTTTGATTAGTGTGTAGGAAAACTACACTTGTTCTTTCATGGTGCATGTTTTCATATATATCTCTTTGCATCATGAGCAAGCTATAGGGTAAGCTTCCTTGTTGTCATAAACAATGTGCATACATTTGGTTGGTGATTCAAACACTAAATGCACACATTTAGGGGGAGCTCATCCTATGGTTTGGTTATGGGACTAACATTGTTTCAAGCTTATCTTATGTAGTCCCCAGCGACGCGTCCGTGTGGTGCTTCATTCTAAGAGAATGCTATTTCACTCTCAATGTGATCTAACATCTCTAATAGAGTGAATATAGCAATATGAGCTTTATGCTATTGAGTCATGTCCTTGCGAGCTTATGTCTATATAAGTTCAAAGGCAATGTACTCATACATTCCTAATCCTTGTGGTACCCCAAGTGTCTTCTATGCAAGCTTCTTTCAAGTGGTGTCACCTAGTGATATCATTTCCAAGTGGCTCATCTCAATGTGGTGCCAACAAGGTAGAGAGGATCAATCCCGGAGGTATGCAATGATCAAAAGACTACAAGTGATATCTACAAGTGGTAATGTAACAAGAACCCATTTGTCTTATCTCTTGTCCTTGTTACCTCTTTGCATGATATGCTCTAAGCTTCCTTATTTTACAAGGTTGTAGTTGTGCACTTGTTTCTCACTACCCTTGTCTTGCAAGTGGTATTCTTTTATGCACACACTTAGGGGAGCTTAGTTTGTATCATGCTAGTCTCATGAGCATGTGATCCACCTTAGTTATTCTCACATGTGGTATCTTCATCGATATCATACATATGGATCATGGTTCATGCGGCTTTCTCCTTGCATTTAACATCTCCTTTGAGCTATGGTTGCTAGATCTTGCTAGTTTCCTTGGACCATTTTGCTTTGGACTTTTGGAGATTTTATTCCAAAGGGGGAGAATGTGAGACCAAAGCAAGCTTGTGGCTTAAGCTTACAAGTGGGTTCAAGGATGCTTACAAGTGGTTTCAAGGATATGAGACCAAAGGGGAGAATGTGAACATGAAGATCAAAAGGGGAAGTTTGATCTAGGGGAGTTTGGATGATGGTAAGCATCCAAGCAAGTGTAAGTGGTTCTAATTCTGTCAATTCTTGCAAATTTATGCTTGCTTTGGTTGTGTTGTCATAAATCACCAAAAGGGAGATTGTAGCGAACATGGCCTCATATGCCATTAGTTCGAGTTTGATTTTGGTGATTCATGACAACATGATCATTGGGACTAACCTTATTGTTTTAGCATGTCTTTGTAGACACTTCTAGGTCCCAAGGATGCAAGAAAACCATATGCCAAATTGAGAAGATAGTGTATTTTTCAAGGGTCAAAACCGAGCAAGAAAAGGAAAAGAAAAGACACCGCTCGGATGAACCGACGGTCCCTCAAATACAAGCGTCGGTGCAATCGTCGGACGAGTTGGTACGTGGTCAAACCCTAGGTACCGTCGGATGAACCGACGGTCCATTATTTAGTAGCGTGGACGAGTTGCGGAGGAAGAGCAAGGAAGACAGAGCCGGATGATCCGACGGCCGAGTGGGGACCCCGTCGGTCTATCCGACGCCGCTTGAATTCATACAGACGCCGCCAAGACGAAGCCTTCAGACCGGATGATCCGACGCCTTGGACAAGGAGAAGCGTTGGTCTATCCGACGGTCGATTGAAGCTAACAGAGGCGACTTTGAGCGCGGAGTCTTCAGACCGGATGATCCGACGCACCGTCGGGTGCATAGCGCCGAGCAGTTGTGTCGAGAACCTCAACGGCTAAGTGACGTGGGAGGGCACCGGATGAACCGACGCCTCGAAAATATAGCGCCGGATCATCCGACGTACTTTTTCAAGGGACGTTAGCCAACGGCTAGTTTGATGCCTTGGGCTATTTATACCCTCCACTCACCCATTTGAGCAGGCTGGATTGTGTGGAAGTGCGAGAGTTCAAGACACCTAGAAGATCATATCCAATCCATCCAAGTGCTTAATTGCTCATCCATAGACTTGCATATGCTTAGTGTATGTGCTTAGTGCTAGGCTTAGCTTAGAGCTGAGTGCAAGGTTGTGCCAACCTTGTGAGGTGATTCTTGAGTGAATCCAGTTGTACAAGGTTCGCCGGAAGCCTTGGGGCCTAAGTGGCTCACCGGCAATCGCCATCGACCCTCCGGCTTGGTGTGGAGCGGCGAGGACACTTTGTGCGGGGACGTGGAGACCCCTTCCTTGGTGGAGAAGCTCCTTAGTGGAGGCGGCATCAAGGTGACCAAGGGAGCTTGACAAGTGCCTAAGTGGCTAGCCTTTGTGGCAAGTCAAGTTGGTGCTCTTGGGAGAGACTTGGTGACCGAGAAGCAATACTCTTGTGTGAGTGCTTCAACAACGTGGACTAGGGGTGGCTTAGTGCTCACCGATACCACGGATAAATCGCGTGTCAAGAGTTTGCTTCCTCTCATCCCCTTTACGCTTCAAGATTTACTCTATTGCAATCTTTGCTTGCCTTTACTTTCCTAGAGTAGTATCTTGCTAGGAATGGCTATAGGTTGCAAACCTTGTTTTGGGATGGGAGTTTCACACTAGAACAACCGTAGTTGCACATATAGATAGTATGTTCTAGTTTACTTTTGTGTAAAATTTAGTGAGCCATAGGTTAAGGTTTTAAGTTGCCTAATTCACCCCCTCCCCCTCTTAGGCTAACGGGCATCCGATTCCCTACACATGGAGATGGAAACTGTAGGTTCTCCTGCCTCCCTTTCCTTGGTGGTGCTAACGAGTTTAACAACACCTTTGACTGCTTGTATGTTTTGCACCGAGCTAGAGAGCCTCAGCTCGTTTATGCCCATTATATTTAATTTATCTACCAAAAGTTTTACTTATTTGCATCTTTTTTTGTGTCCTACTTGTTAATATACATGTGTCCTGCTTGTTAACCTGGAGCTGGAAGAATATGTTTTGTCCGGTTGTCCCCAGATGTACATATGCATATTGCCCCTTCTTTCTTTTATGCTAGCTTGATTGATGTATTTGGGTAGGACGACGACAATGTTTTTTTCCTCCTTGGTATTAATTGATAAAAATTAATTGGGGAACTTAGTGTTTTTTAACAACATACACACACAAGTCTAATATATCCGTGTCCCTAAACTTTCAAAGTGCATTTTTAGGTTCCAAAATGGACCTGAAACTAGCTAAGTAGGAGCTAGTAGGTAGGAGACACACACACAGAGAGAGAGAGAGAGAGAGAGAGAGACCTTTATTAGTAATGTATTTGTTTTTACTGGTTTTTGGAAATTTGAACTTTTGTTTTGTATGAAAGCTTGTTAAATTTTAACCAGACCTACTGCGACACACATGGGCAAAGATGAAACTGGGAGATATTCCTTTGGATGAACAAGCTTGACTATATTTGACAATATTTAACATTTGTATCAGCGTGAGGTCGACAATAGAGAGGTACAAGAAAGCCTCTGCCAGCACTTCAGGAACAGCTCCGGTGATAGATGTCAACTCTCATGTAAGAATAATTTCATTTATTTTCTCTTTTTTAAAAAAAAAGTAACCTTATTTATAATCAGCCACACAAAGCTCTGCATCAACATAAATATACTGGATCACAGTTTACGATATTGTGAAATTGTGACTGATTTTTTTTTCTGGGAATTTCACAGCAATACTTTCAGCAAGAAGCGGCAAAACTGCATCAGCAGATACAAACTTTGCAGAATTCAAACAGGTTTTATGCCAATGAACTAGTCTCTGTTAACTTATATATCTCACTTTTTTTTTGTGTCTAATTAACAATATAGATTCATTGTTCAAATCCTTTTGGTACATTCTACTTGACAGGCACCTGATGGGTGAATCAATTGGCAACATGACTGCAAAGGAGCTCAAAAACATTGAAAGCAGGCTCGAAAGAGGCATTGGCCGAATCCGGTCCAAGAAGGTAAACATGGATCAAAAAGCCGCCACTAGATATAAAGTTATTCCGTTGGAAAGTTTAAAGCCGTCGTAAGAATTAACAGCGCTGATCATTAACTGCACGTGAATTTGACACTGGAAAATCACCTCCTGGCTAACAGCTCCTTTTTTGTGCGTGTTTTCAGCATGAGCTGCTGCTGGCAGAGATTGAGTATATGCAGAAAAGGGTAAGTTCATTCAGACACTTGCTAGCTGAAGCTATCGATGGTCCTCCCTCGATCTGTATGAATTATGAAACATGAACGTGTAAATTCCACGTGCATTTTGGTTGTCAGTCCTCCTCTTCAAACTGTTTTTTCTTATCTATGTGTGTACAGGAAGCAGACCTGCAGAGTGAGAACATGTTCCTGAGGGCCAAGGTACTGATGACCACTACTGCTTGCTAAATTCAGGAAGAGAAAGAGAATCAATGACATGAATCAGTACTCCTAATCTTGATGACTTGATCGAATGGGTGTTGATCGATCGAACAGGTTGCAGAGGTCGAGCGAGCTGAGCAGGAGGCGGCAGAAGACGAGCAGATGGCGCTGCTGCCGCCGGGTGGAGCGACGACGACGGAGCTGCAAGCGTTGCCGGCGTCGTTCGACCCGCGCGGCTACTACCTGCAGGCGCAGGCGAGCATGCTGGCCGCCACCTCTGCTGCGTCGTCGTCGTCGTCGCAGCAGCAGCACCCGCAGGGCCAGGAGCACCACCACCTGCAGACTGCCCTCCACCTCGGCTACCACGTCAAGGTCGACTCCGCCGCCGCCAGCAAAGGCTTCATCTAGCTTGGTGCTGCACGCGTGCATCTCGGTGTTCGTTCGTTTATAAGCCCGGTGATCATTGTTGATCTATCAGTGTCGTCAGCTGCTAGCTATTTCTATATATACATATATACATATATATAGAATAACACGTCGATCTCAAGCGCGTACGGAGTCGCTGACGCTAGTTGTGTGTGGAGAACTGCTACTGGCTAGTAGCTACCGGTGTGGATCAGTTATATTACATTACATCAGTATAGCTACAGATAGTGGAGTATGCGTGTGGTTTGTTCAATTCTCAGGTGGTCACAGTTGTGATTAGACATTGCTGTACTCGTGAGAATTGTGAGAATGATCTATATCTATGCAGTTTGACCTGTTGTATGTTGTGAATGATGAATAGTATCATCCGTCTCGGTTATGTGCTAGATGATCTGCCTCTCTATGTACTGCCATATATGCATAATCTACACCTACTGAAACTCTGAAACATCTTTTTTTTAAGGAGCATCTGAAACATCTAGGAATTTTTTTTATATTTAATTTTCTTCGATTTTACGAAAATAAATAGTCGGATTCAACATTGGTAGAAATAGCCACGAACCGCTCGTTTCAAACGGCGGTTGGATACCTGCCGCCGCTTCAACTGGCGGTAGGATTGCAACAGTGGCGACAGGGCTGGTATGGGTGGCGGCAGGCTGGTTGGCAGCTACCGCCAGTTGAAACAGCGGTTTCATTAAGCCTACCGCCGATTCAACTGGCTGTAGGTTTTGTTTTCGGTTCTTTTGTTTTTGGTTTTTGTTTTTTTGTCAATACTATAAATGCGAAATAACAGGCAACTAAATACGAAAATACATAAAATAATTAGAACAAACAAAGTAATGTACACGACAAGTGTCCAAATACAAATCTAAATACGATGCGTTCGCGTCCGTGGCGGCCCTCGGCGCCTTCCTCCTCACCGCCGCCGCTCTGTGCAGCCCTTGTGTGGTGGGTCGGGTACGTGAGGGGGTCGCGTGGATGGCGATCGCGTCCTCCGACCGCCGGCTCGGGGGGCGGTGTCGCTAAGGGAGCACCTGAGCCCGACGAGACAGCCTCGTGTCGCCGCCAGGAGTCGCCCCGACGGACGGCCCCCGGCCGTGGTGTCGCTGAGCCCGACGAGGCCGCCCGGTCCGGCCGCCCGCCTCCCGCCCACCGACGCCGCAGCGCCAACGCCCGCCTGCACGCCGCGAGTCGTGGAAGTCCTTCATCACCGCTAGCCGCTTCCTGCGTCGGCCGGGTCACGCGCGGGCTCGCCACCGTGGTACCACCGATCTCGTCCGCCGTAACAAGTCGGCCAACGGAAACTCCAGCGGTGGTGTGTCGCCAATGTAGTAGTCATCCGGCGGTGTTCAAGCGTGCGCTGAACAAGTGGCTCAAACACCGGCTGCTGAACGGGTGGCTCAAACACCGCTCGAACTGTGAGGTCGCTGCCCACGACGAAGGCCCTGGTCCCGTAGGTATCGGTGGTCTCTCTATAAAAATATTAGATCGTCATGGATCAATAAAATATGACATGGTCTCTAGATAATATAACTAGCAACAAAAACATGTACGATCCCGTCATGTACAGCGAGAAAGCACTCGAGGCCGCGCTGGCACGAGCGATGCAGTGGGCGCGAACGGTGGACGGTCGAGGACGAGGGTGCACGGCCGAGGTGGAGGCACACTTTGGAGGAGGAGGGTGGCGGGAAGGAGGTAACCCTCGTCCGCCGCGAAGTTCACACCGCATGATCCGCCGCTCAGCCCACCATCTTCTACATCTCGTCGTATCTCGTCCAACGACAATCGGTCCATCGTCGAGCCCACGTCTTTGGGGTGGTACATCTCCCGTCGAGGTCGCATCACAAGATCGGATTGTTGTTAGTACAACGGAACTTTAGCGAATGTGACTTAATTTGAACTAATGCAAAAGAACTTACTAAGATGTGGACCGATCCTGTCGGTAGAGGTACGCCACCGCACGAGGTCGAGGCGAGGGTTCGGGGATGTACGCCACGCGTCCGGTCCTCGCCGGTACCACCGCAGTACGCCTGCCAAGCCGCCGCGTGGGTAAGCGCGGCTCGACGACGACGTTGCGCGGTCGCCACGCCGTCAGTAGTCTGCTTCCCAAAAAGGGTCAAGTCCTCGACCCTTCCTCGTCCACCTACAACAACAAGCGACCAATTGGTCAAGAAACTAACTTTCTTCACTCGTCCACGTAAACTATTTAAGTTTGCAATGAACTTACAGTGCACGGACGGGTCGACGGTGTGCGACGGCACGGCGAAGTCCGGTAGAGGCCTAACGCCTCGGCACGCGCCGACGTGGTACTCCTCGACGTACATGTCGTGACGAGCGGCGTCTTCGTCATCCAAGTCACGATCCCAAAGCAGTGGACGAGAGACCTGCGGTGCAGCGGCACAGCAAGCGCCATGTCGCCGCGGAGATAACCTCGCGGTCGGTGAGGGTGTCGATCCGGCCGATTCTGAGGTACGACCTCGGTCGCCTCCCAGAGAGAGCGCAAACAAGAGAATGAGTTAGCTCGACGAATTGCATTACTGAGATAGCTAACGAACGGGTTAGCTCGGTACGAACGCGCTGGCACCACATCGACCCCATGGTCGGCGGCTGTGGGTCGTGCCCTCCTCCGCTCCGTGCAGGGCGATCGGTCGACCAATGGCCGACCGACGGGAAGCCGCTCGTAGCTCCACAGGTGCAGCAAGCGGGCATCCGAGGAGGATCGACCGGTGCCCGCCTTGGTGCACCCGGCATGTGACGCCGCGCGGAAATCGCAGCGCTTGATATGGGCATCTCCTCCACGGTGGCGTCGGCGATCCTCCGCTGGGGGATCGGGAACTCGACACCGCCCCCTCGGGACCCACAGAACATCACGTAGCCGAACAGCCACAACAGGTACGCCTCCAAGTGTCTGTTGCTGCCGCTCGCCGCCGTCCCTCATGAACGAGGCTGAAAAATTCAAAATTCAGTGAGAGGCTGCAAACCGATACTATGAAAAAACGATAGGTAGAGGAACGTATGCTGCACTTGCGCAACCAAGCGCACGAGGGGCCGTGAGAGTTGGTGAAGTCAGGCACCTTTGGCGCGCCGGGACGGCACACCACTCCGGCGAACCTCGCGAGGAGGACGTCGCGCCACGGCTGGGGTCAAGTCATGGGCTCCCCAGCATGGTAGCTCAAGAGGAGGGCCACGTCCTCCAAAGTCACCGCCATCTCCCCCCAGGGGAAGTGGAAACTGTGCGTCTCGAGGCGCCACCGGTCCAGGAGCGCGCAGACCAGCTGGTAGTCGAAGCCAAAGCGGGACCTGCGCTCCGCCGGGCGCAGCGGCCGCATGAGGTCCTCAACCAAGCGCTAGGAAGAAGCCGTCTGTAGCCTGCACCACAAAACGAAAATAAATATTAATTATGAATTTAAATGAGGAAATACAAAGATACGAAGGTGTCGACATACTTACACCACCGGTAGGTGAAGCGGCATGTAGTGCCCCGGGCCTCTAAAACGGCCCCTAGCTCGATCGCGGAGTGGTAGGACTGCGCGCCTGCCCGTCTGTCGTCAAGAGCTCGGGCAAAGACGTAGGGCTCCCAGGAGGACGAACAACACCAGTGGGGTCGGACCCGCCTCCGAGTCATAGCTGAAAAAATGAAATATAAAGTCACACATAATTTCTAAGTATTTCCAAAGCATTTCTATAATTTCTAAAGTATTTCTAGGAATTTCCAAAGTATTTCTATAATTTTCAGAGTATTTCTAAGCAATTCCAAAGTATTTCTACATTTTCTAAAGTATTTATAGGAATTTCCAAAGTATTTTTACAATTTCTAAAGTACTTGTAGGAATTTCCAAAGCATTTCTACCATTTCTAAAATATTTCTACGAATTTCCAAAGGATTTCTACAATTTCCAAAGTATTTCTATAATTTCAAGAGTATTTCTAAGGAGATTATTACCTGATGAGATAAGTAGGTCTGATCATGAACAGTGAATTACATATTCCTACTCCGCATATATGCAAACTTTTTCCAAAAGGAGATTATTATCTTCGCCCAACTCTAAACTAGGATCAAGATGGAGATATACTCAACTGTCTGGTCTGGTAGTGTGTTCTCTTTTTAGTGGATATAATAACAAAAAGGGTCCCACACACGCAGTAGACTCTCCTCATCAGGAGCTGTGTCAGGCTCCCGGCCAGGCAGCCACAAATCAAAAGCTACCTGCCGTTGTTCTGCCAAGAGCTAATTGCTTCGGTTAGGTTTGGTTTCGTCAAATCATTGCGGCTACACACTACGCGTATTCGATCTGAAAAGAAAGTTCTGCTCAGTTTCTTCCTCTGCTTTTCTTTTGTGAAGAAGGACGTCGATCGTGTAGTTGGTTATGACTTATGATGACATGTTGGCGCTGATCAAGTAAAGATCGATGGGCTCAAATTTCAGAAAACAGGCAGCTCGGGTTCTTCAAATAAACCATGACGTTTGGACGTACGACAGACAGGTGCACGGGTGCTATATCACTGACTGGCCAATGGCCATCTTCCACCCGTTAAATTCATTCACAATATTCCAATAATTCTCTCTTATCAGAAGAACAAAAACCCAAGATGTTTCTTTCCCTGAACATTGCCAAATGAATCTTTTTTTTAAAAAAAATAAGAAATACAATGTATAAGAGACGACGTCATTACTTTTAGCTTGAACATTGCAAAATCAATGGTGATACTCATCCATGGAGTGAGAAATCGTATGTATGTTCATCTTTGTACCGGACGCATGTAAACGCTGTACTGCAGTCTGCAGGAACCGCCGTATCTGTATCCGTAACTGTCAGCAAGAGTAGCGAAGGTTAATGCATTGAAAATGACCTGAGCAGTGAGCACATGTACGCACGATACACAGTACATGGAATTGACACACACACACAAAAAAAAAGATACACAGTCCATGGATGTCCGCGCGCGCAAAAAATCCCGAGCAAGAATAAAAATCGGATCCACCACACACTGGTTCTAATGGAGACTGTTTCAATTTTGGCAAAAGATAAAACCAAATGAAAAGTGCATGCTGGCCTGTTTTTGTCCATGTTACACAACTGGGCACAACAACTCAGAGTAACGGATACGTCGTACAAGAATGGCAGGTCATTTCCTTTTTTTTAACAGATTGTACAGGTCATTTGTTAATGAGACACAGCATACATGAAACGTATATATGAGCTGGTAATTTTGGTGTTTACGTCAGCGTCTGGTAATTTTGGCGTTTACGCGAGCGTCGTCTGCATCCGTTCTGCGTTTCGCCAAAAGAAATATTTGATTCAAAATTATTCCCGGTAACGATCTCATCTCGAAACATATCAGTCAATATATATAATATCACTCATAATATATAATTAATTTAATTTATTTGCAGTAGCACCAACGTCTCTATCATCCAGCGAAAGCCTACTATCCTGCTCACACTACATGACGCTTTCTGATTTACATCTATCGATGGAAATTAAACTGCTAGCTGTGTGCTAGATTAATTATCTTATATTTTATATGATTAGCCTTGTGTAATCAAGCTAGCTAGCTCCACAGCCATGATTAGTCATGATCCATGCAACCCATAGCTAGGCTGTTGGATGAAAATGAGCCTGAGCCTGCGTGCATGCAGCTCTCCAGGTGCCTAACTGGAACTCGTGTTCCGTTGTGGCCGCTGCAACAACACACGTTATGAGTGTGTGCCAATAAACAAATGCACGCGCCTCACTGTCTGCCTGCCTGTCTGATTGTCTCCACTGCATACGTGTACATGAAACCCCCATTTCCTTTTTTTAAAAAAATTTGCCCAGTCAAATGATGACCAGGCAAACACTACTCTTGATCGGTTTAGAAGAAGAATCGTATCACGAAAATTGCCTCAAATGTGTACAAAATTCAGTGGTTTTACGCCTAATTCCGAGGAAGCGGCGGCCGCACAAGGCTAGAATACGAGGCTCTCGCTCGAGACAGCGTGTTCCAATTATTGAAAAAACGCGGCCAAAATTGGCTGCTGAAATGTCGACGGTTGTGCATGCTGGAGCTGGAGGTGATTAGCTTTGGGCGCGCGTGATGAACGGCCCAGATGGAGAGGAGCTGGCTAGGGGAGCGGTTGCGCTTTGCTAGCTGGAAGAGTCAACGCCCCCTCAAACGGACACCTAGATTCCGTTAACTGAGTACAAGACATTTTTAAACTATTGCGACATGGCTAAGGGTACACAAGAAAAAAGTCCAATGTGCTCTTAGTTCGTGTTGCGTTGAATGTTCTTTTTTCGTATACCGAGTGAACTGAAGATGATCTTAGTACATGAACTCTGTCAGTATAAATTTGTAAGATATTAGGGAAGCTCAAAGGAATTAAGTAAGCCAACTTTATGTGCACGTGGTTAATACAAAATGAATTTGTATTTGTTTTCTGGAGTAGAAATCATTCAACAAACAATGAGTTTGAATGAAAGTGTGATGAGGCAATATGAAATGTATTTATGTAGATCTATGGAACAATATGAGCGCAATAAAAAGAAAAGCAATTTTGTTTTACAAACAATATACATAGTCATGAATTGCATCAATAAATATTGATCTTGTAATTAACATCATATCTACAAGGAGGATTTGTATTAGTGTATACTATCTTAATTACAGATATTTTGTTTAGATATATGCCATCTTATATATTGATGACCATAATGACAGAATAAAATGCTTGTGGCTCGTTGGCTCGTTCGATTTGATGCCAACTCAGCTCGTCGAGGTGGATATGCTCAACCATGGTTGTTGTTGTCTGGCTCGCGAGATGGACCAAGCCAAGCCGAACTGGTTTTTCTGCTCGTTTCATTAACGAGCCGAGCTGAGCCAGCTACAATTGTTGCTGAAATCTTGAAGGGTGCACGTAGCAAAACTAGTACAAGAACCACAAGGAAAAATACAAAACAAACGTAACAATACTTGAAAGGAGGAAAATTACGGAGGAAACTCCAGAAGCGGAGAGACCTCAATCATCTTGATGTCTGCGCGACATATACCGGAGGGAGAGAGAATCCAAAGCCCTCCTTTGGGTTTGTCTCTTCCTCTCTCTCCTCCCTTCTCCCACCCACCCCTTCTCTCTCGCTGTGGGTGTGCTGTGGAGAGGAGAACGGAAGGAGAGCTAAGAACCAACACCAGCAGGAGCTGCTGCCAACCCCTGCACAGCTGGGCTTTCATTACTGATTGCCCAACTATTACCTTCCCTCTTTTGTGATTAGAATCACCCGCTATCCCTTATATATCTATCATCTCGGTTCTTTGTTGACTCTCTCTTCCGTTCCAGATTTCCAGGCCTCAAGATAGGCCTCTGTACCTAAGCTTGCGGAGTAGCTGCTGTTCTTGTTTTCTTGGTTTCGTACTTCTGGGATTTTTGGGCTCTTAGGTCTCTCTCTTTTTCCCCTAATCTTGCAAAATCTTGTGGAGAAGTTTGTTGTTTCTCTGTTTGGGGACCATGGACGACAGGATTCCACCGCCGTCCCTCTTGCAATACTCTCCGTCTCCTGTTCATTCTTCCCCCCACCCCCTCAATTCTCTGAGGTATTCTTCCTCTGAAAGAGAAAGGTGCGTGTCTGTTTCGCTATTTTGCTCTTGATTTTTTTTTCTCGCGATTATTTTTGGTCAAGTTTTGTTTTTAGTTTTTGATCCTGCCCTTTCGGAATCTTTCTGAGGAGCACGAGATTTGATGCCGCCCGTGGAGATTTCCGCTTAATTCTAAACTTCCGGATGTGGCGTTTCGCCTTGATCAATGCTGCCGAGATTGGTGAAGTAGTGATCTGTAAAAATAGGGATGTTTGATGATCGCTCGCTGATAGATTTGTTTGTGCTGTTCCCCGACGACGGCTGCTAGGGGGTGAATAAGAGCTGTATGTTTGACTAGCTGCTGATGGGTGTAAATCTTTTGTGTAATAAATCGCTCATTGGCGATGGTCACATGTAAATTTTGATTTGATGGATCATGCTGTATCAATCATATCGAGTTCTTGCTATTACATTTCATTCTGTGGGCTTATAGTTATTTTAGATCCTTCAAATTATGCTTTTTTGATGTATCAGGTGATTAACTTAAACAGTAGTGGCTACTGTGATACTAACAGCATGCTTGTTTGGCAGATATCTGGCTGAGTTGCTTGCAGAGAGGCAGAAATTGGCCCCATTCGTGCAAGTTCTTCCTTTCTGTACCAGGCTCTTAAACCAAGGTTTGTTTCCAGGCATTACTAATGTTACTGGTTTGTATATATTTTTTGTTACTTTAACTATTTTGTTTGTTAATGGTGTGATACATTCATTATAACAAGTTGCTGTGTTTAGTTTTCTCGAATTCTTTTAGGTTCGGGCTGTTAATCATGCATTCATGTGAACTTTGATGATTGCCTCAGCACTTTGTCTTCTTGAATTTTCTATAATCATATCTGGTATACCTGTATCATACTATTGTTGTTCAGAGGAGTTTATTAGAGTTGCTTTTGACTGGATTTTGTTGTTGATTGATTTTTCATATATCCCAATACACTATTGCCTGTTGCTTTTTTTATGGTTATAACAGGGTAATATTCCGTTGAGTTCTGGCCCTAAACAATATCTTTTTGTTCACATAGTTGACTTGACACTCTAAAAAATGGCTGCTATTATGTCAAAATGTCTTTTTTTATCTTAAGAATGGTCATTGTGCTGCTTATGTCTATTTTTAGCAAAGTTGAGTATTTACTATCTCATTGGCACAGTGCATTACTTCATGCGGTTGTGCAAAATTTGGAAATCCCACATATGTTGCCTTTGCCCAAGTTTAGAGTGGCATACAAAGTATTAATGTCATTATTGTTTCCAACTTATATGTATCATTGTCTAATTGAGTTAACACTCTATTTCATGCAGAGATTTTGCGGGCATCTACTATGGCGCCTAACCATAATTTTGTTGAACCTGAGAGAATTGAGCATGGTAGCCCATTAAGGTTACCTGGCCACCCAGTGAATGGTCAGCCAATGGATCTGGAGGGCGGCTGGTCAGGGATGCAAACAGAGGTGCATATCAGACAACTTTTTTTTGTTCTTTTTGTATTACATACTTGTTTGGTCATTGGACTTATAAAGTAGAATGCGAAATTGCGAATAGGTTGTGGACCTTGCATATTTTATTTGAGCATGCTATGCATTTTACTTTGGAGCCGCCACTTATTATGAGCAATAGAATATTTTTTTTACACTTGGACATGGGGTTAAATAACATGACTTGTAAATTGTAATAGGGAGAGCATTAGACATGCAAGATCATTTGGATACTTGAACATGGATTAAATAACATGACTTGTAAACTGTAATAAGGAGAGCTTTTAAAAATCAAGGTTATTTTTCCATGTCAGACTTTATTGCTGACAAACATGAAATGTTCTGTTACTGTTTATGGAGATTAGTCATTGTTTCAGATATTTTTGTGAGGACGTAAATTCTTTATATTCTTTTTCCCCTTAGCTTATGTTGCCAGATTCTTTTAATATGGAGAACTGCTCTATTTTCTCAGCATATGGGAGTTCTGCAAGCATCATCAATGGGTTGGAATGGTGCTCCTGCACTTGCAGGCACTCCTGTTGTCAAGAAAGTTGTGAGGCTGGATGTTCCAGTGGACAAGTATCCTAATGTATGTGTCGCTTTTGTAAACTCTTTCCTTTTTTTTTCTTGAATAAACTCTTTCCTTTTAACTTTCTTGAACGTGCTATGCCATTTCTAAATGCTTTACTCTTTGGATGTGATTAGTACAACTTTGTTGGTCGTTTGTTGGGGCCCCGAGGTAACTCCCTGAAAAGAGTTGAAGCTTCAACGCAATGTAGAGTTTATATTCGAGGACGTGGTTCAGTGAAGGACTCTGTTAAGGTAACTAAATGACTGTTTTAACTTCTTTTTTTTAACATTTCTCCATCTAAATAACATCATTGCTGTACATTAGAATCATTTGGATTTTTTTTAATAATACCATGAGTTCTCTTTATGTGGGTTTTTAAAGATTAAGTATATTTGCACATGATTAATTAGCAAATATATTGCATCACGGATATCATGGACAAACTTGTGGCTGGCCCTTACTGCCCAGTTAATTTCACTCAGCCACATCACATAAAGCCTATGTTCCGACCCTTCATGCAATGATAGTTACACAGGAGTTATTGTGGAAGTTGCTAAATTAAATTGTCTGTTTCATTTTTAGTATCAGCTGCTTGAGTTATTTCTTGTATATTAAGCTGCAATCTGGGGCTCAGAAAGGATGCACATTCTATTTAGGACTCATCTATGACCCACAAAACAATGTAACAAGTTTTTGTTTTCAGTTTCGATGTAATATTGGCATTTAGAGTCATGTAGAAACACTATTATAGTTTAGACGTGGTGTGTCAGCATTTATGTGATACAGTTTAGATGTGTTTAACGACTGTATTCTCTATTGACAGTTTATAACAATTTATCTCAGAAGTCCATAGTTACATTAATGAGCTGGAAGGACCGTCTGAACCTTTTTCTTTAATTCTGTGGTAACTAAGATAGCATGGCACTGCGATCATTGCTTTCTTGTTACATCTAATTTGTGGCTCAGTGTAATAAGTTCTAGATCTAAAGTAATTATTGAGTTCACTACTTTTTCATGCTTCTACTTTACATGCCCAGTCCTGATGCAAATGTCCTGAAACAAAAACTGATTTCATTCACAGGAAGACAAGCTGAGGGATAAGCCTGGGTATGAACACCTCAATGAACCACTGCATGTGCTTGTGGAAGCAGAGTTTCCAGCAGATATTGTTGATGTGCGTCTAAATCAAGCTGTGTCCATCCTAGATGATCTTCTGAAACCAATTGTATGTACCATCATTCCTCTTTGGTGACATTCTATATAGTAATTTGAAATGTACTGTTAGCTAACTGGAGCTGTTGTTATTTGTTAGGACGAGTCCATGGATTACTACAAGAAGCAACAGCTGAGGGAATTGGCAATTCTAAATGGCACACTGAGGGAGGAAAGCCCGAGCCCTCACCTCAGCCCTAGTGTCTCCCCCTTCAACTCCACCGGGATGAAGCGTGCAAAAACAGGGCGATAATCCCGATTCCGTAAGCTTCACCCTCCGAAATCAATCATGGCTCAATGCCCCATTACAAGCTGTTGCTGTACTGCTGGAGATGATTGGTGATGCATATGCTGGGATCATCAGTGTTGCTGGCCTATGCCTGTCATGATCTATGCGCTTTATCGACAAACAACATGTCTGTCCCTGGACTAATGGTCTCCGTGGGCTTGTGTTTGACTCTATAATTATTTATTCTTTGTGCACCTGACTGCCTAAGTATTAACATTATTGGTTTGGGTAAGTTAACAAGGCCTGGTTGGCCAATCACTCTAGAAGCTGGGGTTCAGTGTGTCGGATGGTAATAATAAGGGTCTCGTTGGGTGTACCTGAAATAGTTGTAATATATGTCAAGTGCTGATGCTTTTGTGTGGTGCTAGTTCAAGACAACCAGATAGCTCTAGTTGAGACAATGATTATTTGCATTCACATATTGATGTCTCTGTCATGCCTTGTACATGGATTGCCATCTCGTCCGCCTGAAATGAGATCCGTGTAGATCGATCGTCTCTATTGTGTCTCATGATGGAGATGTGCATTTTTGCTTAGCTGCAAGCTTTTGGGCCTGATTGGTTGAAGGTCAAAGTTGTCAAACCAAAGTTTTGACCATTTTAAATTTTGACCATCAATTCAAAATCTTAACCAATTTTGATAATTCAAATGAACTAAGGTGCACAAGATGAACCTTTTTAGCCACCCATTCATTTAGATTGTTGAAATTAGTCAAGATTTTGAATTAGTGGTCAAAATTTAAAATGGTCAAAACTTTGGTTTGGTAACTTTGACCTTCAACCAATCAGGCCCTTTGTTTCCATGTTCCTTGGGCAGGTTGTGGCCAAGATCTCATGTGCAAGGTGGCAGTTCAGGCCATTAAAGTGCCGGCAAGGCAGGGCTACATGCCTGCGAGTGGGGCGCCGGGCTGACCTGGCATGAAAGGCCAGTGCTGCAGCAGCAGCAGAAAGGCTCTCTCAAATCATTCGCACGGGCGAAAACGTCATGGATCTTTCGCTGGATTACTTGTCCTGCCACCTTTTTTTTCCGCCCCTTGTGGTCCTATGCACCAACAAATTGTTTTCATTTTGCAAATCCTCCTCAAGTTTACGCCTTCTTTTAGAAAAAAAAAATTGTTGTGATTCTGATTGGGCTGCTATCAAAATTGACATGCCATTTGTGACTTTATGGAGAGCTTTGGCTTTGGTTTAGTACTTGGGCAGCATGCAGGCATGGGGGGACAACGGGCAATCCTTGAGGGGAAATCAGATGTCTCATGCCTGACGACCGAATGGACTGTGACTAAAGGATATCCGCCATCCTCGAGTAGCACGGAAGAAAGGGAGGATTTCTCCATCACCTATAATTCATCTTAATATCTTATTCGACAAGCTGAAATGGACGTGTGCGTTAGCATGACACTATTCAATTGCAGCCTCTCCCACGGAGTAGGGAACATCGATTGAAAATTCACGAACACCACCTGCATTTCGCTTTCACCTGACGTCGGAATCGCTTGGACTTTGCACCATACAGGAACGGCGATCGTGTCGATCAGCGACGCCGGAAAATCAGGATTTCCTTCAGCGAAGCAGCAAGATTATACCCAAAAGACAAAAAACAGCGTGATTGAGTTGACAAGATGCAACAAAAAAAAATTACGTGCTGCCAGATATTTCGATACGAATTAGCGCTCTCCAGAAGCTCGCAAAGAGGGGTATCATGGCATCGACGGCGACGTCGTGGGTGATATTTCAAATTCCAGGCGGCCGTCGCCATCACATGGTGTCGCATCCAAGCACATGGCTGAAAAAGTAATCGGTTCGAGCATCAAACAGGCCAAGAGTATCGGGCAGCATATCTCATGAATCGCTGAAAATATTCGCTCGAGCGAAAAAAGGTCAGTTCAGTTCCCACGGGGGCACGTGCAGTGTGTGCCTCCGGGGGCCTATGCAGTTCCTATGTGTGCCGCTTGCCCACCCTACATCCGCCTCCACTTGTCGAGCTCCTTGGATGTTGCTTTGATCAGCTTCCTGGTGCTCTCCATCAGCTCATCAAACATGATGTCAAACTGCTCGCTGCAAAATGTTTGACAGGATCGGAACTTGTTAAGGTAGGATATTGACTGTTGCAAATTCCTGGTGCATACATGAAATAAGAGTACACCAAGTACAAGCCAACATGTCATCATAGAAAGTATTTAGAAATTCATAAAATTAAACCTGAAAGGTAATAGGGATGGAACCAGTTTGCATTAGCATGAAGCGGATCGGTCACTTACTCATAAGCAGGGCTTCTGGAGTTCTGGAATGGTCTCCTGATGTTTGAATACCTCCCGGTTTCATCATATGCAGCTCCTTTTCCAAAACCGTAACCAAAACCTATTCCTATTCCACATCCAGCACCAGCTCCAAATCCCAATTGTAAACCAGGGAATCCAGCTCCAATTCCTGCACCTGTACAGATAGAGAGATATGTAAAGTGAGAAGGAACAGAGCAAGAGATTCAGTCACATCAATCCTCAGACAATCCAAACTAAGATGGCTTCTAGTGTTCTAAAAGTGAGAAGGAACCGCTACAAAACTGCAAAAAGAAACAACACAAGATAATTGCAGATTTGGTCACATCAGCCATCACGCCAACTAAACTAAGACAAGTTCTGATGTTTCCAATTACAGCGTGGACAATGTGTTCTTGGAAATTGTACCTATTCTATGTGAAGTTCGGTCTCTGAAGGAGACCACATCGTGCACACAATAGAAAAAGGGCAAAGAACAATGAAGATGCACGCGAAAATGGAGTAATAACTTATCATACATAGAGAACAAAACCACAATGTAAAACCAGAGCACAGAGTACAGACATCAATTATGATAATCAGGTAGCTCCAACAATCTCTGTGATGGAGTTCAGAACTCAAAACAATAGAATATAAATAAATTATGATAACCAGACAGCTCCAATAATCTCTGCAATGAGTTCAGAACTAAAATAGAATATATAGCTGCAGCTGTTTCATTCCTAACATAGAATCAATCTGCGATAGCAGTAGGATAGAAGACTAAACACATTATGAAACTCAAGCCGATACTGAAATTTCTTAATTCGTCCGGAGCTGGGTTTTGTGGGGCTTGTGCCAGCTTTGCATTATTGGATGAAATGAGGCAGCTGTTCCATCTACTCAAAACAACTGTTTTACTATCTGAGATGCTGGCAGGGGCAGATCCAGCCAGAGCTGGATCAGTGTGAATTGATCTTGCATGAAAATAATTGGATGATTTGAAGCTACTGAGGCTGATTAGTACTGGCATAATACAAAGAAATACTGCATATTTTTGGGACCAGACCTGGGCTGCAGCACCCCCAGCACGGGGCCTGGATCCGCCACTGGATGCTGGGTCTCAGTTCAGCATTCATCTGCACCAGAAGATGGAGCGGCTCCTCCTTTTCTTTCCCCCCTCAATCTACTTCCTAAGGTCCACCAAGGATCCCTATACGGGAAGAATCACATGACTATCTATTCTATTCTTCATTACACGCTCGAGATACCTTAGTCTCTTGCTTGTTTCCACAAACCTCTACACCTGTGGCAGCAGGCTCCAAAGCATGGAGCAAGTCAGCAAGCTGCCCATTGTTTGGTGATTGATGTTTGGTGAATCTATGATATGATCCTATTCTATATAATAAGGGGCAGCTTTGCACACAATAAGTGCTGTTATCATTTGTACCAAGCATGAATTTCGACGCTTTGTGAGCCGACGTGTCGGCCGTTTGGGAAGTGGGTACTACCTCCCGAATCCCCATTCCATATCCACCAACGGCACGGGGGGAAGTGATCCAGTATATCACAGCAATTTCAATTTCCAGTGATTAGATATTCGAAAAAAAATCCAGTGATTAGATTAAACCCCTAACAACGAACCCAAAAAATGTACGGTTCTCAGATTAAACGATCGAACCGCGGGAGATAAGCGTGACTAGCTGGACAGTTAAAATCCTCATTTAAGAGCACTCCAGTTCGCCGGTCAGGTACGGTGCTCCGTGAACGCATCTACGGCGGCGACATGCGACGCAGGACGAGGAACAAACGCCGGAGAAGGGTCACGCACCTCCAAGGAGGCCGAAGCCGATGCCCACGCCGCAGCCGGCGCCGATGCCGAAGGCCGGGCCCAGCTTACCGAGCGCGTCCGACCTCGCCACCGGGAGGCGCCACAGGGGAGCTCTCCTCCTGCCGCCCGGCATCTCCACCCAGCCCCCCACCTCGTCGCTTCGCCCGCTCGCTCGGTGCGCGCGTCCCCCTCACCCTTCGGAACGTCGGAGGATAAGTCCAAGACCTCTCGAGAAGGTCTCGAAGGGGAAGAGAAGGAATGGAACGGAACGGAACGGGAGAGAGACGACAGCTGGCAGGTTGGCCGCGCGCCTCGCCGCCCGATCAGGCTGGCGATTCGTGCGCGCGAAAGAATAGAAAAGGCTTGCGTAAAGTTCGTGTACTCAACTACAAAGGCCGACTCAACGTGGGCCGAGGCCCACCCCCCCTCACCTGCGCTCGTGTCTGCGGGCTGAGGCCTCGTGAAGACAGAAGATATAAAATATGTTTCCCCTCCAAAAAAAGAAGATATAAAGATATGTATATGGTGTATGAGTTTGATAAATAAATACATATGTATACATAGCTCGTACGTGACTGCATGTGTACATATGTATTTCTCTGTCAAACTCATACACCATATACAGATACAAAGATTGTGAAAACTTTCAACGATAAGAAGCCAGGAGCCCAGAATTCAGTAGTATAAACTTGATCCTTTATAATAAGCCTTGTGAAAATGCACCTTCTTATCATATCAGTAAAATGATGATCTTTACAGCTTTCCCAACAACAATTGAGGTCAGCTGCCCAGTTCGGGCAGCAGGGGGGAAATGGGGAAATCTACTTGGCAGGACGGTTGCTCAATCAAAAGGCAACTCCTGTTTACATCAATTACAACAAATGGCGCCCCGGATCTATTTGCTCGTCAGAGCTCAGCAGGAATGGGAACAGATTACAGGCGATTCGGTGAGCAACAGAGAGCTTGTGTGAGTGTTGGGTAGACACATTACATGATGTACGAAGTTGGTCAGAACTCAGCATGTACGCTTCCTCCCGCCGTTTAGTTACAAACTAACAATTCTCGACAGCATGTACGCTTCCTCGAGCTCCCCAGCCAAACCATCGTTAGTTTCCTGCATGCAGAAATAGGCGTTAGCAGAGCAGGTGAAGAGGTCTATTTTAATTTTCCATCTCAGTGCCAATTTGCACCTACAAGGATATAATATAATACCACATAGTAAAGCAAAGAAATTTCTCGGTAATACCAAATATGGACAGTTGTGTGAGAAAGAAAATGTTTGGTTTTACTGTTTCTTGCTTGACAGCACCCTACCCGTAAATTCATCACGTTAGTTTTTGTTAAGTACTGATCCAATGCACCATCTCCTCGGAGAATTTTTGCCCCACAGCCTGGCCTATCAGCAGAACCAATTGCCTCCTCATCAACCACAACAGCGTCTACTCGCTCATTTCCTGTTTTCTCATCTGGGATCTGCTTACAAGGAGACTCAGAATGTATGGATCAAACTTGAATCTTGTTACAGAAAGGCTTAAGAGGCCTACCTCATACATGGCCTCCAATAGAATGGTTTCCAAGATGGCTCTTAAACCACGAGCACCAGTATTTTTAGCTATCGCCTTCTTAGATATTAACCTCAGTGCACCATCAGTGAAGTGCAGGCTAACCTGACGAACCAAAAGTTGTGGTACAAGATTAATAATTGATCAGTACAAGAAGATATGTTATATGATAAGTTTTGGCAGGCTCACTTTGTTCAAGTTAAACATCTTCCTGTATTGTCTGGAAAGTGAATTCTTTGGTTCGGTCAGAACCTGAAAGGAGATCAAATCATTTTAATGAGCTTCACCAAGCAAAAGAACTTATTTTATGAAAACCATGTAAAAGCTTCTACAGGAGTAATTAGTTATCGTCATCATCATAACAGGTCAGCATCATTGCTTACACCTGCAGCATGCTACTTATACTCTTACCTTGAGTACAATTGTTTAGAACATTAACAGAATTGAATAAAGAAGCAGCAAAAATGCTACATTTTCCAGTGCTACCTGAACAAGCTGATCTTCATTAAGAGCTGCCAGACTAACTAGAATGGGCAAACGTCCAGTGAACTCTGGAATTAGACCATATCGTACAAGGTCGCCACTCTCAACCTGTCGATGCAATTGCAGTATCCAGTTAATGAGTACTCTGTATGTGAGGAACAATTTTTGAGACATATGCAAAAAAAAAAAGATAATATGCTTACAGATTCTAACAAAGATGAAGTAATCATTGGACTGCTAGCTCCAGAACTTCTCATGTTTGTACGAATAGGTGCCCCAAACCCTATAGATGAATCTTGGCGCCTGATTCATGTCAGATGTTAGGGTCCCATACTCCAATTTCTGTGTGAAATTTCTTGGAGTAACAAATCTACACAAGATCTGCAATACCTTTCAGAAATAGTCTTTTCCAAGTCTACAAAAGCACCACCACATATAAAAAGAATATCGGTCGTGTCTATCTGCATTATCATGAGATTCTGTTACAGGCATGTCACACTGAAAACATTGAAGAACGAAGATGGACTTGTGATGCCCATAATACATATGCAAACAGTGACAAAATGCAGAATATTTATGCCTGGCACACTTTTACCACACCCAGTTATTTGGTTGTCATGAGATACTTCTTGAAGTATCAATACTTGCTTACTTCATTATGTACTCTAGTACAGTATCCTTTTGAACAAAAAACTAAAGAAAACCGTTTGCATTCAATTGAATCCAATTTTGACCGATATAATATACAGCGAATGTATTCATCAAAGACCATGCACAGTGAGTATGTAACCTGTATACTTTCACTGCGAGAATTCTTGCGTGATCCTTTCTCAGGAATACTGACAACCTGCATTACAAACACACATAAGTACTTCACATAAACTGGATCAGTACTGTAGCCTCTTGACAGGCTGCTCCAGACAGTCAATTTCTAAACTCCAAATTCTGAAGCCATCAAATAAAAAGGCAAGTAACGTGTGTGCTTGTGTGGCCACTTACAGTCCCTTCTAGGATTTTCAACAATGCTTGTTGAACACCTTCTCCAGATACATCTCTACTGACGTTTGCACTCTCAGCCTGAAACATGGCACTATTTAGAAACCTCAAAAATTCAAAATTAAATAAGCTACCAAAAAACATTTAAAAAATCAGTACCTTCTTTGTTATTTTATCTATTTCATCTATGTACACTATCCCTTGCTGGGCAGCTTGAACGTTGTACTCAGCAGCCTGAACAAAATTTAGAACGTCATGAGGATCCTGGAGTGGTCTGGTTTTCTTATTATTATTTTCCCTGTTCGGTAATACATTTTAACGACAAAAGGAAAGGCATAATGGCCAGCCACACATACCACTAGTAACTTCTGCAGTATTGATTCTACATCCTCCCCAACATACCCAGCCTGTATAATGCAGCAAAGTTAAGTTATGGTTCCATATTCGAACTTGCATTCTCAGTTACTCCATAACTTTAAAACAATTAAGATCTCTACATGCCCCTAACAGACGAACATGATAAAAAAGGAGGAAGAACAGATTGAAACCATAAATAAAAATGCCAGCTCACTGTATACGCATGCTTCACAAAAAGTAATTTCCGATTTCCACATAAGCTCAAATGCGAGTAGTAACGTACGATACTTAAAATGTGCAAAATTTGAAATCCAGAATAGTTAAAGAGAACAAATGAAGTTAGGAGCAATATTATGTATCAAGCATTCATGAATCAGTTTAATGCACTTCAGTAGGGTTCTTTCCTAGGCATTCAAAAGAAAATAGTGTTTGTAAAACAGTAATGAACTTGCCTGTGTTAATGATGTCGCGTCAGCTATAACAAATGGTACATTTACAATACGTGCTAATGTTTTTGCGAGCAATGTTTTTCCTGTCAGCAGAAAACATGAAGAAGGATTCAACTGTCAGTTCATATTTATAGTAACTCTAATTATACATATGTGTGAGGCAACCATGGAGGCATGTAAGGTATGGAAGATGAGTTTTTAAGAAAAAAATACTAACCTGAGCCAGTTGGGCCCATTAAGAGTACATTGCTTTTATCTATTTCTACAATACTTTGATCATCTTGTGCAGCATCAGGAACCCCAGAATTGGCAACAGATCTGCACACAACAGTAAGTCATACACGTCAGGAAAACGGCATGACATAGCAATTGCAACTTAAATTTACATGCAACCGTATGGGTCGCATATTACAAATTGGTAACAAAGCTCCGTATTATGGAGATATGTTTAAAAATAAAAACTAAGGAAGATAAAATAAAGGGAGAGACTAACTCTTTCTGTACATTTGCATTATATATTCTCTTGTAATGGTTGTATACAGCTACTGATAGCACCTGCAAGGAAAAAGTATTTGCGATAAGTAATTGGAAACTATCCTTTGCACTTAGAAAAGGATCACGGTGCCCGCTTAACTCCTCTCAAAAAGCATTAACAAGTTGTGTCACTAATTACTTTATTTCAACAAAAAAAAAACTAGCACATCAAACATGTTTACATTGTTCTGCAAATAGAATTAAACAATGCCAACTCCTGCCAATTTAGTTCAAGCAAAGAAATATCACATACACAAGTCATGCAATTGAACTGCATAATTTGGTGATTTCAACATTCTATCACTCTCTGCAATTAGCTGTGTTGATAATAATTTGTCAAGCAATTGATGTACCAATAAAACCACTAGTCTTCATGTTAAATTTCCACAAGTTTAGGAACTCCTGCGATCCGTCCACGACCACCACCCAAAATCCATCTCATCAAGATGTGAAGCTACTATAGTACTCCGTACAATGTAAATTTAAGACCATAAACTTGAAAAGAGGGCACGATGCCAGTACTAGCATAGGAATAAAGGATGACGAAAATTTGGTGGTTGGGTTGAGTGACACACTGACAGTGACACATATGCAGAATTCAATTATCATTAGCTCATCAATTTTGGCAGGCCCCATCAGAGATCTAGATCACACAATCCGAGTTCCATCAGTTCGAACCAGAAAACAGAAACAAAATTAGACCACAATGCAATGCAATTCTGAATTGCTTCAGTTATTCATAATTTCAGGAGTCCCAAAATTCGCCAACTCAAGTTAAATTGCGGAATTAAGTTGCCGCGCTATACAGCCTACAGCATTGTTTCGCTCACAAGTGCACTAAGTCACATTAACCCGAAATTCGAACCGATTGTGAAAAAGGAAGGCAGAATTGGGGACATACGGGGCACCTTTTTTGCCTTGGCCTGGCCGATGACGAACTCGTCAAGCCTCCGGCACATCTCCCGAGGCGTCGGCAGCTCATCGCCCAGGCTGGCTCCGCCCCACCACTCCCTCTTAGGCGAAGCGCTCGTACCCTCCCCTCCCGACGATGAGTCCCCGCTGTTACCGCCGCTGCCACCTCCACCTCCACCTCCACCTCCTTCCTCCCTCTGTCTCCTCCTGCCGTTTTTCCGTCGCGGATTATAGTGCGGTATCGGCATCGGGGGCGATTGCGGCAACGGGGGGAACTCATCGGGCGGGCGCTCCGACAGCATCCTCTTGATCCGATCGGAGAACCCTCCCCTATCCTCGTCCTCTTCCTCGCCCCCGATGCCGCCGGGGATCTCGAGGAACGCGCCCCGCAGCGGTTCGATCCGGTGGGCGCGGAACAGGAACGCCGCCCGGCAGGCCGGGCACACGCCCGCCCCGTCGTGCTTGTGGTTCTGGGCGGCATCTACGACCCCGGCGGCGGCAGGCGGCGGCGCCGGGAGCTGGTGGAGGGAGAATTGGACCGACATGTGGGCGTCGCAGCGCGGGCAATTGGCGTCGGCCCGGATCCGGCTGCCGCCGGAGCACCGCCGCACCGCCGACGCCGCGAGCGGCGCCGCTGCATCCCGAAGCTTCGTGAAGGTCCGGAACATGGCCGGGGTGGGCGCGCGGGCGGAGCCGGGGATGCAGGAGGAGGACGACGACGATGCGGAGCGGAGCGGAGGTGGAGAAAAAGGAGATAGGGGGAGGAGGAAGTGGGAAGTGGGTGAAGGTTCCTGTTTTTATACGGGTGGAGGTAGCGTGAGACTGAGATTTGATTGGGGAATCTCCAGCCGTCGGATGGGGTGACGTGGAGGAATCCGGAGGCGTCGGCTCCGGAGCAAACCGTCCTGCGGCCCGGAGCGGTTAACGGCCGGGCGGGCGGGTTGCGTGTGTGTCGTCGCAAGGGGAGAGATGGAGGCCGACGCGTGGGGCCACCGGGTCACGGGACAGATCCACTGCCATGTGGGGCACGTGGGGCCAGGGATGCCTTATCTTATCTGCCACTCTGCGTGGCGATGAAAGTCGGATCTTATCCGTCCGACCAAATAGAAAAGCCAGACCGGCAAATGGTAGGTGTATTCGAATCCAAACATTTAATATCCAGAACTTATCCAGTATCACATTAGTATCCGGAAATTCAAAGTTGAATTTCTATGATCCAAATATGATGAATATCACTATTCGAGAAAAAATATCCGCTCGTATTCGTATTCGATCCGAATTCGGTCAGAAAGAAAAATTATCTGTATCCGCAGTATCCGTCCGTATCCGATCCGTTTTCATCCCTACTGCCGGGATGGCCGCATGGAGGTGGTGCTTTGCGTACCCGCGAGGCTTGCGCCGCGTTTCTTCCTCGTCGGGATCGTCACCGGGGGGGGGGGGGCGCGGGTGCCGTGCCGGAAAGAAGAAGAGAAAGAGCCATGCTCTTGACATGCCCTCCACTGTCGGCCGTACAGGTACAGCTGCTGTGGCTTCCGCATTCACGTCTCTCTTTCCAGCAGGCAGAGGCCCGCGATGCCGCTCATTGTTTGTGCAAATCGAGAAATCCGACTCAGCATGTTGAGCCAATGTGGCAACGGGCCAAGTTACCAGCACCCCCAAGGAAGAATTTGTCGACTCCTTTTTTTTGGCTCTCGGATGATGGAGAAAATTAAGGAAACTCGTGAGGGGCAAAAAGTAGTCTAATCTGGAACCGGAAGTGAGCTGGTGTGAGTGTGTGTGATTAATGCCTAAGCCTAACTCTCTGATTTTCATTCATGTGCAAGTGTCAACTGTCAAAGTGTCAACGTCGCAGGTCGCAAGCAGTACGAGTAAAGCGAGGTTTTCGCTTTCCGATGGGGAATGAGTAGGAGCCAAGGAGCATATCCGAGCTAGCTGAGCCATCATTGAATAGAGTCTAGAGACGATGTCTGACCGGTATATTCCAGAGGAAATCCAGAGGAAACATAGTGGTTGGACCACATGACATGCGTGCGTCAAGCCGTGAAGGTTTTTTTTTTAAAAAAAAGAAAAAATGGTATGCGTGACGGGGCATATTGGGCTTTCAAGGGAGGCCCAATGTAATCTATTTTCAGGAAGGAGGAATTTTAGGAAAGCCCATTTAAGGTTGCGAACATACTTACAGGCCTTTTTAGTTTCACTTGCTTGGGTAGACCTGCGTAGTGGTCTAGTGGACACTTGAGCACAAAATCTTACTGAATCTTAAAATTTGTGGATATAAATCCTTGCAATATATATTCATATGTATTTTTTGGGTTTTGGCACGAAGATGTTCATGCACCTTTGGTGGTTTATTATTTGGTCCCTTATTATTTTTCAGTGAGCACGGAGCACCTCTCGACAACGACCAGCGTGCAGGCAGGCAGCAGATTTTCTTCGTTGGGCTTATCGATCACCAAGAAGATTTTCTCTCGAACAAACCACCACAAAGAACCAACAAGATTTTCTCTCGAAAAGATCGACCACCACCATAAACGAGCAGCATTTGCATGACAAAGATAACTCGCTGACCTCATTCTTTGTACCTTTCCTGCACTTGTTTCTCCCCCGGGTGGAAAACGAATGAGATTCTTTGTGAATGGATGACCGATCGGATGCCATCGTCGAGGACTCTAGGCTCGGGGCGAGCCGTGATTCGACTATAGGGGCCAAGACATCGAGTATAAAATGATCTCATAGTTATTTTTCCACAAATGAACAAAGGGATTATAGAAATGGACCTAATGAACTATATCTTTGATTGTGTTCGTAGGCCAAGTTCTCTCACGTGTTGCCATGTAATAGTGGATAGGTTATATAAACTAAAGATATAAAAGTAATTACACAATAATGCTATTAATGGGATAAATGATAGTGTATAAAATATGGAAAATTAGAAGAAAGCTAAATGAATTATATGCTTTCTCAGAATACACGCTACTAATAGGTTTGAGTTAATTGTTTTCTATTTTTTAATGCCAATATCCCAAAGGATTGATAAGAAGTGATATTAGATCTTTAAGATATATACATGTACTAATAGCTAGTTATTTGACTCCACGCTCTCCCTCTTTCGGCTCAAAAAAAAGGGGAGAAGGGGGGTTCAAACTGAAACCCCCCGACGGAACAGAGCAGAATAATCCCTTCGTCTCCGGTGGTGCGCGGGCCGAGTCTTCTTCGCTTTCTATCGACGACGGTCTCATCGTGCTTCACCACGAACATTCAGAACTCGACGGCAGAGGGTACAGAACCATTGGCGCCGATGCGATTGGATAGATTGAGGAGGGGCCACCTCATCCCCCTCCCGTTCCACGTCAGCGTTCCCGTGATCCCGCTCAGCACGACGACCATCACCCGACCCGGGCGAAAAAGGTAAACTAGCCTCAGCTAGAAGACGACGGTGTCAGCAGCAGTATGGCTCATACGCGTGGCACGTGTCACGTCGTACCAGTATTAAAGGCGTGCGTATGGGTGCACAGAAAAGAGTCATCAACATATGCACGCCTATCTGCCTCCTCTCGCAGCATCCGGACATGCTACGCGGGGGGTGCAAGCGCATCTGCCCGCTTCTTTGTGTTGTTGACACGTTCGTCCGCCCATGCAAATTAAATACACTGCGCCGCGTTGCATTTGGTCAGCTACTCCAAGAATTAGAATCCGATCGCCATGCCGCGCCGCGCCGTCCTCTGTAGTATGTAACACTCGCTACCCATCAAGAAAGTCATTAGTTTTATGCTCCCGCGAAAGCAAAAGGTCTTCTTGCTCCGTCGTCGGCAAGACACGCGCCAAGGGGATTAGCGGGAAGCAGAGCTCTGGAAGGAAGGAAATGGTGGGAGGTGTCAAACGGTGCGTGCGCCACAGGCACGCCTACGCGGACGCGTTCTTCAGAGTTCAGGCAGCAGCACACCGCACGCACGCACCCCCCACCCAGCAGCGCGGCAAGATCGCGTGACTGTTTCAGAGTTTTCAGTTCAGATACGGGCGGCCACGGCGCCGCCGGTCATGCCGTTCGGGTGGGCCGGCTGCCTTGACTTATTGTTTCTTTATTATTATTTATTTCTAAAGAATTCTTTCTTTAAATTTTATTCCCCGTCTAGCTTTGGTGCGCCCGTGGAATCCAATTGACCGTGGAAGTATATAAGAATGAGGACTAGATTACACGTTAATTATTCGTTCGTGGTCAAGAATTAAGTACTCGTGGTTAAGGTTTGATTTGTGGGAGTAACAAGAGGCGGGGTTTGTAGCGCGGACTCCGTCCTGTTGCTTTCGAGTTGACACAGCATATGATTATCAATTACCACTTCGATTTGACTGCGGGACGACGATATTTGATTGTGTTTGGGGGTCATTCGCTTGTAGCTAAACGCCAGAGAAGCGGAAACTAAGCTATGAGAACTCCATCTTTTTATTTTGTTTTAACGAACAGGCGCCAGAGAGAGCTATGAAAAAAACTCTAGGATAAAGTGAAGTGACATTGCGTTGTTCTTTGTCTCTGGCATCGCGTTCATCGCTTAGCTCAAGGAACATCGGACGGACGAGGCGGCGGTGGGAAAAACAGAGAACTTTTGTCCAAGATGCCTAATCGAAGTTCTCATCAATGCAGAATAAGCGTTCCAAGAAAAAAGGAGTATTGTTTCCTGGTTTTTTTTGGGGGGTATGCAACGAGGTAGCAGCTCCCGATCGAGATGGTAGACAGAAAAGAGGACGAGGCAGGGTTTTGTTGTGATTTGCTCAGGGACAACGTGACGTGTCGGTGGTGGGCCACAAAAAAAAATTAGGTAGTGTTCATCTCCATCTTCACCTTCACCCCCCGGAGCGGAGAGGGTCACGCCAAACGTGCCGGACGCGGGAGCGCGGCGGTGAACCTGGGAAGAAGCTTTGAGCCTTTGACCACCGTACCACGCCACGACTCTGCACCCGCCGGAACCGTGCGGTACACGAACAACAAGTAGCCCCAAATTAAATACTTTTTTGAGCCCAAAACAGCAGAAATTCCGTTCAATGGCGGCAGCTAATTCCACCAAACTTTCACCAGCTGGTTATTGTCCGAGTCAATGCAGTACTGCGAGAGGCTCCGACAAGCTAACTGAAACTTGAGCGACTCGGACTCGGAGAGAGCACGAACACGACACACTCGATCGCACACAAGCGGCAGCCACCGAGCTCCATGCGCGCGGCGCCTTGGGATCGGAAGAAGCCGATGAGCAGAGCAGGAGGGCAGCTACCTGCCACGAGCCCACGACCGAACCGGCCGAGGCCGAGAACGACCGATCGATGGGCGTCGGCGTCGGCCACCGGACCAGCCCGCGCGCCACGGCGGGCAGTGCGCCAGTGCTCCGCCTCGCCGCGACCGTCCGTTCGCTCCGCGCTGGAGCCCGCACAAACAAACAACGGTCGCGTGACGACGAGCCAATGAGGTTTGCATTTCATGAATCCTGATGCGACTGCCTGAGCATGTTTCACAGTGGATCATTGGGTGTGGTGGAGAAAAACCACTTTTGGTGGGCCGCGTAGCCAATAAACACCTCTTGGGTGGGATAATTTTGGGTGGGTTAGATACAACCAATTCAATCTAGTTTGTGTTTAGTCTTTCAACAATTGAGCCAATTGTTAAACTAATATACCATGGATCCAAAACCGACCAGTGTTTCGGCTGAGAAACTCGAAGAATTCCCAATGTTCAGGTTGATACGAGCACAAGGTGTATAGTCGGATAACGGATAAACCAATGCCCGAGCATCAATTATTTATGTGTGTGTGAAGACGGCTTGGCCGTACGACTGCGTGAGCATGTTTCACAGCGTTTTGGGCTTTTGGCTAAGTAGCTCGAGGAGTTCTCAATGTTTAGGTTTGGTTGACGTTGATGTTTAGGTTCACAGGATAAACCAATTACGAGCACTAATTATTTGTGAGCGTGTGAGAATGCGGTGTAGCCGTACTCGTCGAAGCTGCACGCCAGCCTCTCGTTTCACGGCGGTGCTCACCTCGTACTTAACGCCCAGGCCAGGCAGCCACACTTCAGGGTCCTGGCGCTGGATTCCGTGGCCTGCCTGGCAGCGCGAAGCAGCCACACGCCCCAAAATATCGCGATCCGATGGTCCATGGCCATGGAGGAGGTAGGGCATGGACCCGACAAGTCGTCGACCCCTCCTCCTGCTTGCTCCTGGCTCCTGGGGCTCGGTGGCTAGTGGCTCCTGCGGTCCTGCCTCCTCCCGTCCTGCTTCTTCCACGCTGCCACCGAGCATGGGTCCACCTGACGCTCGCCCACCACGACACGCTGCATGACAGGTGGGCCATACCGGCGGTCCTACCCCACGTGCCATCGTGACGGGTAGACAAGTAGTGGGTCGAAACCGCTGCGCGCCCAGGGCTTCGTCTTTCTGTTTCTGGTGCCCGACGACGCCAAGCTGGACCACCACACCCTCCTGCTGGAGTGCGGATGACGGGTGGGCCATCACTGACCTGTCATAAAGGGCGGAATAAACTGTGTGTACATTGTTTGGTGCACGTAGAGATCAAGGGAAATTACTGCTATAAAAGCCCCTCTCTCTCTCTACACCACCTCTTCGGCGCTCTCGGCTCTAACCACTGCCAGCCACCTCTCCGCCCGTCGCGACCACTCGCGAAGTAATTCCCGTTCCGCCGCCGCCCACCTGACTAAGCCGAGGCCCCGGCGTCGCCTCCGACCGCCGGACGCGGGAGCCATGGCGCCGGCGGTGGGGATCAAGCGCTCCGCCACGCAGGCCGCCGTCACGCTGCCGCCGCCCGACGCGCGGCTCGCGGTGCGCGACGTCCTGCGCTCCACGATCCCGCCGCAGCCCGCGGAGGCGCCGCCGGCCGCGGAGAGGCCCGCGGCGCCCCCGCCGCAGTGGAGGGTTCCTGTGCCTGGAGGTGGACGGCAGGCGGTGGAGCTACGTGGTCGACCGCGGGGCCGCGAAGGGGAGGGGCAGGGGCGCGTCGGCGGGCCCCGCGGGGGCCTCCGTCAGGGCCGTGCCGCTGCAGTCGCCGCTTCCGCCGGCCGAGGTGAGGCAGTTGGGTGGAATTGTTGTGACTTGCGGTTAGGTTCGGTGTTGGTTACAAACTCGCGGGTCATCTGACGGCTCATTGGGGAGGATTGGTTGCGTCTTTTGAGTAATTTGATTTGATTAACTGCTAGGGTGTTTTTCGATTGGATTGATGTATACGAGGCATAGTCGCTTGTGGATTTGATTTTTTTTAGGGTATTGATCTAATCGGGGAATAGATATGTTTTCTGGCTCATAGGATGTACACTTCTGATTGGAGTAACACCGGTGTTTTTGAGGTAATATGAGACGAAATTGGGGGATGTTTGGTTTGATCGAAAATTCCAAGGCTGTTGATTCTTTGATTTTAGTCTATATATATGTACCTTAATATTTGTCTATGTATATGTCCCTAGGTTGGTTCGTGTAAATCTCTTAGAGAATTTGTTTTAAAAAATCGGCATGAATATGACACTTGGGTGTTAGATGTGAGATTTATTGGTCTCACTTTGGAACAGTCTCAGATTAGATGGTGGATGTTGGTCTCAACTTTCAATCAGCTGGGAGGCTGCATCCTTATTTATTAGTGTCCCACCTAGGGACAATTACATCTAGCTCACGAACTTTATTGATTTTGGTGTTAGGTTTATGTTCAAAGTTTTGAACAGTTGAATGTAATTTGTGCTACCTTTTTAACTTTTGGTTGCCCATTAGTATATGGATTTGTTAACTGGAAAATTAAGTGCACTATGGAATATTGCTGCAGGAAATAATGGCATTCATAAGATCATATGTCGTACCTGAAGGGTTTCCGGATAGTGTTACTCCTTCGTACGTCCCATATATGAGCTGGAGGGCTTTGAAGGTATATTGTAGGACCTACGCTCATAATCAGTCATCCGTGCTAGATTCGAATAAATCAGGCTAAGTTTAATTGTTTGATCATTATTAGCATTTCTTTGGTGGAGCGATGGGGTATTTACGACAAGAACCTTGCTGAGCTCTGTTGGAGTCTCTCAAAGTAAGGCAACACCAGGAGCCATTGCTATCAACTGGATCCTCAAGGTATTTTATCCCATTCCAGAACATACCAAACTAGTCCTTACAATGTCTCAGAAATCATAATTCATTAATGGATTACTGTCAATCACTAACATGGCTAGAATGAAAAACCAGTAACAGAAAACTGCCTGTGGGCTAACGGTTTACTTCAATAATTGGGCTTGGCTAATTTATATAATTGTCCTTGCACCTGTATCCCAGGATGGTGCTGGGCGTGTTGGAAAAATGCTTTTTGCACGTCAAGGAAAGAAGTTTGACTATGACCTGAAGCAGGTAAACATTTGCAGAATCCGCTTTACTTCCGATTTCTTGGTGTCCTATGCGCATCCTAACCGAAACAAAAATCATCTGCAGCTGCGGTTTTCTAGTGATCTCCTGCTGGAGATAGGAGCTGGTATTGAATTAACTACTGCAGCATTCCCTCAATTTTTCTTGCCAATGGCCTGCGTAGCAAATGTCGTAAAGGTCTGCCCTCACCAAACACTAGCCATTGCATTTTCGGCTTACTCTATTTTAAAGCGTTGACAGACATCATTTTCTTTTGTTCTGTGCAATATTTAGAATGTCGCTGCTGTTACCTCAACCTCAACGCGCACTCCAATCTATAAGGCCTATGCAAGAGGAGAAAACATTGGTGATGTCACTGCTAAAGGCGAATCTGTTGGGAACATTGCAGATCTGGTAATTATCATGTGTTGCCTTTACATATTTCTTGTCACTTGGTGGCAATTGGACATGCAGCTGAAATATCCTTATAGTATAAGTTGACCATGTTCGACTAAATTCATTTGGCTTGTCAGCGCACTGCAATAATAAAGCATTTTGCATTTTTGCCGAGCGCTTATGCTCATATGTTAACCTTGACTTAGCAGTTACACTGACTTTATCTTTGTTGATTTGACCTGAAGTTGGGTACTGGTCTGAGCATCTTTATCTCAAAAAGGAACCCATCATTGGTGACTTCGTTTGCCCTTCTGTCCTGTGGATACCTCCTGAGTTCATATCAAGAGGTTCGCTTTTACTCTTCTAGTGTATTCCTGAGCTTATTTAGAGTTTCCTAAAAGACTAAAGTTCTGACTATTTTAAAATTGATTGTCCATTAACAGGTGAGATCTGTCGTGCTGAATACCCTAAACAGGGCAAGGTTTACGGTTGCAGTGGATTCCTTCATTAAAACAGGTAGGTCAAAAACTCACAAACATATGTTTGAATTTGTTCTGCAAAGTGCTAGGAATAACCGCACTTCAATCCGTATTCACTTGTTTATCGAACCATTGAATCAGTATGTAGAGGGGTTCAGAGAACTCTTGGATTTTTGCAGCACTAGGTTCTTTCTGACAATGCTAAAACATGCTGGAAACTTTGTTTTCTTTAGCGCGATGCTGCAATTTCTATCTATAAAAGCTGCATACTGAAAATGAAACCCAAAGATTTTTAAACACACTTCTTATGTTTCAGTCACATATTTAAGTCTTAGTAAGTTCAAAGCATGTTTCTGGACTTTATAGACCTCAAGGAGTATTAAATAGAAAATTTGAAATCCTATTCACTTGGCTCTATATTATATTGTATTTTAATCTTTGTTTTTTAAATTATAGGTCACATTCCCTCCTTGAAAGAAGGAAATTCACAGGAGACGATATTTAATCCACCTTGGCGGCACGAGCCAGTCGCAATAGGTTTGTGCCAGAGTTATTCAGATTGTGGTCCTTTCTTGAGACACTGCAGGCATATTTATAGTATATTCAACTATATTTCAGGTACACGATTTGGAGAAGCATTTCAAGAGCCTGCTTCATTTGTTGCCATAATTTATTTGAGGTACGCTCTCCCCGGCCACCAGCAATGGAAAACATACCCAGAAACTACTGTGCTTTTTTTTATGTATGTGTGAATATTTCCTGCATTTTGAAAATTTGCTCATTCGGTATGACCAACATTTGGTATCTTAATTACATAGGATGAGAGGTACATCATAACATATAACCCGACAAAGGATAAAGTATATGCTTTGCTCAAGGACCAAGCAAAATCAGACGACATTATCAAAGCTGCTTTCCATGTAAGCATTTTTCTCACTGGGATGCAATAGCTATGGTTGGTTTCTTTCTAATACACTTACATGGTGTTCCGTTTTACAGGCTCATGTGCTACTGCATTTTATAAATGCATCACATGCACGGAGGCTCAAGCAGAAGCAGAAGCAGGCAAACCCTGACTATGGAAACCTGTACTCAAGAAACATGGATTTCCTGGCACACATCGCTGAATCTTGCAAAATCGTTTCTTCATCATATGGAACCTTCAAGAAGAAAGCGAGAGAACAGGTCAAAAATCCCTCTCTTTGATAAATTCACCTCTTTCCATTGTACGTGTGAGTTAATTCTGATAGTGACAACCAACCACATTTTTTGTCTGTGTTTCAGGGTTGGATAATGTCCGAATCACTGCTCAACCCTGGAAAGGCTCGATTATGTGGGGGAAAACCACAATGAGTGTACTATCCATCCTTCTGTTTAATATCGAGGGGACGATATCATCTCTAGTTTGTCAGTTTGCGAGTCTAACTTTTCTGACAAGGCGGGATGCTCAGCTGTTAGAAGCTGAACTAACATATGTTGGCGCCCGGCACTAGGAGTGAATCAGTGGACCTTCAGTCGCAACTCTCAAGCTTCCAAATTCCAGGGAGAGCAAGAGTCACGCGATATGTAAGTTGCTTGTCGTTTTCTGTTTGGGTCTAGGCTTTCTACACCGAACTGTCAGTTACTAACCATTTTCTGTTTGGATTCTCAACATGAACAGGAAGAATGCCTGAACGAAGCTGAATAAAACGTAAGGGGAGACTGGAGAGGTGGTGCTCTTGTTTGCGCACGAGTGAAGGGGCCAACGAGAGGGGGACTTGTACCTGCTAATTGCAGAGACTAGGAGCTTGTATTTATGGTTGCTGCTGTATCAGAGTTTCTTTTCCTTTGCTGACCTGCGCTACTCGACAGTTGTGTCTTGCTGATCCTCTTCTTAGCGCTTTAGTTAAAATGCCAGTTTCTCAGTAAGTTATCAGTCATGCCATCGACGACGGTCTCCACCTTGTACATACATGCTCGGTAATAACTGCAAGCCTTCTTTGTGTTATGTGTGATGTGGTGTGGACTTGTGGTGCTGTTACTGATTATTATTACGTGGCTGGAGCCCTGGAAGCCGAAAGATCCTCTCGAAAACAAAGCACGACGAGATTTGAGATTTGCAAGCACAAGAAGTTTCTTTTGTTTGGCGCTGCCTTTTTTAGCTGCTTTGCACCTTGCTTTAGACGACGACCGCATAGTACACCAACATGGACTTCGCTGAATTCCGTTACACATGGAAATAAATTCGATCGCACGGCCAGCATATGTTGACTGCTCCCCTAGTCCTGCCATATGTCTTAGGACTTGACATTCTTCTTCAGAAACTTCCCAGTATTCAACTAAACGATATGAAAGGAGTATCTAAACTGAGCGTACGGAAGGAGTCCATGGTTCCTTTTGCTCAAAATGGGCTGATACTGTTTTTTTTTAAAAAAAGGGGCTGATACTTCCCTCCGAGTAAAATAAAACTACCTACTCATGTAAAATTACTGCAGAAAACACTAATGATGTAAACTTACCTTCTAAATACAATACAGTACAGAGTACATCTCAATAAAAACTGTACTTGAACAAGATGCGACTGACAGAGTGACGGTTATTATTTGAGTAGAACACGTGATGGGGAAAATGGAAAAACGTGGACGGCGTGGATTGACCGGAGCGCATTGCACGAAGGCAGAGATGCTGCAGCCTCCGCCTCCATTCCGTCCGTGGCGTCCACCATTTGTCGCTTCTCTTCTGCAGTCGATCGTCATCACCATCCACCTCGGCTTCCCCCTCGCGTTCGCCGCAGGCCAGCGCCTCCGAGATGGAGCTCCGCCTCTGCCTCCGTCTCCACGCGCGCCTCCCACCAGCCACGCCGCCGCCGTTCGCCGCGCACGCGGTGCTCCCCGCGTCCCGCCGAATTCGGACCGGTAAGGATTTGCTTCAGCGCAATCAGTCGCCGCTTCTCCGTTTTGTTCCGGCGCTTGGCTCCGTCAAAATGCCGGGCCGCGCGCAACCATCGCCGTGTGCGAAATTCGAGAGTTCGGATGGCACGACACAGATGGTCCCACTTTGTCATTCACTGGGAGTGGAGTCCCAATATTCCAATTTTCTCCTGATAGATGCTACCTACCCTGAGAGAGACCTTCGTTTTGTTGCCGCTTGTGGTCAGGTGGGAGCTACGAGGTTGCTCATCGGCGGCACACGAGGTGTTCGAATCCGGCGATTCGCGCTTCCAAAGCCGACGGCGCGCCGGTAAGGTGGCTGTCAGAAGCCGCGGGGATGCGAGCGCTGTTGACTGAGAGGGGAAGCACTGACAGGTGCTTTTGTTTCGCCAGGGTGTGGCTGTGAAGGAGAGGAGCGTCTCGGTGATCCTCTTGTCCGGAGGCCAGGGAAAGAGAATGGGGGTACTACATCTCTTCTCCTTTCAACTTGTCTTCAGGTTTCAAGTTATGTTCATCAGTTTGTTGATTCTAATCTGGGGACAATAAGGCCACTATAGCTAGCTGTCTCAGACATTGATATTGGGGCCTTTAGGCAACAATTCATCTACTATTGTAGAAGAAACATAATGCATCAAGGCTCTGCGCTCTATTGAACATTTGCAGGGAAATGAACAGGTTAAGCAAGAATGAACAGATTACAGTCATTCTTGTTGCTATCAATGATGATGAATTGCAGTGAAGTGTTATATTTATGCTGTGAGCCTGTGAAATTAGTGTGTCCTTCCAATGCTTGATCATTTTGTCTAAATTCTACCCATCTTTTTTAACAGGCAAGTATGCCAAAGCAGTATCTGCCACTACTAGGACTACCAATTGCACTGCACAGGTTTATTTCTCTAGCACAGACATTTCAATTTCCTCATGTCGGCAAGGTGATGTGGACACATGAATCTTACATTTTGTCCACAGTTTAAAAACATTCTGTCAACTGAAGGAAGTCAAAGAAGTCGTGGTAGTGTGTGACCCAGACTATAGTGATGTATTTGAAGGTTGCAAAATTGTCCATGCTCATTCCATTTTCATCGACTTAGCTGTGCATTTATCTAAAGTTTTCAAAAATCGTTATCTACTTCTGCAGGTTCTATTGAGAACTTGCAAATACCTCTTAAATTTGCACGACCAGGAAAAGAGAGACAGGACTCTGTTTTTAATGGACTTCAGGTCAGTGATAACCCACTAGTGTATTTTTTCTGTTCATGTGGATAAATATGATAGGGATCTTGTGCATCATTTGTTTGCAGGAAATTGATGCGGATTCGGAAATTGTTTGCGTCCATGATTCTGCAAGGCCCTTAGTTTCTTCTGAAGATGTAAAAAAGGTCAGGCTTACTGTCCATTATCTACTATGAGCTACTTCATAGAGTCTCTGCTCAAATGTTTTGCTTTAGCTTGTTCTTTCTTTGGAAGTATAGAAATATATATTTCCCAGCAATGGACCTGCAAATAACTCACCCTGTAAGTTGCAACTTATATCTACTGCAGATTCACTATATGTGTGGTTGCTTGAAATTTATTGCCAAATAATTGATCCAGCTTTGATATTATTTGTGCCGCCCTTAGAGTAGTTTAAGAGTTTCTTCTTTAATTTTGCTGCTTTATTATGTTTTAGAGGAATTGAGGAATTGTATTTCCCGAAATCTGCAGGTTGTTTTGTGCCTTCTTGGTGTTTATACCTACAATCACTTTGCAGTTCTTTTCAATTAGTAATATTAATTTTGATTTTACTGACTAGGTCTTCGAAGATGCCGCTGTGCATGGGGCAGCTGTTCTTGGTGTGCCTGTGAAAGCTACAATAAAAGAGGTGAGTGTTTATACCATCCAGATGATTGTCAATATGGTCTTACAAATAGCTTTGACAACTTCATGTGCAACAGCCTTGCAGTGTTGCCTAATAAATTTTACGCTTTTTTTCATGCTGCAACTATCATCCACATAATAGTATTATCATGGGGCATAACATTCCTTTCCACTCATATTCCCTACAGGCTAATAGTAATTCTTTTGTCGTAAAAACCCTTGACCGGAAAACTCTATGGGAAATGCAAACTCCACAGGTAATCATACCAACTCCGGTATGCCTTCTATGTTTCTTGTTTATATATATCCTGTTCCTGCAACATTAAAAAGAGTCTATTTTCCAATTGTAGGTTATGAAGCCCGATTTACTCAAAGCTGGTTTTGAGCTTGTTAAACGGTTAGCCTTAATTTTTAGCTTAGCAAATCAAAATAACAGATATACTACTCCTGGGCTCTGTGCTGATTTAATTTTGCCATCACAGGGATGGTCTTGAAGTCACCGATGATGTATCCATTGTAGAATATCTCAAGCACCCTGTCTATATTACGGAAGGCTCTTACACAAACATTAAGGTATCACACAATAACATAGAACTTGTCTACAAAAAAAAATTGAACTAAAATGTTCTGAATTACTTAATTTGAAAAGATAACTGTCCGAATATGAATTTATTGCAGGTGACCACTCCGGATGACTTGCTTCTGGCTGAGCGCCTGATGAGTGAGAAATGATAGGCAAAACTAGCTGTTTGCCTGATTTTACAGACAATTTTGATTTTGTAGTACAGCATTCATCAACACTTTTGAAAGCCAGAATCATTATGGAGCCAGTACACGAGATAGCTGACCTCTTTGTAAACATTTTTATATATCAATGAGAAACGGGGTAAGGTTTTCTGCTGAATTCATGCTTTGATAGAACAAATGCAGCTCCAATTACCATTTTTTTCATGCAATGGCAATATAACTTAGAAATAAGTTTATTGTGCATGTAAATGTAAGTGCTTCAGTTTGTTAAAAGCATCGTCAAACAATGATACAAAACAAAATCAGACTTCTATACCTGTGTGGTAGTTACATCCAACCCAAACATCAATTCAGCACATCCGTTTCAACAACATTTTCAAGAGTTAGGGGTTAGCAGGGAGATTCCTCCGAAAAAATAGTACAGTGATGTTGGAGAAATAATGTAGCGAGACATTCTGACGGAATACTAACTGCCTATTGACCATATTTGGGGCAATCTTAACTAATATATGAACATTCCTTAAACCAACAGAACGAATATAAGTCCCAAATGTTTCCCTTGAAATCATGGCTCCTGACTTCTGAGCAACTTGGCACTTGGGCTATGGTGCATTTGAAGGTAACAATTTTACAGATTTCACCTTAGAGGCTTCAGTCCCTGCACAGAGAGATGAACAGTTTTAGTGAACACACTCTGACAATTCCATCCCAGATACTCTTCTTGTATTTCTAAAATGGGTTGAATTGCCACCTGGATATGGCTAGATCATGCTTGCACATTGTACTTGCATGTAAAGTGCTCAAGTGGAAATCAGGGAGCATCACATTGTGGTGAATTATTAGCCTTCTGATGTGCTTGAAATTGCTTTACTACAGTATTAAATTATTTTAGGGTAAAACACTGTAATGGACCTGGCTATCAACAGTAGTCTGTTTATACAAGGAGCTCGTGGTGACAACGTAACATCTTAGATTGTTAGCCTAGGTCACTGTAACGTGATCACTTATTGCTGGTACTCCAGATTCTAGAACCTAATGTTTGTGCTATGTGATATTCTCTAGTCCATGAGTATATATTTATGGCCACATGCTTGCAGGGTTACCTTTGAAGCTCGCAGTTCATTTGCAGCTGTCCGGAGAGAGTCGTCTGACAGAATCAATCTTGACAAAGCACCGGTACTTAGGCTGCATTGAAGTCAATAGTTTAGCGAAATATATATGAGGCTTCAATGTAAAACTAATATACATGCTGCCAATTGCCATACAGCATCTGTTTGCCACCTAGAATTCGGAAATGATGCATTACCCTAAAATCTTTGCTGCATCTGATACAGAACCTTCAACAGCAAACAGCAGATCTAATAAAGCTTGCATTCCCTGCCCAGTGGAAAACGAAGGGCAAAGGGAGATGTTTAAATATGCGATCTCGAGGACAACAAAACATATCCAGCAAGCATATTAACAAAACAACAGATGCATACTGGAGAAAATTTTGAGTTATTTGGACCAATTTGGGACCCAGCATCTTTTCCTCGTATGGTGGACTTCAGGGGCAATATCTGAAGAAGCTCAACTGGTGGAGTGTAGTCCTCAAGGTTTATCGGCCTCCTAACTGGTAGAATCAAGCCATTAATGGTCATGGAGTATTATGGTGGTCAGGCAGCATGAGAACTGAAAATAGAAATGAAGTGTCTTAACGCCACCTAGCTACTGGCACTTAAGCTCTAATGCAGCTGGGCAATCTAGGATGTTGAATTACTTGAACTAATAAAAACTTATTTGTTCAATACTAAAAGGGTAACTTGGAGCAGACCGCATTTTACCTTTAAGAGCAGTCAGGGTTCGAAGGCGAGACAACGCAGATGCTCGATTCTTATGTTGTGACCGATCCTCGACAGCCTGTGGGAAATCACACTGAATAAACTAGCATGCAAAAGGAAAAGAGCTAGTTCTAAAGTTCTATCTCATAACAAAGCACAAGAAGCGTGCACGAAGAAAATACAAGAAATCGGGCTAAAAAATAATCATTTAGTTTATCAGAAGTTCAATTGATTAGCGATTGCATTAATCCAACCTTCCAATCATTAAAACTCTATAGGAACACTGGAAGCATGGTCTGAAATGTCCATTAGATGTCCCCAATGAAATGACCATGTCAACTGAGAATGCCAGCAAAGTTTCCGACCTGGGCGATGATGCCGGTGGGGCGGTGCTTTAGCCGGACGGCGGACTCGCGCTTGTTGCGGTGCTGGCCGCCGGGGCCGGACGCCTTGAAGGTGCCCATCTCGCACTGGTCCATGAGCTCCTCGTCGCTCATCCCCAAGTAGTCGACGTAGCCGCCAGCTTCCGCGCCATCCTCTTCCCCCTTGCGGCCGCCTCCGCCGTCGCTGGGAGCATCCGAGCTGGTGGACACGGACGAGGCGGGGAGTGAGAACGGGACGAAGCGGAGCGGGGAGGGCGCGCGGCGGCGGAGCGGCGGCAGGAGCAGCGGCCGGGAGAGTGCGGATGAGGTCGGGGAGGCGGGTAGCAGCGGCTATTCGCAGGAGCAGCGCTCGAGCCATTTTCTGGGGGCGGGCGGCGGTGAGCGAGCGGAGCGGCGGGGAATGCGGAAGGGAGGAGATGTGGGATAGTACATATCGTGGCGGAAGCGACCTGTTTTTTGCGTGGGCCTAGATGTCCTGGGCCGTAGGTTGAAGCCACGGCCCGTGTGTGTGTGTGTAAAGCAATTGTGTGTGTGTGTGTGTTTTTGAAAGATCTCAGCATATTTTCGTTTTGTTGTTTTGGGAAAGATCTCAAATTATTATCATATTTCTGCGCCAAAGATCATTATAGCTTTTGAAAATTGAAAAAAATGCTGCCTGTATGTGTACTATCAGTAATCGCTAATGATATCCATCATGGTCATCACAATCATGCAATTATCATCCCATTCATGGCACATAGTATCAGTACGACTAAGCAACACCATTGCGAGACACGTGCAAGCAAAAAAACATATGGTCATTTTAGAACACTCGTATTTTATCCGATGCATATGTGATCAACTTTCCGAACCAAAAAAGAAAAACCCAGCGAACTCCATGTCCATTAGCCAAGATCAGTGAACCAATATGCATGCTAGTCAGTTCTTGATTGCCAGCTTATCAGACACATCTTTGGTATTATTATGCGATCCTCACGCCCTCCCTCAAGAATCATAGCCTTCCTGTGATCACAGTGCCTCCGGCCTCCCAGTCAAATTAAGGGACCAGAACAGCCGCTCCTCCGGCTGTTCCACTCTTCCTCTGAAAATTCAGTACAGTAGTGCCGAAACGGGCTCCATTCGGCTTCGAGGCATGACGCTTCTTACCCCTATCACTATCAATTTGCCTCCTCTTGAAGATCTCGTATCGCCGAGCCTTCTCCTCCCATGCTCGTGTACGCCCAGCCGTACTCCTCCATCCAGTCCTCGAACCTGGCACACATGACTTCCTCGTCCACCTCCGAGTCCTCCGGCTCCACTACAGCATCATCCATGGCTTCGTTACCGGACACCGCCTCTGTGGTGGCGTAATGCTCCCCACCACGGTACCTCCGGTTGTCGAGGTAGTCGACGTAGTCACGCCATTTGACTTTGCCTTCTTTGTCCACGAAGCTCACTCACCTCGAGAGCTTCCTCATCCTGCAATTCCTAGAGGACATGAGGAGGCACCTCCCTCCTGGCCTTCAACGCCGGTGACCTCGGCAGCTGCACTGTTAGTTTGATCTCTCTTCCGTTACGGTCCAAAGGCAGTAACGGGCTCAGGTCAGGGGCGCCCAACCAATCCATGGTTGGTGGACCTCCGTCGCACAATGCTATAAAGAGAGGTAGGGGCCACGGCTCGCAGTACGAGGTTCACCATGTCGCCACACATCCCACCCCACAAACCCTAACCCCGAGGGAGGAGCAGGCGGCGGAAGCTCCACCGCCGCCGCGGACGTCCTGCTACATCGCCCGTACACGATGCCATCGCCCGGAGATCTGCAGGCGCGTCTGCACCGACCCCGTCGCCGAGCCGGAAGCGTCACTGCATCCCCTGCGTCAAGCCGCGGCCGCCCCTGCGACCACGACTGTCGACATGGCTTCTGACTCCACCCCTGCGCCCAACCCTAATGGTCTGCATCCCCTCTTCCCCCTCTGTTCATTTGTTAGTAGTCTAGGTGTTGTAGATCTAGATCAAGAACATGTTTATTTTCATGTATTAAGTGCATACCCGTGTAGATCTACAGCCAGTGGTCCGGTTGTATTTAGAATGCACAAGTACATGGGTAATGTGGTTCAAGCAGGGCAGGGACGCAGATCACACATGAAAAATACAAAATCAATCGACGAGGAATCAATTTGATACCTGACTTGTTTTTGTCTTTGTTTTTGATATACAAAAGTGCGACAAATCCGGCTTCAATGTAAAACTAAGCTGCAGCGCCATAAGCGCCATCACGAGCGGCAAGATCCCTCTGTGAATCACTGAGCGGCGCGCGAGTGCGGAAGAACGTAACTATAATTTCGATCTGAGACCTGGGTGAAACGGCCGGAGACTCACCGGTGTGTGGAGGGAGCGCGCTGGCCTCCCCGCCGCGGCGCCGCCGACCCTGCAGGGGCCTTCTTAACGATGCCGATCCCCAGAGACAGAGAGGAGACCTGCCTGCGCGCTGGGGATCCCGCGTGCGCGTGGCGCGAACCTCCGGGTGAGGAGGGATCCGAGGGCGCGGACGGAGAGACATGAACGCGACCGCTCCCTCTTCGCCGCTTTGCTCCGATCCGCTGGCCGCCGCCGCCTCGATCCTAGGGATTTCACGAACTTCGCTGCTTTATATACCGTTTGAACTAGGAAAAAAACGCAAGTTTGAACGAACCGGAGACGACCTGCATCTCAGCATCTGTATGACGCGTCGTCGTTTTATTGGTTGAAAAAATGGCTGGTTTCCGATGCATCTCTTGCTCCAGCTCTTGCAACGTCTCCGATGCATCTCCAGCTCCAGCTCGCCACCTCGCGGAGGAAACGAACGGGAACGAACTCACAGAAGAACAGAAACAAATCCAATCCGCCACGGGAGCAGAAGCAATCGAGATTTCGCGGCCGGATCGAACCAACCAACACCGCCTCGTGCACGAGCACGAACTGCCGGCGAGGCAGCTCGCGGGATCACGCGTCGCCTTGACGCCAGCTCTGTTCGCTTCGCTAGAGGCTAGAACCCAGAGGCCGCATTAGCCGTCGGTTGCGGATTGGACGGCCCTCAGGTGCCCAGGGGTGGACGGTAAACGAGATACCGTCCGCCCCCTGCTCGCCATGTCCGCCGGCAAGGCCACGCGCCGGCGAGCTGCGCGCAGGCAAGCGAGGCCAGGAAGAGGACACTGCTGCTCTGGACTCTGGAGTAAACGCTACGAGATCGGGCGAGCCACCCGTGGCGTTCGTTGTGGATGCACAAGTCGAGCGGAGGCGGGCGGTGGCTGCCTGCAGCCATCCTGCTGGTGTCAGGTTGGGAGGCGAGGCGGGGCCGTCGCCGGCCGTTTCCGTGGTGTGATGCGGTGCGACGGCGCCGGAACTTCGCGTTGGGCGGGCTTTGATGGCACGTTTTTGCTCTACCCTCCTCTGCTTCAGGGTCAAGCGGCTGAGCCATTGCAACTTCATGATCGATGGACCCCGGTGACGCCATGCGGCTACTCACCCGTTCGCCCCCAAGAACCTAGAACCCCCGCAGGCGCCGTGCGCTCTTGTTAGCCCCCGAGTCCCAGGCAGCAGGTGTTTGTGTTCTGCAGACGCAAGAGAAAGAAAAAAAGTGGTTTCGGATCATCACGTCATATTTCCACCACCGGCAATGCTATCTGTGGAACATTCGTGTACGACCATCATATTGCACAGTAAGATAGATATTTCAGCAATTCAGAACCAGTTCAAATCCTAGCTAGCTACGCACAAGCAGACATGCTGGGAACTGGGAACAGAGACTACAGTCACTAGTCACTTCTACCAAGTGCACTGCACGAATAATGAAGACATGGTCAGTTGAGAGGTACCTTCAGTCTTTACATACTACAAGAAGAGAAAGGCGGCTCACGTCAACACTCAACACAAGGAACATGCCACGTTTTAGAGAGAGACACACAGCTAGGTCGAACAACTAACCAACAGATATGTAACCATAAATAGAAACGCGGGTTTTACAGGCTAGGAAGCCACGCCATATTCTAGGGGGTGATCCCGGCGCCAGGAGATGGTTTCTTCCTCTCCTGAAAAGGTCGCCGGTGCTTGCTAGGTTGCTCACGCCCTGGCCCTCTTGTTGGTGCAATCCGGGCACTTGTACTGCTTGATGTGCTCGGCACGGGCGGGCGTGATCTTGACACACTTCCCGTGGTACCACTTCTCGCAGTTATCGCAGCAGATCCAGAACTGGTCCTTGCCGTCGTTGGTTCCGCAGGTCCCGCACAGGGTGTTGTCATGCTCCGCCTCCTCGTTCCCCTCGTCATCGCCACTCTCTCCTTCATCTTTGGGGACCTTGGCCTTCGAACGAGCCTCGGCTCTTGACTGCTGCAGATGCAAAGTCTTGTTGTCAGCAGGAATGGAAGGATGGATGGAAACAGAAAATGGGCACGGCATTTACCACTTTTGAACTAGGCTTGTTGCTCTTGCTGCTACTGTTAGGTGTCTTGTCCTTCGTCTGTTTCTTGGCCGATCCTGTCACTACCTCAAATATTGTAGGCATGTTGTTTATCATGCTAAAGAGTCGCCTCCTGCATTAGAATAAACAAGCATTATAAGAAATGCAACTAACAGTAACCATTCCCATTTTTTTTGTAAAGATCCGGATATCTCCCAAGAGCAGCAAAGAAACAAGGTTTTTTACATGATACACACAAGTAAGTCGGTTTTCCCATCATACTGTAGCAAATTTCACATATGACCCATTTTCATACCACTGCCTGAAATTGCAGCCGGTTTCTGACAACTTAGACTTCGGACACCGACTAGGATATTCTTTGTGTCCTATTGTTCTTATGTTATCATATTTAAATCTAACATTGCTATCCTCAAAAGGTACATACTATCACCATATGAGATCTGCACGGTGCACGCAGAGCTAATTGGAGTGAACATTCATGAATGAAGATGAGAGAACAAATGAAGTGCAATGGATCAGATACTAAATTTATTAATCAGAGTAAAAGGTTAGATAATCCAGTATCAATACCTAACTCTTAACCATATGCTCAGACGCAGATAATTCTAGCTGGGAACTGCAATGTGTTGAAATTTCAGTGGTTCTAAACAGGAAAGTTAGTTCAGTCAACTACATTAATTCTGTAACACATTCCTACAATACAGTGTACACTTTCTATGTCCTATACTCAGTTCCACAGTTTAGTTTGCAAAATGTAGTTTTGGGTATCTTTAAATGTACACCATATCGTGCCCAGATGACATCATTTCAGTTACAAAGTAAGGAAAATTACATTAGTGTTTACTCTTGAGTAGTAACAAATTCATTTAACAAATGAAATCCACATTTTAAACAGGTGCATGCCTATAGTTGGTTTACCAGGATAGTCCAAAAGAGTAAATGGTCCAATATTAATAGCATGTGAATCAATGTATTAGCATCATTCGTCCATGCAGCCATTCAGCATATACATTCAGTAGTAGCTTTTTTTCTCCTTTCGACACTTAACAATAGGATAAAGCTTGACATACTTCCTATGGTCATAATGCAATGTAGTAAATATATGTTGTCTATGAGATGACTTTAGAAACAACCATCTGTTGGCCTTGCCCTCGATCTCACTCACACTCGCAGGCACCGGAACTCCGGCGAGGGAGACAACACGCACAAAGATTTGCCGGCGACGAACGCCGCGGAGCACGAGCTCCTGTATCTTGGCTTCTATTAATTGAAATGGACTCGGCGACCACTGAACTAGGAGTACATGCCGTATTTAACCACCAGGGACGCCCCGTGGAGCTCACCTCCACTCACCCGGTCTTCACGCCATGATCAGCACGATGCGCTCAACAAACACCGTGGGAGCCATCTGCTCATCTCGGACTATGCTTCTCTGCTGACCGGCTCCACGACGCACTCCACATACTTCTCGCCTACGACTCTATCCACACGGCAGCCGAACTGCACCTAGACTCCAACAGACTCTGATCTATCTAAGGCATGTACGTACGTGACACACACGAACACTAATCGAACTCATGCGTGACACACACATTACAGACCTAGACGACCACACCCGCGGTGCAACACAAGCACGACAGCGTTTATTCCTAACAATCTCCCCTAAACGCGACATGTCGTTGCCGGAGTTAATGGTGCTGCTTCGCCGTCGTCGCCGTCGTCCCGGACCCGCCACGGCCTCCACGCCGACGCAACTCCGCTGCATGCCTCATCTCCACACGAACACCGCAACCTTTTTCTTTCTCTCCAGTGACACGCCGTCTTCCGCAGCACCTGCACAACGTCGGCGTGAGCCACTAGCTCGCCCAACAACGTGACAACACCCGCGTCGTGAGCCACTAGCTCTCAAACGACGCGGCCACCATCTTCTCCTCGGCGACGCGAGGTCCTTCTCCACGGGCGACACACACGGCGGCGGCACACGCTTCCATTGCGCGACCACGCACAGGGGCGACTCACGGTCGGCGACCTCGCCTGCCACCACCGGTAGCGCGTGGCCGGCGCGTGCCACGCAAGGCGCGCCTCGCGCCAGACAGCGCTTCAGCGGCTCGCCCGGCTAGCGGCGCCGCCTCCTTCTCGACCAAGCTCTTGATACCACTTGTTGGCCTTGCCTCGATCTCACTCACACTCGCGGCACCGGAACTCTGGCGAGGGAGACAACACGCCTAAAGATTTGCGTGACGAGCCATGAGCACGTGACTCTGTATCTTGGCTTCTATTAATTGGTGAAATGGACTCGGCGACCATCGAACTAGGAGTACATGCCGTATTTGACCAGGGCCTGTGGAGCTCACCTCCACGGGTCTTCACGCCATGATCGACGATCGCTCAACAAACACCGTGGGAGAGCCATCTGCTCATCTCGGACTATGCGGCTTCTCCGTGCTGACCGGCTCCACGCACACATGCACTCCACATACTTCCTAACGCCTCGACTCTATCCACCGGCAGCCGAACTGCACCTAGACTCCAGACAGTCTATCTAAGGCATGTACGTACGTGACACACACGACACTAACCGAACTCATGTCGTGACACACACGCACAGACCTAGACGCAGCACACACAAGAGTGCAACACAAGCACGACGCGTTTATTCCTAACACCATCAAAACACAAATTCTGCTATGTGGGGATTCTCAGTAATGGATATATTTAGCCTTCTAAACATCAGTGGCCTTGCATTATACATGAAAGACAAAACTGGATATAAGTTCAAGAATACAGAAGGTACACATTGCTATCTACATTACATCATTTATCCGGTTATTCAAAAGCCAAAAGTAGGTGAAATGGTTTCACATGAAACAAACTGTATGATAGAAGACCTGATTTTCATATCCTAAAGTGAAATGGTATTTCAAAAGTCTCAAGGCCCTCCTATCCACATTAGAGCAGGGGAGTTCATATTCTAAATCTAGCTGAAGAGGAGAAATTGTAGAATGAGAGGTTTCTTTTTTTTAAAAAAAGCAAAATGAATGTAAAACAACACCAAAAGAGAAGGAGGAAGATAAGAAATATTCATTAAATCCCATTTTGTTAACTTTCCCTAGCTTAACTAGCCACAAAAACGCAATCCCATTTTCTTTCACTGTTCAGCATTATGCACAGTATATTCATTTTACAATCCCAACATTCAACAAAATATTATCCACACTGTTCAGAATTCAGAATGTAGAAACAACTGTATGGAGGCAACAAGAAACTGAATAAATCTAGAGTAAAAGAATTCACTCCCAAACTTAGTTGGATGTCAATTCCGCAACAATTGAATCAAAAGGTGCATCTAGAAAATGGCAACCTAGAAAATCTGCAGATTAACATGCATCTGTAGATTCTGTAGTTTATTCATTGTATGCCAAACTGAAATACATTCCTAGGAAGAAAAGAACATAAAACATTAATTGATTATGAAAACTGCATAGTTCAATCATAGCAGAACAATTACCTAGCTTCTTTGTCAAACCCAAATCGGGCACCAAAGTAGAATGCTACAGACAGTAGCCAGGAATCACTGTGAACTGCAACTAGTGCCAGCCAGTCCTTCTCGTTCATTCCATCCCTAGCAAAGTTGATTCCTAATGCTGGTTCAGGGATCTCTGGGGGCACTTCCTCAGCTGGCAAGGTCACCTCCCACGTCTCATTGGGATACCCATAAAGGCACAAGTTCTCCTTTTCTGTTCAAAATCAATGGAATTAGTAGCCATATCAAGATACTGAATAGCACTATCCCGCAGCATTCAAAAATTAGTAGTAGGTCTACACTAACTGTGCACTGCTGCTGACCAGGGTGCAAGGCCCAAGCAGAGAACGCTGCAGACCAAGTCATAATATTTAATAATGAGAAGCAACCAAACCCCACAATAATTACATGACTAGGGCAAGCAGCGAGAGCAACCACGTATTTCAGCCAGACAGACAGTGCTAATCAATGCACTGAATGAAAAAGATATGCTGATTCAGTATACCTATCCAATTATGTCACTGACGCCACTATATTGACTCTTCCCAACAACTACAGGATAGTATAAGAAACAGCAGACAGCACACACTAGCAAGCAGTCATATAGAAATCCAAGCACACCATAGACAATTAGTCGATAATCCCATGGCACTAACGAGCCTAAAATCTCTAGCAATTTTCTGCAGCATCATTCTAATGAGCTACCAGTATATGATTGGTCGCAACACACATAGTGCTAACAACCTAACAGAAAACGAAGGCCAACCACTAGTTCCACAGTAACCAACCAAAAAGCATTTTTCTCTCCACAAAACTGTCATATCGGTCCGTAATCTGTCACCAAAATCCAACAGCTACAATCTCGCACAGCGTTAATGAAAGCTACAAGACCACCAATAATTCGAAATCCCAGGAGTGTAGAGAGACAGAGGACAGATGAGATGGAGAAAGGGGAATTTTCTCCAAATTTAGCTTCAATCCCCAAAGCAACCACATCCAAGTAGCGAACCCACGCAAAGCTCCTCGGCTACCGATCCCCATCCCGGACGAGGAACCCGAAGAGATCGAGCGCACTCACCAGGGTCGCAGAGCTTGAAGAACTTGTCCACATCTGCACAGCACACGAAAAGACACCGCATCAATCACACGAATCCACGCAGCAGCGCGGGAATCAGGAGCCCAAACTGGCGCGAGCGCAGGCGTACCGGTGGTGAGGGCCTTGATCATGCCGGCGCGGCGGGAGCGGTAGTCGCGGAAGACCTCCTCCGCGGTGCGCGCGGCGTTCGGCGCCGCCCCAGAGCCACCTCCGTCCATCGGGTTCGCGGCGCGGGGGCAATGGCGGCCGCTAGGGTTCCGGCGCGGGGGGGAGAGCGGCCTCGGCTCGGGTCGCGGCGAGACGAGCAAAGGCCGGTGGTGGTGGCGGTGGTAGAGGGAACGGGGTGGGAGGGGTGGAGAGGAGGCAGAGAGGAGGAGTTGGAGGAAGGGGAGGAGTGGGTTTATATTTGTTGTGCGGGGAAATTCGTGGGCGTTTCGGCGAGGATTTGGGCCCGGTTTATTTTGATCCGTGTGTTGTGCTCGGCACGCGGGCCAAACCGCTGCCGCCGCCGTCGTCGTGGCGTGTCCGTTTAGGGCCGGTAGAACCGGTCCACGGTGGACCAGGAGGGTTTCCTATTGTTTTCTCGGTGGTCTCGGGTTTTCTACGGTTACGATTCATTTTTTTTATTTGTTAGTATTAAACTTAAGAAGTTTTTAAATAATGGGAAAAATCCTACTTCAACCACCTAAAAAGAGGAGGAATCATTTCACACTTGTTACAAGTAGTAGCATAGTAGCATACTACCACACCCACACAAAACCAGATTTCAAAACACTTAACAGTCATATCAAAAACCAGATTTTTATAGGTGTAAAGGATTAGTGACATTCAACTTGAAGTCAAAATCGTTAAGAAAAACAGAAATCGTAACAAATGATGTTGACTGGTGTAGTTGGTGATCTTCTATTTGCAGACGGTGTTCCAACAGAACTGGATTGTTCAACTGATTTATGTTGTTGAACAATTGACACGCTAGTGCTATACTCCCTGAACTTTCTGATAGCGACACTGCAAAACCTGCAGATACAGTGTCATGATCCGGACAAGAAGTATACAGGGTCTGAACACAGCAATTGCAAGGGCAAGGAGCCAGGGGCATTCTTGAGGCTCGAGCGGAGCGGCGATCGGAATGTGTGAGAGAAATTCTGGGGCTGTGTTTGGTCGGAAGTGTCAAAAAATATTTACCTACCTTGACCATTAATTACGAGTATTTAAAAAGTCAATTTACAAAATTATCTTCACAACCTCTAATCAAATCACTAGACGAATCTAATGAGGTCTTTGATCAAGACGATCGGATGATGATTACCGTAGCATTCCGTAGCAAATCATCGATTAATTATGTTCATTAGATTAAATCGCGAAAAGTTGTACTCATCTCGTAAAAGGTTTTGAAATAAAACGTTTATTTAGCACATTAAAGATTCGTTTTGGACAATTTTTTGTCTGGTGCCAACCAAACACGGCCTGGATACTCCTACGCACGTCTCATCTGGGTGCAGAATTGATTTGGACGGTGATGGACTGGTAGTGGGAACGAGAGGCGCAAGAGAGGCAGTGCAATGGCGGATTTTACACCTCCGGCTCCTGCTCAGCCGCCATTGCGCTTCTCTTCTGGACCTCACATTCATGTCAGGCATGGCCATCTCACCGTCACGGTCAGAGATACCACCATCGGATGTGTTGCATTTGGTCATATACTTGGCGATTTCTTCGGATCATGGCCTTGTTTAGTTGGCTAAATTCTCCTCCTCTCTCTCTCCCATTCATCGTAAAAGGCGTATGTTCGAATCTAAATGTAGATGAAATCAAAACTAATTACACAGTTTTGATGGCGCTGCACACGAATCTTTTGAGTCTATTAGTATGAGGATAATATTTACTAAAAAGGCACTACTCTACGGTGTGTTAAAAGGCAAAACTTTCTAACAACTAAACAAGGCCCATGTTCGCTGACACTGTCGTTCTCCCCACTGTTTGCTGGACCAATTGCCGAGCTGGGACAGGGAGAACACGAAAGGCATCATCTTTCAGAGTTTCAGTTATGGAAACAACGAGCATGTTTGCAGACGATGACTCGTTTTCGCTTTTGTTCAACTGATACAGGCTCGCTCTAAAGACGATGCAGGAGCGTAAAAGGAAAGACACCAGAGCTCACGCAACGAACTTCAGAAAAACACTTCGCTCTCAAGAGGCGTGTCGCGTGCGTCACACCACAATTCACATATATATAGGAATACCATTATTTCTTCCGTTAAGCACTGTCATCGCACTGCTCCGGCTCTGTCTGAAGTTTCACATCATGGGCCTCTCCAGCAGAGCCGAGATGTACAACTCGTCGGCGTTGGGGCCCTTGTCGAGCTTCTTGCCGGTGTTCCGCCGGAGCTTCCGGAACCCGACCTCATCGATGATGGGCACGTACATCACGGCCGGAGCACGCGGTAGACGTCGTAGAGCTCCAGCTCCACCACCTCGCCGGCGACCGGCGATCCAGTTCCCGAGCGCGTGCATCGAGTGCACGATGCCGAGCGTGCCATCGAAGAACGGGAGCCGCCTGGCGACGGCGCCGAGGTGGAGCTGGACGAGCCCGCGCGACGCCACGAACGCGCCGAGCGGCGCGCCGTGGTCGAGGGTCGTGGTCACCACGGTCACGCCGCGCTCCGCCATGCGCGCCGCGAACGTGCCCGTGCCGCCGCCGATGTCGAGCCCGACCCGCACCGTGCCCCGCGGCTTCGACGCCAGCACGGCGTCGATGTTGTAGTCGAGGTCCCCGCCGCTGCTCCTCGCCGGCGAGGTCGAAGCTGGCCTCGCGGTGGTCGTCGTGGCGGCTCCCCGGGGCGCGGCGAGCGCGCTCCACGAGGCACGAGTAGCTCTTGCAGGAGTAGGGGGCCCACGAGACGGACTTGTCCGGCGGGATCACCCACAGGCTCTCCGGGAACGGCGTCGGGTGCGGGAACCCCGCGGGGCCGCGCGCGCGGCTCGCAGCCCCGGAGCATCAGCCCCCGTGCTTGCTCGGCCAGGGCCTAGCGTCTCGCGCCATCTGCTTGACTAGCTGAGGGATGAGATGGGAATTGGAGGATGACAAATGGGGTCATGAGTTGGTGGCAAGAATGGCAATTCACCATCCCAACCTTCTTCTATTCATAGGATACCTTTCAACTTCCTTGCAGAATTGGGGTATAGACCTTCAAGAAATGTGTAAGTTGTCACCCTATCCTAGTTGACTCAGAATCAACATAACTGGACCTGCAGGGACACAAACTGATCCATCCTCATTATCATCCAACAAGTTCTCGTCGGAATCAGAATCATCTTCAAACTGTCTCCAGCAGGCATCTGCATCTCCATCGGTTATGAAGAAAGGAAAGAGGAGGTTTCCATGTCGCAAAAGAAGATATACTCTAGCAGTCGAAGCACATCCCCTCCTGCATCGCCAAGATCGTTGGCTCTGTGCCTTTCTCCGCCTCTTGCCCTCCGCACGCCCCTCCGTCGTGTACCTCCCACGACCGCTCGGCCACGCTTATCTCAGAGGCGGAGGTGGCGGCTCAAGCGGATTCGTCATGGAGCAAAGGGAGCTTCGCCTCCACCTCCCAAATCGAGCACCACCACGCTTGGTGCATCTCCGCCTGCCGCAGCTCCGCCTCCGCATCTCCGCCCGCCCGACAACAACAGCAGCTTCCGCACTGGCTCGTCCTCCCCGCCCCGCTCCTCCACAGCCAGAGGTTGGAGAGAGCCACAAAGGCTTTAACTTGTCAAAGAATGGCTTACAAGCTCAGCAATGGCACTGGGAACAACACCTCTCCACTGAAGAGGTCGTGGAGTATAAATACCCCACAAAGGAAAAGCTAGTTTTTGAAAAATTAGGCGTTGGCACTGGGTGGTTGGTCGACGCCGAGCCGAGTTAGCCCAAAACCCTTGCTTTCTCTCCGACACTTCACCATAGAAATGAAGTGACCCAGTTACGTTAGTTGGGACTATTAGCACACTCTAAGGCTCTCAAGGTTATTTCTCACAAAGGTTTTCTAAGAGCACTTTTGACTTGGTCATCAAGCTAATGTTGCATCCCTATTGATAGTACGACATTCCTATACTCAAGAATAAATAAATTTACCATGTCAACCTCTTGAGTTTGAATATCTTCAATCTTGCCATACTTGAACAATTTCCACTTGAGAGCTTCCAACATTGCTATTTTCTTGAGCACGTCCATACTTAAGCTAGTGACTTAAAATTCTTCCATTTAACATAAGAGTGCACACTTGAATCATTAATTCACTCTATATTGCCAACCGTAACATATAGATGAGTTGTATTGCTTCCCTTGGTAAGGCTTGGATATGATACTTCGAAACCCCACAAATACTAGATACTTCACCTTATCAAAACACCAAAGATTTGCTTAGTACCTCACCCTAGTCATCTCGATTGATCTCTTCATCACTTACCCTAGCCACATTGAGTTTGACTTTGCTTTATCGAAAAATAACCTTAATTCGAAATCCACTTCAAATGCATGTTCTTGATTGACAACGAATATGCAAGCTTCCAATTGAGAATAATCAAATATAGAAACAACCTTGTATTCTTTTGCAATCAACGTATGAAGCCTTGCATTGTCTCTAGTGAAAACACCATTTCACATATCCATGATTTGCAAGTTTCCATTTGTAGAACCATCAACATAGAAATATCCACATGTTCCTTAAAAATATCCATATGAAACATTGCAAAGTATTTTAGTGCAAAATATCATTTCACACAAAATGATCTCTTTTATTTGTATCCAAGCTATCACATGTGTTGGATCCCTTGTAGATCATTGATCAACATTTGCACATGGGATCACACACTTGCTTGCTTTCTTTGATGTGAGCCATACAATATTCATTCTCATACATGTGACAACATTATCTCTTGGATATTTAAATTAAAATCTTCTCACATTCTTAGAGCAACTCCAAGAGCCTCTTTATCTCATTTTGTATCGGTAAAAAATAAAAGAAATCGTGAAAACCACGTTTCCAACAGTCTTGGTAAAACGGCGGCTCGGAAACTCGCTTGCCATCCAGCCCCCTCTGCTCGCGAGGTTTGGCGAGGCGGAGCGCCTCGCAATCTTGTTGTTCGGGGGCGAAATCGATCCCTCCCGCACCAAAAACCAATTCCCCCCGCGACGATAAATCTCTCTGCGCTCGCCTCGCCCACTCCAGTCGGCGCCTCGCCTGCGTTGTCCACTGCCTCCGTTCTTGGTGCGGTTTCTGCGTTATTTCTCAAATGAAACATTCCTCCTCTGCAAAACTTATGCACAACATGGCAGGATCCCCATCCAATTCCTCCTTTGGCATTTTCATTCACAACGTTGCAAAATTAACAAACACAAAGTTTCGAGCAATTGGATTCACGAACTCACCAGTGGATGTCTCCTCTCCAAGGAATTCCTCACTAGGGGTGGGCAGAAAGCCCGAACCCCGAACCCGAAAAACCTGACCCCGAAAAACCCGGACACGAAAAACCCGAAGGGTATATCGGGTGCTATGTCTGCAAACCCGAAATTATTACGGGTAAATCGGGTTTAGCACCCCGGTACCCGAGAAACCCGAATTTCTTGGCAGCCCAACAAAAACAGGCTTTTAGCCCAGCTACCAGCGCCCAGCCCACGAAACTCCATTACCCCCACGACCCCCCACCGAACCCTAACTTCAAGAGCCGCAGTTGGCGACGGCGGCCGGCGGCGCATCTCGCACATCGCACCAACCCCCACCACCATCCTCGTTGCCGACCGTAGGTGAGTAGATCCACAGATCCTCCCGAGCTCCTAGAGTCCCTGTCCCTGCAGGCTGCAGCCTCCTATCTGTATCTCAGCTTCTTGCTCCACTGCCGCGCTGCCTGTCGCGACTTTCCGTGGTTGCCGGCGCCGCTGCCCATCTCCAGTCCTTCTCTACTGCTTGTGTGGTCGTGCTGAGCCGGCGAGCTGCATGCCTGCAGCAACCACAGCCCTATCTTCTCTATCTAGAAGCAATGATAAGTTCTGTGACAGTTCGCAAGGGGCAACATGCTTCTGCAAGCGGTGCTCAAGTCTGTGATCTGTTTTTTATATGTAAAAAAACTCTGATATGTGAACCAATGTTGGATTGTTTGTTGCGCAAAATTGGTGCCTTTCTTCTCTTGTAGTTGAAACTTCTATTTTTCTGCATTTGTTCGACCTCTGAGCTCGATGCGTTCTACTGCCGTAGGCACTCGTTCGGGTATATCGGGGTTACCCGGACCCGAATCATCGGGTACCCGAAATGTCGGGTTTCGCTCCGTTCGGGCAAATCTCGGGTTTTATTTCTCAAAACCCGAATTTCCAAAAACCCGAATAACCCGACCCGAAATTTTCGGGTTACCCGATTGCCCAGCCCTAGAAGGGAGGTCGATGGCACGGGAGGAGTGGGAGAGTGAGGAGGGTTTATATCCTGCACGGGGAGATGGGAACGGCTTGCGCTTGCGCCTAGCTGTTCGGATATTTGTCAGAATCGAGATATTTTTGTGGCGCTGGGAAGAGGATTAGGAATGTGCGGCCCACTGTCAGTGTAAGTAGGAGACAGAGGCCAGGCGACTGTTTTGCTGGACGAGCTGCAACCGCGTAGAGCAATACGGCAGCGTAGAATCAGTGAACTACGCTACAAATGCAGAAATTCTACATGTAATAGCATAATTCACATTGTAAATTATGTGGCGTTACCACATCCAAGTCAGTAAAACCACATGGAATACGACTGAATCTAAAATTAAGGTCAATATCCAGAGAATCCAGGATACAGTACAGCAACAGTCTTGGAGTGCCGAGGAAAAAAATACAGCGCTTCATGAAGCCAAAGGTCAGAAGTCAGGAGTACATTACATGACAGACCCGCCACCCTGCAACTTCTTCCCGGCTTAACAGTTCACTCTTTTGCCATTAAGGAAATAATCAGTCAATCACCATAACTATGTATGCTCACTCAAACATCAGGCCTAGCAGCCTCCCTTGCCTACAGATCTTTTTGTACAGCTAAGGATACATGTTGCAAGTATTGCCTCTGCAATTTCATTCGCTCGTCAAGGTGGCTTCTTTCAAGCGATCGCGCAGTATCTCACCAAGCTTACTGCAAGCATCCACGCAGAGCTCAACAGCCTGTAGATGAACATAACAAAATGTTAGTGTCTGTGGCTGCTTACATGACCTATATGGTAGTGCAGTAGATAGGGCACACATTGGTGATTCTGCCATCACTCCACTCTCCAGTGAGTGTGAGTTGAGTGATCTCCTTGCGGGCTGGCATGAAAGCTACCATGAGGCTTCCGTCTTGCCATGCTTCCTCATCCGAGGTTGGATCGATGATGATGTTCTTTCCAAAACAGGACTGGCACAAGGAAGTAAAATAAGATCATCCTCAAGTTACTGATGTCTGATGGTAAAGGTTCAAGTATCACAGAGCAGAGACAACATGGGGCCATACCACGGATACAGACATAACGAGATCATACATCATGATTCCAGCATCTGCCAGTGCAAGACTAGCGCACGATATAATGATGGGTAGATCACCTGAAATAAAACAACTGGTAGTGAGGTCTAGAATAGTTCAGATCATCTTTTAACAAAGGAACTAATGCGGAAAAAATTAGCCGCAGAAGAAAGGCTCCATTGGAGCAATAAAATTGGAGCTGGGATGCATTTTTCTGTTCGGCACTTGGACTGTAAGTTATTGTTTAAGGGGAAAAGGGAGCTGCACCATAGTTTATGGCAGTAAATTAGCAATATAAGACTGGCTTAAGCATTAGCAACTCAAAACACATTAACTCATACAGCTTTGAAAAATAAGTATTAGGAAAAGGTAAACACTAAGGTATAAGTTATAAGTAACATGTTCAGAAAGGGCATTTGTTGGTTAAGAGTTTTAAATCACGAGGCTCTAGCACGTTGAGAAGATGAGCAGGCATTTCAAATTTTGCTACTTCGGCATGAGTAGAACTTCAACAAATGTGATAGACTACTGAAAAAAACATTGCCTCCACAAAACTGCAAAATATAGAGTATTATTTGTCACCGAAAGGAAAGGTAAGTATAGTATCATACTGCCACCAGACTCAAGAACCAAGGCAAAAACATCAACAGTGGTCTTTGGAAAAGTGTGTAGCATTACTGCGCCTTCCAAAGCTTTATGAAGCATTGAAGAGTACTCTTTGTTGTCCCCTCCCTGGAAATAAGATGAATACTGTCAAATGTCAACTCCCCAAATACCTTCTAGCAGATGGTCCAAATAGAGAGATGAGAGGTAAGTAAACAGTTTACCTGCCCACGTACTGGAGTGGCAAATGTCGTATAGCTCACACTGCAATTGAGCCTACCAACATCACTATACATCATTGCTTTCTTACTTTCTCTTGGCCCAAACCTGCAAAAGTAATCATTAAAAAATATGAAAAATCGAATAATTCTATAAGTAAATATTCTTACAAGTTATCAAAGTTCAAAAATAAGATAGAGGAAATTAAAATATTTACGTGCTAAGAAGCACATAGTACAGCCCAGGAAATTTCTGCAGTGATCATTGGTTAACCGTATAGCTAAACATCATAAGTGGTAAGAGCATTATAATAGCATAAAACTAAACCATGACTTCCACTACACGGACAAGAAGTACAAGTACATAGATCCGACTGGAACAAACAGACTCATTGAAAGCCGGTGTTTGTTAAGGTACAGACTACAGGCCTACCTCTGTTGACCCTAACTTGCTCATAGTTGAACAGAACAAAGTTTACACTTGTAGACCAAGGAGACTACACTGATGAATCGAAAACTGAAGTAAGCGAAGCACAAGTTTTTGCATTCAATATCCAAAACATAAGACATATGAACAGCAGGTGGTTTGAAGGATGTTGCCTTACACAGAGACAATGACCTTTGTCTTCCCAAATTCCGCATAAGCAGACCCTGATGCAGCAGTAGTTGATCCTGTTTGCATAACTGCAAGAAACATTTTAAATGATCGGTGACTGACGACTCTGATGTGCAATTGAATTCGACAAGTTTCAACACCATAGAACGCAGCATTATTCACATCAAGGTTGGTGCAGAACTGCAGAGTCAGCAAATTACTTTTGTATACATGACCCAGAGGAGGCAACTTAAAAAGGCATGTCACCTAAGCATCAGCAATGAAGTAGCTATACAAAATAAAAATCAGCAAATGGCATATCCCGTCGCGTCAGACATGCCCCTACTCCGCAGGCATAACATCGAACACCATAAGTGCGGCCTGGGCGAGAGCAGACCGATGGTACGCACAATCCTTTGGCACAAGCATTCTAACGAGGTGGCCGCTACACGGGAGCAAGAATTCAGACGAGGATGAGGAGCAAGGAGTTACACGCTGGTCGACAGTCGTGGAACGAGCGTCCGTCGGCACGGGGCCAGTCGGCATCCTCGGCGAGGTGGCGCCGCAGCTCCTCCCTCTTCTCCCGCCGCTTGTCCCCTGCCGCAGCCGCCGGGGGGTACGTCCCTGTCCCCGCCTGCGCCGACATCGCCTGATGCTACGTGCGCGCCGCCGCCGGCAGCCTGGCCGAACAATAGCGGCGAAACGGAGCGTGCGCCGGACTAGCTGCTGAGTGGAGACTGGAGACTGGGGACACGTCGTGTGGTTCGATGGAGTTTGCACCCGTGGCCAGGGAGTCCTGTGCGATTATATATACTTCTAACTACTGGGGTCCACATGTCAGCAGGTACAAGGTGGCCATCCTCGGCGCGGCGGGTGGGGTCGGGCAGCCGCTCTCGCTCCTCATCAAGATGTCGCCGCTCGTGTCAGCGCTTCACCTGTACGACATCGCCGACGACGTCAAGGGGAAGGGGGTCGCCGCCGACCTCAGCCAGTGCAACACGCCGGCGGAGGTCGCCGGATTCACCGGCAGGGACGAGCTCGCCGGCAGCCTGGCCGGCGCGGACGTGGTGGTGGTCGCGGCCAGCGTGCCCCGGAAGCCCAGCATGACGCGGGACGACCTGTTCGGCGTCAACGCCGGCGTCGTGAAGGAGCTCGCGGAGGCGGTGGCGGAGCACGCGCCGGGCGCGCTGGTGCACATCATCAGCAACCCGGTGAACTCGACGGTCCCGGTGACCCGGTCGCGGCCGAGGTCATGAAGCGGAAGGGCGCGTACGACCCGCGGAAGCTGTTCGGCGTCACGACCCTGGACGTGGTCCGCGCCAACGCGTTCGTCGCGGCGAGGAAGGGCCTCCCGCTGGCCGACGTCGACGTGCCGGTCGTCGGCGGCCACCATCCTTCCGCTGCTGTCCAAGGCGCGTCCCAAGGCGCCGTTCACGGACGAGGAGGTGGAGGAGCTCACGGCGAGGGTCAGGAACGCCGGCACCGAGGTGGTGGAGGCGAAGGCCGGCGACGGGTCCGCGACGCTGTCGATGGCGTACGCGGCGGCGCGGTTCGTGGAGGCGTCGCTGCGGGGGCTCGACGGCGACGGCGACGTGTACGAGTGCGCGTACGTGCAGTCCCAGGTGGTGCCGGAGCTCCCGTTCTTCGCGTCCAGGGTGAAGCTCGGGAAGGAAGGGGTCGAGGAGGTGGTGGCGTCGGAGCTGAAGGGGCTCTCGGAGTACGAGGCCCGCGCGCTGGAGGCTCTCAAGCCGCAGCTCAAGGCCAGCATCGACAAGGGCGTCGCCTACGTGCAGCAGCAGCAGGAGGCCGCGTTGAACTGAACCGAAGTACGGAACGCTCGTGTCAGGTCTCCGGGTGCTTTGCTTTGCTTGGCTGTGGAGCCTGTATTGTAGCACTGCACAGTGCACACCCGAACATTCTTTTCTACTGCAGGTTGGACGGAACAGTGAAAAGAATTCTGAATCCTGACCAGATGCAAAATGCTGATAACACTGAACACTGTCACGAAACTGCAAACCGGTTCAGTTTCAGGCGCATCACGCACACTACTTTACAACCAGATCCTTCTGATTTTCGAGACATCCGATTGAGCCGATTGGTCTCGAGGAGTGATTCCGGAAATGGAGAATCTGCCGGCCGAGGTGATCTCGCACCGGGAGCGTAGGAAGAGGACGTCGGAGCGGCCGGCGACAGTCGCCGAGGAAGAGGAAGATGAGGCGGAGCATCGGATCGATGGAGGAGCCACCCTGCTTTGCTTCGTTTTCGAGCTCTGCTACAACCCGGCAGCTTGTCACGATTCTGCTTCTGCCATTGTTATTGTCATTCACGTCTGCCAAAATCGTTACTTGCGTGCATCAATCCCACACTCCAGAAACAGTTTAACGATTTGTGAGGTGTGTGAGTTGTCTCGCCCGTGAATTGTCTCCGTTCGGCTTCTTCTTATGGAATACTTTTCTCTTACAACAAATCTGTTGTACTCCCTGTTTGTCGCTGTTGACTTTTCTTATTCCAAAAATTATCGCAAACATATAAAACGATAAGCCAAGTTTAAAATACATACAACTATAAAACATATAGCAAACAAAATAAATTGTACTTGTACAATTTTTTGAATAAGACGAATAGTCAAAGTTGTAGAAAAAAGTCAATAGCGATAAATATTTCGATACAGAGAGAGTATAAATCAGCAAGCAACACAATATCTACCGAGCAGAGCATTGGGATGGTAATTTACTCATTAAAATAAAATTTGTTTGATTGAGAATTCAATAAAACATGCCACGTAGTGTCTCCTGAGTCCTGACTAGTACTTTCCACAAAAAAAAAGAGTCCTAGTACTATAGATGGCCAAATGACCCTTGACAAGACGGCGGCCCGACCCGGTCCAAAGCACGGCCGCGGCCCGTTGGCAGCCGTGCACCCGCTGGCCGTGTTAGATGCGGGCACGGACCCGCCCGGCCGCCACGCAGGCGCGAGCGCTAGAAAAATAGCGGCTAATCCTCACTTCCATATATAAGCAGCCCCAAATCCTCAAACCCTAGCTACTCTCCTTGATGCTGCGCGCCTCTCTACTATCTCCCTCTCCCCGCTCCCACCCTGCAGACACGATGGGCGCCTTCCAGTAGTAGGTCGCGCCACGCGGAGGCGGCGTGCCTTCTGTGTGCGCGCTACGGAGGCCAGGCCGACGCACCTTGCCTGCCAGCGGAGGCCGCCGGCCGACGCGCCTTGCCGCAGCGGATGTCGGCGTGTGCCGCCAGCGGAGGCGGCCGGCGCCTTGTCGCGGCAGAGGCCGCTAGCCCGCCACTCCCCTCCATCCCCACGGCCCCTTCAATTCCTGCGGCAGGCCGGCAGCCATGGCGGCGAGGTGGTTCGAACTCGGACGGCCAGCGCGTGTAGGGCCGGGCATTTTGGTGGCCGGCGGCAACACGACGGGCCCGGGCTTGGGCCGCCCCCCAGCCCGTGGGATAGCACGGCACGGGCCCGGTAGATGATAGTGTCAGGCCGGCCCGACACGAAGATGAGCGGGCCACCCCGGGCCCATGCCAGGGCCGGGCCGGGCGGCCCAAATGGACATCTATAACTAGTACAACGAAGGTCCGTCGTCAAAACAAACTCTCTTCTTATTCCAACCCATACTACGGCATGAAACCGTCCGTCCAGATGATGAGATGAGATCAGGCTACCGGGATTTTCATCTGCAAGCAAACAAACACGGAGAACAGGCGTCAGTCGGTCCCGTTACAGTGAAAGAGCAGAGCAGAGAGCACTGGGATTACCCCGAACTTGCTCATCATGGCGGCGATCTGCAGACGGCGATCCCCCAGGTCGCTGCATAGGCATCTATCTTGTTCAGCTCCTGCAGTTACATTTTTGTTTAGTTTCCTTTTATTTATTGATTGATTTATTTATGCGATGGCAGCTGCTCAATCCGTACCTCTATCCACTACTTGAGTTTGGGCCTTCCCCGTGTGATGTCGTACTGCTTCACAGCAGCGAAGAAATCCTTGAAGCGTTCAACGAAAGGGGCATACACCATGCCCACCTGCATTGATTATGGAGGGCTCTTGATTAGATACATTTTTTCAAAAGGTATTTTACATCGCACAATACTACCCAGCGGTAGTACGGTAGTATCTCCGGGTTTTTTACCGTGCGTAAAATAATAAATTTCCCGAAATATATTATTTGGAATCCCCCCATCTTGCTGACCATCCCACCCGTCCCCCGCTCTGCGCCTCTGCGAGACCCCTGCTGCCGGGCTCCTCCCTCTCCATTTCCGCGCCCCGCCGCCGGCGCATCCTATCTCTCACCAGTGAATCGTAGCTCCAAGCGCGCGCCGCCGCTGCCTCCATGCCAGCGGCGCCCACGGACATCCACGCCGACGTTGCCCACTTGGCCGTCCGCTCCCGCGCCGGCATGGCAGCAATTGCGGGATCTGCGCCATGGCGCGCCTGCTCTCGCGCCCGGCAGATCCGCCGGCGGAGGCTCCGGCCGTGCCCGTCTGGATCCGGCGCCCTCTGCACCGGGTTTGGGGACGCGGCGGCGAGGAAGAGGCGCCGACTCCTCCACACTCTTCGCGCTGCTCCGCCCGTCGCCGTTCCCCTCGGTCGTCGCGCGTTCTCGCTCCACGGCTCCTACTTCGGCCTCCAAGAGTTCGCGTCGTCGCGTCACGCCCTCGCAGCATCGCGCGACTGCGGGCGGTGGAGCACCCGCAGGAGGCAACGACCGCGCGTCCCACCCTCTTCCACCGGCGGATGGAGTAGCACTGCCGTGAGGAGGATTGAGGGAGGATCGAGATTGCATTCCGTGCGGCGGCGGCGGCGAAGTCGCCCTACGAACCCTAGCCCACTTAAAAAAAGAAAAAACTTTAGGACACGAATTATACATCTTAACTATATTACTCCAAACATTATTTTCACGTTTATGAAGTGACCATTCTATCCCTGTTAAAAAATAAGAATCACAAAAATGCAATTAATGTCATGTCCTAATCCCCACATTTTGTGGAGGAAATAGGAGGAAATTTTTTTCTCCAAGGCCCACTCGTCATAGAGATAGATGGAGGAATTTTTTTCCTCCCTCCCATTTCCTCCTACCCTCATAGCCCTCCGATCGACCGCTCTCGGTCGACGTGAGCCACTCATTTTTCCCCAATGATAATAAAAAATTTCCTACAACAAAACAACCATAGAGGATCATGATCTTGCATACCAGCATGCTATCTCTTGGAACCTCTTCCTGGCCAGGACGATTGCCCATAGGAACGAAGCACAAAGAAGACCTGACAGGGTACGCTAGGTTTGAAGTAGAATGAATTGAAGGGAAGCTTTTGGCGGCAGAGACGGTAACCTAAATGACGATTCCTGCAATTTCGGCCATCCAACCATGGAAAGAATTCAAAAGAGACTACCGCAATACATGCAAGTTTGGAAAAATTTGAAATAGGAAATTGACGGCGATATCCTAGGATTCTGGACTACTAGTATTACGAAGGATTCACAAGGATGTTCCTCCCAAAAGTTGACGCATATATAGCATCTGAAAAATAAATGCATGCACGTGTATAACAACACATAAATAACAATTTGTGTTTATTAAATAAGAAATACATATATATTCCATAACAAAATTATACATTCCCTCGATGTTTGCCCTCACTCCAACCTCTTCCCTGCGTTTGCCCCCAACCACCCCCACACACACACATCCCTGATGCCACGTTGACAAAACCATATAACCCAAAAGGTGTAGTAGTATCAAAAAGAAAAGCTAAAGTCTAAACTTCCAACACACACGTGTCTAACAACACATAAATAGGAAATTTATGTTTATAAAATGAAAAACTATGCACAAATAATGAAAGTTGTTCCCTACAGCCATTTAACTCTAACAACCTATATATTCCAATCATGAAATTTCTAATATAACTTAAAATCTCCAACAACCTATATATTCCAATCATGAAATTTCTAATATATCTCCAAAAACCAAAGTTGTAGAGGAAAGTGCAGGCTACAACTTTTACAAAGGGTGACATATGAAAAATAGCATAGTTCGGCCACGAACGCACGCGCAAAATTGCAGAATTCTTGGCTCACCCTCACTATTCAGCAGAGCTTTGACCAAGATTTTGAGCATCTTCCACTCAAAATTTAAAATGCCACCAATTGAGGAAAATGTGTTCCCGGAGATAATGAACAACTTTCATATTGGCAGATTTTTAAATTGCTAGACAAAAAATTGAGTTATAGCCAAGCCAATGAAAGGATGTTTCAGAGCCTTTAGGGTTTAACTCTTAATTAGGGCTTAACCCCTTGTTCAATTGGAATTAAACACCAGGGGTGTTACACCGCGTCCTGAAGACCGTCGCACGCTGCTTCCTCTACGCTGCTTGACCCACAGCAGCCCCCGCGCAGCCCTGCTACACGCGTCACGCGTCGCCCGCACACCGCAACCGCCTACTCCACGTGCTCGCCCGCACCTCCAAACGTCGGGTCAACGCCCGCGACCTCTCGACGAGCGACCCACGCCCGATCTGTGCTGGCCTATGCTCGATCTGCGTGCAAATGGAGAGAGGGGTGGCCCCGTCACCGGATCCACTCGGGGAAGAAGCGCCTCCAGTGGGATCTCACCGGAATCGGCCAGGATTTGGTGCGGCCGCCGGTGTACTTGTATGCAGGCGGGGAGTACGATAGAGAAGTGGGGTGGGAAATGATAGACTAGCCTCTTGATACCAATTGTTACCCTCAAAGGATATTTTTTCATTCAACAGACCGACAAAGAGGGTCTTTTTTTTCATTTTTTTCATTCAACACACCGACAAAGAGGGTCTGAGGTACATATATAGGCTGCCACCAAGGGATAACATTATGAATAATCATAGAGGGTAAAATATGAATAAAAACTATTAAAATACCTAAGCTACTAGACTTAATACTAACAAAATTGAAGGATTCCGGGTAATCAAAGGTCATATATTAGGTTGTTTAATATACTTATACAAAGTGCTTAGCCAGCAATTCAGAAATTAACTTTCCTAACCGTGTACGGGAAATGACATCATAACATCCGCAACGTACACGAAAGCACGACTCTGATCCATAATCAATTTACCAAACTGATAAGTCAATCCATATTAATTTGATGTTACAATAATCAGTATACAAAATAATAACTTACTTTGTACATTTAGAACATTTATACACATACCGCTAAGACATTATTAAAATATAGGTCGAAAATTACAATAACACTAAGGCTCTGTCAATTTTCTTCAATACATTTTTGCGTTGCTTTCTGAAGACACCAGTCCAAATAATCTTAACCTGCAGTTCGTAAGTGCCCAGCTTGAAAGTCCATTGTTCTTCATCGTGTTCAAGGCTTATGGACTTTGGCTTCACCCTAGGAACTGAAAAACGAAGCACCAAATCGCTACCCCATGGGACAGCTACTACACGACGAGTTAATGAAACAGAGCCACCACAACCAAGTTTTGTCTCAGTGCCAGCCACTTTGCTGTCATACAGAAGGATTCCATTTTTCTTATATCCAGCAGTTATTTTGCCATGGAAATAAGATTCCTCATTCAATATATTAACTTCAATGAAAGCTTCCAAGGCACATACGACATCATTAAACTCCACTTTAACGTCACTGAGGCAACTATTAAGAGGTAAAGTCCGGAGACGCGATTCAGATTTGACGATACTGCGTTGCATCACACCTTTGCTGAACTCTTGGTCAAGTGCCTCCTCATCACCCTTAATAATCTTCAAATTGAACTCAAAAACCACAACATCGCCAGAAAGAGCTCGATACGGGCCAGTCAAAGTTAGGGTTTCATCCTGCAAAGGGATTCAGCAGAAACATGTAAAAATAACAACAGAAAAATAAAGCTATTGTGTTGCATACCATATAGCTACTATGTTGCGTATTTGATCTAGGGTTTTGATCTACAGTACAAAACCATCAAAACTCAAATCCATCTAGTCATCATTAGATACTCAGATTGAACAAATCACTGGGCGACGGACTGAGAAGCACTATGTTATTCAAGATTGGTTAGTAACTTCATTATTACAAACCTGAACAGTGATCAAGATTGATCAAAGGTAGATTCGGGAAATTTCTATTGGAGAAGATGGGCGCCAACCCGAAGGAGATTTTTTTATTTTAAAATGCATATCGTACAGCTAATGTGTTGCTTGTTATGATCTATGATACAAAACCATCAAAATTCAAATCCATCTAATCATCAGAGAGTTAAAATGCTTCAGATGAAACTTCAGTGTTAGTTTGATGCTACCGAAAAGCCGAACCGACACCGAGCTCGACAGTTTTTGTTTTTTGGGCACCGATCGGTTGTTGATTCTTGGAAAACCGAAATATTTGAACACACCTAAAAACTGAACCAAATAGTTGATCTAAACCAAATGCCCACCCTACTTGGGTGACCGACTGGCAAGGCATTCAACACACAAGAAAACATATGTTACGTGATCTTATTTCAAAGTTTAAGCAAGGGCAACATCACTTAAGCAGTGTGAATTATGTGAAAAGCCTGTGATTAGCTACTAACAGGCATGTCTAACTACTAGGTCTAGCAGAACAGAACACAAATACTATTTGCATCCTGCTACAAAAACGTGGAAACATTAAGATGCCTGATTATTCAAAAACAGCACCACCACATAAAAAAGAAATACAGCAGGTTAAAGCACCAAACCCAGTAGAAACTAGTTGATCCAACATCAGGGAATAACAACTAAAACCAACAAACATTGTTGATATCTACAAAAAAGCTGGCTATTATAACTCACCCTTCAATATTTTATTTTGTGAATCAGCATGGTTCAAGATGTGGAAAATCCAGTGATTTTTCAGTGAAAGGAGCCAAAAACCCTAGGACGCAAGTGACAAAAAGGAAAGTGTAAACAGAACTGCTAGCACATTTTTGTAGACTCCACATGATTGTCCGCATATCGTTTAGTACTCTAGTAAAATCTTACAGCAGGATACTAGGAAAGTAACTTAATAATGGTGACCAAACAGTTCTTGTAGTGATGTTATTATTTAATTGCCACAGTTGACTGTAAAATTAATGTCATTCAGTTTGATCAGTAAATATAGATTAAATCTAGTAAGAGGAAGAAATTAAGTAGATACAGACCACTGAGGTAATACGTTGGGAATTGTCCCTGCCGCGCTTGAATAAGTAAACACATCTATAGTCAACCTGATCCCTCGCCACCACAGTGCCATATATGTTAATGGGATAAGGCACATCAGACTCAGAAACCTTGATTGAGATGATATTCATGGATGAATCCAGGTCCCAATAAGAGTCAGGGATTTTGCTAAACCGTGGTTCGCGCTTAAAATCCGCTGTAAAATAAGGACAAGAGAAGGCTAAGCAAATAGCTAAATATACACGTATGCAACTGGTGCTTGGATATGCATGTAGTAACACGACAGGAATGAAACAAGAATATGCAATGAATAAGACATGCCGAGAATGTACTCACACTCTTTGTCGAGGTCAAAAAAAGGCTATATTGAATTGACAAAATCCGGTAAGTACAATATTATATTTTTTGAGGTTGTACTTAAATAACCCTCGGCGACGAACCATGTTGAGAGTGAACACTACTTTCTCCTCCCAAGATAGGTTTGGTAAAAGCAGGTCCTGATCCCGACGATCAACTCTAAAATTCTTCCACGGTATCCGTTGCGGATTCAAAGGCAGTAGTGTCTTCCCAGCAGCCATGTCCCCCTTTTCTCGGCCATCGCCGATACTTGTGTGTTTATCACCCGGGCCACTAACACAAGCTGAAAACAATGTTTAGATTATATTTCACATCCAACAAAAAACAGATGCCATGGAGTAAAGCACTGGTAGAGAGCGAGGCTTTGGTTCGGGCCTTTAGTCCCGATTCAACTTTGGAGTCGGGACTAAAGGCCTTTCGTCGACGTGACCCGAAATGGCTGCATGGCCCTTTAGTCCCGCTCGACACAACCGTGACAAAGGGGGCTCCCAACGGCTCCATCCAGCAATAATTGCCCCCGGTCTTTAGTCCCGGGTGGTGTTACGAGCCGAGACTAAAGGGGTACCCTTTAGTCTCGGCTCGTAACACCAGCCGAGACTAATGGTCGGCATCCATATAAGCACCGTACCTCCTTCTTCCTCCTGCCACCCGAGCCATTCACCGTGCACTCACCAAGCTCCTCCCTCCATGGCGACTCAAGCCTAGGGTGGTGCTGCGATTTTTTTCTTCATTAGTTTGTGAAGATTTCTCTCCTCCAAAGTGTTGTCAATGTTGGAATCTTCATCCTCCCTTCATTTGTTGTGATTAAATTTTGTGTGACGCCCCAGGTTTTTATTTAACACGAAATGCTGGTCAACCCTGTTGACAGTGGTCAAAGCATGGTCAACCTGGGTCATCACCCCGAAAACCTAGTCAACAATCACCCATTAGCACCTTAAGCAAGTCAACAACATCTACCGTGGTCAAAACCCTAGTTGGAGTGGTCAAACCCCTAATGTCTATCTCCTTGTTCGGGAACTTTGGCCACGTTCTCCAAATTTTGTCTAAACACTCAAAAATCTGCCAATATAAAAGTTGTGCAAAATTTCCAGGAACACAATTCATCTTCAGGGTGGCATTTCAAATTCTGAGTGGAAAATGTTCAAAATTTCCAGTCAAACCCAGTTTTACTATTCACCCGAGCCATAAAATTCATCAACTTGGCATTTGAATTTCTCCCTCGTTTTAGATTCAAATCCAAATCGGCTTGTGCCATTGTTTAGAGGAATGACTGGTCTACAGATGTCCTATCTACAGTTTGTAAAGTTTACATTGAAAATTTTTAGCTTGGCACAGTCAAACAGGGCACATGCCACGGACGGCCGGAGCGCGGGGCCGCGCGTCGCCCACGCGCCGCCGCTGCGCCGCCGCGCGCCACAGACCACCGCCCTGGTCAGTGCATGACCGCGGCCTACGTCGGCACCCGCGCGCTCCCCTAGACGCAACCTCGGCCGGTGGAGCCGCGCGCCACGCGGCAGTACCACGCCGCGCCTCCTGCTCTGCGCCGACGCACGCCAAGGGACGCCGTCGTACCGCGCATTGAAGGGCCGGGGCGCCTTAGCCGCTAAGCGTCCTCCCTCCACGCAGCTGCTATAAATAGACGTCCCCGTCGCTCTCCCGCGCGAGAACGCCGTCCGCCGCCCGCCATTGCCGCCGCCGCCGCGAGCCCGAGCTCCGCAGCTCCGCCGGCTAACCCTTCCAAGCTCCTCCCTAGACCCCTGTGTAGCTTCCACGGCCGCGCATTGATCCCCATCGCCTCGAGCCTCGCCGGATTTGGTGATCACGGGCGCGCCATGCCTCGCCACGCTGGCCGGAGACCTCCCCGACCGCGCCACCACCACCAATCGGCTCGGGGTGAGCTCAATTGCACGCCCCCGCCATTTGTTGGTCTGCTCCGGCCCCACATCACCGGCGGCGACCTCACCTCCGCCGCCGAGGGCATGGATGTGAACATCCAGGGGCCTATGTGTGAACCGAGGGCTTGGTTGTAATGAAAGTTAACTTAGTTTCTTTACAGCTTAGTCCAGCACCTTAGAAAAATCATAGGAATTCACAGGAAAATCAGAAAAATACAAACCCAATTTTGTTGGTCTCAGTGAGAGTAGATCTGCAACTTCTACGAAGCATGACCATGGTTTTGACTTATATATTTTGACTTAAAATTCAAATTCAGTTTGACATCTTTTTGCTGTAGTTCAAAATCTAGAAAGGCTATGGAGCTGAATTTTGGATATGTTCCTAGAAATGTCATGTATAGACTCTAGACCAAAGTTTGCACAAAGTTGTTGAACAGATCTTTGTATATGATTTACTTTGCATTTACTATATTTCTGACTTATTGATTTTTGTAGCATAATGTAAATAGATTTTTGTGCTCATCTTGTGGCTATGCTCATGTTATGACTAGATTCAACTTCTCTGCATTTACCATGATTTTATCTCTGCCAGAAGTATTTATTCTTGTTATATGCTTAGATTTAAATTTAATTGCCTAGTTCAAATTTCCAATAGGATCTTGTTGTGCTTGTTGGTTTCCTAAGCTTGTTTTAGGTCAAAGATGTTGTAGGGATGAGTTTGGATGCAGTAATGCTTTATTTATGTATGTATGCCTTTATCATATTTCTATTAGCTAGGAAATGTCCTTTTGATGTATTTATGTTTTGGCTCAATTGCATGTGTAGCTTGGACCAGTAGTTTGTTTGGGTCATTAGGACCAGCAGAGCACATTTCCCCTATTTTATAAATTATTTTGGTAATTAAAAGTTTGGAATCCATATAAGCTCCCTAATAGGTTTATTTGGGGAAAATTCATCTTTGTCCCCTTAATGACTTTGTTAACAAGTGTTTACCTTAATTAAGGGCTATGGATCCACCTTGCTGTTTTGTGTGTTTAAATAATTTTAATTGCTTAAATGTGTGCACAGTCACGATTAAAAGATTAAATAATAAATCTTCACACGAAATAACCATAATGAAAGAAAACACTAATTAATTGTTTGTCAATGTGAATATGGCCAACAAGAGTTGGATGTGATGGTTAAACTCTCACTCCACTCAATAACCCTGCATTGCATTCCGTGTAGAGCTTCGGCGGTAGCTCTGGCCGTCTTGGGAAGCAGGAAGGAGGAGCTGACGCGAGCTGCGATGCGTGGAGGTGATCGAGGACACCGAGGACCCTCAGGCTAACCCTGCTGACGAAGGCAAGCCCCGGTCCATTAACCTAAGTATTTTTAGAAATTTATGCAACTATCTATGGATGTTTGTGCATTTACGTTCAGGAATTAATATGAAACCCTAGATGCATGATCCCTAGGTACCTATGTCTTTTACTAGTATGCTAGGTCGATAGTCGCTACGTTATAGGACGTTGCAAGTCGGTGATGTTAGTCACTTTCATGAGAATAGGTTCTTATGTTGGAATCATAAGATCTTTATAAATGAATTGCTCATGTGGTAAGAGCATGGGATGTGGGCTCCGGTCCAATGGTTTTCGTGGGGTAAGTGTTTGAACGCACTAAGCACTTGTCGTGAATGGGACCGGTAAGCCTAGTACCTTAATAGTGAGAAGGATTTTCATTGTAACTAATCTTGGGATGTCGCCCCAGCTACCGGTGGTGCATGTGCGATTCAGGTGCCTTGCGGGTATGCCGGATAGCCTGTCAAGATCGTGGCCTTTATCCCGAACCGAGGATTTTGGGAACACTGGTGGTTGTCCTCGCGAGGGCACTCTGTGTTTAGGTCTACCTTGCAAGGTTTAAATCAAGTTGTCGGCCTCTCACCGTTATCTGAGATTACTTATCCAACTGGCCATGATATCCCTAATGATGGAACTTTGTGAATATTGATGCTTGATTAATTGTATTGTACAACTTATGCTTGCAATAGCTTGCTCATTTAGAAAAGAATAATCAACTAGAATATGTGCTAAAATCTTGAAAGTAAGGACATACTCTTTGTTGCTTTTCAGCAAAAGAACCCCACTAGCCAAAAAGCCTTTCATGTCTAGAGTTGGTGATGTAGCTGTCACCGACGGGTAAGTCTTGCTGAGTATTAGTATACTCAGCCTTGCTGTAATGTGTTGATTTCAGGTAATGCCTTTAGTGATGTGTGGCCTGGAGAGATCCCGCCTGGCTGGGAGCTAGAGTGGGTGGAGGACGATGTTTGAAGGCATCATGGCAGGCCTCCTGTGATGCTCCTTGCGCCGTTTAGTTTATTTCCGCTGTTTTCAAAACTCTGAACTTTGTTATCATGTCAAGTACCTTGGTTTGTAATAACTAAACCCTTCGGGGCAGATTTAGACTTAATCACGTGTTGTACTCTGGACTCGCCTAATGCATATTTGTCGATCCTTGTTGCTATGTAAGTGATTTCACTGCTAGACCCGCAACCAACGACGGATGACACTTTATTATTGCTTAATGACCAAAGTGGAATGGTTTAGGCAATAGTACGGTATTTTCCTGGGCGGGTTGTCACATGGTACCGGGCGATTATATGCACCGAGTTTAATTAACAACCTTAATCACCGGTTTTGAATAAAATTTGCCAAGATTGTTTGGATTTGCAAAATACGTTGGTCCGTTAAGGATGGATATAGACCGAGAGGCCCTAGAGGGAATTTTTGGGTTCTTTCAGGTGGCTTACAAATCTATGGTTTATTTTGCTAACTTCCAGCACATTTTAATTCTGTCAAACTTACTTTCTGCACAACCATACTAGTTCATCACGTTTTGCCATACGTGGTGGTGCCACAGGAAAGTCCTGTGAGGGATGGGTGGGACCTATTCTAATGGGAACCCACATCGCGTTAGTGTCTCATCACATTTTGCTATACGTGGTGGTACCGCATGGAAGTCATGTGAGGGATGGATGGGACCTATTCCAGAGGGAACCCACCGTCGCGTCTGTGTCTCGCCACGTTTTGCCATACGTGGACGTTCCGCATTTTGAATATGCGAGGCAAGGATGCACTCCATTCCAAAGGAGAGCATCCCGAGGTTGGGCAGCATCCATGCGGCGACAGCGCATGGATCTTGTTTCTATAGTAAGCGGTAATGTATGTGGACGCTTACGTGACGTCTTGGTACGAAGGTTTTCTGCAGGTACACTAACAACGATCCGTTAGTCACTAAGTGAGTGTCGAATAGCTCTGGCTAATTATTATAGGGAGAGACGAATAAAAGTCTTGCCACCGGCACTAACTTCGATTTTCGGCTTGATTGCCGTGCGAGGACGAATAGGGCGTCTTGCATGCATACTAAAAATCGAAACAACTTCAAAATGGACCCAAACTTGAATTGTGTACTCTCTAAGGAAAACTTTTGCTAGTGTGCGGTTTTTGTGTTCTAGCTTTGCCTCTCATGTGTAAGATGTTGTTGCTGTCCAAAAATCTGTATGGCTGCTAGCTTGAATTTTTGCACCAGATTCTAAAAATGTTTGGACTAGTTGACCTATACCAAAGTTGCTCCATATCTAATCTAGTTTTTGCTCGCAAAAATTCATGGGCATCGCTGCTGTAGATCTTGAGTTGTATCCTTTTTAGGGAACCTAGGTCATGCTGTTTTTCTGATGACAGAACTTTGAACATTGCATCATTCGACCTTGTTCCTAAGTGATCTAGCTCAACCTTTGAATACCAAAAGTGTGCATAAAAAACCTTACGGAGTTCTTGGTAAAATTGAGAATTTTTGGGGTTCGTTTTGAGTTATGAATTTTGTTCACAGCTGGTCAGAATTTTGCACCATTTGACATGTTGTCCTCTTTGAGTTCTAACATGCATTACATTTTATGCAGATGGCTGCCCGTGTTTCTCGATCTGGCGTGACGGTTCGGTCCGATACCGACTGACTGCACTAGAGGGTTTTTCCACGCCTTGCGTGGGGCACCTCACCGCCGCCGCCACACCTACGAGGCACTCGAGTTAGAGCACTGGCGTGCCTCGCTGCGGTGGTGACCGCCACCGTACACCACCGACCACCCCACCGGTTCGACTTGAGCTCGTCTGGGGTTTTCGTGCAGGAGTCTCTCGAGTTGGCCCTCGGTATTGACGGACGCGATCGCAACCCGACGGTGGTAGCACTATCACCATTCGGACTGTTTCCGGCGGTGAACCCGCACGACCCGGAATGGAGGGACCGTGTGGACCACCTCAGAGTTACCGCTTTCCGTGATGTTGGATTGTATTCTAGGTAACTATTGGAGGAAATAGAAGATTAAATTCTTTTGTTAAGTATGTTTTTATTTTATATAGAATAAATGTAAGCATTCTTTTATTTTCATGTTTTTCATAAAATTGAATTTTACTTGTACATATAGTTTATAAAATAAATGCTCATAAAGAAAATAATAGACATCTGAAAATGTACGGATATGTATTTCCATTCTTTCATTGTTTAGAAATGCTTTTATTTCTAGGTAGCTATAGGAGGAAATAGAAGATTAAATTCTTTTATTAAGTATTTTTATTTTTATATACAATAAATGTAAGCATTTTCTTTTTTCTTGTTTTTGATACACGTCGTCCTAAGTAGCGGTCTAATATCACGGGCTAGGTGGGGACTGCCTGCAGCTCCGTGATGTTGGATTGTATCCAGATAGGAGGTGTATGGTATGTGTAGTACTGTAAGTGGGAGAGCCAGGTGTATATAACGGTGAGGTGAGACTGTTGTAGTTCCGGAGCATCCGGGTCTTGAGTCAGGTTCATAAAGGTTATGCATAATAGTGTTGAATTCTATGGCCCCTTTTGTTTTTCTATTTATGCATATATTGAATCCAATCTATATGTGCAAAATAATCCTATTTATTGTGAATAATGTGTATTATTTTGATTTGGATATAGTTTGAGCTAACAATGTCAGTGGTATTGGTAATGGCGCCGGTGCGTGGCATAGTCCGTCGCCGTGGCGGGCGTGGTGGCCGTGGCATTGGCCGTGGAGGTCTTGGTGGCCGTGGAGGTGTTTTGGAGGACCCGTTGCCTCTACGTCAGTGATTGCACTTTCACGCAGATTACCTTGCAAATGGGTGATCCGGGACGTAGCTAACGTGTGGTAATATAAGAATTGAAATTAATTTGCTTTACATAGAACTTTTTTCATTTCACATTGAAAATCTGTAATTTTAGTTACATATATAATTATTGTAGGTTATCAACAATATCAGATGGCTCAGAGACATTATCGGGGATATGAATGGTACTCCTCCTATAGTGCAAACCGACGCGTTGATGAGCACATGACAAGAGTGTATATCTCTTTCACCGTGCACTCTATATGTAGACTACGGCCGGTTGCCGATGGCGCACCACACCCAATGGTTGCAATTGCAACAGCTTGGCTCAACATCATCACCTATTCGGTTAACGAGAGAGAGGCTGTGGAGAATTGTCTACAACAGCTCGGAATAATGTTAGGTGCTTCGTGCCGGGCCTTTCCTATTTTAAATTAAGGCAACTCGAGGCGGGTGAAGGCAATGTGATTGAGACTACGAGAGGCTTTGCGAGGGCTCATCGAGTTGTGGTATAATAATATACATTTATATATAAAAGAATTTTTATTCATTCTTAATTAATTTGTTTCTGGTACATATATATTTTGAACTTTCATAAGGTTATTATATCTCATCATCATCTGATTGTGTGCAGGATCGCTCTGGTTCTACCTATGCTTCAATTAGCTTTCCGTGCGATTCTTAATCAAGTCATGGAAAGAGTTGGGGTGGATTACTATGGTGGGGAGCCGTTTTTCACTAACAATTGGAAGAGTCAAGCAATTCTAACTTTCTACAAGCCAGCATAACCCGAGGCTCCATTGTTTGATGTCTGATCTTGTTTGTGACACTCCTCGGAGCGGAGGAGAGTGCACTAATCACAGCGTTCTAGCTTATTTTGAGGGAGTTCTAGGCTGGAGGATTGCAAACATTAATCATATTCCATATCTACAAGCGCGTGCTGCTACGTAACATTATGCATGCATGGATAAAGCTTTGTACCGTACCCTATTATATGAACTTGTATTAATTAGCTAGCTATGTGAACCTTTATGAACTTATTACTAATTATTATTAATTAGCTACTTTATTATGAATTCATGTGAACCTTTAGTAAGCGATAATATTTTTGGTGACACCTCCCGTACCATGCATTCAGACATATATTGCACTACCTCCGACCGATAGACAAGCTGCCCAAGTATAGTGTTTTCGGTGACACCTCTCAGGTCACCGGCATATATATACTAGCTCTTAGACACCTTTTCCAGAGTAGAGAGAGAATGTCGACATCTTGCTTGAACAGCTTACTCGTCGATCTTGGAGGTTACGTGCGCTATATATGATATCGTAAGTCATTGTAAAAAATTAGGTAAATGTAAAATTAATAATTAGTTATATGGATCATTATATCAAAAAGTAAACAAAGACAAAGATGAGAAGAAGGGTGAGTTTGATGATATATATTCCGTTATGATCCGGATGATGAGAACGGAGGCCTAAGCTACATACATTTTTCCCGAGCATGTTGATCATTCGAAGACAATACGCGAATTCATAAATGTGTTTGAAGCGAGGTTCAAAAGCTAGAAGTGACCGACTTCAGGACTTAGGACTTGTACTCATTGGTATTAATTAATGTCGTGCCTTGTAATAGCCATCGGGTGACCTCTGTATGTATCGTAAGTCATTGTAAAAATTAGGTAAATGTAAAATTGATAATTAGTTATATGGATCATTATATCAAAAGTAAACAAAGACAAAGATGAGAAGAAGGGTGAGTTTGATGATATATATTCCGTTATAATTTGGATGATGAGAACGAGGCCTAAGCTACATACATTCTTCTGAGCATGTTGATCATTCGAAGACAATACGCGAATTCATAAATGTGTTTGAAGCGATTTTCTGAGTTGGTTTACTAATATTTTCAATTTAATTTATTTTCCCTTCAAATTATAAACGAAAATTAGAAATAATTGTTTCAACTCTTGAAATAATATGTGCATAGAAAAGTAGGTATTTTTAGTCTTAACTTAATATAATTTTGCATGGCACAAATATTTTAACTAGTGATTTTTTTAAATGTTCAAAGCAAAAGGAATGAGATAAATGAGGAAGGAAAAAGAAATGTTAACTTCCCAGAAATTGCCTTTAGTCCGGTGGTGTTACCACCGAGACAAAGGACCCCTTTTGTCTCGGTGGTAACACCACCCGGACTAAAGAAATTTGCCTTTAGGGAGCTCCATGAGAAATCGCCTTTTGTCACGGGTCGTGGCCACCTGACAAAGGAGTCTCGGGTCATGTCATACCCGAGACTAAAAGCCTTTGTCCGGAGTTGGGAATACGACCCGTGACAAAGGTGGGGGTTCTTTAAAAGTCTCGCCGCCTTCCGGATCGGCACTTAGCCGTTTTCTCCCAAATCGCCGCCGCCTCTCTTCCTCCGTCGTGCCGCCGCCTCTCCTCGCCCGCCTCCCCGAGAGACTCTCTCAGCGCCGCCCTCCCGCTCCTCCCGACGTGGCGCCCCTCCCGACACGCGTGCATCGTCTCCCATGGCCCAGCCCGGCTGGCCCGTCGTCACGCCATCTTGGCGCGATGACCGCCGCCCGACCGCATCTCCTCGCCACCAGGCTGCCTCCTCCCCCGGCGGCGTGGCATCGCCCGCCTCCTCCAGCCGTCGTCGCCCCTCGATCAGGATCTGGGACCGTTATCAATTGATATATATGTAGTTATAAAAATTCATAGATATGCAAGAAAGTTTTAAATTTATAGGAATGGAAAGAAATTTTAATTAGAAACAAATTGTAATGCTTTGTATATTTTGTGTGTATATACAACATACATATAAATTTATTAGCACCAACGATTATGGACCAAAATCTTATTTGTGTATTTGAGTTCTTAATTGTTTTCTAATTTACAATTTCATAGTTTGATAGTTCTGAAGTCGACGACTGCCGCGTCGTCGTCTCGAACAAGTGACTTCCCGTCACCTCTGTCATTCTCCCACACGGCACCGCCACCAATAAGCATCGTTCGTCCACAAGTTAGTAAAAATATTTCGACATCGTTTATTCAAGAAAATTCGTAGTAAATACTTGTTTATTCTAGAAAGTTTTATAAATTGTTGATTATTTAAGAAATTCATAGAAAAAACTTGTTGCTTATTCTAGAAATTCAAAGAAAATTCTTGTTCAATAAAGAAATTTTTAGTAAATTCTTGTTTATTCTAGAAAGTTTTAGAAATTGTTGATTATTCCAGAAATTCATAGAAAAAACTTGTTGCTTATTCTAGAAATTCAAAGAAAATTCTTGTTCAATAAAGAAATTCTTATTAAATTCTTGTTTATTCCAGAAAGTTTTAGAAATTGTTGATTATTCCAGAAATTCATAGGAAAAACTTGTTGCTTATTCTAGAAATTCAAAGAATATTCTTGTTCAATAAAGAAATTCTTTGTAAATTCTTGTTTATTCGAGAAAGTTTTAGAAATTGTTGATTATTCCAGAAATTCATAGGAAAAACTTGTTGCTTATTCTAGAAATTCAAAGAATATTCTTGTTCAATAAAGAAATTCTTAGTAAATTCTTGTTTATTCGAGAAAGTTTTAGAAATTGTTGATTATTCCAGAAATTCATAGGAAAAACTTGTTGCTTATTCCAGAAATTCATAGAAAATTCTTGTTCAATAAAGAAATTCTTAGTAAATTCTTGTTTATTCGAGAAAGTTTTAGAAATTGTTGATTATTCCGTAAATTCATAGAAAAACTTGTTGCTTATTCTAGAAATTCAAAGAAAATTCTTGTTTATTGAAGAAATTCTTAGAAAATTCTTGTTTATTTTAGAAATTCATAGAAAATTCTTGTTTATTCCAGATGGATGACAACCATGACAACTTTATGGCCGACATTATTGCTAGTGGTACAAATACGATTGCAACCTTCACCGACGAGGAGTGTAGTCAGGCGGACATGTACTAGAACATACCTCTGAATGAGGAGGATGCCGCCCCTGTCGAGGACACAAAAATATTGAGGACACAAAGAAATATTGAAGATGCCGCCCCTGTGAATGAAAGTATTGAATGTTCCCACGAGGTATATATATATATATCTCATGCATTAACTTCATAGTTCTTATTTCTCTAACCTCAATTCTTAGGTACTAATTAATTAAATAACGAATCTGCAACTTGTAGGCTTCAGGCTCCACATCAAAAAAGACAAAGAGAGGGCGTACAAGTACTCATCGGCCATGTCGTGTATAAGATCACAGTTAATGATCGGCCAACCATGTGCTCAAAAATCAAGGACACGTATGTGTCACAGGCCATTGTAAGGGACAACGTGCCCATCACTACGAGAGAATGGAAGGAAAGCGGATAATCCACACGTGGTTCCAGACTCAGTGAAAAATTTGTTGTGGGATGAAATCCTAAAACACTTCACACTTCCTGAAGGTGTTGAACCAAACAATGTGAAGCGTTGGACTCTCACGAGGATGGCAACACAATTTCAAGTTCAAGCGACAAGCTCGGATAAAGATTATATCAAGAAGAATCGAACTCCAAATTGGATTGAATATCCCAAGTTAAAGAACACCGGGCGTCCTTTGTGGAGTACAAGAAAAGTGAAGATTTCGCCAAGGCGAGTGCACGAGGGAAGAAAAGTCGTGGTAAGAAGGAGCACAACTATCATCTTGGTCGAGGTGGTTACGCATTTGCAGTTCCCAAGTGGCGGAAGATGGAAGAAACCTTCTCACAAGGTACCATACCGGTGGTCTATGATTGGCCCGGCGGTGAAGAATTGGTATTATGCTCATGGAGGCACAATTAACTCTGAAGATGGTACCCTTGATTACCCACCCTCGTTACGATTAGTCAATTCTAATCTCCATGAGTCAATTAGTCAATTCTAATCTCCATGAGCATGCATACAGATTCCACTGGATTCTACTCATAATCAGTATCGACAATAGCAACATCAATGTGTATGATTCATTGACAATTAACTCTGAAGATGGTACCCTTGATTACCCATAATTAGTCAATTCTAATCTCCATGAGCATGCATACAGATTCCACTGGATTCTACTCATAATCAGTATCGACAATAGCAACATCAATGTGTATGATTCATTGAGAAAAGATCCCTCAGAATACCAAGACCTTCAAGATGTATTTCACGAGTAATAATTCTATCTATGACATTTTCTTTAATGCAATATATATATTTAGCTTTTATACTAACATATTGTATCTTTTATTATTTTGCCTCAGAGCTTGGACCATGTTCATTGCAAATCACCGAGGAACATTTCGAGAAAAAATTAGATGGGTGTATGATTTTCCGATGCGTATACAAATAACAACTTCAGTTGGGAATATTTAAAATGTATAACACTAGAATTTCATAATCTTCTCCTCTCCACTTTAGTGTTTGAGACAAGAACAAGGAAATAATTTATGCGGGTACTACGTCATGAGCACATACACCATTACGAGTGGCAGCGGATGATGATAGTGTAAGTAAAATAAACATATTAATAATACATCATTTTTATCCTATTTTGTATATTTAATCGCTTGGTGTATTATATCAACCTATTTGCAAATTACAGAGGATTATAAAAAGGACGCACTCATTGAGAAGGATCGTCTCTTGGCAATTCAAGCTCTCATGGGATTCCTCATGGACGAGGTGGTTAATCCACAAGGAAAACATTATTATGACAGCCATCCAATTGACCGAGCTCACCTCAGGAAAGCTAATTGAGACTAGAAATTTGAACTGAATGATATTTTGATGTATATATACTATATGGGGTTTTGATGTATATAAACTAGTTTAAGAAAATACTATTTATTTTCATGTGTATAAATTATTATGTGTATATACATTTATAAGTTTATATATGTAGATATATAGGGTTTAATTTATATATAAGTCTAATCTAGGTGCGTATATGATATATATAGACATGTATACATATATACAAGTGCAAATACGTGATACGTACATATCACGGGTTAGACAACAATTAGAATATACGGTCAAATCGAAACAGAAAAAAAAGACGAGACCCTTTAGTCACGGTTGGTATTACCAACTGAGACTAAAGTAAAGCGCTCCCCTTAGGACCCCTTTAGTCAGGTTGGTTCACCCACTAAAGGGCCTGTCTCTCATCATTAGTCGGTTGGACTTGAGAGACCTATTCCCCTTACCAACCGGGACTAAAGCCCCTCTCCCTACCAGTGAAGGGGTGACAAAAAAAAGGCTATATATATATATATATATATTATAGTGGATTATGCACTCACACTCTTGGTTGGAGTTCAAGCCGACTCTGGAATAATCACACTGCCCTTGGAGTTCAGGCAAGGCAGAGAAGAACAACTTCCTAGCAACATCATTACTATGTTCATTCTCCAGAGAGAGCTGATGGTTCTTGTCGCTGCTGCCATTCCATTGCACATCAATATTGAAAATGTCGACACTACTTGTTGGTTGTGTGGTCCTGCTACCAGCACAAACTGAAAAGAAGAAAGATTTTAGTTTTATGGATGAAATCCAGCAAAAAAAAAAAGCAAAACAAGCCATGAGTTAAGACGCTGATAAATAGGAAAACGTTTGTGGTAATTCTTAATTGAGGATTGCACTTACACAAGCCCCATTCTAAGGGATCCCATTTTTAAGGAGGTTATATCAAACTGCTTTTAAGATGGTTTTTCTGGGTCACATCCAGCAAGAGAGAAAAATATGCTACAAGCTAGTTAAAGGTGATGTGAAGAAAAGCTATATGATTGATTTCATAGTTGAGGAGTCCACTCACCATCTTGGTTAAAGGCATGGCAGATTTCGGAATCACGCAGCTCCTGGTGTTTAGGTAAGTTGGAGCCTCGAGGTCTCGGAGTTTGTCCGCAGTCGCCCATCTATGCCGCTGCCGCCGCCACAAAGAACACACGAATAAGAGCACAGATTTAACCATATATATATGTATCGCATCAGACGAACAGGGGATCTAGTAGCGTACAGCAGTAGGAACCCCATTGCCGCTCGGATCTGTGATGTAGGACGGCGTGCCAACAGAAGACCCGTTCGTCTGACAATTCGGATTCTGCTCCATCAGCTCCATCTTGTCCTCCGTAGAGAACCACCTCCAGTCTGCCGAGGAAAACACGAGGTTTTTTCTCGATCCTTGTTCGTGACCGAATAAAACGAATTCGTGTGGACCCTAGAGAAGAGCTTGATCTCCGTAGATCGATGAGGATATCCACCATCAGCAGTGTACCGCGGCAGCAGACGAAAGGGGGCTAGGGTTTCGCGAGTGCATGATGAAATTGAGGTCGGATGATTTCTTATATTTGACGACGCATGCAAAGTTTTTTTTTTTACAACAACACATATATTATATTAGAACAGCGGTCAAGTTACAAGAAAGACCTCAAAAGAGATCTTTTTTACAACTAGGTTCTGCAACTTCTTGAAGATGGGGCATCCTCGTCGGAGATGCTGGTGAAGATGGATCCGCCGGCGGAGTGGCGCAGGGGCTTCGATGAAGCATATGCCGGGGCGGAAGGACCGCGCATAGAAGCGTCGGTTGTTGTAGGGGCCGTCGAGCCAGCTTGGTTGGCACACACCGGCGACCAAAAGACGAAGATGAACTCGTCGCCGGAGATTTACTTAGTGGCCATGAGCAACGTAGAATAATTGAAATAGGGCTCACTTACATGTGGGAGATTTACTAGGGCCTGTTTAGTTCGCGGAATGAAACTTTTGGGTCTATTTCAAAGTCAATTAGGTGTATTGAACGTAGATTATTTATAAAATAATTACGAATGGACTGAAGTGCGAGGCAGAATCCATTAAGTCTAATTAATCCGTCATTAGAGATTGGTTCTCGTAGCATGACGTTGTCTAATCATGACATAATTAGGCTCGTTAGATTCGTCTCGAAAATTAAGGTAGGGGTCGTGGAATGAGTTTTATCATTAATCTACATTTAATACTCCGAATTAGTGGAAAGAAGATTGATGTGACGGGTAGTTGGTGAATATTTGGGGAACTAAAGTGGTACAAAAATAGACAAAATGAACAAAAGCGTAAAAAGTGGAGGCTGATGGGGAGGAGGATCGCGAAGCGCAAGCATGGGTGCGGGTCAACGGGTGGGCCTGGATGAGGGGCTGTCAAAAAAGCTCGAGGATCGCGAATCGCTCGAATTCGACTCGCTAAAAGCTCGACTCGAGCTCAGCTCGAGCCCTAAATGAGCCGAGCCCGAGCTCAATCCCAAGCTCGCGAGCCCAGCCGAGCCGAGCTAAGGCTCGCTAAGGCTCGGTAGCATTTGCGTGTCTCGCTAGACTGCTACTTCCGCTCTGCTATTACTATTTCAATTGCTTCTTTCCTGTAGCCTTTAATATTACGTACTACTTCCTGTACTTCTATTGATTGAAGTGCCTCATTTCCTAAAAGTAGCTGTAGGCTCTAACGTCTCACGTTCCATGATTCACATGCCTTGAACCAAGCCTACAGTCCTTGGGAGTAGGCTGTATTTTTAATCTCCTTGCATGTCTCGCCGTGGTAGTGAATCTTGGTGCGTTTGGCTGGTCAGTATGTGGCACTCTACTGGTTGTCTTGGTGAAAAGCGATTCTCCGGTGAATCTAAAGCCGTTTTATAAAAACGTTTGGCAAAACAACTTCTCCTGGTAGATGAAATGGTGAAATGTCCATACTACCCTTTTGTTTTTCTTTTTTTCATTTTCATTTTCTCTTTTCTCTTTTCTCTTTTATTTTCATTTTTCTTCCTTTTCTCCCTTTATTTCTTTTTCTCCATCCCTATCTATTTCTCCCACCTTATCCATCCGATCCATCCTCACCACCACCCGCATGGCCGCATCGCCCCGCTCGGAACGCATCGCCCGCCTCCGTCGCCGGCCCCATCTCCTCCGCCTGTGCTCCTCCACCACCGCCGCCGGCCGCATCTCCTCTGCCGGCGTCCCATCGACTCCCCCACCGGCGCCCCATCGACGGCGTCGGTTTCACCGGCGCCCCCATCGATCCCCCACTCGGCCTCGGCTCGCCGCCGGCCTCTGCCCGCCAGCGCCTCCGCCGCGCCGCCGCCTCAGCGCCTTGGCGTCCGTTGGCCTCCTACATCCCTCGCCGACGCCTCTCCCGCGCGGGTGGTCGTCTCGCGCCGCGGCCTCGACGCCCGCCGCTTCCTCGCCCGCCCTCACCCGCGCGCCTCGAGCTCCTCCACAGCCTCTCCTGCACCCGGCCGCAGTGGGCCACTCCCACCGGGCAGGCTTGGGAAAAGGCAGGCGGCGGAAGCTGCCCTTTGCGCCCCGCCGAACCGCTCTAGAGCGTGAATCCGGGAGGCTCGAGGCGGTTGGGGGAGAAGTGTTTTGGGACCGTTTGTACGGCTTCACCAAAACAAGTGGCCTGGTGAAGCTGTGCCAAAGGCACCCTTCATCGTAACGAGCTTTGTCGAGTCGAGCTCGAGCTCACTCGAGCTATGGCCGAGCCGAGCTTGAGCCTGACTTTGAGCTCGGTTGGATTAGGTTCGGCTCGAGACTCTATCAAGCTCGATCTTGAGGCAGCAAGCTCGCTCGAGCTCGGCTCGTTGACAGCCCTGTCAGGGGGCGGGGTAACTGCAAAACTACGTGGATCAAAAGGGTAGGTGGCGGGCAGGTTTTTGCAAATTGACCCCACCTCTCTCCGTGACCTTTGGATGGAGATCCGGTGGTCCAGATCGAAGTTTGCATAGTTTGCACAGGTGGGTTGGTTTGCACCTGATACGCTCCCAAGATACATAGAGATAACCAAACCCTATGCAGGAGTACATTAAAACTTTTAAAGACGAAAACCATGCAAATTTACAGCTACACCTAAGCAAAGCTCTTTCTGATCCAAATTTTAATCGAATTTGATGAAATCGAAAATGGCTAACAAGTGAACAAGAACAAGGCCATGTAGTATACATACAAGTGTGTCGATGAAGAATAGTACAAGGCGATATATCAATTGTATTGTACAGAAAAAATTTCACTACACAACCGATAATGTAAATAATACACGTCAATTTTAATCAGTAATGACACACAAAAGGGCCTCCCATGGCAGCCATGAGGTTTAGCCGTACGTGTGCAGAAAGAAAGGACGTCGGATTCGGACGCGTTTTTCCTGTCGGATTCGGCAAGAAAGAGGTCAGGGTTTCGGCTGCTTATAAGAAATTAAGAACAGGGGACCGCTACCAAGAACAACACCACGGATGGCATCAGGCCTCACGGGCAGCAGGATAGTAGCCATGACGACGGAGCCGGACGCCAACGCCGCCAGGCGAAAACTGGAAGCGCTAGTCCAGACGATGGACCCGGTGATTGAGCGGCTGGACCGCGTGATGCTGCGCCACCGCAAGGTGGCGCCGGCGGGAGCCAAGCGCAAGCAGCCGGAGCCGCCCTCTAGCCGCCCTCTCAGCTTTCTGCTGGAAATTGATAAGAGGCAAGCCGAGACAAGGGTAGAGTTCAACCGGATCTATGAGGAGGCGATGGCGGAGCTAGACAAGGTTGAGGCGTCGGAAGCAGATGATGCGGAGCTCCAGGATATGAAAGGTTCCCATGCCATGGAGGTGGAGACCTTTCAAGTTTCAACCCGGCAACTTTGATCCGTAGGCAGTGCTTCCGGTCGGGATCTTTTAGCGTGTTAGAGCAACTCCAACAGTCTCTATATATCTTGTTGTATCCGTAAAATTTAAAGAAATCCTAAAAACTACCGTTCCAAGAGCCTCGCTGGTTTCCAACTTCGGTATCCCCTCGCCAAACTCTGCCCGCAGCTCGGTACCTATGGTGAGGCCGCCCGCTCGAAAAAAGGGCGGATCAGCGGCAAAATCCACCCATCCCGCCCTCGTCGCGCCAATTTTCCTTCTCGGGTCACCACCGCGGCGGCGCCAAGACGCGAGCAACAACCGAACCCGACGCGCGCAGGCGGCCTCGAGCGCGGCCGTCACAACGGCCTCGGCGGGTTCGCACGCGCCGAGCACCGCAGCGGCGACGGCAAGATACAAGCAACGCTGCCTCCCGCCAGTCCCGCGGTCTCCCGCTGCTCCCGCCGACCCCTATACTCCTGTCGCCGCCACCTCCCGCAGGTCCCGCTGCTCCCATCACCGGAGATGCAGGGGAGCGGCGCCATGGACAACTCCGGTCCCGCCGCCGCTTGAGGAGTCGACACCGGGGCCTCTTCCCCTCGTCGCGGGAGAGGAGGAGGTCGTCGTGGGGAAGGAATAGGTCGCGCGAGGGAAAGATGCGTTGCTGGCCGCGGGAGAGCAGGAGCTCGCGCCGGCGGCGTCGCCGAGGGCGGCATCTGCAGACTGCAGGTAGCGACGGGAGCAGTGGGTCGCCAGCGCATCGGAGCCACTCGAGCTCCGCGACGACGAACCCGCGCTGCGGAGGCTTCCTGGCCCCGCCGTCCGCCTGTTACTGCGGCTGCTTCCTGGAGGGTTGGACTCAGGCGAATTCCGGCGCAGCCGCGGACCCGACACCGCCACGACAGCCGCGAAAGAGACACCGCCACGACTTCGAGCTCCAGCGAGACACCGCCACGGCTTCGAGTTCTAGTGAGACCGCGGATGCGTCTCCCGCCGTTGTCACAGCCGCAGCCAACAGCGTCGTCTCCCTCGTCTCCATGACATACCGCTGGTGGCCTGGCCATCTTCTTTCCTGAGACGGCGCAGCGCTGGTCTTCGCGGAAGAATGAGTCGTCGAGTCCCTGGGCACGCTCGATTAGAGCCCTGCCCGCCCAGAAGTCGGCTGCCTCCCTTCACGGCTTCACCTCTGCAACATGCCGGCGGCGGCACGGCGGTCCTCTTTTCCTGGGCAGTGCGGCGTGGGTCTTCACGAGTCGCCGAGTCAACGGCGCACGTGATTGGAACGGTGCCTGCATGCCCCGGTGACAACGAGTTGCAAGAAGTGGCTGCCGTTGGATTCCATTTTGACGCTGGATGCATAGGCCAAAGGTACTTTGTGCCTTGAAGAAGCACAGGTACTGAATCTGTGTCCGGGGTGGCATTGGAGGAAGCACATACCAGAGAGGTGGGGAAGAATGTGAAAGAAATATGACATGTGGGGCCTACTGGATATACAATCCGACATACGTTTGTTCGCTTGTCAGTCTTCCCCTCCCTCCTCCGGCCTCACTTCCTCTGTCCCTTAGTATTAGTTGACGCGCGGCAGCTCTCTTCCTACAGCGCTCCCCCCGTAGTGGGCGCCGAAGCTCGTTGCCCGGCAGCAATCGGAGCACCAAGCCAATCCAATGCCAGCGTCATCCATATGCAGAGAGGCCCAACTCAACACGGAGGAGAGGAGAGAAGCAACTTGAGCCGGCGGGCCGACGACGACCTCCACCCCTCGATGAATGTAGAGGCACGTCCGCGTTGAGGAGACCAACCATGGAAAAAGCTCTCAAGTCTCAACCATCTCAGTAGCATTACCACCCGACCTGATACCCTGGAAGGCTGGAGCAACGCCATGCCCAAAGTCAAACTGGACAGTGAAGTCTTCTAGCTCGTTCGTCACTTCAAAATTTCCGAAAGAAAAAAAAAGGGTCAGGCAGAAGGCACGCACGCATCCTCCTCGTCCCGGCCCGGCCCGGCCCAGCTCATGCGGCCCGTCCCCCCAGAGGCCAGAGCAAAACGCAGCCCGGGGTCAACAACAGGTCAACCAGTCAGTCAACATTCGAGTCCCGAATTCCATTCAGCCGCCAGCAAGCGCCACCGAGGAAAAGTCAAGAGGCAAGGTCAAGTCGACAGTCAACAGATCTAGAAAACCACGGGATCCTCGGTCTCCTCGACAGCATCTTGATGGAGCCCGTCCAGTCTGAGTCCGACCGAATGGCCTCACGACGACACCGGCCTCTGAATACTCTGCTACCGCCTGAACTCTGCCATGCAACTGGCCATATGCATGGCGATGCATGAAGGTTGAAGGAGAGTTGGCTGGGGGTGATTAAGGCGGCGGCCAGCGAGCTATCTCACCGCTGGGATTCAATGCTCTCTTCCTCCTCCCGGACAGCACAGTATTGGTAGTGCCTGCAGAATGTACTCTGAATCTCATATCTTCGTCTTCCCATAATCCTTGACAGAAAGTTCACTCATCTGAACGCACAACAACAGTTAGAGAGAAGCTAGCTGCTGGATGTGTGCGTCTGCATTCAGAATCAGTATAATTTCAGCGTCAGACTGACACAACGCATTACGATTTACGAATCGTGGACGCATATGTGAAAGCTATATATAGATACTAGCATTTACCAGCAGTTGCTATATACACTGAAACCATGCTGAAATGAGCAGCAGTAGTTGCAGCAAATCAATAACTGTCTGTCAGCTTAACTTCCCATCAAGAATGAATAATGCTTAGCAAATCAAGTAAGGCGAATTGAACACAGAACAAAGTAGCCACAAGTTATTCATGCCATGACGACCAGTAGTCGTTTACCACATGCCGCATCTGAGTTCATTATTCTCTGTCAGGCCAAGCTGCCTGCTGCTCCACTCTGGAGCCGTCTGAAGAATTGTTCGTCACTGATCAGTGATCACGATTCTTCCTTTTTCGTGTGTGGCCAAAACGCATCGGCCGCCTCAGTTTGAATGCGCGCGCGATATCAAACAATTCGCGGATCGATCAGAACCTTCTGGCGTCGAGAGAAGACTACTACTAGCTGCTGGCTGGATTTAATTCTGTGACGGGGACTGATTAATAATTTCTGGGTGATTCTCAGTTCACCTGTCGATGGACGCACCCGCGCTTGTCCATCTGCGGCGTGGCGCTCTTGTGTACGTGTGTGTTTTGGTTGTTCTGAAACAAAAAAAAAATCATTAATAAATATTTTTACAAGACAATTTACAGACATTTTTTTATTCTACACGCGCCTTTTTCTAAAAAAAAATCTACACGCGCGCATGCAAGATATATGTCTTTATCTTTATTTTTTTTAAAAGGAACGAGCAGTGACAGGCACATCATCCGATCCTATGAACAGTGAACGGAAGGCGTCCGGTCCGCACGCGTTGCATGGGCACAGCGCACATCGTTTTGGAGCCAAGCGCTGCCGGTGTATCATGCCATTATTATGGATAGATAGATAGATTGCGTGGAGGGGGCCCATGGAGGTGGTGGCGGGGACCTTTTCCCCTTCCGCGAGCTCCGCGGCGGGCGTGGCCGTCCGGGCCCGGTGGACCGCCCGGCGGCGGGTGTCGCGGATCGAGCCGCCCTGCCGGATCTGGAGGCTCGCGTGGTGGGGGCGCCCGTGCTGCGTGGAAGGCGGGCGGCGGCTTTGCGGCGGATGCGGCTCGGGCGGCGGCGGCGGCCAGGCGGCGGTCTTGTGTTGAGGCGGCGGCTGCGGACTTCGGCTCACGCAGGCGGTCTTGGCGTCGGCTCTGGCGCGTCGGCGGCCTCGGTGGGCGCGGTGGCGTCGGCGGTCGGTCAGGCGGCTCTGGCGTCGGAGGCCCGGCCGTTGTTGGCCTGGCGTAAACTGGCCTCGGCGGCCGACTGCGTCGGCCACGGCGAAACTGCGTAAACCACGGTAGCTCGTGACCGATCGGCGCGGTGGCAGATGACTCCTCGTTCTCTCTTCGTCGCTGCTGGTGTGGCGTTGTCGTGGTGGCGGCGTCAGGGGGCTGGCTGGCGCGTGTTGGTGGCGCCGTGGTGGTGCTTTCAGCTGCGCCGGGTCTCGTCCGGTGGAGGTGTTGCGGAGGTGTCGGGGTGCAGCCGGCTGCTTTGGTCGCGTGCGTGCGGCGGGCATGGTGCGAAATCGGGCGAAAGCCTCCACTGACGCGTGTCGGTGGGCATGATGGCGGCGCTTTTGGGCGTCGCTCTCCCCGCTGGGGGCATCATGGCGAGGCATCATGTTCTCAGCTGCGCGGGGCTCTCAGGTGAAGACCTCGTCCTTCTTTGGACGTGCGACGGCGGCGCCTTGGCGTCGTGCCCTCCCTGGAGGCGTCGTAGTTGGAGTCCCGTCTTGGTGGAGGTTCGTCTGGCGTTGCAGGTTGCGCACTTGGTTCGTGTTGCCGTGGTGGTGCAGAGGGTCCATGGGTGCTTGAGGTCTTGAGCCGTCGCGCAAGGCTTGTGGTGATCTCGGTGAAGGTTGGGCGGAGGAGATGCTCTCTTTGCGGCCTCAGATATATGTGTCCTTGGCAGAGGAGAGTGAGGCGGTGGAAGAGGCGAGACCCCCACGCAGAGTGGTCAGGACCAGTGGTTTTCCTTGGTGCCGAGATGGAGTGTTCTGTTGTTGTTTCTCTGGATTTGAGGGCTCGACGGTCGGGTGTGCGGCTCGAGGGTGACGGTCCCGTGGTGGAGGAGCTCGTTCTCCTCTCCCATGTGGTCGGGGTGGTGGTGTGTTGTGTCGTGTGTGTTGTTCTTGTTCGGGGGTGGTGTTTGTGTGGTGGTGTGCGCTTGTGTTATATGCCGATTCTACTCCTTCTTAAATGACATAGCAGTGCTCCTGCTTTTATTTTTTTTTTTAAAGATAGGTAGATTGACCTGTCAGGCAGGCACCTCCATACGACAACACAGTAGTGGACTACGCTGTATACGATGTTCGCGAATACGTACACACATACTACGGTTGCACATGCATGCCGAGGTACACACGTACGTGGTCCAGCCGTGTCCAATTGGATCATCCATGGATTGGACGCAGCATATGACAAGCTGCAGCTCGAACAGATCCCCCGTACGTACACATAGTAGCTGCGTATGTAGGTAGAGAAGGAAGATCCAACAGATCAGAGCCTAGCTAGCACTACCACCAGTACCAGCTCGAAAAACAGCAAGCAGCTCCATCACATGACGAGACTGTACAAAAAGAAACGCCCATTGTTGGATTTTTGCCGTCTGGCTACATCGTAGTAGCAGAGATATGGTAGCTGGTGAGATCAGCAAAGAATTACTGACGAGATCGAGAGAGAGCATCAGATGCTTTCTCTAATCGTCAGATTTGTCCATTGTCCAGGTTTGTTTCCATCTCTCACGAGGAGCTAGATCGTACCAATCATACAGTCCATGAGGTCCCAAGCAGCAATTCTCCCATGCTACTGTGCAATGCATGCCTGCCTGCCCTAACAGCGCCGTACAGTCGTCTCGACACTGGCGAGCTTAACAGAGAGATGGAATCTCTCTGATGAGCCACCACATACAGGGTACGTAGGGCTCACGGCCGGCGCTTCTGCCTTCTGGTGATGATACGGCGATAGCTGTTCCTTAGTTAATTATTAGTTTGGGGCTTCTTTAATTGCTATACTACACAGACCTGCGCAGTACTATCGACGTGCATGTTTTCGTCATCACGCGAAATGTCTTTTGCCGCCATGCTAGCTTTGCAGGAGCAGCTAGTACGTCTCTTCTTGGATTCTTCTTCGGCATGGATCGATCGACAATGAAGAAGGTAGTAGGTTTTCAGTGTTCGTCATGGATCGGAGGTTAAATGGAATTAATTGTTGCTTGCGAAAACCATTTGCATTCAAACGATAGCGGTGCAAGCACCAAGTTACAAGCAGCAGTCAATTTACAGAACAGGGCAGGCCCACACGGGTACACGCTGCATTCACGTGCGGATTAACATATATGAGTGTTAATTTTGTCAACTAGTTATGAATCCAGGGCCTACTAGAAGGCCATTTGTCTAATCTCGATCACGCACCATCTTTTCATATGTGGATGCTTCTTAATTTTTCCCGTTGAAACAAATCATCAAGTCCTTTTCATTTGGAAAAAGAAGCACGTCGTCTCTGAAGAATGCCAAAGTGCCGTCAGTTTTTCCCACCGGTAAATTCCTAGAAGTAGGACAAAGTGGTCAGAGGTGCATATGCATGCACTCTCCTCTTCGGCTTCTTCGCAATTATCGTTGAAAATTATCAGTTTAAAAGGTATTTAGCGGGTTGTTACTTGTCATTAGTAAATTAAATTAATGCGAAGTGGGAATAATTCTATTCCTTAATCCAAAAATTAACAAAGTTGCTGCTGCTTATTTAAGGTTTCGTGCTCGTGTGTGCCTCGAGGGGGTGCCTCGGCACGCGCGGAGTGCGGCGGCGGTGGCGCAGCTATTCTGCAGGCCGTCCTTCATTGATGAGGTCGACTACACGGTGGAGAAAGAAGAGGGCGTTTACGCTACCTTTATGCGGATCTGACAGACTGGAAGGTAAACTCCAAGTTGAGGAACCACTTGTTCATTCTGATGATTACCTGTATCGAATGGGGAGCATGGACGAGACCCCCCCTCCCACTCGAGATGAGCCGGCTGCAACTTTCGTCTACAAGGTGTTCCTCCATCTCGACCGTGTGCTGGATTACACACCGCTACCACATAGCCCAGAGCGCATGAGTTTTGACAGTGATGTTAGTGGCATCCCGGCGGATGATCGCCGCTCCGTACCGGCGCTGATTTCTCTGGCGCTGGGGGCTGGCGATAGGGACCGGCGCCCGGCCGTCGGTGCATAGCGAGCTTGGGCGGCGGCGGCCGGCGGGGCGAGCCGCCCGCCCGCGTGGTGGCGATAGAGGCGAGATGGCGGGCAGACCGGCGGCGGCGGCATCTTGGCATGATCTAAGGAGGGACTTGAGGCGCCCGCTTTCGGGCCGTGTGGCGGGACCTCTGGCGGCCATGGTGGAGTCGTGATCGCCGGGCATACCGCCGGCGGAAGTGCCACCAACCCATCTGCACGGGTGTGGCGGCCAAAGCAGGACGCCCCCGTGGGGAAGGTCAACACGGTCAACAGGGTGGTAGCAGAAGAGAGTTTCCTGGTTCGTGAAAGAGCTGTGCAGTCGAGCAGGCTGGTGGACCCTATGCTGGAAGAGGCTCACGTGGATCTGCACCCTGTAGCACGCCAGCCTCCACGGTCGCCGCGCTCGGTGGAGCCAACGGCGACCAATGCGGGGGCGGTGATGTCTGCCTGTCTGGCAGGAGTGTGTGGTCCGGTGGCCGATCCGCTTCTTGCTGAGCTCTCAGCCGGGACTAGTATGTGGTCTGGGGAGAACGTTTCAAATTTTCAAGACGTGGCTTCTGACACAGTGCGGCCAGTGGGGGAGCAAGTTGAACAAGTGTGCGCTGTTGGTGTACAGGAATTGGGGATGGGCTGGACAGAGACACGACCGCCGGATCGCAGAAGGAGGCGAGGCAGGAAGGGAGGTAGCATGTCCATGGACCGAGCGATGGTGAAGCGAGCAGAAAGCGGTCCTTTTGCAGGATCTTCAAGAGGGTTGGGATCCAGCCGTGCTAGGGCTGGTCGAGCAAGTTGAGCATGAGGTGGCGATGAAGGTGGTTAATTTGAAGGTGTTGTGCGAGGAGAGCGGGCAGCTGGTGCAGACGGAGGCGGAGCAACTAGCCGTTGTCGAGGAAGTTGGGCCAGGAGGTGTGGTTCCTGGGCCTTTGGCTGCCACTGGTTCTGTGGCCTATGATGGTGGCGCGTTAGCGGGTAACGGCCTTACCAATCAGCTGGAGGAGGTCCAGGACGGGCCGATGAAAAGTCTTTCTAGGCCCGTGACGGGCCTGCCTGATTGGGAGCGGCAGCTGTTCGATCTGAAGGAAGACCCAGAACCTGTGTCGCAGCCACCAGTGAACACAATGGTTCTAGGAGCAGCTGATGGGAGATTGAACCAGGAAGCCAGAGAACAGGTGGGTCACAGGCCAGGAGTGCGAGGGATGGCACGTTTTGTCGCTCCTCTCAAGAAGTCGCTACTTTGCAACCCGGCGCCTCGAGCAAAGCGACAAGCAGCGCGGCAGCGGAGATTGCAGGCGAGCACCCACAATGATAAGCGCAAGGCAAGAGCTTCGTCAAGGGCATGTCCGGCAATCGATCGAGGAGCAGGCTACATTATTGTTGAAAGCTAGGGCAGGGTGTGCGCATGGTCGCTCACCACTCCGCTGTTGGGCAATGCTCTAGTGCACCTCTGTGACATGACATTGTTAACAATGTGAGGCGGTTCTGACCCGCGAGGAAGGAGGACAGGACAATGTGTGCTCTTTTCTCTGCGGTGGAGGGGGAAGACTAGCTACTTTGAGAAAAGAAGTGCCTATGTGTCTTGTGCACGGGCATATGTATTGGGTGTGTCGGTTGTTTTCTTCTTTTGTTATGTCTTCCTTCTTTACGTGCCTTGTGGAGGAGGTTCGTGGTGTGTCTGTTTTCCCCGCATGGTTGGTTCGGTGGTTTGTGGGAGGTGGAAGTCGGGTCGTGTTCGGGGTGCTCTCGGCGGTGGTGTGCAGTGGTTCTTTGGGTGGTGGAAGCAGGGTGGTGTGATTCTGTTGTTATCCATGTTAGAACAAAATATTGTCATTCTTAATTGGAACGTGAGGGCCTTAACTCCCGCCTAGGGCGGTGGTGCGTGATCTGGTAGCCGACGCGAGGGCAACTATTGTGACGTTGCAAGAAACAAAGCTGGAAGTGGTGGACCGTGCTGTGGTTGCTGAAGCTTTGGGGAATCGTTTTCCAGATAATTTTGTTTGCTTACCGCAGCAGGGTCGAGGTGGCATTCTACTAGCAGCCGATGATCGCTTTTTCAAAATATCTTTCGGATCAAGGGCTTTTCTCTCAGAATCGCTAGGATCTCGGCAGTTGTCTCGGTCCGTCGAATGGTGTATCACAAGTGTTTATGGTCCACAGCAAGATCAAGAGAAGATTCAGTTTCTTGGGGAGCTTAGGTGGATGAAGCAAGTGGTGTCAGAGAAGTGGCTGCTGATTGGGGACTTTAATTTGATCCTTCAAGCCTCTGATAAAAGCAACAACAATCTTAACAGGAGGCTAATGGGGGCTTTCAGGGATGCTGTCCAGGAGCTTGAGCTTAAGGAGTTGAATCTAAGGGGAAGGAAGTTTACCTGGTCAAACGACAGAACCCAAACTAGAATTGATCGTGCCTTTTGTTCAGTTGACTGGGACATAATGCTTCCAGGGGTTTTCCTTCAGGCGCTGTCCTCTCATGTTTCTGACCACTGTCCTTTGGTTATTGCCAGTTCGGCTACAGTAAACAGGTTCTCTGGTTTTCGTTTTGAGAGCTTCTGGCCGAAGCTGCCAGGATATCATGAGGTGGTTACTGCGGCTTGGGCAAGGCCCATTTCAGTTACAAACCCCTTCCTCAGATTACATATTAAACTTCGACGAGTTAGTATAGCTCTGAGGCAGTGGGCAAAGGCGCTGTTGGGAAAGAATAAGGTTCTGCTTAGGGCGGTGAGTCAGCTGATTGGTGTGTTGGATGTTGTGCAAGACCACAGGACACTCTCGGCTTCTGAAATCAGTCTAAAAAGAGACCTCAAACTACGGCTGCTTGGGCTGACGGCAGTAGAGAAGCTGCGTGCAAAGCAGGCCTCTAGATTGACATCCATTAGAGCTTCGGAGGCCAGCAGTGGCTTTTTCTTTGAGGCAAATGGAAGAAGGAGGAAGCACTTCATACACTCCTTGCACACACCTGAGGGCACTCTTTACTCTCATTCGGATAAGGCTGCAAGGCTCTTTGGCCATTACAGTACCCACTTTGGAGTGCCTGCCACCAGGGAGTTTACACTCAATTGGCAAGCTCTCAATTTCACCCAGCATGACCTGTCACACTTAGAGGAGATTTTCACTGAAGAAGAGGTTCATGAGGTGATAAAGGAGCTAGCGGCCGACAAGGCCCCGGGGCCGGATGGTTTTATTGGCACTTTCTATAAACAAAGCTGGGGGATTATCAAAGGGGACCTAATGCTAGCACTCGACTACTTTTTCAAAGATGCACCACACTTGAAAGCTAAACTCCTCACATTGTCCTTCTACCCAAGGTGGTGATGCAAAAGAAGTAGATTTCAGGCCCATAAGCCCCGATTCATTCGACTAAATTAATTTCTAAGTTGGTGCTAGGCTTCTTGGGTGAGCTCAATGCTTTGGTGTCCAGAGCACAGTGTGCATTTATCAAGCGACGTAGCATTCACGACAACTTCATGTATGCCCAGAATCTTATCAGAGCTCTACATCGTAGCAAGCAACCGGGGCTTTTCTTGAAACCTGGATATCTCAAAAGCTTTTGAGTGTTAGGTGGGACTACTTGTTCGAGCTCGAACGGAACTTTTCGGCTTTGGGCCAAGGTGGAGAGGTTGGATATCGGCTCTACTCGGTACTTCGTCCACAGCTATCCTTTTAAATGGAGTGAGAGGATTGGTATAAACATTTCGAGGGGCTAAGGCAGGTGACCCGTTGTCGCCCATCTTTGTTCATCCTTGCCATGGAGCCCCTCCAGAGGATGTTTGAGCTAGCAACAACTGAAGGCCTGCTTTCACCGATCGCCAACAGGGTTGCTCGCCTAAGGACCACCATGTATCTTGATGATCTTTCGTGTTTCTAAACCCGATAAAAGAGGAAATTCAGGAGCGGAAATCCTAGAGATCTTTGGGAAGGTGTCGGGGCTGGTAGTTAATAGAGGGAAATGTGCTGTTTTCCCTGTAAGATGTGACAATTTTGCTATGGCTGATGTCATGGTAGGTTTCCAATGCCAAGTGAAGGATTTCCCGTGTACCTACCTGGGACTTCCTCTCCATTTTCGTCAGTTGCATCGAGTGGAGATCCAACCCATCATTGATAAGGTTGCCAAGGTTGCCCAATTGGAAGGGTAAATTCTTGAATAGGACAGCAAGGCTCAAACTGTTAAACTCTGTACTGACATCGATTCCAACCTACTTCTTGTCAGTCTTTGCACCAAAAAAATGGGCTGTCAAACGGATAGACAAGATCAGAAGAGGGTTTCTTTGGAAAGGGGATGAAAATGCTAGTGGCGGCCTGACTTGGTTCAATGGCCAGTGAAGAGGCCAAAGAGCCCGGGCGGTCTTGGTGTCTTGGACCTTGAGCTGTTGATCGGGCCTTCTGACTTCGTTGGCTTTGGTTGGAATGGGTTGAGCGGATCGCCGTGGGTAGGCTCTGAAGTTCCATGCAATGAGGAAGACAGACAATTGTTCAGGATAAGCACGATAGTTACGATTGGAAATGGCCGGAGGGCTCAGTTCTGGGAATCGGCATGGTTAGGTGGGAAGGCACCTAGAGATGTGGCGCCAAATCTCTTTAAGTTAGCTTGGAGAAAACACCAATCGGTGTGTGATGACTTGCACAATGACAAGCTGGACCGCGCGATGCATGGCGCATGTCTGACTACGGAGATGGCGAGTGGATTCAGCTACGGTTCCTACTTGATCGAGTAGAACTAATGAAAATGAAGATGAAATCAAGTGGAGGTGGACGGCATGACGGGCTCTAATTACGCCAAATCTGCATACAAAGTGCAGTTGCGGTTCTTCTGCGGCTTCATCAGCAAGTCGGTGTGGTCGGCCAAGGTTGAAGACAAGCATAGGTTTTTCGCTTGGTTGCTAATACAGTGCAAGCTTCTGACGGCAGATAACTTGAGTGCTCGTAATTGGCCTTGCAACCCCACTTGTCGACTTTCCGATCAACGACTGAGGCGGTGGAGCATTTGATCCTGTCTTGTGTGTTTGCTCGGGAGGTCCGCTTTTAGTTTGATTGACTTTGGGTTGGTCAAGGTGCGAGATAGAAACGATCGATGGAGAACGGTGGAACTTGTCCCTTAGAGGACTGCGCAAGAAGGTTAAGCAGAAGCTAGCTTCGCTTTTGATCTACACTTCTTGGAATATTTGGAAGGAGAGGAATAGGCGCATTTTCGAAGGAAGGTCGGGGTCGCCTTCACAGATTCTGTTGTTCTTTGAAGGAGGAGATCAAGCTGCGACAACTAGCTTGCGAGGATGAGGAGCCTTTAACTGTTTTTTAATGTTGCTGTTATGCCGAGTTTTGAGTTATGTCTTTTGTTATGTAATTAAACCTTGTAACACTCGCGCTTCTCTCCTTATATGATATAGCAGTGCTCCTGCTGGTTTTTCGAAAAAAAAATATAGGGAACCACAACTAGCAATTCTATCTCTGTATAAGTGACCCACACTATACGGTGACACGAACGTCATTGTACGTCTTGTGTGCTGTGGTGGAGATTACAGAGATAAATCTGAGGTTGGAGTGGTGTGACATGTACATCGTCTCCGCCTCATCCTGCGCACCCAATACTTGTCTGTGTGTAATCAATGTAAAAAGGTCCTGTTTGGAAACACAGTGTGTGTGTGCGGTCTCAAACTCTCAACCAACCTAGCCAAGATCCATCCATGAAAACGATAGAGATATGGAGAAGCTATTCGACAATAAAAGGCTCTTCGCGAATGGGGGCTACTCGTCCTGATCGATGAGGTAGCTGGTTGGCATGTATCGCGTGGTCACGGGCTGCTTCACTTGACTCCATCAATGGGCAGGGCACACCCTGCTGCATCGCACCAGCAACTCGATTCATTTATATCCTATATCGAAATTATGTGTAGTAGGAAGCTAATATCTGCATGGTCTAGTAAGCGCCAAGCTCTAATTACATTATTAGCTGGGTCTTGTTTAGTTCGGTGAAAATTTTGCCATTTCAACGTTTGGAACTCCTGTAGCACACTGTAGCATGTTTCGTTTGTTTGTGGTAAATATTATCCTACCATGGTCTAACTAGGCTCAAAAGATTCGTGTCGCAAAGTACATCAAAACTGTGTAATTAGTTATTTTTACCTATATTTAATCTCGAAACATATGTCTTTTAGCGTATTTAATGTGATGTGATGGAGAGAGAGTGGAGAAAACGTTAGAAATTTTAGCCAACTAAACAAGGCCCTGGTATGCACAAATAACTTGGTAGCTCTAGCATATAGATATGGTTCAGTCACTCATCAGTGTTTTTTTTTCCTTCCAAAAAAAAAAAAGAAGTTTTTCAGAAAATGACAGTAGCTAAGAAGAGTATATATGCAGCCATGATGCATTGAACCCTACAAGCCCCACTTTATGATATCAAATCAAACGGCGGGTCTTATATGTCTGTCACGAGGCACAAACTTCTTGCGAAGCGTTTTCTCGGTAGGAACGCACACGGCTAGATGGGACGTGTCAGACTGTCAGTAGGATAAAAACTGCCTAACCATCTCAGCATCCCTGCCTAAAGCTACATGCCTTCTGTAGGGACCGGCTTGTTGCAGCAGCGAGCTAGCTAGCAAGGCTTTGTATGTAGCAATGGCTTATGACCATGGTCCAACTTCATTGAACACGTACTATATGCACATGCTGCCTTGTCGAGTTCCTGCAACTTGCTAATCTCTCCATTTCTACTTTCAACCAAATAGGCGACAATCACTTACACTGAAATGACCGAATTTCTGACCGATCGGTCATTCTCTTCAGCACTTGAAAAATGAACCTAGCCATGTATATATATTCTTACCATATTTGTAGTATGCAAAGTTCTTAATTTGCTCGAATTGTACACCTACAATGATCAATGTTACCCTAAACACTAAACAATCGATCATTTGCAGTTCAACTCTCAATTAATTCGTTTCGACAAATTAAACGGGCTAAATAACCGTGTACGCGAACACTGACCGTGGCATGTAGGGCTCTTTTACGGTAGACCATACCACTAGAGGAAATGGAAAAAATGAAAAAAAATCATTTTGAAATTTGAATTTAAATTTGAAAAAAAATTGGCCATACCACCAGAGGAAAATGGAAAAAATTGAATAATGCCACGAAAATTTGAAATTTAAAATGTAAACATTTTAATTTTTGAAATTTGAAATGAAAAAAATTGAAAATTTTCACTTTTGAAATTTGAAATGAAATTTTCCATTTGAAATTTGAAAAAATTGGTCATATCACCAGAGGGAAATAAAAAAATTGAAATAAAGAAATCATATATTTCGTTTATGCCACCAAACTAGATAAAACTTCCAATAATACCCCTATACCACCTATGTATACAATTAATCTCAGCCGTCGGATCCTTTCATACTACTCCTTTTCCAACAATGATATATTAGTATAAGGTGGTATAATTCATCGTAAAGTCTAATCATTAATCCGCGCTGTACCATTTCCTCGTCTCAAGGCATGCATCCATCCCTATATAGCTCCATAAATCAACGGAAACATCTGGTCTCGTCAGTCGTCACCACTTCATGATCGGCCCATGATTCGCTCGGGGTCCATATGCCCAAATTAATGCCCACGAGCAGCTACCATCAGCAGACGAAGAAACCCGACATCTGCGCTGCTTGGTTCACCGCTGCCCGTGCTTTTCCGATGGATCTCTGCTTTATTTTCCTCTGTAGCTCTCCTTTTGCGCGAAAGGAATGTCTCAGAAGCGTCGCACTGCCACGCCTTCGGAATTCCGCATTTCTAAGGAGCCACCCAGCTGGCGCACACTGTGGCTGTAGCTTCATGCACACCAGGGCGAGGTGCTGAATTGGAATCCAAGAGAGAGTTCGATCTCTGAGAAACACGCCGAAGATCGATCGAGCTCAATCCGTCGTCTGTTCACTCATCGAAATTAAAGTTAGCTAGCACGCAGCAACCACACTGCTGCATGCTAGCGAAAAGATGTGTGTGCCATGAAAGATGCACAGACGATGGCTGCATACGCATGGCCTTTTCTTTTCTCTCCTTTTCTTGTGCCTTCCATTATTGTGCACAAACATGGGGGGGAAAGCTTTGCTAATAGTAGTAGTGTTTGTGTTGTGTAGACACGACGAGATGCTTGCCAACAAGGATTACTATAGCTGCTTGATCTCGAGTGTGTAGAGCACGTACGCCAACGACAACAATGGAAATCTAGCGCCATCATCGCCGGTCGCCGCCGTGTGCATCGTAATCCATCGGCCGGCGGGGCCCCGGCGATCGAGCAGCAGAACCAACACCCACAAGCAAGGCCGTGGACGGATTGATGCCGGCGGCAACCGCCCACAGCTGTCGTCTTCCCGAGCCGTCCCTTTCCCCCTATTTAACTCGCTCCGCCGTCGCTGTCCCCCTCCTCCACGGCTCCACCGCTCCGGCCGGCGGGGTCCCCCTCTTCCTCCGCCTCCGCGGTTCATAATTTCCACCTCCGCCTCTCGCGCTCCGCGCGCGCGCATGTCTGTGTGTAGCGTGGCGTCAGGCCTCGCTCACCGCCTTGCGTGTGTGCCAGCAGACCCGGCCTGGAGGGTGCGTAGGCTAGCTAGACGAGTGGTTAGAGAGACCGGCCGGCCGGCCGATCAGCCGGTTAATCGCCTGGATTTCGGCCGATATATATTGGCCCAGACACTAACCCTCTTATCCTTTCCTCTCGTCTCCCCCCACTTGCGCCCGCGAGCAGCGACGCGCCTGCTTTTTTCTGGAGGAAGCCGCCACCGAGCTCGCTCGTGCTAGCTATACTGCTACGCCTAGCCAGCTACAGCCGCCTGCCCTAGCTAGCTAGCGAGGGATCGAGCTGCATAGATATGCGGGGGAGGCAGACGAGGGCGAGGGAAGAGCAGAAACCGCAGCGGCAGTAGACGGCGACCGGCTGGCCAGTGGCCACCATGAGCAGCAGGCACGAGAACGGCCATGGCGGCGCCGCTGTTGCCGCGGCGGCGGCAGCGGTGGCGGCGGGAGGGGGAGTTGGTGGTGGCAGGGTGGGGGATAGCAGCGGCGACGCGCACGAGGACGACCTGGTGATGCCGGGGTTCCGGTTCCACCCCACGGAGGAGGAGCTCATCGAGTTCTACCTCCGTCGCAAGGTGGAGGGCAAGCGCTTCAACCTCGAGCTCATCACCTTCCTCGACCTCTACCGCTACGACCCCTGGGAGCTCCCTGGTCTGTCTCTCTCTGTTGCTATCCGGTCTCGATCTTCTGCCTCCAATAATCTAGCTCTCTTCCAATCCGAATTAACCAACACTAATTATTCAAGAAAAGAAAATTAAGGGGATGCTGGATGGATTAATTGGGGGTGATGCTTGCACGCAGCCATGGCCTCGATTGGGGAGAAGGAGTGGTTCTTCTACGTGCCGAGGGACCGCAAGTACCGGAACGGGGACCGGCCGAACCGGGTGACGGCGTCGGGGTACTGGAAGGCCACGGGCGCCGACCGGATGATCAGGGCCGAGAACAACCGCCCCATCGGGCTCAAGAAGACGCTCGTCTTCTACTCCGGCAAGGCGCCCAAGGGCGTCCGCAGCAGCTGGATCATGAACGAGTACCGCCTCCCGCCCGACCACACCGACCGCTACCAAAAGGTACGCACGCACCTCCGTGTCCCCCGGGCGCCATATGGCCTTCAGCTCAACTTCAATTAGCACATGAGACGAGCTAATTTGAAACGCAAATCCACAAGGCGGACGGGGACTAAGGTTTGGGGAGGCCCCTTTCTGGGAGTTGGATTTTGAGAGGGGTTTCAATTTTAGTCCACCACCCAATTTTGCTTTCAGCTTGATTTTCCCTTGAATGGTGCTCTAATTCGAATGTTAGGGTTTGTTCATCACCTCGCGTTTATTGGCATACAGTATTTGGTTTCCCTGGCTCGCATACATAGAAAAACGCACCCTAGCTATTAGATTACTCCTCCCCCGGCCCTAGATGCTACCCTGGAGTATCATGCATGATCTTGTAGATGTAATCACTGGAATCTGGACGAAATTTTTGGGGAAAGGCATCATCTCGTAGCATCTCCTTTCTTGCTTTCCGATTCTAGCCCAGCTTGCTTGTTCCAGGCAAGCTATCTAGCTCATTCCTCCAACCAGCTGGTTTCCAGAGTCGCACTTGTGTAGTCAGTCACACACCATTATTCGCATCTCGGATCTTCATGCGTGTCATTTAACAATGGATTGATTTGCAGACCGAAATCTCCCTCTGCCGTGTACAAGCGCACCGGCATCGACGACGGCCATGGCCATCCTCGGTGCGCTCGACGCCCTCCCGTCGCGCCACGGCCCAGCAAGACATCAAGCAGGCCTCATCATCGTCCACGCCCACGCCGCCCACGACCCCATCCAAGATGATGCAGCTCCTCCACGGCGAGTGCACGTCGGCGCCGACAATCAGGGACCAAGCCGCGGCACACAACGACAACAAGGCGGCGCAGCGGCAGCTCCTCACAAAGCCGTGCGACGGAAGCTATCTGCTGTCGACGGCGAGCTCCGCCGCGGGGGGAAGCGATCAGCTGCAAATTGGAACCGCGGCAATGGCGGCGGCCTCGTCGTACGACCAGTCCCGGAACGCCAACGCGTTCGCGTCCACGTACTCGCTTCTCAGCCTGGTGAACGCGGCCTCCATGGGCGGCGGCTCCGCGGCCGCGGCCATCGACGAGCTCAGCTCGCTGGGCACGGCCCGCCGGCGTACTACAACCACCAGGCCGGCGGCGGCAGCTTCCTCCCCCTGCCAACGCCGTCGTCGTCGCAGCCAATGGCGCTCGGGACGCTGCCGATGTCGCTGGCCGCCATCTCCGACAAGATCTGGGACTGGAACACGATCCCCGACGCGGCGGCTAGAGATTACAGCAGTGCCGGGTTCAAGTGAGCGGCGCGGCGTCCTCCCCGCCAAGCGCCAAGAGCACCGCGCGCGCACGGGGTGCATATGGCGGCGGTGCACATTCCGACGGCCGATCTTACTGTATTTCTCTCGGTCTCTCTCTCTCTCTAGCTATATTCCGGTTAATTTGTTCACGGTAAATTCTGAGAAAACAACCAGTGTAGACAAGAATACCATTTTAATCAGACTATAGATCATAAGTACCAATGCAACTTATTTGTACTAGTAGTATGAAAGTATGATCAAGAGTTCAGGATAGGTAAGCTGCTGTAATTCCTACTGAATTGCATATAATAACCTCCTTCAATTTGATCGACAACACATGACAGTCCATTTCTGCTTCACAAGATTCAGGACCGATTTTTTTTACTCCTGTCAAGTACTGCACCAAGCCACCAACCATCAAGATTCAGGACATGGCAATAATGCGCATGCATACACGTACGCAGCGGAGTACTCTACTTGGGAATGTTTGTGCAGTCAAAAGCGCCTGTTTTTTAACTGTCTGACTTTGGACTGACTCCACTGCACTCAACTGCACTGCACGTCTGCACATGAAATAATGCCGGACGGTTGCATGATTGGGGGAGACGACCGTGGCAGAGATTGCCTCCTCGGAATGATTGGGAGAGGACCTGCAGGAGGTGGGTGTCGGCCCTGTCGGGTGTGCGCTCTGTAGATCGATGCAGGACCGTGTCAGAGAGCGAGCTGAGGATCTATCGCCGATGGGGTTTGGGCCTTTGGGGAACAATCATGTGATTGGCAGCGTTTGTCTTTTCGCTCTGAGCGCTGTCAGAGGGTCTTCGTCGTCGTCTCCGGCTCTCAGGCGACTGGCCACCGGATTACAACTGTGGAAAAAGATGATTATTCCTCTTTGGCTTCTCGTGCTGTAAACTTGTGTGTGTCATGGGATGACACGATCAGTGGTCGGATCGAGCTTGGTCGTTTGGACACTCTCTGCTGGTCTGATCAGGAAGGAGGTTTTCTTCTGATTGGACATGGGAAAGTCTATGGGCAGGGCTGAGATAGTTTACCTGTTTTTGGTACCTTTTGATTTTGTTCTTGTCATGCCAGCTGTGATACCTATTAGCTAGTCTCGTAGAAGAATCCACAGCCATAAGCTTCAGATTTATCTAGGTTAGGATCGGAACAGCTGAATGATATCTTGGAAGGGATTCTTTGGCATTCATTATCTATTTCCCCTTTATTAAGAACCTGCAAAAGCTTTGTGATTTAGCTTCGACAAAAGCTTTGGATTATTTGTCAAAGTTCGGGCAAAACTACATATGGAAATGTATCAGAAATAGTTGATTTTCACACAACTTCTTAAATATGTGATTTGTATTAAATTAACCAAATAATTTATAGTTTTATGATATTTATTACTTGAGTTCGTGTCAATACATTGAACGCGCTAGAGAGGTGAACAGAAAAGAAAACCCAAGAATTTTCACTCCTGGATCAACAAATGTACAGATCAATGTTTATTAAAAGACATTCTGAATTGCTTGTACTATTATCCAGTTTTATGACTTTTTATTTGAATGTCAACGATCAAATAATGAAAGATACGGACCACGTCGGCAACACAAATACAAACAAGTATACAACACACACACACACACACACACACACACACACACACACACACACACACACACACACTTGAGGGGAATCACATGAGATGCTCACAAGGGTCCTAGCAATAAAAGTTTTCAATAAATTTCACAGTCAAACACGAAGGAGAAAAAAATACTCAAAAATACCTTTGGAAAAAACAAAAATAGATATATTTTAGATTCAAAGAGGATGGAGCAATATGGTACGACCTCGATCTTTGGATTGAACCACCATGTCTGGTTACAAGCCACGTACTCCTAACACAAACAAAGTTATGATGACAAAAAGATCAACACAAAGATCCACTCATTTCTCCCTCTCTCACCTCTCACCCAAAGGCTCTCACAAACAAATGAGAAATCTAACTCCAAACTACCCCCAATGGATGGGTGCCCAATGATGGAAACTGCTACGTTTTGTTCCGGACCTTCGATGAGAGTTGGGGATAAATCGATTTGGTTGAGGATCGACGTTGGCTGTCCAACTACAACTCCAACAGGGGTTGTGCCTTAGCAACAGGTACACAATCTCCGATTGAGGTGTTCTTGCCGTGCCAAGAACACCAATGCTCCTGCTAGAAATTGAGAACAAGCAAGAACAAGATGACAAGCAAATAACTCAAAATTGAAGACATATGAATCTGGAACACAAGTTGGGGTCTTGAATCAAGAAAATCGGGTGGTCGGACTGACACACACATTCACCAGGAAGTAGCAGCAGCTAATTTGCATCTAAACAAAACCCAACCCTTCCTTGGCAGCTGGAGCATGTATTTATACATGGAAGACAGCCAGGAGGCGTGAGAGGGTGTAACCCTAATTTAAAATGGGCCTCTAATGAGCTTAACTTGATACAAGGTTGTCATCCTTCAGCTGGGAAGTCCGAATGTCTTTCTGTAAATTCTGGGTGACTCCGTACGAACCAGAGTGCTTTTCTGGACCCATCTGAAAATAGACTTCAAGAGCTTTCCAACAAGTACTCATATGTCTTTAATGAAGATCGGAGCTAAGAGTTATAGTGTTTCGAAGTTGCCCCTCTCTGCTGGTCCGACGAACTCGTGGTCCGAACTGGCTGTCCGAACTTTGTGTTACTCCCTTTGTTTTGTGTGTCTTTCACTTGTCCATTGTCATGGTTGCCCTTCCTCCAATCTGGTTCATGTCTCAAGTTCCTAATCATAATAAAATCATCACAAGTATTTAGCAGTACACCATTCAGAGAGTAATTTGTTGGAAAAGTAAGAAACGACTTCACACGATAATTGAGTTACCATTTTCGAGCTCGAGTCAATGGTCCTTGATGAGCACTAGGCATGGTTATCAATGGAAGGGATGTCCTCATCACCCAACAGCCTCCCACATTACGAGTTTTATGCTTCATGTAAGGAAATATTGCCTACTTGAATTTCTACGATCGTAGAATGAAATATACAGATCACGTCAACAATAGTAAAACACAACTGCAAGTATACAACACAGAACAATTGAAACTCAAAATGTGAACTCGAGGCCCTTTTCATCTCAATCGACTTTTGCAGTTACATGTTTATTCTTCTTCTAATGACTCCATTGCCGCATAGTTTGCCGATTCTAGGACACACACACACACACAAACAAACTGTATTGTTCTACAGAAGTTCCATATATACTCCTACGGTTTGGTAAAAGAAGTCGTTTGAACAAGGTTTGAGTCAAACATTGGGAATATAAATGATGAATAAATTTTAAGTCATTGAGTTTAGAAATGTGAAAGTCAAATCAATAGATTTGTTTTGAAATTAAAATTATTTTAATCAAAGTTGTGTTTTGGAGATTGTGTCACTTTTAAACGACCTCTTTTACCAAACCGGAGGAATATTGTATGACCATGCTTAATTATATATATATGATGCAATAATAATGTCCAAATGTTACAACTTTTGTTTCGAAAACTGAAGTTGTATGTATATACATGGGAATTGAACATGGATGATGGGAACAAGTGACATATCCGTACGTGCTTTACACGCGCGCGCGTGCTCAGGGCACCGTGTGCGTGCTAACTAAAGATCCATTAATTCTGCTCCCATGGATCTCCCTGGGCGGCACAGCGTGCAGAGCAGTGCAGGCGCCATGATGAGGCGAGCACCACAACCTCCGGGCGCAACTTAACCGCGCGAGATGGATGGATCGATGATCCCCGGCTGGCCTGGCCTGGGATCGCCGCTTTTGGCCCACGGTGGCCATGATCCTACTACGCCCACGCGTGCGCTAGCGGAGACGGGTATCGGATCGGATTCAGCGGCTCTGATGATTGATTATAACTAGGTTTAGGATGCGGGGGAAACTAAAGCGAGCTTTTCCGGGGTAATAAAGGTGGCGCCTTTGCGCACGCGCGCGGTTACTGTCCCGTGCGGCCGTGCTTGCATTGTGCATGCATCATTAGCTCGTTGAAACAAGCTTGGAACAACTGCATGTCGATCAGCGCTACTCTGTCTAGTAGCAGCAGTGTAGTAGCTCATCGATCGGCCGGTGGTGCCATCATACACTACACCTTTTCTTTTTCTTTCTGGTGCGGCGATCGAGTTGCTGCTTCGTAGGAGCTAGCTAGTGGTATGTACTAGCACTTTTGTTTGGCTAGTCGATCAGGGACCATGCGTCGATCATCTGGTACTGATGATGGCTTGTCCTGGGGATCCACATCCAGGGACACTGCAAGCAAGGGTAGCTGCAAACACTACTACTGATCGGAGGAAAGGTAGCGTCGTCGTCGATCGGGCCGGGCGCGCAGGGCGCACGCGCGCTATTCCAGCGGTGGCGAGCTGGCAGCGGAGTGCACACGAAAAAAATGGAAATCATAGAGCATCCGTGAGGGTTGACGCGCAGGAGACAATGAAGGGGCATTGGCATTGAATCCCAGCGGCGATTGGATCGGTTATTTCAGCGTGGTCAGATGATGCATACAGCAGGTCCGTTCAGTCCAGCCACACGCCCACTGCACCGCCGCCGCCGCCGCCGCGCTCTATCTTCACTTACTGCATGCATGGCACTAGCATGGCCACTCTACAAACCTCGCTTGTGCAAAAAAAACCAAAAACTCTGTGGCAGGACGTACTTGGCGTCGGTGGACAAAATCGCCATACATGATTCTGCATTTATTTAAGCATACCGTATGTTTTGTAGATGCTTTTGCTCACACGAGGAGTAAGGTGCGTGCTTGTGTTGGGGGTACGCAAATATATATGGAATTATTGAGACCAGATAGATGCTGCTGCTACTTTTTCAGGTCGACAACAAAATGCTTAGGAAGGCCGTCTCATGTGCTATTTTTAGCCCAAGTTGTAGGCTGGGCCCGTATAGTCAGCCCGAATTGCCGAATCATCAAACCCAAGGCCCATGTTACCATCCTATAATCCTATAGCTTCACAATTAGTATCACATAACTGCACTTCCCTCTGCAGTCAGCACCTTGAACTTATATATTTCTTACAACCCACGACATTAGTAAGAAGTACTTAACTGCAGCATCTGAATCTACCATTGACCATTTCACAACTGATCACTTCTCGTAAACCAATGATATTATTTTTTTTAAAAAAAAATCCAGGAAAAAACTAGCAACCAGATGTGGGTCTTCAAAAAATGTAGAAGTCAGTGTAGTTCAGGTGAACGTGTGACTAATACTTTGAGTTTCCTTTCATGGCTAGAGTGCAAAGCAGCAAAACATGAAAATTGACACAGTCAGCTGTTGCCAATCTATTCATTTCTCTAAACGACTGAACAACTAGTACAAAGACACGAGAAATCATCAAATCAGGACAGAAGTAAACTCGCAGAGATAGTGTACCTGCAGTCCTGCAGACTGCGCTGGCCCTGATCTGGAATCTGGCTTCATTTCGTCGTTCATACTACACTGCTGCTGCTCAAAGAGGGGGAAATCATATGTTGTACACATTCAACCTTCGCTATGTTTGACAATGTTCATGAATAGATCTAGCACAATTAGAGCTCCGGAAAGATGGCAAACACTAGGAGGCCCCAACTCTGAAACACTGAGTGACAAAAATGGGTCAAGAGGTTGTTCAAAGCCTGAACTAGAGACGACTCAAAGAACAGAAACTTGCATGTGTGGCCATACCTTACAGCGCTACCATTGAACCACATGGCAAAGAAAATATAGCTTTTCTAGTTTCCTTTTTCCAACAGCATACCAAAAGTGAAAAAAAAAATCATGTTCCATTGGTCTACTAATCTTTTGGAAGTAACAGCCTTTCTCTCTGACGAGATGTCAATTTATTCATTTAACACAAGAACTACAAGTAACAGGAATCAGGAACATTGAATCATCTACCAAGCTGATCTATCTTATGCATCTTCGGACAAGCCACAAGGGTCATAAGTCATCAGTCTTTAGAGTTCAGACCAGCAATCAAACCATTTGAGACAGAGTGGCCACCGTCAGTCATATATGAAATTGTGAATGAGATGTCTCCAAGCTCTGATGACTAAGTGGTGTGTTCATCACTGATGGGATGCCATCTTCTCCAGCTAAAGCACACTGCACATATTCTTGGCGTAAAGACATACAACCCAAAAAATCGCTCTCGTCATCTTCATCCTTCAGGCATTTCAATCACCTCTCGTCTCTCGATACAGGGCCACGTGGGTGGCAAGCCCTCACAGATCAGCCTCGTAGAACTCGTCATGACCTCGCCGTTTTCTTTGCCGCCACTGATACACCTCCGCCAGCTGCCCGTCTCCTCCAGCTTACACGCCGCTGACCTGCTCCTCATCCCACAAGCGGAAGCCGGAGGCCATCATCGGCGCAGGGACCCTCACGATCTTCTCAAATCCACCGGCGCGGGGACGTCCATGGCCGCCCTCGCAGCCGCCGCCGCTCCCAGAGTCGGAGCGTAAGTAAAGACGGAAGCCGAGCCGCCACGGCCGTGTCTGCAGAATCGATCGCGATCCAATATGTATCAGGAAGCCCCCAACTATTTAGACAAACCCCCCTAAGCTGGATCGCGATCAATAGTCGCGATCCAAAATAGGGGTCTTAATATAAATATTTTGAATAACAATCCAAACTATTTACATAAACCCCCCGCATCCTCCCCGCTATCTTCCTCGGGCTCCGCCAGTCCGCCTTCCCGTCCGTCGCCGGCGACGGACGCCACGCCGTGGTGAATGGACTCCCACCTCTCCCCTTCCTTCCCCGCCGGACATCCCGCTGCCGCACGCATCCCCTCCTGGCTCCGTCTTGAGCCGCCGCTGCGGCCTGCGGCCCTCCTCCCCGAGCCCCTCCTCTCGAGTTGAAACGGGCTCGCGACGGCAGCGGGGGGTCAGCGTCGTGCCTTAACCAATCGCCTGCGTTCTCTGCTGGTCCCTCGGGAATTTGCTTGGGTCCGCTGGCTTTACTACTCGTCACCTCGTCAGTGGCACCCGGCCTGTGAGAATCAATGTCACGTTTGGCACTGTTGATTTGCCTGAAGGCTGCAGCCAGTGTCGCCTGGACCACCGACCACCGGTGCGCGTCAAATTGGCCGTGGTCCTCGCCGCCGGCGACCCCCAGGCACCAGTGATGAAAACGTGTTCCGGCGCAAAGGCCTCCCGCGTGCATTGATGGATGCTCCGTGGTATTCAGCGTTTGCTTCTCACGAGTACCGTCTCTCCCGCTTGGTACGTCACGCGGCATTGCTGGAAGCAGAACTGCAGCAGAAGAAGAACACTTCGAGCTAAAAAAATCACAGAAAAAGAAAGAGAAAACAAAGGAGAAGTTGGCAACGGAGCAGGCCGTGTAGCACTCAAACCATGGATGGGCCTATTTGAAGCTGGGCCGACTATAGTCCGAAGTACAAAGCACGGCCCGGAACTGCAGCAACCCCAACTGAGATGGTGGACGTCCTCCTCCACCGACGGCGGCGGCGAACGCTGCCCAACTGGCGACGGAACTACTACACGAGCGTCCCCAGCGGTCGGGCAGTGTCGAATGGCCAGTGGGCGGCGAGAGAGAGTGGGGAAGCCTCGATGCGGCGGCGCGGGCGGAGCTCCTCCGGCGCACCCCCGCCGCCAGCTCCTGAACCGAACGGCGGCGCGTATGCGAATCATCAATTCATCGTCCCAAACCTGTGGCGTCTCCCATGACGAGCGCGGCAGGCGCCTGGATCCCCGCACCGCGGCGGTTTGCTTGTGCTGCTGCGGCCGAGCTGTGGCCGGCGGGGGTTCGGTCTCCGTCCGTACTCCGGCGAGCGATTGCTCGCAGCCAGCTGTTTGCCGCACGATCACGCTCTGCAATGCCTAATGGCCGAGGGAAAAGCTGCTTCCCGAGGGAAAAGCTGCTTCGATCTCATTTTGACACGCCAAATCCGGGCTTTACAAGATTCAGGACCCTGAACTTTTTGTGTGGCAACTTGGCATTTGGCAGCTTTGCACGGTCGTGATCGAAGTGACGATAGGGTGAGAGAGACCAAGAACAGGGCAACAGGTCGGCATGGCCCCGGCCCCCACAGAGTCAATTGAGACCACTTGTGCGAGCTCCGTCTTTTGAAAGACTGAAACCGTCGCTTGGTGGTGCAGACTTCCGAACAGTCGACAGACGAGACGACCCTGGCTGAGGTGATGGAGCGCGCGAGTTGAGATGCCCTCGCCTCCTGCATCCTGCTCAATCTGTCTGGGTCTCTGGGAGATGTCATCATCATGGCCTCCTGAACCTCCTGGATCCATTCATGATCAGATTGGCACTAATGCATCTGTCCTAATACGTTGCCTTTTGCCAGGACTAATTGCAGGTTGCAGCTGCTCTAACCTGCTGCATATCCATCATTGATCATTCCATACCACGAGCAAATTTCTTCCCCGTTTCCGTCCTGCAGTGCTCGTACTGCTCGTCCAGGGCCAGCTTTTCTCTTCTACAGTTCTACCGGCGAGGTTTCACCTGCCTGCCTGCCAGAGCCAGCCCTTCACTTTCACCGACGCCACGTCCTGTCCCCTGCCAGCGAGCAGCCATGGAAAGAAAAACTGCAACGGGGACACGCCGTGACGCCATAACAGCAGCAGCCGTGGCCATCTTCCGGCATGAATCGAAGGGGACCCGTCTAGCTACTGGCGTCGAGCAGTTGGGCCTCCAGTCCGTTCCGTTCCGTTCGACGCATCGCCGACACGTACGCGCGCCGCCGCACTGCCGGCGCCGGTGGCCGTGCTCACCGGACGGACGCGCGCCGTGAGCGACGGGTTCCGCTCGCCAGGCCAGCGCGGCCTAATTAGTGCAAATAGTAAAGCGATGCGCGTTATTTTTCGAACCATCGTACGCTGCGCTAACTGCAAACGACAAGACAACGCGCCGCGCCGCGCTCCGAAGCCAAACCAAAACCAAACCTCACTCACTGCCGGTTGCCAGGTTTCCAGGCGAACCACTCCACTACACCCCGGCGCTCGCCGCGCTGCGCACCTGCAGGGAAGGAGACGCTGAACAAGGGTACGGTGCCGGGTGAGGCTGCGGAGAGGGAGAGGGAATGGAGGGTGGCGGCGGGGAATCGGAGTCGACGGCGCTGGAGTACACGCCGACGTGGATCGTGGCGGCGGTCTGCTCCCTCATCGTAGTCATCTCCCTCGCCGCCGAGAGGTGCCTGCATCACCTCGGCAAGGTAACCGATTGGTGTTTCCCTGCGTTTCTCAAATCTCAACACTTAACGCTGCACCTTGGTTTCCACTGTGAGAGCAGACGTTTAAGGGAAAGAATCAGAAGGCGCTCTTCGAGGCTCTACTCAAGGTCAAAGAAGGTATTGATCTGCTCTTTAACTGCCATTTAACTTGCATTTTTCAGTTTCAGGTGAAGCTGAGGTTTATGTGCTTCTTTCAGAATTCAGAAAGCAGGGGGGAGATTTGCTCATCTTCAGTGAAAAAATTTGATCTCTCTGCTCATTTCTAAACTCACATCAAGCTGTAACGACTATGATTCGATTTTGCAGAACTTATGCTTTTGGGGTTCATCTCCCTGCTGCTGACTGTGTCCCAAGGGATGATCCAGAGGATCTGCATTCCTACAGACTGGACCATCCACATGCTCCCATGCCATACCGCAAGGGAACAGGCCGAACTGAGCCCCTCGGAGGCGCATGGCCTTGCTGCCGGAATTTTAGGCCTCACCCGTCGGCGTCTGCTTGCCGAGGGTGGGCCAAGGGCTCAGCATTGCCGAAAGGTGTGTGGATGAGTTAGAACAACAGTTGCTGCTTCATGTTATTCCATTCAAGTGCTTGTTATAGCAGCTTATGCTTCCAATCATTAACGAACCATCCTGAAATTTGTTAGCTTTGCATCATTCATTTGATAGTATCTGTATTCATATGCATCGTGCTTGATCTAGCATGCTGCTGGTCAGGAACTGGAGATTGCACATGGGTCTTTCTTTATTTCCCAAATTCCGTCTTAGTGTCTAGATAAGATCGCAAAAGCACACATAAATAATGGGGTTCCCCAGGGGCAGTCGTATTGGCTATTATCCAATGAAAATTATGGGGAGCCTGAAATTGCCTCAAAATACAGAAAAATAGTTTAAGTAGTATATTCTTACAGATTTCCACTAAAATTGCAATTTTTCATGTGCTTTCTAATATTGGCTTCCTTGTTTTCCCATTTTGGGATTAATTGTGCTGCATTAATCACAGAATATTAACAGTATAGGGACATAGTCAATGGTTATGATATTTCCTTACGATGCAGCTGCTATGTAACTAAAACTTTTCTCTTTTTTTCTTTTTTTTTCAAATAAGAAAATTTCTAACTCTAGCATCTTTGTCAACAGGGAGAAGTTCCTTTGCTGTCAGTTGAAGCGCTGCATCAGCTGCATATCTTCATTTTCATTCTAGCCATCGCACATGTGATTTTCTGTGTTTTGACTATGCTTCTAGGAAGTGAGGGTAAAGTATAGATGATATGTCATTTAAATCATGTGTATATTAACCTTAGTTTCAAATAACTTTAACTTCGTCTTTATTCAGATTCGTCAATGGAAACACTGGGAGGATGAATTTCAGAAGGATGCTGCAGAAAATGGTAGTAGTATCTTGTTTGCTACTCATGTTTTGGTTAAATGATATGCATGGTGATCTGGTAGCAAAGAGCAATTGTCCTTTTGTAAACAAGTTAATACTAATGTTAATGAAAAAACATTAAGGCTGCCTTTTTGGTACAATCCTATGGAACTGCAGGGCAAAGGAAGGTGACCTATGTGCATCAATGTGAATTTATTAGGAACATTTCAAGGGCATTGGCAGAGATTCAGCAATATTGAGCTGGCTGGTAAGAAATGAATCTCATGCTGCTTCCAGTCGAAATAATGTATTTTCTGTATGAACTGAAGCTGAATTAATTCCTTATTACACTGTATTAATTTCTTAAGCTTACACTATCCTTTCATTATGCAATCTGGTTAACTTTGGGCTAGACAGACTTGCACAACCTACTATGTTTCTTCTGGTCCCTCTTACACAGTTGACAGTTCTACTCCACTTGGACTATAATGGATAATTTCCTATTTTCTTAATCATTTTTTAGCAACATTCCCAAACTGAAATACATTCAAATGCTTAATACTACATGCTACTTTTTAACTACTGTATCATTAATGCATTTTACATGGTAATTGATTATCAAGTGTCAGTTTGACCAACTCATTAAGCTTTTACTTTCAGCATTCTTTTGTTAAGCAGTTTTACGGGTCAGTTACTAAATCAGACTACACTACAATGCGACTTGGCTTCATCATGGTAAGGATTACACAACAATAAGCAAAATTGTGTTCCTTCTTGATTATTTTTTCTCGAACAAAAAGAAAGGAATGCACCATGAGGTCCTTGATTATAACAGGTGACAATATTTTTTTGCAGACACATTGCCGGGCAAACCCAAAATTCGATTTTCACAGATACATGCTACGAGCTTTGGAGGCTGATTTTAAGAAGGTGGTTGGCATTAGGTACTCCTGTCAGTGAATTCATGCAGCCTCAGTTCATGTACTAGCAGTTGTTGAAGCACAGTTGATGAACCTAACTATCTTGCCTTTTCTTTTCTCACATAGCTGGTACTTGTGGATATTTGTTGTGGTGTTCATGTTGCTGAATGTCAATGGTGAGTTCAATCTCACCAAAACAATCAAAGTCTTCATTCCTTTATAGAACTGCTTTTCTGCTGCTAGTTTACTGTACTCTTGCTAGTATTCACTGTAAACTAGTATTATTCGGTGCATCTTTGTTAATGATCATATACCTGTTCCAAATCTACAGGTTGGCATACATACTTTTGGATCTCTTTCATTCCCCTTCTTGTAAGTGTTTTTAATAACTAAATGAGTTTCTTGGAAAGCTGCAAACTTAATAAGACTCTGAACTTATTGGGCACTTGTTTATTTGCATTCTGCAGCTTCTGCTGGCCGTTGGCACCAAGCTAGAGCACGTCATAACTCAGCTGGCAATTGAGGTTGCCGAGAAGCACTCCGCAATCGAGGGCGACTTGGTCGTCAATCCATCAGACGAACACTTCTGGTTTGGACGGCCAAAGATTGTCTTGTACCTGATCCACTTCATCCTCTTCCAGAACGCGTTCGAGATCGCCTTCTTCTTCTGGATTCTTGTAAGTGTATAACCAAACTCTTCACAAATAGGAGTACAGAAGAACTAAGATTGAAGGCTTACGGCAACTTATTTTCGCTTCCCTCTTTGCAAGACTACCTACGGTTTCAACTCCTGCATCATGGATCACGTCCCTTCATCGTGCCGAGGCTCGTCGTAACTAGCTACTCAACCGATTTATTTTGAATAATCCAAGGGGCCATCCATATGTTTCAGCTTCACGATGTCAAATTGTCAACCTTGCAGGGCCATTATCCAACTCGTCTGCAGCTACAGCACCCTGCCTCTGTACGCCATTGTCACCCAGGTGTGCGCCACTATACCCCCATGGCCCCATCATGCCATGATCGATCGGCTACCATTTTGGCTCCTCGAAAAACAACAGAAACGTGGTTTTGACCATTTGTTCTCTTGTTTGCGAAGATGGGGACTTTCTTCAAGAAGGAGATCTTCGACGAGCACGTGCAGCAGAGCCTCGTGGGCTGGGCGCAGAAGGCCAAGAAGAGGAAAGCGCTCAAGGACGATGGCGGCAGCGGCGGCGGCAGCGGAACGGCCGGGTCGGCACGTCCGCCGAGCGAGGCTCGAGCTTATGAGGCGGGCTGCCGCTCTTGAAGAAGGCAGCACCGGAAACCATGGCAGTGAAGTCTAGTGCCATCCAGAAACTCTCAGAGCTATAATAGTAAAAGGAGACCGTCAGAGGATGCAAGTGTCCTCGTACGTGCGGCTTACGCGCGCCAACCATCAGTGCTTGCTAGTAGATTAATAGTGTCTGATCAGCCAGAACATGAACGTGGTGTATGTATGCTTTGGATTGACTCGAGGCAAATGTTTGTATGCTTTTTCTGTGTAGCGTTGTGGTGATGGAGCGTTTCCCGTTCATAGAGGGGGTCTGGAATGCTTCTGAAGAAACTAAAAAGCCCGGGGAAAGGAACAGACGTTGCTGGGTTCTATTCCACAGTAAAAAGGAAACGCCAACACATTGACGAGGGTAAACATGTATTCTCATTCTCAGATATTCAGTAGGTAAACAAGCATCATACAGCTGATCTCATCGGAACCGTGTAAGGCACGGCAGAAAACAACAACGCCAGAGTTGATTCTACAACAGGGAGCCCCTGTGTTCTACAAGCCATACACATCCGTTCCAATCTTTTAGCATCACGGTATGAAGCGCTGCAGGTGTTCAGCTTCAACCATCACCACTTGCACGACTGCCTCTGGATTTTGGAGTTCATGGTGCCCTTCCCCTTGTCCTTGTAAGCGTTCCTGGAGGACACGGGCCTTCTCCGCCCATGGGCAGCTGCAATTGCCTTTTTCCTTTGCTTGTTCAGTTTTTTTGTGAGATCCGCGTCTTCCTCATCATCATCGTCGTCGTTCGATGACTCATCATCATTATCGTCATCTTCCTGGGAAAGCACCTTGCCCTCTGATTCAAGTGGTTCCTTAGCATCCCCATTGCTATCTGACGGAGGGCTTTCCAATCTGCTCTCACCACTAACTTGTTCCATGCTGCAGTGAAGAAATGTGAGAAAAAGGCCATCAAAAGTTGTGTTTGTTCAGTCTGATGGATAGATACTAACCTCCTCAGAAAAGTTCCAGGTCCACCTGAATTCCTGGAGCTAAGATTACAATCAAGCTCATCGGAACAGTCCTGAGAAACAACACCAAAATATACTTGAATAACAGTGACTTCTAAACTAGACTCACTAGTGACTACAGGCGCAATTTTCACATTCATTAGCTTGTTATAGGCATACCTGGTCTATCTTCAAGGAATCAATAGGCACAGCATCACAAACCTCATCGTCATCATCTGAGCCAGAATCCTGTCCTTCAGCATCTTCCTCAATGTACTGCAAGCAGCAAAAAGAAGCATCAGAAAACCAAGCTGGAATACAAGCTATAAACATATGCATGAAAAAAAAATTGCACAACATCTGCCCTACCTTCTCCATTTCCACTTGTTCCTTCCTGGTAAATCCACTTGCAGCTAGTTCCTTGTCCAAGGAACCAGCAAACTTTTTCACAGAGAAAAAGGATGGCCTACTAGTCCCTTCACCATCACTTTCAGATCCATCTTGTTCTTCATTCATCTCTGACTTAAGATTGAACCTAACAGGAAGAAAAGAAATCTCAATAGAAAATTTACTATTTCGATACCAAATTGGGATGATTTAATTCTTTCTTGCATTTATTACAAACCTCTTGTTAAAGAACTTGTAGATACACTCAATGTCTCGGTCAAAGAACCTGCATATGCAAAATCCATTTTTTAGGAAAAGTGGAAAACAAATAAGACAGTACCACATCAGTTATCTGAGTAAGGTGCGTACATTTGGGCATTACGATGAGAGACAGATACCATCTGTGGGAAGTCAATAACCGTAATTTTTTCATCATCGTCAATCTGCATGACAATGCATTAATACACTGATATATACTAAAATGCAACATATTTAGTATTATTGTGTACTATATCACATTACTAAGTATCTTAAAATTATTGTGTACCACATTTAACAATTATTCAAAATGATCCATCTAGTTCATGTTTGCCATACACACACACACAAAAAAAATGTTCCATAGTATCTTATCCACATAAACTTTAGTTCTATGAATAGTCAAGGCTTTAAAATTTATAAATCAACACAAACTGTGAGAGGAAAAGGAAGAAATACCATGATATTGAACTCATTAAAGTCACAATGTATCAGCCCATGCTCTGCCAAACGAACGATAAGACCAAGAATTGTGTCAAAAACATCATCTGGATTCTGTAACTCTTTCACTTGAACACTGCATACAATAAGGCAACATGTATCAGGCTCTGTGACAGAAACACACTCTTAAACTGATATAAGAATCCACAGATGATAAACATATGCTTACAGAGGATATCCCTGTACAAGCGACATGATCACACAATGCCGATTGCAATCCACAGCAGTAGGAACGGGGAAATCATGGTCTCCTAAAGCCTGCAAATATGAGCAGTCAAGGATAACCAAACAAAAAAGGGTAAATCAAAAGAGCATAAAGGTCAGACATAGCTAGTAGAAACGTAATAAGGAAAAGACCTTCATAAAGGCAAATTCCTTCAAGGCTGAAAGTCGTGAGAGGTACAGCCAATTAAAGCTCCTTCATGCCTTAGATAGTCACGCTTAGATTTCACAGCCCTAAAAGATGTCCTGCCCAGCCTATGAAGCTTCATGGCAAGCACTGTACCATCCTCTGTCGCAACCTCAAATATGTCTGGATATCACAGAGATTTATAGAATTAATTTCTTATGCCCTGCATACCTTACTAAAACAGAGAATTAACACTAGATCAAACATACCTGACTCCTTTCCAACACCAATTTGACGGCCAACTGAAGCAAAACTCCTCGATTAACCAAAGTCTTGATGGCAAGGAAGTCATATCCAAGATAGGTGAGCCGATATCCATCATCTGTACAGAACATAACCGATAAAGCAACAAAACTTGCCGCTAAAGTACTAGCAAGCAATAGTCAGGATGAACTACCAGTGACTCACATTTAGTGGCATCATGATGCACCAACTTGTTCTTCAAAAGATTCCTCAAAACTTTGTATGTGCCTCCATGCCTAGATTTACAAAGCAGAAAGAACATATTCCACTCAGCAAAAGTTCCATATGTCAACAGGCAGATTGCCGATAAACACTAAAAGTAAACATTAGCTGCTCTGAAGCTTCCATGTTCAGCCTAATCAATTTCAGAACATAAATATTTATGAAGAAGCACTACAACATATAGCTTCATTTTTGTTAAATGTAATATAGGATGGAGATTTAATGTTATAGTAAGAATATTATCTGCCTATCTGTGCACCACAACCACAAATTGCAAGTTGTAAGCAATTCCAGAACTAAAAATCCTTTTGTGCACAAGGTCCAAACACCGGTAGTACTACCTCCAATCACAAGCTAAGCAAGCAATTAAATCTCAAAATAATAATCCAAACATCACGGGAAACATAGTTGACATCTTAAGCAAGCAACCACAAGCACAGTCAAGTATAGCCCCAAATTTCAGGATTACGAGCAAAACGTCTTACTTCAGTCCAGCGATTCTGTCGACAAGCTCCGCAGGGACAATCTCGTGCTGTGATCAGTCGAAACCAAAAGGCTAACATCAGGTGCAGAAACGGGTGAATCTCTCGCAAGCATAATATGTAACAAGATGAGTGGTTGAGATGCAGGGTTTTGGGGTGTCTTACGTTGCGCATGCCCATCTCAACTGCGGTGAGGACGCGGAAGTCGTCCTTGGTGAGGTAGCGCAGGGCGTTGACGTCGAGCTTCATGGTGTCCTCCTGCTGCTGCTGCTGAAGGTACAGGGCAGTGAGGAGGCGGCGGCGATGGGGAAGCTCTTGCTCGGCGCTGGTCCGCGCGACTGTTGAATCAGAGCTTGAATTCGTCGCGGGGCACGCAACCTCCTCCGAGCTCCTCGAGAAGGCCGGCGACGACGAGAGACGCGGACGGAGGAGGTGGTGGCCTGGTGGGCTATCACCGACGGGAGGACGGCGTTGAGGTGCCTGGGGGCGGCGGAGGCGGCCGGGAACGGAGCGGCGTGCGTGAGTGCGTGGCCTTCGCTTTTCCAATTTGGGCCATTGGGCTAAACACACACTACTCTCTTCTTTGGTGGGCTTTTCCATAGTTAGGATTTCACATTCGATTTCACTTGCATGTTCCTCTTCGCACTTGTCTGTTTCAACTGCTGCAATTCATAATCTAAAAAAAACTGCTGCAATTCAGTCCTCTCAAAAAAAAAAAAACTGCTGCAATTCAGTCTCCGCAGAACATGCACAAGTGGCATATACTACTCTGTATGCATGACCTCAGGGAAGACCGAAATTGACCGCAACTGGTTCTTCAAATTGCAAGGAATTCCACAGGTTGCACCTTCAAATGGTCGAATTGTTCTTCAAACGCCTGCAACTCACACCTTCGAATGATTATTTTAGTGACTAACTTGAAGAGGATTTTTATTATGAAAAAGATATGGTCGTGTTGCGAACAATCCATCCACCGCTAAGCCAATTCATTAATTTCGACAAGCCAGTCACGGGGCGCATGATCATGCACATCCTGGAAGTAGAAAGGGACATGATTGGAAGAATCATACCGCACGCTGCCGCCTGCGTGTCTCCTCCCCCCTCTAAAAAAACCAGATGTTAGCAGCAGTGGGATCGAGGTGAAGTAATGGGGATAGGGAAGACGAACAGCAGGGGAGATGAGAGGAAGCCAGGAGGAAAGCTTAAGGGTTCAGATATCTGTTTTACAATTCGATGCCTTCCTCTCCACTCCTTGCTCCTACTTATCTCTCAGGATTTCAGTATTACTATTACATGGGCTTCGACCATTCAGGCCCAGCAACCCGTACATTGGGCCTTCTGTTGCGTGTGCCTCTTCTCGGTCCCTGGTTGTCCAGCTCCTGTTGTCCATCATCGTGCAGAGTGTCATACGCAGTGGTACTAACACCCCTCGAAAGGACACCTTGTACCAGGCAGGAGCCATTGAAATTGGCGAAGATGCTCCAAGTTCTCCCATGTTGCAAGCGAGGTCGGCATGCGTGACCACTTCACCAGCACTTCAGTTTGTGTTGTATCTCCAGGAGCTTCACGATACTGCAGAATTTGTTCTGGAATCTGAAAGGCAACCAAATCATCAGGAATTGTTTCAGCCATTACGGGTAATAGAGACCGCTTGCTTGAGGAGCCGACACATGGAAGACGGGATGGATGGGCGTCTCGGTGGCGATGCCGGTAGGTAACAACAACTCAATCTTCTCAATCAACGTATATGGACCAAAATATTTGAAGGCCGACTTCTTGTTAGCTCTTGGAGCAAGGGAGGCTTGTACATAAGGTTGCAACTTCAAGTAGACCTTGTCACCCATAGCAAAGGTTCTCTCAGATCTGTTTTTGTCAGCCTGTGATTTCATCCGATGTTGTGCTCTCAACAAATGCTGTTGTATCAGGCCTTCCATCAGTTGCCTTTGTTCCAGCCACTCGCCGAGGTCGGGATCAATGACATCGCCAGATCAATTTGAGAGTGACCATAAAGTACCTCAAAGGTGAACGCATGGCCGAATGAAAGTAAGTGTTATACCAGATTCCGCCAAGCCACTGGAGCCACTGAGACGGATAGGCATGGACGAAACACCGTAAGAATGTTTCTAAGCACTGATTCACACGTTCAGTTTGACCGTCTGTTTGAGGGTGGTATGCGGAACTCATAGCAAGCAGAATACCGGACAACCCGAATAGTTCCTCCACACCGCCCGAAGATGCGATCCTCGCCGGATATAATTGTGATCGGCATGCCATGCACAGATACTTCCAAAAGAAAAGCTTGGCAGGATGGCTCAAGGGCAAGAAATGGCTGTACTTGGAGAACTTATCCACCACAACCAGAATAGCATTCATTCTCTTAGATCTTGGAAGACCTTCAATGAAATCTATAGACACCACTTGCCAAGCGACTCGGAATTGGGCGGTGCAACAAACTGGGTATTTGTTCCATCTGGTTTTGCTTCTTGGCGCATCTTGAACATCAAAGACAAATTGGTGTATGTGCTTCTTCATGCCGCTGTGCAAATCTTGTTGATTCTTTTGTACGTCACAGGAAAACCAGAATGTCCACCTATGGCAGAAGAGTGAAGGGCCACGAGTATCTTTTGTTGCAGGCTTGAGTCATTAGCAATCCAGACTCTATTTTTATATTTGAGGAGACCTTCATGGAGGAAGAAATGTGGCATCAATCAGATTGACAGCCTTAGTAATCATCTCAAGCATGCTTATCTTTGGAATAGCCTTGTACTACTTCCTCCAACCACTGTGGAACCCCAGCGGACATAGCTAAGATGTGAGTTTGTTCATGGAACCTTCTTGAGAGAGCATCTGCTACTCTGTTTTCAGTGCCTGCTTTATAGACTAGTCTATATTGCATACCCAGTAGCTTAGTGAAAACTCGCTACTGCCAAGGTGTGTGCAGCCTTTGCTCATTAAGATGTACCAAGCTCTTTTGGTCAGTGAAGATATCAAACTCTGAATGGAGCAGATAAGAGCGCCATTGATCCACTGCAATGAGAATGGCTAAATATTCCTTTTCATATGTTGACAGTCCTTGTGTTTTAGGCCCCAAGCTTTTACTGATGAATGCTAAGGGATGTCCATCTTGCAGGAGTACAACACCCACACCATTTTTGCATGCATCAGTCTCAATTGCAAATCTTTTGGTGAAATCAGGAACTGCCAAGACTGGTGCTTCAGTGAGTGCTTGCTTCAATGTGTTAAAGGCCACATCATGTTCATTAGTCCAGACAAACAAGACATTTTTCCTGAGAAGATTTGTCAGGGGCTTGGAAATGATAGCAAAGTGCTTCACAAAGCGCCTATAATATCCAGCAAGTCCCAAGAAACTTCTCAACTGTTTGACATCTGCAGTCTGAGGCCATTCAAGGATTGCTGACACTTTAGCAGGATCAGTGGCAATGCCTGTGGAAGAGATTATGTGGCCCAAATATTGGATCTGTTGTTGAGCAAATGTACACTTAGACAATTTAACCTTCCACTGATCTTTCACAAGAAGCTCCAGTACTTCTTTGATGTGCTGAATGTGCTCCTCAAAGGTGGCACTGTAAATGAGAATATCATCAAAGAATACTACCACACATCGTCTCAAGAGTGGTGCAAGTGTGGTATTCATGGCCCCTTGGAAGGTACCTGGTGCCCCACATAAGCTGAAAGCCATGACCTTGAACTCAAAATGACCAAAGTGAGTTTGAAATGTTGTTTTGAACTCTTCCCCCAATTTCAACCGAATCTGGTGATAGCTAGCATTCAAATCTAGTGTTGTGAACCACTTAGCTTTAGCCAATTCATCCATTAACTCATCAAAGACAGGGATAGGGAATTTGCTTTTCAGGGTTAAAGCATTCAAGTATCTATAGTCGACACAAAACCGCCAAGTGCCATCTTTCTTCTTGACTAGCAATATAGGTGAGGAAAAAGCACTAACACTAGGTTGAATGAGACCCTTTGCTAGCATTTCAGCTACTTGTTTCTCTATCTCATCTTTCAGGGAAGGAGGGTAACTGTAGGGTCGAATATACACCGGCTTAGCCCCGGGTACTAGTGGTATGACATGATCACAATTCCGTTGTGGAGGCAATTCAGTAGGAGCAGCAAAAACCAACTCATATTCCTTGAGTAACATAGAGATTTCCTCAGGAATGGATGTGGCAGAATTACTGGTTTGCTCACTGACCAAAGCAGACAGATGCACCAACACTTCAGCAGGAGTCTCATCAATGATGCCTTGAAGAAGGACTTTGGACCCTTTGTAAGGAATGGACATCCATTTATGTTTCCAGTGTACTTTCATTGGGCTATGAGCTTCCAACCAATCCATACCAATAATCATGTCATAATGTTGCAGAGGTAACAGCTTAAGTTCTCCAGAGAACTGATATTCCCCCATATGCCATATGCCTGCAGGAATAACTTTGTTGCAGCTAATTTTGGATCCATTAGCTACTTGCACAGCCATAGTTGATTGAAGAGGAACAATTCCAGAAAATTGAACAGCCAAGTGCTCACTGAGGAAGGTATGTGAACTACCAGAGTCAATGAGAATTGTTACCTCCTGCCCTTGTATGGAACCCTTAACTCTCATTGTTTTTGAGCCTTCAGTGCCATTAGCAGCACGAGCTGATAGAAGCATAAAGAGTTGAGGTTGAGACTTGACAGAGATGTTGTCATCTTGATCTTCCAGGCTGAATAGTTCCAGTACTTCCTGCAGCACATGTAACTAGACAACATTTGCACATTTGTGATCTCTGTGCCATTTTTCTGCACACTTAATACATAAGCCCTTGGCACGTCGAAATGCCTTCAGTGCAGCCCACTTCTCTTCAAGATTTTTCCCTTCACAGAACTTCCTTTCTTCTGGTAGAACTGGAGAGGGTTGCTTATCCAAGCGCGGTGGAGGTGGAAGAGGTAGCAGGTTTTTTGGAGCCCACTTGTTATAGCTTCCAAAGATTATCATGCCTCTTGTAGTGTGAAGAAGGAGGTGCCGACACTTCTTCCCCGCAAAAGAGCAAGACAATAGGCGATGTCGAGGTCTTTGGGTCGCTGCACTAACACAATAGGACGGATTTCTTACTTAAGCCCATCCACAAAGCGCATGGTGAAATACAGCGAGTCAGAACTGTGACCATAGGCTGTTAACTGGTCAACCAACTCAGAGAATTGCTCGACATATTCAGACACCGACCTCGTTTGTTTGATGTTAAACAACTGCCTGAGCAACAACTCTTTTGTTCTCTACCGATCTAAAAGCATAGCGGCAAACTCATCCCATGAAGCAGATTTAAGCCTAAGCTCAACAGATTGAAGCCATCTAGCAGCAGCTTTCACAAAGTACATGGTAGCAAATTTTACCCACCTATGTCTGTCAACATTATACATCTCAAAGTAATTCTCACTCCTAGATAGCCACAGTTTAGGATTTTCACCATCACATTCAGGAAAATTAAGCTTGGGTAATTTCTCAGAACTCATCCCAAATTTAGATCCATGACTAGGAGTGTGCGGTAAAGGAAGAGGAGGAGTGTACGCACCCTTGACCGGGGGATGAATCGAGTCATGAGACCCAAATACATCCTCCGGTTGAACTTGTCATCACGGTGCCCGGCGAGCCGTCGGTGTGGATCGGCGGGCGGCTAGGCCTTGAAACTCGGGAGGTGGGAAGATACCTCCAGAGGACAACTCGTTCCATGTGCTTGTTGATCTTGCGGACTTCAAGCTTGATGTCGTCGATAGAGCCTTCAATTCCTGGTTGCCATCCTTCCAAGGATCCAACAACCTTCTCGAGGACCTCAAGCACAGTCTTTGATTGCTTCGTTGTGACGAGGACTTCTCGGGCGTCAGTCGCGGATCATAGGTTATCTTGATCCGCGAACTTCCGCTCAAAGCGATCATCGATCTCGCCCACCCTGGTCGTCAATTTCTCATCCAGCTCCTCGAACTTCTCGTTGCTACGCTTCTCCAGTCGTCGCCGAATTGTTCGCTCAACTCATCAAGGATGAGCCCGGCATCGGGATGCATCGCGGATCCATGGGTGGCGGATCGGTCGGATCGGAATTCATGGCGCGATTCCGATTGAATCGAATCGCACGCACGCCGACCAAATCCTGCCACGGATCAATGCGAGTCCCGATTCACACATCGGCTTGAAGGACGAGGAAAAGTAACTTGCCACGACGGATCGCTACCACCCAAACCCTTGAACTCCAGCACGAAATGCAAATCGAAAGCAGCGGTGAACGAATCCGCGCCCCAAATCGTAGTCTCTGATACCAGATATGTTAGCAGCAGTGGGATCGAGGTGAAGTAATGGGGATAGGGAAGACGAACAGCAGGGGAGATGAGAGGAAGCCGGGAGGAAAGCTTAAGAGTTCGGATATCTTTACAATTCGATGCCTTCCTCCACTCCTTGCTCCTACTTATCTCTCGATTTCAGATTACTATTACATGGGCTTGACCATTCGAGGCCAAACAACCCGTACATTGGGCCTTCTGTTGCGTGTGCCTCTTCTCGGTCCCTGGTTGTCCAGCTCCTGTTGTCCATCATCGTTCAGAGTGTCATACGCAGTGGTACTAACACCAGAGGGGACGGCGATTGGGCTTGTAGTCCAATGGTAGGACGGTCAGGTGGGGCGCTACTCACGGTTCAAATCACGATGCTGCACCTTTTCGCATTTTTGAGTTCTGGCGTTATGCGTTAAGTGGTAGCGGCGTTAAAATCGACGGCGAATACGCATTGGTGACTTCGGGAATCTCCAGGATCTCTGCGGTCTTCGATCCTTTGGAGGTGCTCATAGGGGTAGGGTTTGCGTACGTGTATTCATAAGAGTAAGTGTACGTGTGTTGTGAACGTCTGCGTTGTCTGCGAACACTGAACCTGCAGGCGGCCGAACCCTGTCGGCCGGCTCGCGGCACACGAGGGCCGCCGAGCCGAGCAAACCAAGACGCGACCAACAACCGCGCACCCAGCCAGCATCCCACGCCTGCCGCGCCGCAACGCAACCAACCCGACGACCCGATTCCTCTTGTGGCCTTGTCACACCGCCGCCCCCCGGCCACATACGCCGCACCTGCACCGGCACCGGCCCAAAAGGATGCAGGATCTCTCGGCCACCCCCCGTGATCCCGACGCTGATATCCCCTGTCATCTCGTTCAAAAGGGCACGAGCCGACTGGAGTCTGACGGTTCATGGAATACGAGGTTCCGTGGGGTGCAGATCCGGTCAAAACGTGCAGCTGCCTGGGCGGACGGAGCAAAAGCACATGCTCTGCTCCTGCTCCAAGAGGACCCCGCGCCGTTCAACGAACCTGCTTGCTCTCTCTGTGCTTTAGCGACCAAGCAGCCGCCCGCCCGAGTCCCCGACTTGTATATTTACCTGAGCTCCCGTTCCTCGGCAGCCTTCCATTCTTAGACTAGCCTTCAGCCGGGATTGATCAGTTCTCTGTTCGTGGAGCTGAACTTGAGGGCGGGAACTGCGTATCTGAATGAGCTTTGCGATCGTCGGCAGCGCGGAGCCCGAGCTTTGGTTCTTGATCCCGTCACCGTCCTCGAACCAAGAGTACCCTCGTCGTCGTGGTCCGTTGGCGATGGAGAGGAGGCCGGCGACGGCGAGGAGGAGAAGCGATCCTCACCGCAGCAAGGGAGGAGCAATAATGCACGGTGTCGAGCAAAAGCAGCATCGGCGGCCGCAGGGGACGAGCCGCGGCAACGGACCGCCGCCACCGGTGCCGCCGCCGCCGCCGCCGCCGCCGGATACTTCACGGCGGAGCTGGTGCTGGCGTTCCTGTTCGTGGCCGTGTCGCTGGCGTTCCTGCCGCTGGTCCTGCCGCCGCTGTCCCCGCCGCCGCTCCTGCTGCTGCTCGTGCCCGTCGGCCTGCTCGCCGTGCTCGTCGCGCTCGCCTTCGTCCCGCTCGACGCGCAGAGCCACCTCGTCGGATCGTCGCGCTGAGATACGACGCCCGATCGGAGGGGGAGAGAGGGCTTAGAATATCGCCTCGCCGTACATAAAAGTGGCTGCTAGGATCGGATTAGTCAGGATCATTATTTTATTTTGGATAGTTGATGTATTTTCTTGTAATCTGATGAGATCAGTTGGATTCCAACCACGGAACTGCAAATTCATCCATTATTGATCCCTTGGATTTGATCGCAATGCAGGAATGAAATCGGTTGCCAGATGAACGAACACGAACATGCTCCGGTGGAGGAAAAAACTTATTTTTTAGGAGTTGGTAACGAAAACAAAAGAAAAGAATTTCTGAAAGATAAAGTTGCTCTAGTTATTCTTCCTCTATCCTGGTGTAGAATTTCTTCAACATGGGCTCTAGTAGTAAACCAAAATCCATGCACGCATCTCACGTTTTTTTGGCCACGGCCGGCGTGTGTGGCCTCCCCTCCATACGTCGCGATCCGATCCGGCCGGCCGGAGCGGCGGAAAAGGTCGCACCTGCGTCACATGGGCTCGGACGGGATGACGACGCAGACGTGCTCGCCGCCGCCGAACCGGTCGATTCAAAGCCGCCGCCTATCGCGCGCGCGCGCGGGCCCAGCAGGAAGACAGGATGGCGTGCGCGTCGTCGGCGCTGTGCGTTGCTGCTGACGACGGTGCGCCGCACCAACCGATCGAGCACCGAAGCTTCCTGTCTGCTCAGTGTGGCACGCCGCACGCCGCCGGGTCGAGGTTGCCCACGCGCCTTGCGGCCGCCCCGCGCCCCCGCCCGGCTGCTGTGTTGTATGTTTTTTTCTTGCCCCCGCTGTGGACACGTCCGGTCCACGGCTGGTTGGCGATGCCGGAATGGGATGCGATGCGTTGCGTTGCGTACTTGCGATCGAGCACGCGTTTGACCTGAGCTGGACGACGGGGGCCAAAAAGGTTCTCCGCGATAGGGAAATACCAGGACATAGGAGTATCTGTCTGTACCTGCTGCTTGGTACGGATGTATCTTGGCATTCCTAGTTTGAATGTGCCTCCGTTTTTTCCTTGTCCAAACCGCGTAAGTGGGTCACCATCTCTCGTTGCTAGTCGCGCTTCCGCAAATTTTGTGCGAATGAATAGTATATTGGGATGAAAAATTGCACATTGAACCGGTGCTGTGAGAAAATGTGACTCAATGTGATTGATGAATAGTTTGATGTGATGGGTTTGTAGTGTAATTGTGTGAAGTTAACGTTTTGTGAATCTAAGTAGTGAATAATGATGATCCTGTGTGCCGACCTTGTGACGTGTATATGTTACCTAACGGTAGAAGGACCCAATATATGCAAACCTTCAAGAGTGGGCGTGTCTAACACGTAAAAACCAAAACCATATCGTCCTCTCACCGTCTCTCGCTCGCACGCATAGCACGTTAAGAATAGAACTTGCCCACGTAATGGATGCTACGTACTGCGTACTACTCCGTACATTAATTGTTACTACATATACGTGGGCACGGGCTCTAGGCAGCTACCCAGTGGTGGACCCCAGCCAGGGTGAAAAATGCGTGAGGGCACAACTTAACAAATACCTATAGTAGATGATGAAGTTTGAACATGGTGAAAATTTATCCATTACCGTAACATGAAAATTTTGAGTGAGGGCATGTCGTGCCCTCATTAGTGATTTACTAGTGTCAACATGAGTCCGCCCCTAGAGGCTAGAGCTACCACTGCCGCTCTTGGTCCCGAACCAACCGAGGCAAGCAACACGGGCCGCCAAGTATGCTGACACATGCGCATAATACGGGTCTGGAGGGCACACCTAGCAGCAATCAAGCATGGAGTGATGGCAAATGACACATCTCTGAAATACATACAGATACAGGTCGAGAGGCTGGACCAGATGTGTTGTGGCTGGGATGCAAGAAACGTCGAGACAAAAATCCATCCCTCTACCGGGCGGCGGGGCGGGCGGGGCCCTGCTGCACTCCTGCCTGACCAAACAACAGAATGGCGTCACGGGCCTGTACAAACCGATCCATCAGCCAGCATGCATCTGTGCGAGCGAGCTCATCGCTGCTTCACCCACCTCCGGGGCCTCCATGGGCCTGCCTTCTGAATTCTGGGCCTTGTTTAAATGACTAAAGTTTCTAACTTTTTCTTCATTCTCTCTCCATCACATCACATTAAATACGCCAAAAGACATATGTTCGGAGTATTAAATATAGGTAAAAAAATAACTAATTACACAGTTTGGATGTCCTTTGCGACACGAATCTTTTGAGCCTAGTTAGGCCATGGTAGGATAATATTTACCACAAACAAACTAAACGCATACAAGCATTATGCTACAGAGTTCCAGCTTAAAAAGGCAAAATTTTCAACCAACTAAACAAGGCCCAGGCAGGCATCTCTGAATCAGCAATTACTCTTTCTCGAAAAAAAGAGAGAATCAACAATTACTCTCTCTTTTACGAAGCTCAGGGTCCCACCCACCGGTGAAGCGAGCGGCCCCGTTTAGTTGGCCAAAATATTGGGTGAAACTTTTGACGAAGTAAATTTGGGTGTCTAGTTGGTGAAAAGGGTGAAAATTGCGCGTGTACGAGAGAATGGTGAAACTTTTGGTGCACCGACACGATTTTCGTGGTGAAAGTTTTGGTGAAAATTTTACCGGAAACTAAGCGGGGCCTTAAAGATCTTGAGAGGTATGTGCACTAAAAGACGATAATTGGCGTGGTATGTGCGCTACCACCGAATCTTTACTAAGTGGCAATTGTGGCAATTGAACATACCGAGTTCAACAAAATTTAGCTAAATTGGTTGGGCTAGCTAAAAAATGAAAAAGCCAAGAAAAAGCGATCCAATGGACTCGCTATTTCGACTTCCATCCTTCGGCCACAAATCCTCCTCCGGTCCCGCTAGCCATATATCGCTAAGCGTAGGCACTAGCCATCCTCGCCCGCTCGCCAAGAAGACGCGTAAATCTTCCCGCCCATGGCCTCCGCGAGCCGACGCCCTCGCCTTGCGCCCGGCCGTCGTGTCCCTGTCCGACGGGGTGGTGAGCTTTGGAATGTGGAATGGATCGCGAGGCTGCTCCATTTTCGATTCGTGCCTGACAAGTTTGGATCTAGAGGGGTGATTGAATCGAGGCGTACCGGATGCAAGAAGATGTGTTCAATGATGAGGAAATCGAGGAGGCATCCACAGTGAGATGATGGCTGCAATTGTTTAATTTAATCTTGTTTGTTAAGTTCTTTGTGCTGGATCGAGTGGCTTAGGTTTCATGTATTGTTGTTTGTTCTCTGGGCCGATTCTTGTTCTCGTGTTGGCGCATACAAATAACCTTGAGGATTGGATTGATTAGTGGTGACACTTCCTGCAGGACAGCGAGGGGGCCCATTAGGGCCCCTTGACGGCGAGATAATCTCTCTTGAGGTGGAGTCTTGACACCATTGACAACGTGAAGGCCAAGATTCAAGACGAGGAGGACTAAGGACCCCCAAGACCATCACGGCAAGACGCCTTGTTCGACTAGATGGGAGTCTCGACAAGTTCCCTACTAGAGGAACCCACGACAAGTCTCCGCCGCACGACAAGTCTCGCGCGACGACAAGTTGCCGCTTCGACCAGCACCTCCGCCTCCCACGACAAGCCTGCACGCGTGGCGCGACCCCCAAGACGTGAAACTCTCACGACGACGCGTGGCGACCCATGCCATGCAAGCGCCACGGGACCGCCAGCGCGAGTGGCCCACATAGCCTTAATGTGGCTCCGATCGGCCAATGGCTCGATCACCGCCACCATCGAATCACCGTCCGCCGCAGACGCAAACTCAACCCAAGGCACTCGAGTGCCCCCTACGACGAGCGCAGACATACAATTAGGTTTAACGCGTGCTCATCCCGTCAGACGTGTTGAGTCGCCGCCAAACTACTGAGGAAGCGCCAGGGCGTCCCAAAGTGAACAGCCCGCCCGCCACGCCACGGCCTCTACGACAACGTAGTGCGGCTCCTCTTCAATGCACCCCGACGGACATCGACGCACGAGAGGACATCCCAATGGCGACATCGTAGCTTTCTTTCTTCCCTTTTGCCCCTCCCTTGCGCCTATAAAAGGGAGAGGAGGGCAACCGTCATGGGCTGAAAAAACCGAACACCCATACTGGGGACTTGGGTCAACACCCTCTCCGACCGCTTTGTAACCCCTACTACAAACAACCCTAGCACGGGAACACTCGACGATTAATCGAACGTAGGGTATTACTCCTGAGGCCGAACCAAGATAAATCCCATTGTCTCCCGCTAACCATCCGAGCCCGACACACGATCGATACAATTTTGTCCGTGCATGAGAACCCCGATCACGCCGTGTAGGGGCACATCGTGTCTCGACGAACTCCACCGCTGGATGGAGGCCGCAGGGTTTCGCTAACCCCTGGGCCATAATCCGCTTGCCCTCGGCCGGCGCCGTCGTGGCGCGTCGGGCTTCACCCTACCGGCCCATCCCAACACCCCAGGGGCGGACGCGGCGTCGAGGTTTCTGACGAGACGATCATGGCCATGTTGGGGCCAAACCCAACACAGGAGCGTTTTAGGCTCGCCGCCTACTACCTCATCGACCTCGCTTTCGCCTGTGCCAGCTGAGCCGAGCCGCCGCTGGAGGGAGTTCATGGAGCGACACCGGATGTACCCGCATGCAGCCTCCTGGACGACCTGGTGACGGCTTACTTGAACGGTCTACGAGCGACTTACGCCGCTCCAGCGCGATTCGGAGGGCACCATCGACACGTGCGACCCCGCACGAGTGCTCGCCGCGCGGCGCCGACTCGGAGCAGCCCGAGCCGAGCCGCACCAGCGCCACCGGCGCCCACGCAGGGCGCCGACGAGCTCGCTGAGGCAAGGCGGCAGCTCGATGAACTGGCCAACCTCCACCGGGAGCTTGGGAGGACCACGAGGCCGCCGTGCCGGCCGCCAGCTTGGTCCCGGTGCAGAGCGACGCCGGGAACGAAGGAGCCGCCGCCGAACAACCGAAGCCAGCGACGCCGCCGGCTCGAGGGCGCGCCGACAACGACCGACGCGCCAACGAAGCGCGAACGCCGATCCCAACACCGACGGTACGCCCGCCGCTTTAGGCGGGCGTCGCAGAACAGCCGCAGCCATGCCTTGTGCTACCGGGAGGCGCAACCTTCGAGGAAAGACGAGCGCCAACGGCTCAAGGCGCTCGGCGGCGGACGCAGGCGGAGAGCTCACGCCCGGGTTGAACGCGATCGAGGGCGGCGCCTTCACAAGATCACCAACCCGCCTCCCGAATCGGGATCGCGGGGCGGGCCGGGCCGCAGACGGCGGTCAAGAGCCGGTTGACAACCGCGACGCGGACACCATCGAGGCTCGCCGACGGCTGCGGCGTCGACAACCATCGCGACCGCGACGGCCGTGATCGCCGCGAGCACCGCCGCCACCGCACCACGACGACCGAGGATGCGACGCCACGACTGACACGACGACCACAGCTGGTCGCCGAACCGTAGGGGGCCCGCGAGCTGCCAGGCGCAGGGATGCGAGGTTCCCCTCACGGGCTCACCAACGCTCCTGTGCACGATGGGGACACCAACCCAGGTGAGGACTACCGCATGCCACGCGGGAGGAGCGGCTGACGACCTCTTCATCATCAAGAACCCGCCGCTCTACCTCGGGACTCGCGGACGTGGCTCGAGCACCTGCCCCGCGATAAGATCAACGATCGGACCGACCTACGCGGTCGCTTCGGCAATTTCAAGGCACTACACTCACCCCGGCAAGCGGTGAGCTGCAACCGCAAGATGCCGGGGAGAGCGCAGATACATCCGCGCTTCTCCAAGCGGCAGACCGAGCTCCCGGCGCGATGGACAACGCCATCTCTGGCGTTTCAGGCACGACCTGCACCTCCCTCATCCATCGACTCGGCGCCGCAGCCCGAACCCACGCGGAGCTCCTCGACATCGCGAGCAACCATGCGGATGGCGAGGAGGCGGTGGCTACCCTCAATACTTCCTGTGAAAGGGAAGCAAGTCGTGGACCATGGCGAGGGACGCCCGCTTCAAGAAGAAGAAGAAGAACGACAAGCGCCGCCGCGACGACAACGTCGCGCGGTCGAGCGCAAGGCGCATCGCCCAAAGGGCAACAGCCAAGGCTCCTTCCAAAGGACCACTTCGAGAAGCTCTGGACGCGTGCCCACACCATCGTGCCGGTGAAGCACGCACTCAAGGACTGCCATTTGATCAAGAATCGTCGCCAATGGCACCCTCAAGCCAAGGCGGCGGATCCATCAAGAAGTCCGCAGCCGACAATGACGACGATCGATGCGGGGCTCGACCGGCGAGGATGGCGCACATGATCTCTTGGCGGGTCCCGGCGCCCTCAAGGCGGCGAGAAGCGATCCGTGAAGTCTACAACACCGAGTCCATCCCATCAAAGTGGTCTGAGGTTCCGTAACCTTCGACCAGCGACCACCGACCGCGTACCACGGGAGCTTACCCACTAGTGGTAGCTCTCCTGCTCAGTCCAAGCGAGTCCACAAGGTCCTTATGGACGGGGAGCGGATCAACGTGTTTCACGCCAACGCTGACGACATGGGCATCCCGCGATCTAAGCTGCGCGTCCGACCGCATCGCTTCCATGGGTCATCCTCGGATGGAGGCTCCCGATCGGGCAGATCGATCGCCCGTCACGTTCGGGGACCTAAAACTTCGCAGCGAAACCCTCACCTTCAGTGGTGGGGTTCTCGGGACGCACCACGCGATCCTCGGAGGCCGCCACGCCAAGTTCATGGCCATGCCCAACCATACGCACTGCTGAAGATTCTCGGCGAAGGATCATCACAGTAGGGTCCACGCACCGAGCGCATTCGAAAGCGACGCGAGTGTTTTGAGGCACCGATCCGGCCCCGAGAGGCTCCGCGTCGAGCCTCCATCCGAGGACCAGGATATCCCCGAGTCGTCCAAGCGAGCGGCCTGCTCTTTCGAGCCCTCCAAGGACGCCAAGGATGCCGTCTCGACGATGGCAGACGCTCCAGATCGGACGGTGCTCAATCCTAAATAGGAAAGCGCTCGTCGACTTCCTCAAAGCAAACCTCGATGTGTTCGCATGGAAACCCTCTGACATGAAGGGGATCCCGAGAGAGGTTGCCGAGCACAAACTGAACATCAAGACGGGATCGAAACCGGTAAAGCAACGCCTTTGCCGCTTCAACAACGAGAAGTGTAAGGCGATCGGCGAGGAGATCAAGAAGCTCCTTAGTTCAGGGTTCATCCAGGAAGTATTCCACCCCGAGTGGCTTGCTAACCCTGTACTTGTAAAAAAGAAGAATAAGAAATGGAGGATGTGTGTTGACTATACGAGCCTTAACAAGGCATGTCCCAAGGATCGTTTTTGGCTCTCGCATAGATCGTAGTCGATTCGACGGTGGGTGCGAAACCCTCCGTTTTCTCGATCGTGCTCGGGTACCACCAGATAGCGATGTGCATAGCGGACCAACTCGCAACCTCGTTCATCACTCTGTTCGGCGCCTACTGCTACAAGACGATGCCCTTCGGGCTCAAGAATGCGGGCGCCACGTTCCAAAGATGCATGCGACACGTCTTCGGAGAACTTATAGGACGCATCATCGAAGCGTACGTCGACGACATCGTGGTCAAGTCGAAAAAGACCGGAGATCTAGTCCCGGACCTCACGGAGGTGTTCGCGAAGCTGAGAGAGCACGGGGTAAAGCTGAACCCTGAGAAGTGCGTTTTCGGGGTTCCGAGAGGTATGCTCCTCGACTTTGTCGTGTCGGAATGTGGCATTGAGGCTAACCCCGAGAAGATCTCCGCCAACACGGACATGGAGCCGATCCAGAACTTGAAGGGCGTACAGCGTGTCATGGGCTGCCTCGCAGCTCTGAGCCGTTTCATAGCACCACTCGGAGAGCGCAGCTTGCCGTTGTACCGTTTGATGAAGAAGTCCGACCACTTCGCGTGGACCCCCGAGGCTCAGGAAGCACTTGACTCCCTCGAGAACATGCTGAAGAGTCCGCCGATCCTCACGCTCGGCACCGAGGAACCGATGCTCCACATCATCCGCGACGACTCGTGGTCGGTCGCTGCCGGTGGTCGAGCGAGAAGAGCCCGGAAGGTCACTTAAGGTGCAGCGCCCTGTGTACTTTGTGAGCGAGGTACTTTCCGACTCGAAGACCCGCTACTCGCAAATGCAAAAACTCGTGTACGCTGTCTTGATGACCAAGCGCAAGCTCCGCCATTACTTCGATGCACACCCCATCACTGTGGTGTCCAAGTACCCGCTCGGAGAAGTTATCCAGAACACCGAGGCCGAAAGGAGGATAGCCAAGTGGGCACTCGAGCTGATGGGGTAGAACATCTCGTACGCACCCCGCAGTGCCATCAAGTCCCAAGTGCTGGCGGACTTCGTTGCTGAGTGGACGGAGATCCAAACTCCCCCGGCACCAATCGAGCACGAGACGTGGACTATGTACTTCGACGGCTCGGTCATGAAGGAAGGAGCGGGTGTAGGCCTTGTCTTCATCTCGCCTCTGGGCGTGCGTATGGAGTACATGGTCCGACTACATTTCCCGGCCTCCAACAATGTCGCTGAGTATGAAGCGCTCATCAACGGCCTCCGAATAGCGGTCGAGCTCGGGATCCGACGTCTCAAGATCAGAGGAGATTCAGAGCTCGTCGTGGATCAAGTCATGAAGGAGAAAAATTGTGTTGACCCGAAGATGGCGGCTTACTGCCAGGCTGTTCGTGAGCTCAAAGGCAAGTTCCATGGGCTTGATCTTCATCACGCGCTGCGCGACTACAACAAGCCGCCGACGTCCTCGCCAAGACTGCATCAAGCCGCAAGCTGGTACCCCACAGGGTCTTCGCGAGCGACCAACACGCACCCTCTGTACGAGCTGAAGGGGAGAAGCCGCCAGAGGCTGAAGGGCTAGAAGTCATGGAGATCGACTAGCCGCCCGGGCCGAACCTCGAGGATCCGGATTGGCGCTTTCTTATCCTCGAGTGGCTTGTCGAAGGGAAGCTGCCCTCCGACCAAACGGAGGCACGCCACATTGCGCGACGAGCTAAGGCGTTCGTCCTCATCGAGGGCGAACTCTACAAACAGGGAGCAGCAGGCATACTCATGCCTGCATCATAGGAGATCAAGGTAGGGAGTTACTTCGCGAGATCCACGCCGGCACGTGCGGCCATCACGCCCGAGGACTCTTGTTGGGAAAGCTTTCCGACAAGGGTTCTACCGCCCACAATGTGGCGAACTCCAAGGACATCGACGTCACGCGAGGATGCCGGTTCCGCTCGACAAACTCACCTCCCGCAAGCGCGCTTCAAACCATCCCCACCACATGGCCTTTCGCTGTGTGGCACCTCGACATGGTGGGGCCACTCCGACAAGCGCCCGGGGGCTTCACGCATCTTCTCGTAGCAGTCGACAAGTTCTCCAAGTGGATCGAGGCTCGACCCATCGTGAACGTCCGCTCCGAGGAAGCCGTCGCAATCTTCACCGACATCATCTACCGCTTCGGTATACCCAACACGATCATCACCGACAACGGCACCCAGTTCACGGGGGAAGAAATTCCTCAACTTCCGCGACGACAACAACATTCGCGTGGACTGGTCAGCCGTGGCGCACCCGAAGACGAACGGGCAAGTTGAGAGAGCCAACGACATGATCCTACAAGGCTTAAAGCCACGCATCTTCAAGCGCCTCGAGAAGTTCCGCGCAAGGTGGGTGGCCGAGCTGCCGTCCGTTCTGTGGAGTCTTCGCACCACGCCTTGTCGAGCAACCGGCTTCACGCCGTTCTTCATGATACACGGGTCGGAAGCGGTCCTACCAACGGACATCGACTACTGCAGTCCATGAGTACGAGCCTACACTGAGGAAGGCAACCAAGTCGCGCTTGAGGACGCGATCGACCAGCTTGATGAGGCGCGCGACGTGGCACTTCTACGCTCCACTAAGTATCAGCAAGCTTTATGACGCTACCACGAGCGCAATTTACGCGCCCGTGAATTCCAAGTCGGGGACTTGGTCCTCCGACGAGTTCAAGGCAGCAAGGATCGGCACAAGCTCTCGCCCCCTTGGGAGGGGCCGTTCATCGTCCGACCGTGTGCTCGACCGGAACATACAAGATCCGATACGAGGACGGGCGGGTCGTCTCCAACGCATGGAACATCGAACATCTGCGGCTTTTTTACCCTTGAGTAATCGTTTAAATCTTATACATCGATGAATAAATGCCGCATGCTTTGTTCATATGTCTATAAGTTCAAAAAACTTCTTGGTTGCCATGTTTTCAGTATGTCACAACTTTTCTAAAGGAGCGGCGGCGCCCCCGTAACGCCTCCCGCCGGGGCTACCCAGGGAACGATGCCCTCCTTCCGTTTTCACGATTTTTCAAAGCAAAAATCCGACTTCTATGTCGCAACCGATCGCACGAGCGAAGGTTTTTGGTGGAAGGCTCGATCTCGAAGTAAATGATGATCTGCGTGGGCGTCGCTACGCTGCGTTCAAAGCTCCTAGCGCCTACACCTCGCTATGGTGCGAAGACTTGCGGCACTCAAGTCCTCGTGCCTTCATCCGACCTCTTTTCAAGAGCGTTCGAGCAACCGCCCAGACTCCGGTCTAAAACAATTTTCACGACAAATCTCGTGAGTTACCTTTCGAACTCCCCAAGCGCTCGGGGGCTACGAACGCGTGGCACCCCGTAGCGGTTCGAGAAGGCCGAGCTTCTCGACTCCTACGCCCCCGCAGCTCCAGAGTAGAGCTTGGTCATCTCGAAATCCTAAGGTCTACACGTTGTGGTGGTCGACCCACAGGTGCTCGAGGCGTTCGAGCCGTAACAAATTTTCGAGCAAGTTCTCGCCAACGTAATACTGTTTCATAGTGTTGCACGTATGAACTGTTCTTAAATTACATGCACCTAAGAATGATACATCTAAGTTGAAGGCCTGGAGCTTTACGGGTCTGGTGCATCTCGGTAGCAGTTGTCCAGTCCTCAGGCGGCATCGGCCATGTCACGGGCGGTGCGCAGTCGAGCTTGTCGAGACTAGGTGTCGGGATGCTGGGGCCCAACCGCTTGAGAGCCATGCGGTCCAACCCCACAGTAGTGCGACTAACATGGCGAGCACCCGGTGCCCTGCCCTCCGAGCCGTTGACAACTCCCGTTCCTTCATCATCTCCGGGAGACGGCCGACCTCTTCCAGGAGCCTCTCGGCGAGCGTCGGCCCGCCGGGAGCGCCAAACTCTGACAAGACCACGCCAATGGCCCTCCTGAGCTTGGCGTGCTCCAAGATGCTCGCTCTGTGGGATTCCTCTGTCAGCGCGGTCTTGGCTCGCTCCAATCACCGCGACTGCCCGCCCGAGCCATCGAGAGCTCGGAGCTGCCCTGATTCTAAGAAAGTCAACAAGTCGAAGTCAATGAACATGTCACCACCAGCTCGAATGAAAGGCGGGATCGGGATCGAAGCGAGGGGCTTACTCTCAAGTTGCTCCGACAGCCGCTTGATCGAGTTGTCCTTCTCAAGGATCTTGAGCAGGGCGGCGTTCAGCTCCTGCGCCTTCTCCGTGAGCTTCGTGGTCATCCCCGCACGATATGTGCGCAGCCCTGACACCCCAAGAAGATCGATCAACACTGACCAAGAAGGAATGAGAGGAGAAGGAGTGTACAGCTGGAGGTCTCAAGCCTTACCGTTGACATCCTGCGACAACTTGGAGTTGTCCTCTCGGGTCGCCTCCTGGTGACCACCTGGAGCTTGTTGGTCACCTCGAGAACCGGCGATTGCATCCGAGAGTCCGCCCGGCAAGCTCGCTCCAACTCCGCCACCTTTGCTTCGAGTGCCGTCTTCTCTTGGGAGGCAGCTTGGGCGGTGTTCTGGGCGGCGGTCTCGGCAGCGGCCATGGTCATGGCTTTCGGCGATATCATTGGCGGAAGCCACCAGACTGCCGCCGCCACCTTCGTCTCCGCCTCGGGACTCTCGCCGCTGGAGCTCCGCGCTGCGGCGCGGCTCGCCGCGGCGCGTGGCGCGATCTTCCAGACTTCACGGCGGACTCGTGGCCTCGCCGACGCCTCGCCGCCACCACGCTCGCTAGATGAGCAACCACCACCGCATCTCCACCGGGTCTTCTCCGGAGCTCACCAATGGTGCGCGCCTTCCCCGCCACACCTCGCAAGTGTCTGGCGAGAAGATACAGATTGTAAGACTCATGAAAACATGGAAGACAAAACCAAACTCCCGGTTCGAAGGAACTTACCGTCGTTGCGGGAAGGATGAGCTCGTCGAATGCGGCGCGCCCACGAGACCCCGCCGAGGCGCGGCAGACTCCTCGTCCTCATCATCAGACGCGCCCACCTCGTAGGTGGCCGCCCACGTGGAGTGGACAAGATCGGAGATCCGTTCCTCGCTCCTCCTCGGGGCAAAGGCCTGCCCGGAGGCCCCGACCTCTTGTATCTCCGGGGAGATGGCTCTCGCTGTGCTCCCGGGGGCATCGTGCTCTTGCGGCGGAGGGTCGGGCTCTCATGGGCGCCCGCCGACAGGGGCGGCGAGAGACGACGACCCGGCAAGCGCTGTCGCGGCGGCCGAGGGCGGGGCGCGATCGGGCTCGACTCCGCAGCGGGTTCCCGAGGACCTCCTCGCCTCTGAAGACCGAACCCCAACCTCGGTCCCGCCACCGGCTCTGGCTGCGGCGCGCAGCCCCTCATTAGCTCCACCGCCTCAGGGGTGCGGCAGGGACTGCGACTCATGACCTCGACCCCTCCGTCTCGCCCAGACGCTCCGTGACGGCCTCGCATTGCCCGCTTGCGCGCGTCAAGGTCGATGATCTCGATGATATCGAAGGGCGGCGCCGCGTCGACGCCGCGCGCCCGCCACCTCGCTGCGCTGCACGGACTTTCCGGGCCACGCCGCGCTCCAATTTCGTTCCGACGGCGGGGGGCACGACATGCGGAGCGCCACCGCCGCACCATGCCCGTGGTGATGCCGTCGCTGGTGGCGTCGCCATCGCCTCCGCCTCGCCCAGGTGCGCGCGCCCGCGACGGTGGCGCCACGGGTTCGCCACTCGATGGCCACGACGCCCGCCTCGGCTTGGTCCGCAACGCTCGGCTAAGGGGTGACAGCGGGCCTCGGCCGTGATCGGGCGTCAACGCCGCGCTTTAGAGGCGTGAGGCTGAGCACGCCGGCGTCGGCTGGCCGGCGAAAACAAGTTAAGACCAAGGGATGAGCAAGATAAAGAACGAAAGGACAACAACAAGAAGGAGGTGAAAGCTCACATCTTTGGATCGCAGAGGCCCGCTTCACCGGCTGTCCGATAAGCCCCGCTGGGTGGCCTCTTGGTCCCCCACTGAGCCGGCCGACGCCCACGGCCGGGGCTGGCCCGTCCCTTCCGCCCGGAGAGGACGCCCGTCCTGGTTTCGGGGCCGCGCCCACTCAGTGTCGGAGGCCCTTGACTCCGCCGGCGAGAGGGAACTTGCAGTCGGGGCCCCGCCGCCGGATTATCAAAGATCGGAGGCGCCGCGGGGGGGACGCTCGTGTCCCTCGGCGGCTAGGCGCTGGCGGCGTCGACCGCTCGACGACGAACGCTCTTCAAGGAGTCCAGTCCGGCGGCCTGAGCTGCCGAGAGATGACGGGGGCAGCTACCGCTGGACGGATCTTCCCGCTGGAGGATCCCTCCGCCGGAGGTGCGCGGCCGGCACCTAGAGCGGTCACTCGATCCTCATGACGGGCGGGCCCCGATCGCGAGCTTGAACCCGCACCTTCTCACAGTAGTCGGCTCGGCTGCGCGATGAGCTCACCTCCGCCTGGCGGCGTGGCGAGGGCTAGGGCGTCCTGGACATGTCGCTCTAGTCAACCGCCGCACTTAGCGCGTCCCCGCTCCACGACGGCATCGGCGACGGGTCTTCATTGGAGGAGATGTTGCGCTCCCCCGCCTTGCGCCCGCTTGATCTCGATCGCGCTTGGCGATCTCTTTCTTATGCTCTTGCGCTCTCGGCCCGCCTTTCCGCGGGCGCCTGATTGCGTTTGAAGATCGCCTCCTCCGGGAGAGGCGCCTTCGCGGGCACGAGGTGAGAGCACTTCAACTGAAAGAGCCAAGAGGGAGGGGGTCAATAGTCATCGAGAACTTCCGAGAAGATCAAAAACGATTGAAGACACCAAACTGATTGAAGAACTAGTCGGAAGAGGAAACCACTTACAAATTTTTCTGTCCCCTCGTGGGGGAGCATTGGGAGAAGCCGCGCCGGCAGCCACACGAAGGTCGACTTCCCGATGGCCAATGCCACGTGGCGCTGGATCTCTCACGGGGAGCTCGAGCGCGATCACGGTCCCTTCCCAAGGGGCCCTGCTGGCTGTCATCTCGCAGAGGCGCAGCGGCCGCCTCCGGAGCTGAACGACCCCGCGGGCATGATACTGGCCGATGACAGCCGCCAGATCAACCTTGGCCTCGCGAAGGTGGGCTAGCACCACCCAGTGCTCCTTGAGCATCTTCTCCTGCTCCGCCTTCGGAGGACCATCAGACCAGCACCTCGCCGACTGCCCGATGGAGTTCCCGGTGAACGCCGGTGCCGGGTCGTTCAGAGATAGAACCACCGCTCGAGGTCAACGAGGGGAGGGGTCAACGAGGGGAGGTACTTGTTGCCCGGCCTTGCTTCATCCGGGAAGGTTGGCGATGGTCGCCGCCTTGAGCCGCCCTTCGTGCACGCGAACATGAAGAAGTACTTGAAAAAGTGCCAATGGGCACTGATTCCCAAGTACCCCTCGCACAACACCTCGAACGCCGCCATCTGCTGGACGCTGCTCGGGTTGAGTGCCGCAGGATCCCGTGTAGAGGACCGCTCGGATGAACCGCCCGGCGAAGAAGCCGTTCGTGGAAGGCCACAAGCGAGATGACCCCTTAGGCGCGGCGCACAGACTCCTCTCGGGCACCTTCCACTCAACAACGCCGCGAGAGCGGGGAAGCTGCCGACGAGGCGGGCGCAGATCGAGCGGTCACATTGGAGCGTCGACATGGTGGTGACGGTGAGCTCGGACTCGCGAAGCGGTGGCGGCGGCGCGAGGAGCGGAAGAGGCGGCAAAGGTAGTGGGAAAAAGCAAGAGAGTAAGTCTCGAATCTTTGGCGGCGGTAAAAGGAGGAGCGCCACTGCCCTAAATGTGCCCACCACGCCGAGGAAGCGGCGCCGCTGTGCGTGCGCCCCATGACGCGCCGATCGCCGCCGCCTCGGGGCCCGCCCCCGCCTGCCCGTCCTTTCCCGTCCATCGCCACATTGCCCGCCGTGTCGCATCACGTCCCGCGCCCACGCCGCCACGCGCCACGGCCAGCCTCGCCAGAACGATCTAAGGACACAACAACACCACAGAAGCTTAAAACCCCACTAGCGAGTCTACAACTCACTCGTGGGCTACATCCGCGGATGCGCCGCGCCAGCACCCACGGGACGATCAAGACAAAAAAGTTTCACCGAGCCTCGGCGCGAGTCCTTGACCCTCTCGTGCTCGGAGAATCGACGAGGGCCCGATTAGGGCCCCTTGACGGTGAGATAATCTCTCTTGAGGTGGAGTCTTCTGACACCATTGACAATGTGAAGGCCAAGATTCAAGACGAGGAGGACTAAGGACCCCAGTCAAGACCATCATCCGGCAAGACGTCTTGTTCCCGACTAGATGGGAGCTCGACAAGTTCCCTACTAGAGGAACCCTCCACCGCCTTCGCCGCACGACAAGTCTCCGCCTCACATGACAAGTCTCCGCCTACGACAAGTTGCTCGTTCGCACGAGCACTCTCCGCCCGACCGACACAAGCCGCACCACGTGGCGCGGCCGACGTGAAACTCTCCTGCTAGCGTGGGGACGCGGTTCCCCATGCCATGCAAGCGCACCAGCCGGCGGCCAGCGGCTGGCCCCGACAAGCCTTAATGCGGCTCGACGATCGCACCATCAAATCACGTCCGTCCCCGCAAAGACGCAACTCAACCCGAGGCACTCGTGCCCCCCTACGACGAGCGCAGACCTACAATTAGGCCTTAACGTGGCAGACTCATCCCGTGCTCAGACGCGTTGAGTCGCCGCCAAACTACTCGGAGGAAGCGCCAGGTGTCCCAAAGTGAACAGCCCGCCCGGCCACGCGGCGCACGACAACACGGCTCCTCTTCAATGCACCCGGCCTGACGATGCACGAGGACATCCCAATGGCACTGTAGCTTTTCTTTCTGTTCCCCTTTTTGCCCCTCCCCTTCGTCTATAAAAGGGAGAGGAGGCAACCGTCGCGGGGGCTGAAAAAATCGAACACCCATACTCAGGGACTTGGGCTCAACACCCTCTCCCGACCAGTTTGTAACCCCTACTACAAACAACCCTAGCACGGGGACACGGCAGCTTGACACTGGACGTAGGGTATTACTCCTCGGAGGCCCGAACCAGTATAAATCCCGTTGTCTCCCGCGCTAACCATCCGAGCCCGGCACACGATCGATACAAATTTACTGTCCGGCGGTAGAGAACCCCGACAGACACTAAATACAGTCTACAGACCAGCATGATTTGTACTAGAAGAAGCATCTGAAAACCGACGAAACAAAAGGAGTAGGCTTTAGTCTTCACTATTTTATTTCTACTACAAGAAGCATGATTCTAGTTCTCTGTATTGTTGAAAGCTATCATCACTAGTTATTTACCATTGTTGAAAGCCGAATGGCAACTATCATCAAAGGATGGTTGTTTCTGTCAGATTTTAGTTACACAAGCATCCATGATAGTTGGTCTTGATCTTTAATGGAGTTGGGATTAATGGAAATTGGGTAAGACAGATCCTGGTGTTTCAAAAGTTGATGGTCAGCTTGAGTGGCCATAAACAACCATTGCCCATGTAGCAACCATCATTATCCAGTCTGATGATGTCTGTCAGGGAACTGTGCTTGCGTGTCAGTTTGTGTAAGCAAATAGTCGAACTGAATGCATTCCTATTTCCGGAAAAGATTATCTACCCTCAAAATTATTTTTGGCATGGGTACAGGCGTAATTTGCAATGTTTGGTCTACTGATTCAGAGTAGCTAATGCGCAAGCATCATAAACTGTCCTGTGATGGTACTAGGAGCTACTGCTCTTACTGTTATCGAACTGCCATATTTCAGTTGATGATGAGCTTTGATTGCCCTATATGGTGTTCTGCAGAAGATTAAACCAATTTCCTTTATCAGGCATACTAGTCTTACCAACTTCCATGTGGGGCTAGATTTATATTAGCCTAAATGCTGTATATTTTCCTATGCATTCAGTAAAGTTCTGCAAAAATCGGTTTTCTTAGTTGTTGCTCAGTTGCTGCATGTCGTAATATGTAAGTGAAGAAGTACATGACACCGAGTTAATCCTTTTTTAATTGCTACCAAGTCAAATTGTGTGCAAATGACATCTCCTGGTGCATCTTGATGTGCTGCTAGGACTAACAAGTATGGTACTGACTGACCATCCTGTCACTTGACTGAATCTAAGGGACAGTTAAACTATTTACCATCAGTAGAGCCATTTCACAGAATATTGGTATCATTTTGACCTGGTATCATTTGTATGATTCTATCATCAAGTACATATTCTGCAAAAGTAAACTTAGCCCTTGTTTTAAGACTTGAACATATCTTTATTTTAACACCACATAGTATTGATGGATGACTGCCTTGCTATTGTGCTCACATAGTCACATATCACAGCTTTATTCGGATAATCCCACTAAAAATGCTTTATTCTTGGTTATTGTTAGCAACTTGTTCGTACTGATAGTCACATATCACAGCTTGAGGAGGGGCACGACCCAGCAGACAGGCCGACTATGGGGTCGATGTGGTGCGAGCGCCAGGTTCGTACTTCGAGCTAACTTCGTTCGTTGGCTATCTGAAAGTAATGCAATTCGTCGAGCTAACTCATTCTCTTGTTTGGGCGGAGCGAGACCAAGAGGTCGTACCTGGACTTCGTCGGCCAGATCGACAGCCTCACGGACCGTGAGGTTATCTGGCAGCCGTTCACCGACGCCTTGGTCGCCGCGCGTGCACCGCAGGGTCTCTCGTCCCTGTGCTTTCGGGACCGTGACTTCTGGATGACGAAGACGCCGCTCGTCCATGACATGTACGTCGAGGAGTACCACGTCGAGCGCGTGATGAGGCGATTCGCCTCTACGGCTCGTGCCCGTCGCACACACCGTCGACCCGTCCGTGCACCAGTAGGTTCATTGCAAACTTCAATAGTTTCTGTGGACGAGTGACGAAAGTTAGTTTGCTCACCAATTGGCTGTTTCTTGTTGTAGGTGGACGAGAAAGGGGTCGAGGACTTGCCCCTTGGAGAAGCCGGCACTACACCGACGCTGGCGCCGCTAAAGATGTCGTCGTCGAGCCGCGCACACGGCACGGCGCTTGGAGAGTGTACCTACAGTGGTACACGGCGAGAACCCGGACGCGCGTGATGTACGTCCCCCCGAACCCTCGGCTCGACCTCGTGCTAGCGTCGGCGTACCCCTTCCGACGGGATCAGACCCACAACATCTTATTAAGTTCTTTTGCATTAATTCAAATTAAGTCACATTCGCTAAAGTTTCGTTGTACTAACAATCCGTCCGATCTTGACAGTACGACACAGCTCGGGAGATGTACCAGCTGGCCCAGCACGTGGGCTCGACGATGGATCACATGACGTTGGACGGGATACGGACAGAGCTGCAGAAGATTGTGGGCCTGAGCCAGCGGATCATGCACGCGGTGAACTTTCGTAGCGACGAGGGTTACCTCCTTCCCAGCCACCCCTCCTACTCCAGCAGTTATGCCTCCACCTCGCCTGCACTGTGCACCTCGCCTCGACACGTCCACCATTCGCGCCGCGTCGCTCCCACTGCAGCGGCCGAGTGCTTTCTACGTCACAGGTACATGTTTTTGTTCCTAGTTATATTTTGTAGAGAGACCACGACATATTTTTTTTGTTCCATAACTGACTAATATTTTTATAGAGAGACCACCGATACCTACGGGACTGGGGCCTTCGTTGTGGGTTGGAGCTTCACCGTTTTCATCGCCGTGTTTGAGCCACCTACCGGATGACTACTACACCGGGCGACACACTATCACCTGGAGTTTCAGTTGGACGACTTGTTCGGCACCGCCAACCAGATCGGTGGTACCACAATGACGAGAGCCCGCGTGACCCATCCGACGCCGGCCGTAGCGACGCAGGAGCAACAACGCGCGATGATGGAGGACTTCCACGACTCGACGCGTGCGAGGCGCGCGGCGTTGGCGGCTTGGTGGTGAGGCGCGGGCGGCCGGGGGGGCCCGTCCGTGGGCACTCTCTCCACGGCATCGGAGGGGCCGTCCCGTCGGGCTCGGCGACTCCACTTGCAGCGACCGGAGGGGGGGTCGTCCCGTCGGGCTCGGCGACTCCACAGGCGGCTGACCGAGGGCTCGTCCGTTTGGCTGTGTGCTCCTTAGCGACCGCCCGAGCCGGCGGTCGGAGGACGTGATCGCCATCCACAAGACCCCCTCACGTACCCGACCCACCATACGAGGGCTGCACAGAGGGCGGCGACAGCGGCGAGGAGGAAGGAGCACCAGGACCCGCCACGACCGACGAAACGCGATCGTATTTAGATTTGTTTTTGACACTTGTCATGTACATTACTTTGTTTGTTCTAATTATTTTATGTATTTTCGTATTCAGTTTCCTGTTATTTCGCATTTATAGTATTGAGAAAAAACAAAAACGAAAAAAACCAACAAACCAAAAAACCAAAAAGAAAAAAGAAGAAAAAACCAAAAACAACACCTACCGCCTTTTGAATCGGCGGTAGGCTTAAAACACCGTTTCAACTGGCGATAGCTGTCTGCCACCGCCGCCACCAGATCTTGCCTCTTGCCGCCATCGCAATCTTACCGCTAGTTGAAACGGCGGCAGGTCCTTACCGCCATTTGAAACGGCGGTAGAACCTACCGCCATTTTAAACGGCGGCAGGATTCCAACCGCCCTTTCAAACGGCGGTTCGAGGCTATTTCTGTCAACGTTTCCGACTACTTATTTTCGTAAAATCAAAGAAAAAAATATATAAAAAAAATCGAGGCTGTCGGCTAGGTTCCGGATCGGACGGCTATGGATCCCTCGATGCCTATCCGGCCTCGGTGTTCCTAACCCTAAGCCTTATTCGAGTACCTCCCGTTCCTGGCTGCGCCGCCCTCAATATATTTCGGGGCATCAATTGCGATTGGTGGCGGTCATGGCGGTGGCAGCGCTCCTTCGATCTTTGGCGAGCAAGATGGCGCGCGCACCACCGACGCTTGTCGCGCGCGGGCTCCATGGCGGCGCCCGCTCAGGTTCCTGGATTCCAAGTCCTCTTCTTCACCAGCGTGGGCTTCATAGCCTGCCTAGCCGCCTACTATCAGCAAAACGGTATGTCTGTGCTGCTGCTCAAAGTATCGGTTTTCTTTTACTTTCAATCTCTCTAATTAACCCCTCTCGGACCAACTTTGCTTTGTTCAGGATCTTGTTGCGGCACTCCCTAAGATTAGAGCCGGTGTTGCGTACGTTATGCTCTTCGGTACCCTGGTTTACCTATATGGTTCTGTTTTGCCCCGGTTGGACAGTTTGCAGGCCAGAGTGGAGGCTCAAAAAGGGTGGGAAGAATTGAACGATGACCTCATTCATGAAGCCGTTGAGCTTCTAGAAGAGCATGCGTCCGCGAATGTTCCTAAAGCTCAAATCATGCCAAACTCAGGTATGAGATTCCTGGTTTTAGGTGTTGTTTTTTTAAAAAAATGATTAGTTTCAGCATGTAAGCTCTGATCAGAATGCATATTGCTTTCATTTTAGTTACCTCTCACCTGTACGCGTGTTCTTAGCAGCGCATGCAGGACTTTTCAAAAAAAAAAGATTAGTTTTAGCATGTAAGCTCTGAATAGAATGCATATTGGTTTCACTTTAGTTATCTCTCACTTATACGCTTTTGGACGGCCGTTTGCTACAGTAACGGTGGTTTTGATTTTTTTTTTTGTTATTTTGTGAATCATTGAAAAATCATAGTAAATCACAGAAAAATCGTAAAATGGAAAATCCAATTTTGTTGGACTCCACATGAGTAGATCTACACAGTGAATATATAATATGAAATGATTTAGAACATTTTTTTAGAGCTATGAATTAATTACAGAAAAGTATAGATCTAAAGCTATAGCAAAAAATGTTCTAAAACATTCCATATTATATGTTCACTGTCAAAACTGCCAGCGCTCCTTCGATCTTTGGCGAGCAAGATCGCGCGCACCACCGACGCTTGTCGCGCGCGGCTCCATGGCGGCGCCCGCTCAGGTTCCTGATTCCAAGTCCTCTTCACCAGCGTGGGCTTCATAGCCGGATGTTTACCGCCGAACTATCCAAAACCGGACAAATATGAGGCGGTTTTGTGCTGCTGCTACAATATCGGTTTTGTATTTTTCTTTTTGTTATTTTGAATCATTGAAAATCATAGTAAATCAGGAAAAATCGTAAAATGGAAAATCCAATTTTGTTGGACTCCACATGAGTAGATATACACAGTGAATATATAATATGAAATGATTTAGAACATTTTTAGAGCTATGAATTAATTACAAAAGTATAGATCTAAAGCTATAGCAAAAAAAATGTTCTAAAACATTCCATATTATATGTTCACTATGTAGATCTACTCATGTGGAGTCCAACAAATTGGATTTTCCATTTTATGATTCTGTGATTTACTTGTTTTTTTCAATGATTCAGCAATAACAAAAAGAAAAAGACAAAACCGACTTTACTAGTTACCGCTCAAAACTGTACGCGTGTTTTAGCAGCGATGCGGGGACTTTCGATTAGTTTTAGCATGTAAACCCCAATAGGTGCATATTGGTTTCACTTTAGTTATCTCTCACTTTCCTTGTTAGCTGCGCATGCAGGACATGGTAAGCAGCCTCTTGGTGAGACTAGAAAGAATTCTTCAAAAAATGAGAGTAAGAGAAGGCTTCAAAAAAGAGAAGAGTTGCGAGCTGAAATGGCCAAGTTTAGGCTTGAGATGCAGGCTCGTTCCAAAGGAAAAGGTGTTGAGAGAGAGTAAGCTTTGCATAGTCGAGAGGATTGGAATCAGAAAGACAGTTGAGAGGGCGCTTATATAGTTATATTTGGCAGTATTACTGATATGTGTATTGCTGTTTGGTCTGTCGAAACGCTTATGCTTGTATTGCCGTGCTTGCTTGATACTCCCTCTCTTCAAAAATAAAAGCTGTTCTATTTCTCTTTAAAAATGAAAGCAATTGTACTTCTGTCTAGGTCAATCGTATCTTATGTGTGACCAGAACCCTTCCTACTATTCCCCGTTTAGTTGGCCAAAATATTGGGTGAAACTTTTGGCGAAGTAAATTTGGGTGTTTAGTTGGTGAAAATTTTGGTGAAAAGAGTGAAAGTTTTTGCATTGGAGCGCGTGCACAGAGAGAGAATGGTGAAACGATTTTCGTGGTGAAAATTTTCTGAAACTAAGGCCTAGTTTAGATGGCAAATTTTTTGCCAAAAATTTGCTACTTTTTCAACTCTCTCCATCACATCACATTAAATACACGAAAAGACATATGTTCGGAGCAATAAATGTAGGTAAAAAAATTACTAATCACACAGTTATGTTGTACATCACGAGCTGAATCTTTTGAGCTTAATTACCCCATGATAGGATAATATTTACCACAAACAAACGAAACGTGCTACAGAGGAGAGTGCTACATAAGTTGGAACAGTACCTTTTCTAGTTTTTTGACAACTAAACAAGGCCTAAACGGTTGGAGTCAAGTACCAGACCAGCCACTACTAGCTGTTGATGCTGGGTGGGTGACTGACGCTGCTGCTTTCCCGAGCTCCGAAAAGGTAACAGCGGCCGGCCTTTGTCACGAACTTGATGGCGTCTAGCATGCTGTTTGCTGCTAACCTCCCACATTGATATTCCTAGTTTCCTTTCCTGAACATACTGTAACTGGTTACTGGTAGCAACATGATATATGGTAGTACTCTGAGTTGCTTGGTTTTTTTTAATTGCTCTCTCTCTCTGCGTGTCTTGAAATAGATATTTTTTTTCGAAGGAATGTTTTGAAATAGAATCTCCTTTTGTTCTGAGATGCATGATGATTGATGAAGCCAAAAAGATGAAGCCAATCCCTACAGTTTCAGCAATCGGGTTGGGCGGGTGTGCTAGCCGTGTGCATGCGCTAGCGTTCTCCTGTGGCAGCCACAGCCAGGACAGTCAACGCTGTGTCGTCTGACCTCCTCTCATGTGCCGCTCTGCCACTCCGAAAAGGCTGCTGGCCTCTCCTCCACCCGATGCCAAACAACGCACCCTGCTCCCTCGTGTCACCGCGTACGGACCACAGCAAATCATAGCTAGCGCCACCTCATGACCTCATTCGAGCTGCAGTGACTGACGCCAGTGCCGCTCTCCCCTTGAGCACGACTGCGTGCGCGAGCGCCCAGCAGACGAGAAGAACGCGAGCGCACTGGAACAGCACACTGTGTAGCAGTGTAGGGACTGGACCCTCGACACTGGAAGTAACTGTGGTAAACGAGGAGGAGGAGGAGGAGGACGAGAAACAGACCGACGGGTGGTCGAACTCGAACAATTGATGAGCGTGTTAAATCAAACATCAAATCCACTCCGCTTTGCACCCCCGACAGCATCAGCAGGATTCATATGAGCTCGCCTCCAGATAAACAGAGGCATGCATTTCTACTCCAATCAGTAGCATTCCAAGAATAATCACAGCAAAAACTCCGAGACATGTTCCCTGTTCGAGGGAACAATTTACAAGGCTCCTCCTATCCTCCTGTCATCAGGACGCGATGCTGATGCCCTCTCCTCGCTCCGGTCCTTCCGGCGGCGGTGGCTCCGCCTCTGTCGCCTCGGCGACGACCGCCACCACCGCGGCACCACTGCCGCCTTCCTCCTGCTTGTCTTGGGTGAGCATGGCGGCGCCGACGCACGGGCCGCACGTGCGCTCCATCCAGGCTTCCAGGTCGTGGCCGCCGCCGGCCTGGCCGCCGAGCGCGCGGCGCCCGAAGCACAGCCGCCCCACGGCCAGCGCCGCCACCGCCAGCACGGCCACGACTGCCAGCATGGCGATCACCGGGCCGTACGACCCTCTCCCCGCCGCCGCCTCGGGCGCCGCGCCTCCGACGCCGTACGCCGCCGGCACCGTGAGCGCCGGCGGCGGCGGCGGGGCATGAACGCCGACATTATCGCCTGCGGCGGCGCACGTTCCAACCGCGCGCGCGCGCGGCTCCAGATGAGAGAGCTTCCTAGGGTTTTGACAGGCGGAGAGCTAGCTCCCAACCCCCAAGCAAGCGTGTAGGAGTGGGAGGATAGGGAGTAGAGAGCGTGTTGGAGCAAGAAGGGAGTGTCAAGTGTGAGTGTCTGTGGAAACTGGAAAGGAGCTTTTTGTGTTGTGGATTCCTCCGACCCCACTGACCCAGATAGTCTGGGAGAGAAAGGAAAACGACGTTTCAGCTCGCGCCTTGCGGGCTTGCGGCAACATTTAGGTCAAGTACGTGTGCAGTGCCAGCGACTCGAGTCTTTGGCCCTACGGTGAAATGGTTTCCCTGCACTGCCGTTGGTGGCTTCCTGCTACCGCGCGCTCGTCTTTCAGCTGTTGGGTGCGCGGCGGCTCCGGCAACGGCCACCGGCACCGGAGCGCGCGGGGTGGGTGGTACTAATTAGCCGCGAGATACCCCTCGAGATGCGTGAGATCCTCGACAGTGACGCCCTGGTCTGTCTGTCAGGCCCTCGGTGGGCTCCGCCCCTGCCGTGCGATCACAAAGCCGCGGCCGCGCTGCTGTGCTGCATGAGGCGCATGCCTTCCTGTCCTGGGCTCCTGACCGTCTCCCCTCCCCTTTGCCGCCACAGCGCCGGGTCAAGTGATCTCCGACGAGGTTGATGCGGGTGGCCAGCGGCTGGGACGCCTGGTTTCACGGGCTCGCGTTCGCGCGCGCGCGTTGGTCCGTTTGGGGGCGACCACCGTCCCGCTCCCGCGGCTCGCCCGTGGAGGTGTGGGGACGGAGAGGACGGGGTCCGGCTCTGCGCCCCTCGTGGCCGCGGCGAGCAGCGACCCGGCCGGCAAGTTTGCGTTCGTCTTTCTGCTGGGTCCTTTCATCCTCTGCCCCGTGCCAGCAGTGCCAATGCCTGCAGCCTGCCTGTGACATCACAAGAGTTGGGTTGTCTGCCTCTTTTGCTTGCCTTTTTTGATGGACGGGAAATCCCGAGATCAATCCTCCTAATACGTATTTGGTTTACAGTTGCTACATAAACACGTGCACACTCTTCAATAACAACCCTGCGCGTGGGTGCGCCTGCCTCCTCACGTGCCGCTGATGCACGAGAAGACCCGCCCTCTCCGGCGCCTCGACAGCGTGCCCGACCACCGCCGCCGCCACTCGGGCGAGGCCCCCACTTCCCCGGCCATCAGCTCCTCCAGTGACCCGTGCCGGCGCTGCGTCATCTCCGTCGCCGCGGACACCTTGCCGTCGACGGCCTCCCGCTGGCTCTGATCCCGGGCGCTCTCCTTCTCGGGTGGGGCTGCACCTGCACCGGGAGTACCTCCGGGCCCGCCGCTCCTTGATGTTGCGGTAGATGAATGGGACGATCCCATCCCATTCATCCGTCCAATGAGATGATGCTTGTTCCAGTATCTCCTCGTCGGTTGCTTTTGAGTCTGACGAAACGGAACCCATGTAGTAGACGGCGTCGCACACATTTCAGATCGGTGGTGTGAAAAAAAAAAGAAGTGCGTACCTATTTCAGATGTCGAGCGATGCTTCCATGCATCTTCAGATTCTTCACGCTTCACTGTTTCATCCGTGCTTGCATCTTCTCTCGCAATCAAGCATTTGATACGGGCTCGGATGTTGTTGATGTACTTGGTAATTTGATTATTCTTCCCCTGTTCATCCAATCGAAGCATGGAAAATGAGCTGACTGCCGTCAGAATGGGGAAAAAGTCCAAGAGTAGTCCTAAACTCAGAGGTAAACAGCCAATTTACGCAGGAACACTGCAGGAGAGCTAGATGTTTCACAAGCTGTATGCGGAATTAAGTCCCGAACTCCCGATCAATGCAGGAGGCTAAAATCCACACAAACAATCGACAGGGGGCGGACTAATCGAATGCGAATCGCAACAAATTAGAGCCAATCGCATCTCCCGTTCGTGCTGAGAAGTTCGAACAACTCACCATGCGACCCTTCCCGTTCGTCTCGCTCTCCGTCTTCACACCCAGAGGAGTCTCCAGGTCGCCCCTCCCGGAGAAATCGGCGGGCCTCACCTCATCCTCCTCCTCCTCCCCCGCCATCGCCGCTAGGAGTGGTGTATCCTGCGTGCCGAAGGAGGCTGCCTCCGGGCCGCCCCCGCCGCCGCGCGCTTCCGCAGGCGCATGATGCATGATTGCGCTTCGCCGGGGGTGTTCCCCTGGGGGTGGAGCATCGCAGACCGTGGCAGGTCGAAGGTTTGATTCGCGGGATGAGGAGGAGGACTGGAGGAGGAGCTCCGGCCTCTCCGCCTCTGCTGGAAGGGGGAAGAGGAGGCGTGTGCTAGCGAAGGGGAGCCGGACGGGAGACGCAATAATGAGGGGGATTTGAATTTTGAAATCGTTCGAGCTTCTTTCGTAGGAGTACGGCCAGAAGTAGTTGGGCCGGGCCGGGCCGGTTGTTGCTGGCTTAACAGGAGGCCTAGCTGCCCAGTATAGCGAATAAGGCCTGTTTCTATTTTCCATTGCTAAAGCTGATGCATGACGTCATTGTTGCGATATTGTTGCTGTGTCAAGTTGATCGGGCACTGTCTCAAAAGTAAATTTATTTGTTTATACCTGTAATGTAACTGAATTGGCCAAGCTAGAAAAGGGTTGTTGTAGAGATAAGATCAGGATTTGTGCTCCATTTATAGTACAAGTCGGCTTGTTCGGTTTATCAATACATTGGAGGGGGTTGAGAAGAATTTTTAAGTTCGAGCTCTTTTCAATTCTTCTGATCCTCTTCAATTCTTTTCAGTCGAACAAGCTCAAACTGAGATGGATTTTGCGGAGCCAGTGACAAGGATGGGGATTACATCTACGTTAGAGAAAAGTAAAAATCAGTAGATTGTGAACCCCCCAAAAATTTAATTCTCAGCTCAATGCACCCAAAGCACATTACAATGCTACCATTCGCTTCGGAAATATGGATGCATGATGCTCGTTCTGAATTATATGCAGCTAAAAGTTTAATTTCACAATTTCCTACATACACACACAAAAAAAAAACAGAGATTCCTCGCATAAGAAAGAGGGATATGTAAACCATCATTTGCATCTTCGCAAATCCAGGCGTATGTACAATTTGGTTGGATACACTGACTGCACAATTACTTCTTACTACCACCTAAAAAACTGAAACAAAAAACACAAGCAAATTCTTCCACCTTGCGCGCACCCAAGCCGTCCCGCCGCGGCCCCTGCCGATGCAGGGGATGCCGCGCGCGGATTGGCGTGCACCGATCGCACCGACCCTCACATGCCGCCGATGCAGGAGAAGATCCTGACGCTCCGGCCCCTGGGCAGCGCGCCGGGCTGCCGCCACGCCGGCGACGACCCCACCTCCCCGGCCAGCTCCTCCAGCGACCGGTGCCGGCGGTGCGCCATCTCCCTCTCCCCGGACGCCGCCGCGCGCGGCGGCCGCGGCCTCCCACAGCTCGCTGTCCTCGACGCGGGCCCCGAACCGGCCGGCGTGCGCGGAGCCCGTGGAGCTGCACCGCGAGTAGCTCCGCGTCCGGCGCTCCTTGATGGCCCTGTAGATGAACGGGATGAGCCCCTCCATATATCTCCGCCTCCGGTGACTCTGGCTGCTGCTACGGCTTCCACGAGAGGACGACGACGCGAACGCCAACCGCTGCTGCTGCGCGCGCGGCTTCCCGCTGGAGCCTGGAGGAGGTCGGAATGGTGGTTGGCTTTGGCTTTCGGTGGGAAGCTAGCTAACCTGGCTGGCCGGGTGAGCGAGACGCTTCGTTCTCTCGTTTTATAGGCGGCGGGTGCGGGGTTTTCTGTGGGGTTTCTCTCGTTTTTAAAAATCTCAGGAGACGGGTTCAGTCAGAGACGCCGTCGCTTGACGCGGCTGCTGCTGGCTCGAGCTCGAGCTCCTCTTGCGTGTGGTCTGTCGGGCTCGGGCATCGTCGCCTCGTGCTCGTGGTGTCGCGATTGTGTTTTGGCTCCGGTTGCTTGTGCCTGACAGCGCTTGACGCTGATGGTTTTTGTCTGTTCCTACTTCCTACCCAGCGCAGTGTTGTGTAGTGTAGTTGTGCCCCTCGTGGTACTCATTTTTTTTAACAAAAATCTTGTTAGTAATAATTGGGACGGCCACATGGGTAGCTGTAGTTTTCCATGTGATGGTTTTGGTTGGTTGCCCGTTTTCTTTTCGTAGTTACGCTGCTTATGGATCCCACGGGAGAACAGTAGATGCAAGCACTTGACCTGGAAAAATGACAACTCTGTCGGTAAGAATCTCAAAATCTTGCCAACCATTTCTCGATGGTTTGGGTGCGTCAAAAAGGAAATGATTGAAGCGAAATGAGAAGATTTTTTTTTTTGAAATAAACGAAATGAGAATATAAGGAGAGAAGAATGCAGTATACAGTTAGGATTAGGATGAGAGATCGGTTTCGTGTCATGTTTGCTTGTTAAGTCAGATGTGATGTGCGGTCGGAAAAAAGTCAGCTCAACGGTGCCCTGACCCCTGACGCCATCGCTCTCCACGATTTCCTATCTAGAGGCTAAAAACGGGGTGCATTTGGGGTAGGCGTATTTCCCCAGCCTTGCTAGACAAGTTGAACAACATACAGGCTCTCAATCATGATCTGATTTCATTCCGGAATTCCGTTCTGGTTTGAATGACCAAATCACTACGAATACTCCCACCTCAACTCTGCACAAAATTGCCTGAAATGCGTAAAACTGGTGGTGCCTGGTAACACATGCACACCCAACGACCCAACATGTTTCGATTCCGTTTGCAAAATACAATTTACATGCCTGGCTTTGTTTGTGCAGGATACAGATCGAGATGCCGTGCTACCGATGACGTGCAACAACGACCACACGAACACCACATGATTTAGCTAGGTCTCCGCACGCATTTCGAATAGAAGAACACAACCTGATAAGGTTTTATATATAGTCGGTCTGGTGCCTACCAACCTGGTAGCAGCAGCGTTGAAACTGAAACGCCGAGGCTGTGCTGTTGAAGGAGAAGGACGTGCTGCCGGTGTCGCGAGAGCAGGAGGGAAGCTTGATTCGCCACGGCATCTTTGACCTTTTCCTGCTCCAGACTTGGCCTGGATAACAAAATTATAGAGAGTGATGATCAACTCCAGTTTTAAGCAATGCAAATCATCATCTTTTCTTTCTTTATTGTTGTTTAGAATAATCCTACCTATCTAATTTAGATCCGAAATAAAATGTCCTCAACTGCTGCATGTGTGCCGCATTTGAAAATACCAGTATGGTTCTCCATGCCTTTCCCTTGATCCCAAGTCTTCAGACTATCATCCTATAGTGTCTTTTTATTTATTTATGTACAAGAAGATATGGTAAACAAATGAGATTATCACTTCATCTGGATGCATGTCGTAAGATGTGGGGTTCTCCCCTTACCTGTCGCCCTTTTCTAAGAGAACCAAACCCGGTTTTGAAATGGAACATATGACCGACCGGTGCTTTTATAAACAGATAAGGTTGCCCAGTTGCCCCGGTCGGATCAGTTATTAGTGTTATTTTTTTAGACTCACTGGATTTTTTTTAGAAAAGAGAATATATTTCAATATTCCAGACTTTGCATAAAACTATGTATATAGTTGTTTCTTATTACAGACACAAGCGTCACAAAAAAAACCAGAAGGACGGTCTCTAGAATAATGTCAAACATCACACAAAAGTAATTCTGTTGCTGAAAGACCACCCATTAGACTGATTGTGATAGCAATGGAAATGACTGACAAGCAAGGAGCTAATGTTTGGTTCCTTCTAATCAAGTGATACTAATTGTCGGGGACAGCCATAAGGGGTCCCCTAACTACAAGGGAAAACCGCCCTCTTAAAACAAAAATCGCTAAACGCACTCCCCAAACCAGCCGCAGCTAAAACACGAACAAAGTCTGCGTCCTGCTGAGGCCCAACGGCCCCGCGGCCCAACAAACAACCGCACCAGCCACCCTCGAGCGAACCTCCGCTTCGCTCGAGGGTCGGACGCCACGCGGCGAACTTCGCCTCGCCGAGGCCCGACGCCTCGAGTGGCTTTCCGCCCGCCGAGAGGCGCCTCGAGGTGCCTCCGCCTCGATCGAGACTCCCCCCTCGACCCGCGGCGCTCAACCTGCTCCTCCCGACAGGGGCATTAATTGCTCCGTCACGCCGCGGGCGCCACGGTCAAAAGGCAGATCCCCACCACGCCGATTCCCTGACACCGCCCGGGAATCTGGCCCCGGCACTGTGTAGCTAGGCCGCCGCTGTTTCACCATCCCGGGCGTTGTGAGTCGCACACTGCTGAAGTGAGACCGAGGTCAATCACAAGCACTATGCCGCCGCTCGCCCTTCCCACGCCTGCGGCCCCTCGAAAAGGCATGGGAACACCCTCGAGAGGCGTACGACCGGCGACCAAGCGCACGACCGGGGCGGCGCGGTGACGTGGGATGAGCAGAGCACGTCTTTTCCATCATCTCTCGCCCGGTGTGTAGACCTGAGCATTCCACGGGCCGGGCCGAAAAAATCCGGGTTTTTCGGGCCGAGAAAATCCTGCCCATGCCCGTCCCATGGGACGTGTCGCCTCGCTGGTCGAGCTCGGCCGGCCCGGGTCAGGGGCGCGCACTTTTATAGTGAAAATAACTAAAACAACATTTGCCTGCTCGGGCAAAAAATTGGCCAGTGATCTCGCCCACACCCGCCTAGTAAGGTTCAGGCGGGCTGCCACATGGCCGGGCCCGGCCGGCTAAAATGCTGTATACCGCGCGGCCATCCCCAACCCTGTGCCACCATCCTCGGCGATGTGGAGCCATCCCCGGTGCTGTGGGGCCCTGTTCCTGACGGGACGCCGCCACGCTAGCCCCTGTGTAGCACAAGCATTCCCGTCAGCAAGACCCTCGAATTGGTGCATGGGCGGCGACCTGACGCGGACAATGGCCGGATCACCCTCGAAGCTGCCCTCAAACAAGTACAGAAGCCACCACGACGCCCACAGGGGCCGGAATTCGCCAAGACATCCATCAAATCGCCAGTAATGCACGTTTGTACCTTAACACTGTGCCAAACACCATGAGACACGTCTGTAAGCCGCCTCCCCTTGGCCTATAAAAGGAGGAGGCGGCCGCCCAGCCGCGGGCATCGCTTTTCGTCCGCATCCACCCACACGCTCACTCTCATGATATTAGCACTTTGCCTCAATCACTTAGCAGGAACCTGGAGGCCTTTCCTCCTCTCCCGCCTTGCTTGTAGCTCCTCTACAGCACCCCTGCAACGAATCAAAACGCACACGCGCAACCTGCGTACGGACGACTGCTGGAACCAGGATAAACCCGTGTCCATGTGTTGCTTAGCACCGACCATCGAGAGACTGATCATAGCGCATCTTACTAGTTAGTGTTGGGACTAATCCTAACACCGACACTAATATAAATGGAAATGCCTGGCAGTGGCAGGCAAAGATGATACTGAACAGTTCATCCCTCAAAATCTGTCTCGGAGCTGCAACTCTCAAATAGCACTATCAACTGGTATTTTCCATTGGGCCCAAAAGCATATATACGCTCTTGTGAACCATGTAAAACTATGTGCTGGTCAGGTAACTGTCAGAGCTGGAGATGCGATCAGATTAGGCTGTATTGTAGCATGCACCTTCCATGCGACTTGTCACACTGAACGTGGAAAGCGAGTGAAGCATTGCAAGAAGACAGATGAGTAGTGACAGGTAGCACTGTAGGAGTAGCAATCAAAGTGAGAGGCGGAAAAATGGTGGCCGTGAGTTTTGTATATACTTGTTTTCGGCAAGCTCTTTTGAAGAATGCTACTATCCACTTTGTACTCGCTGCACCAGTGTTTCAGTTGTTCTGGACTAAAAGTTAAATCCACGGTTGAAATACAGTTATCAGTGGTCGCCATCACTCAAAGTAAGTAGGATGATGGGATCATCTGTCCAAGTGGACTTACAGGTCTAGTAGATCACAGTGTATGAACTCGGAAGAGATAGGCATCCAGCTTAAGCTTCCAGATAACGCAGAAAAATAGCGTTAACAAATTGGATGCAGCCTTTCATTAGAAAAAAAGGAGGAGAAGAAGATGCTTTGCCGTTGATTGTTGAAGTCGCCTAGTTGATGGGATACTGCTGGGAGTCTGGCTGGGATGGCTTCTGGAAACTTGTAGCAGACATGCGAGGATTCAGAATAGAATTTCAGTGGGAAGTTTGCCGATGCAATCCACAGCAGACGACGTCCTCCGTGGCCCAGCTGACCAAGATCTCCAACTCCAATCCACGCGCCTTTGTACTGAAAAAGAATAATAGCACACGTTGTTCTCAAGTTTTAGGTGGTGGTGTTGACGAGCACAGGATTGGGGCACAGCACTACAGCAGCACGCCAGCACTCACTGCGAGATAATAGACCGGCCACCTAACCTAACCCAAGCAGCTGGCTTTCAATCTCCTCCGTGACTCAGTCCCGGACTCGTCAGGGTTTCTTTGATTGAGCAGATGATTGTCTTCGTTTTTTTTTTTTTTTTTTGCTTCCATTTCCGATGCAGCAACGCGTTTAGGACGCGAGAGGAATGGTATGAATTTCGCTCTGTCAGGTGCGATTCAGAGCGCATTTTCACCGTTCTGTTAACCGCGTCCAAATTAATCCTCTGACTGACTGCCCTGGTACTAGGATCTCTCTGGAACAACACTTTGGACTCCCTGACGAGAGTTCTTGACACCTTTTCGTCATTCTTTGAAGGGAATTAGTTGGGGTCATTTGGTGTCCGGTCAGCAAAAGGCGATCGATGCTGACCGGCGCCGGGGGGAACCTGTGGACTCCGGCTGCGGCTGCAGGCAACCGTTGTTTCGCCGTCGTTTCCTCCCTTCGCGAGTGCGCCCAAGCCGGAAAAGCGTCAGGGTGGGACTCGTCGTAAAAAAAATGCAAATCCAGTGAACCGATTGACGTAGTATTCTATTGGCATCTTACTAGCTGGTTCAACGCGACATGGTGGATGGGGGTTGCTGCTAACTGTTTCTCTTTCGTCGTCTTGACAAAGAATGTTCGGATAAACCTCACCTAATCCTTCGTCAGTTTTTTTTTAAAAAATTTTATTTGGAAAGGGAGACACTAGCCGGAAATCCTATATACCTTCCGGAAGATTTTTTCTTAACCAACTATAACTCATTACTAACCCAATAATAACCCACCTGGCCCAACAATAGCATCGAACCCTAGCCTTCCTCCCACTCCGCCACCGCCGACCCGAGATGCCGCGCCACTGCGGCCTGCTGGCCGGCGAGCCTCGCCGTGCGTCCTCGCTGCCGGCGCCGTCGGGAGCGTCGCCGGCCGGCCGTCGGCGGGCCGCTGATCGCCTGGGTTGGCGGCAACGCCGACGTATAGCCACCGACCGGCCGGGCGAGCGGCTCGCCGCCGCCCGAGATTTGCTCTGAGTGGAGGTGGTCTTTGAAGGAGGAAAAATGTTGAAAAAAATGTTATACAAAAAAATGTCGGAACATGTCTGATGGAAACTTTTTGAAAAAATGTTTGATTCAACAGTTTTGTCTATATAAATGTTGGTGCAACTTTTCCAAAAAATGTTAGGTCAACTTTTTATGAAAAATGTTGGTTCAACATTTTGTTTCAAAAATGTTGCAACATTTCTGAAAAATGTTGATGAAAAATATTGGCAACACTTCTGGAAAATGTTGACGAAAAATGTTGACAACACTTCCTAAAAATGTTGACAAAAAATATTGGCAACACTTATGGAAAATGTTGACGAAAAAATATTGGTAACACTTCCGAAAATGTTAACGAGAAAAAATGTTGACAACACATCTGAAAAATGTTGACGAAAAAATGTAGGCAACACTCCCGGAAAATGTTGAAAAGAATGTTGGCAACACTTCCGAAAAATGTTGACAAAAAAATATGGCAACATTTCCGAAAATGTTGATTGCAAAATTCCTAGAAATGTTGAAGAATTTTTTAAAAATGTTGAAACATTTTTAATTTAATAGTCATGAAGTTGGTGGAATTTTTTTTATATTATTTTTTCACTATTTTGCAAAAATCGAAATTTTCGCCGTGGCCCACGCGGTGGGATATACCGCTGCGGCGGCGTAGGGGCCGTGGCCCACGGCCAGAGGTGGGCCCGTAGCGTGCGACGGACGCATCTTGTCAGAGAGCCCACGGCCAGGGACATACTGCCGTTACGGCTCGCGGCAGTCAAGCGCGTGGCCATGGCGGCAGCAGTTCGCCGCCGTGCTCACGGCGCTAGGAACTCGCCGCCTATAATCAAATTCAGCGAAAAATGTCATAATAATTAAAAAAGAAAGAGAGGAAGACGAGGAGGTGGTGAAGGTGCAAAGCTCACGGGTTTTTCCTCGTTAGAGGTAATACTACGGTACTTAATAGTTTGAACTGTGATAATAGTAAAAATATAGTTTTAGTGTAGATCTGCTTAGTAAAAATATAGTTTTAGTGTAGATGGATTAGTAAAATTATAGTTTTAGTATAGCTCTGAGTAGATATATTTTGTGGTTGCGATCCACTTGTTAATAGCGTTTTTCATCTTTGTCGGACATGTCGGATGCAGTCAGTGTCAAGTTGTATTTCGGTAATGGGCGGATTAGATATGGTGAACATGGAGTTGACTTGTCAGCATTTAATTAGGTTGACCATGTGATCAGAAGAGCAGCCGAAAGACGAGTTCTGCTGTTGTTGACGCGAAAATAGGACGTCACCTCCGCCGCGACACGTGACTTCGGTCAGAGCGAGCGTGCCACTAATCGACTGTTGATTGACAATGAATCGGCTAGAGAGCCGATGGATCTTCAGTAGTGTGTGTATCTGCCAATCGGCGATACAAAAACGGATCGGCAGCTCAGCGGTAGAGAAGTGTAAGTATGTGTAGAAAGATCGGCCAAGACCGATCGTGACGTCAGCACTCGAATAAATCTAAGCGGACTGTGAGAACAGATGATATTTTAAGATAATAAAAGCCGACGAGATCTAGATCGAGCTGGATAGATGGGTGATAAAAGCTAAAGAAACAAGAATAAACTTGCTAATCTAGCTGATATCGATAAATTGTGAATAAATCTAGACGAAACCACAGCGATACGCCCGGAGGTTAAAGCCTAGATATTATTCGGTAAAGCGGAACTCACGAGCAAGCCGGAGATCGAAGCGATGCAGCCCGACGAGTTTGCGAGAACTCGTGAAAGAGAAAAGGTACGTAGGCGAAGTCGCCGAAAAGTAGATGTGATAAAGTAGATGCAGTAAATTAGATGCAATAATTAGCAAAGGGGTGCCCGGAGGCGGTTTTGATATTGATCGTGTGATAAAAACTTACAATGACCCTCGTCCCTTATATTTATAGGGGCGGCTCTAGACATTACGTAGACTCAAACTCTCTAAACCAGCTATGACGTGACTACCAATTAATGTCTAAAGGAATATTAAAATACAAAGACTCTAAATTCCTTTATGTAGAGTCCTCTATAATAAAGCTCCTTCCGTGTCGGCGGCAAGACTTGGTGTCGGGGACAGCCATAGGGGTCCTCTAACTATAGGGGAGATTACCCTTCCTAAAAATTTAACACAAAACTACAACAACATCACCCAACCAGTCACGGTCCAAAAACGAGGAATGCCCACGATCCGCTCCGGCCTAACAACCTCCATGGCCCATCAAAAAGGCTATCCCCAACCCCCTCGAGCGAATCTCCGCCTCGCTCGAGGGGAGGGCGCCACGTAACGAGCTCCCGCCCTACAGGAGGGGCACGACGCCCCGTGAGCAGGACTCCACCTTGCTCGAGGGCTTCAGCCCCTCGAGCGGGTCTCCGCCGCGCTCGAGGGCTTCAGCCCCTCGAGCGGGTCTCCGCCTCGCTCGAGGCCGACACTCGAACAATAGCGCCCCGCCTGTCTCACCTAACAGGGGCATTAAATGCCCTTGCCCGCCGCAGGTGCCTTAGTCAAAAGGTAATCCCCGCCCATGCCGCGCCGCAGACACCGCCAGGGCTGCGGACCTTGTTACTGTGCGGCCAAACCCCGTCACTATGCCGCCATTCCCAACATTGTGCAGGTGCTGTGCGGACAGGCCAGTGTCATTCCAAAGCACTGCACCGCCCACTCCCGTCCTTCTCCCACAGCGAGCCCCTCGAAAGGGCATGGGCGCAACCTCGAAGGGTGTACGGGCGGCGACCGGGCGCACGATGCGGGCGGCGCCATGGCGCGGAACACACTAATCACGTCTCCTCCATCATTTCCGATCAGACAGCCATCCCTCCGTGGAGCCATCCCACTGGAGCCCTGTTACGATGGGACACCACCACGCCGGCCCCTGAATGGCATGGGCGCTCCCGCCATCGAGGCCTTCGAAAGGGCATGGATCATCCTCGAAGGGTGTACGGCGGCGGTAGCGCGCCAAGATGCCGATCACCGTGACGATGAGCGACGTGCGCCGCGTCCCCTCCACTAACTCCGACGCCGCCTGGCCATCCCGGGCGCTGTGCGACGGACCCGGGGTCTGCGCGGCCATCACCAGCGCTGCGCGGACATCCCTAGCCCTGTGGCACCATCCCGGGCGCTATGCAGCCATCCGGTCTGGCGGCCCTGCTCGATGGGGACGCCGCCACGCCGCCCTCAGACAAGACCAGATGCCCTCGTCAGCAAGACCTTCGAACTGATGTACGGACGGCGGTCAAACGTGCACGCCGAACGAGCCACCCTCGAAGCTATTCCCCGACAATTACATAGCCACCACGACACCCGCAAGTACTGAGATTCGTCAGGACACCATCAAATCGCAAACGCTGTGTACCAGTACTATGACGCTGTGTAAAACCCTGTGCGGCACATTTGTAAGCCGCCTCCCATTGGTCTATAAAAGGAGGGCGGTCGCGGCTCACGGGGGACGAGATCATCACTTCACACCCACACTCACCCGCATACTCGTTCCCCCCGATATTGGCACTTTGCCTCAATCATCCTAGCAGGGACTTGGAGGCTTCTCCTCCTCTCCCGCCTAGCTTGTAGCCCCTCTCTACAGGCACAACGGTGCATAGCAATACAAGCGCCACGAGCGCCGATCTGGACGACGGCCTCGCTGCCGAACCGTGGATAAACCCGTGTCCCGCTGCCATTTGCACCTACCATCGAAAGCACCGATCACAACAGATCTTACTAGTTAGTGTCGGACTAATCCTAACACCGACATGCCACGGGGGGGCTCAGGGATCAACCCTCACCAGCAATCTCGATGGTGATTCAGATCGAGATGACGCCCCAGAGGTACGCCATGGGCAGCTCGGACTTTCCTCGCCGGATTCGAAACCGTTCGTGGAGCTCGAACTTTCGTGTTACGGGAACGGCTACCACATGCGCCTTACCAATCGGGATGAACTCCACCCGTGGCGGTCAACGCCGGCCCGATCTCGCCACACCGGGCGATCGACGCCCCGGCTAACTCGCGACGACGGCCGCCTCGACGCCTCGACGCCACAACGCCTGCCGTCAGCGCGCCAAGACGGAGCGGCGCCGGGCAGCACGCGACGCAGCCCGGAACGACGCACCACCGACGAGCGACACGACGGCCCACCCTGCAGGGGAGCACGCGCCACGGGCCACAGCTTCTACGGATGCGATCTCCGCCGCGACGTATGCCTCATCCGTCGACCGACATGGCCGCATATGAGGGTCTCCCCGCCATCACCGCCAGCCCGAACCTCATCGCCAGAATCGTACCACGGCTCGCCAATAACCGCCACCGCGACCGCGTGGCTACGAGGAGTGGGACTTCTCCGGCGTACCGGACCCTGTGGTATTCCGGCGGTTCCTTGACGCCGCGACCATCCGGTTCGGTTGTTCGATGACTCCAAATGGGGAGCTACGATCCTCACGAGTGCTTCGCTGTCGCCGCCAACGAGCATGCCGACGGCGCAAACGGGCAGGTGACGGGATGCCGCCCAAAGATCCGTGAGCCAAACCCGCCACCGCCCCACCAGCGGCAATGCGGATATTAATGCGCAGCTGGCCCAGCGCCGAGCTCGAGGCTAAGCTCGCAGAGGAGTACCGGCAGTGCGGCTCCTGCGCATACCATCGCAGGGAAGCCTCTGCGGTGAACGCTACCGAGAAGCCGGGAGACAGCTCATGAGCGCATCAACGCCGACTTCAACGTGACGACCCACACACGCCCCGCCAGCCAAAACTCATCGCGTCACGACACTACTGGCCATGCCCGAGCCATCGACGCCCGAGGAACGCAGGGCGCAGGCTCATCGCCGACATCGCCGAGAGCTCCGCCCGCTGCCGCACAGACGAACCAGCCACAGCAGGCGACGGCGACGCGCAGACCAGAGGCATCCGCCCACGCGACGCGGATGGCGCGCAAGGCAACCAGGCAGTGACGCCTGCCGTGAGCGGATCCTGACACGCGGCCGGCCAGGCCCACGACGGCGATGCTCGCAACGTCCTGAACGCCAAGAGGAGGGGCGACGCGGAGGCGCAGACGGCGGCAGGCTACCATCCTCGATGAGGTGGCCGCTACGACTGCCGGGAGGACCGCTCGCCAACGCCGGAACCCCCGGGAACCCGTGTGTTCACCGGGAGATCCGCAGACGGCGAAGTTTCCCAGCGGCCACCCCACCACCATCACCAAGTACACGGGGGAGACGGACACTCGAGTCTAGCTCAACGACTACTGCCTAGCTTGCCAGCTGGGCGGTGCCACCAACGACGTGGTGATCATCCGCAACCTGCCGCTGCACCTTGCGGATTCGGCCCGGACATGGCTCGAGCATCCGCCGCCACCAAATCCACTGGGACGACCTAGTCCGCACCTTCGTGGGAAACTTCCAGGGCACGAATGTGCGCCCCGGGAACTCGTGGGACCTGCGGTGCACTGTGGAAGCCCGGCAGTCGCCTCGGACTTCATACGGCGTTTCTCCAAGCGCTGTACCGAGCTCCCGAGCGTCGCTTAGTCGGAGATCGTGCACGCCTTCCTTGAGGGCACGACCTGTCGGGACCTCGTGCGCGAGCACGGGAGGAGCCCGCCTGTCGACTCCAACGAGCTGTTCAATATCGCCACCAGCTTCGCTTCTGGAGAGGAGGCGGTGGGGGCCATTTTCGACGGCAAGAAAGGCAAGCGCGTGGACGACGCGCCCGCGGAGGGCAGCAAGTCCAAGGAGCCCGCGAAGAAGCAAAAGCGGGGCAAGAAGGGTAAGAAGCCCCACCATGACGCGCGCGTGTAGGGGCGCGGTGAAGACGATGACGAGGCCCTCACCGTCGACCCTGCCCGTAAGGGTCCTCGAGGGCCCCCTCGAGGCCCCGGCGTGTTCGACGATATGTCAAGAAGCCGCCTGCACTACAAGACCCCTGCTAACCACACCTCGAGCAATGCGACATGCTCAAGAAGTACTACAGCCGTGTCGCCGCGAAGGAGGACGAGGCCAAGAAGGACGGGGGTGACGGAGGCGCTAAAGGTTTCCCCGCGGTGGAGAACGTCTTCCTCATCTTCGGGGGACCGACGGTGGACATGTCCCCCGTAAGCAAGCAGCGGCATGAAGTTCTCGCCACGAGAAGGCCCTCCTCCTTCCTCGACTGGTCGGAGGAGGCCATCACCTTCAGCCGCAAGGACCACCCGAACCGCATCCCCAATCCGGGTCAATACCCGTTGGTCGTCGACCCCGTCATCGGCAACTCGCGATTCTCCAAGGTGCTGATGGATGGCAGCAAGCCTCGATCCTGACGCCAAGACACCCGCGACCGATGGGGATCGGGCTTTGGATCACCGCGCCCAAAGACAATGTTCCATGGCGTCGTCGGCAAGCGCCGGCCCTCAGCAGATCGACCGCCTGGTTTGGCACGCCGGACAACTTCCGCAAGGAGATCCTCACCTTTGAGGTGGTAGGATTTCGGGACGCGTACCACGCCATCCTTGGACGTCCGTGCTATGCCAAGTTCATGGCGGTCCCAAACTACACCTACCTCAAGATGAGGATGCCGGGGCCAAAAGGCGTCATCACGGTGGGCTCGTCGATCGAGCACACGTTCGACTGCAATGTCGAGTGCGTCGAGCACGCCGAGGCGCTCGCACTGGATGAGTCGCTCGTTGCGGACATGGAGAAGTTGGCCAACGAGGGTCCCGACTCCCCTGCCAAGCACGCGGGCAGCTTCGAGGCTGCCGAGCGCATCAGGAGGTACCTCGACGCCGCCCCGAGGGCAAGGTGTTGAGGGTCGGCCCACCTCGACCCGAATAGGAAGTGGTGCTCGCCGACTTTCTCCGCGCCAACGCAGACATCTTTGCGTGAGCCCCTGGACATGCCGGGCATCCCGAGGGAGGTCGCCGAGCACCCTTGACATCCCACGTCACCGCGACGCTTTGACGAAGAAAGGCGCCGGGCGATTGGAGTGGAGCTGCGAAGGCTCCTGGAGGCCGGATTCATCAAGGAGGTGTTCACCCCACGTGGTTAGCTAATCCTGTACTGGTTAAGAAAAAGAATGGGAAATGGCGGATGTGTGTAGATTACACCGGTTTGAATAAAGCATGTCCCAAAGTTCCCTTTCCTTTGCCACGAATCGACCAAATAGTGGATTCCACCGCGGGATGCGAACTCTTGTGTTTCCTTGATGCCTATTCGGGCTACCACCAAATAAAGATGAAGGAGTCCGATCAACTCGCGACCTCTTTCATCACACCATTCGGCATGTTTTGCTACGTAACGATGCCATTTGGCCTTCGAAATGCGGGAGCTACATACCAGCGATGTATGCAACACGTTTTTGGGGACCACATCGAGCGGACCGTGGAGGCATACGTAGATGACATCGTCGTCAAAACCAGGAAGGCGGACGACCTGGTTAACGATTTGCGGTCACGCTCGATTGCTTGCGGGCCAACAGGTAAAGCTAAATCCCAAAAATGCGCCTCTTTGGGTGCCGCGCGCATGCTCCTCGGGTTTCATCGCTCTCGGGAGCATCGAGCCCAACCCCGAGAAGGTCTCGGCCCTCCCGGATGGGGCCAATTCGAGACTTGAAGGTGCGAAGGTGTTGAGCCGCCTAGCCGCTTTGAGCCGCTTTCGGGCTCGGCGAAGGGCCTGCGCCCATCGACTCGAAGAAGCACGAGCGCTTCTCCTGGACCATCGAGGCCCAGGACGCGCTCGACAAGCTGAAAGCGACGCTCACGCACGCGCCAATCCTCACGTTGCCCCGAGACGATGAGCCTCAGATTTCACGCCGCGCAACCACCCGTGTGGTCGCGGTCATCGTGGTAGAGAGGCGGAGGAAGGGCACGCCCTGCCAGTCCAAAGGCCGGTGTACTACATCAGCGAGGTGCTATCCGAAACCAAAGCACGGTACCCACAGATTCAGAAGCTGCTTTACACGGTGGTACTTGCACGGCGCAAGCTGCGGCACTACTTCGAGGCCCACCCGGTCACGGTGGTCTCATCGTTCCCGCTAGGGGAGATAGTCCGCAATCCGGATGCTTCGGGTAGAATCGCGAAATGGTCCGTGGAACTAATGGGGGAAACTCTCACCTACGCGCCGCGCAAGGCGATCAAATCCCAAATTCTTGTGGACTTCGTCGCTGAATGGACAGACACTCAATTGCCCCCATTATAGATCCAAGCCGAGTGTTGGATCCTTTACTTCGACGGGTCGGTGATGAAAACCGGAGCGGGCGCGGGCCTGCTCTTCATCTCGCCCCTCGGAGAGCACATGAGGTATGCAGTGCGCCTGCACTTCCCCGCGTCGAACAAAATGGCGGAATACGAGGCCCTCCTCTGCGGCCTCCGAATCGCCATTGAGACTGGCATCAAGCGCTTGGACGTCAGGGGAGATTCGCAGCTCGTGATCGGCCAAGTCATGAAGAACGCGAACTGCCACGACGAGAAGATGGAAGCGTACTGCAACGTCGTACGTTAGCTCGAGGACAAATTTTACGGCGTTGAGCTCAACCACGTTCCCCGCAAGTACAACGAGGAGGCGGACGAGCTCACGAAGATTGCGTCGGGGCGGATCACCGTTCCTCCGAACGTTTTCGCGCGTGATGTCGCCAAACCTTCCGTCGACCTTAGCAAAACCACATCGAGTCCGGGAGAACCCTCGGGGGCTCCCTCGAATCCGAGGGGCGCGGAGCCCATGGATGAAGACCCCTCGAACGAGGCGTTCGTGCTCTCCATGCTCAAGGGGTATGGGGCCGACGAAGCTGAGGCCATGGAGATTGAGACGCCCCCTCCCCCCACGGAGGACTGGCGAAGCAAGTACCTCACCTGGATCGATCGAGGGGAGCTACCCTCGGATTGGACCGAGGCGAGGCGCATCGCCAAAAAGGCCAAATCATTCACCGTGGTCAACGGCGAGCTGTATAAGCGCGCCGCGTCGGGAATCCTACAGCGATGCATCCCCATCCCCGAGGGCCGCGAGTTGATCCGGGACATCCACGCAGGCGTGTGTGGCCACCACGCAGCGCCGCGCACCCTCGTAGGCAACGCATTCCGCCAGGGCTTTTACTGGCCCACGGCGGTCGCTGACGCCAACGAGGTCGGCGCGCGATGCGAGGTGCCGCCTCACGCCCACAAGACCCACCTCCCGGCTCACGCCCTCCAGACCATACCCAGCACATGGCCGTTCGCCGTGTGGGGATTGGACATCGTCGGGCCCCTGCGGAAGGCGCCCGGGCGCTACACGCATTTGCTGGTTGCAATCGATAAATTCTCAAAGTGGATCGAGGTCCGCCCCATCACTAACCTCAGACCCGAGCAAGCCGTGTCGTTCTTCACCGACATCATCCATAGGTTCGGGCACCGAACTCCATCATTACCACGACAACACCCGGTTCACGGCAGAAATTCTCGAGTTCTGCGACAACCACCATATCCGCGTGGATTGGGCGGCCGTTGCACATCCACAGACTAATGGCCTGGTAGAACGTGCCAACGGCATGATCTTACAAGGCCTCAAGCGTGGATCTGTGAGCTCGGCCATCTCGAGTCTCGTGACCACCCCGAGCAGAAAGCCACGGAATTCACGCCGCTCTTCCTCGCCTATGGCGCCAAGGCGTCCTCCCCACGGACCGGAGTACGGATCTCCGCACTGTGGCCTATCAAGAAAGCTCGAACCAGCGTGCTCGCTAAGACTCGTTGGACCAAATAGATGAAGCCCGAGATGTGGCAATGATGCACTCGGCAAGATATCGCAGCACTCCTACGATACCAAGCTCAAGATCACGAGACTTCAGCCGAGGGCGACCTAGTGCTAAGGCGCGACAAGACAATCGAGGCCGTCGCCGCCGCACTGAAGGACCTTACATCATCGCCGAGGTGCTCAAGCCCCAAGACATACAAGCTTGGGAACAAGCAGAAGTCCTCACCAACGCTTGGAACATCCAACAGCCTACGCCGCTTACCCTTAAAAGTTATCGCTACCATTATCGCCAACGTCGTCGCGATGATGTAGCCCGGCCGCCAAGAAGATCGACGACGAGTGCGATTGCACCACACCGAGGGTCTTCTCGATGCCGAGGCGGAGGGCGCCTTCATGCGCTCAGTAACGCGACCGCCAAGAGCCCGAAGGCGACTCGCCACTGAACTCCCCGACTGGCCGGCACCCTCGTCAATGCTCTGGCACGCTTCGAGGGCCGCCTCCGTAAGCCCCCAAATCCTGCTGGGAGGAGTTGTAGGCCGCCTGGAGCACTCCTACTTGCCGGCCGACTCCCCGTAGCTTTCTCGCAGCGGGAGCAAAAGAGATGAGTCGAGAGCGAATCTTGGCGAAACCAATTAACAAATGAGGGGCCCGGGGGCTACAACTTACCCTCGACCTGCTTCCTATCCTTCTCGAGGTCTCACAAGACGGCCGCCGGCCTGCAGCCTGCAGGATAGAGGCGCCTTCTCTCGCCGGCAAACCTCAAGTCCTCAAGGCCACACTCTCTGGACCAGCCTCCTGAGCCGCCGGCCTCCGCCTCGAAGCCGGGCAAGGCCTCGACCTCCGCTGCCATGCAGACGCTTGCCGGAGCTGCCCTCGCGCCTCCTCGCGCCTGAGCGCCGGCTGGACGGAGGATCGAGGGTCCTCGAGCGCAGCCGCCTCCCGCCGGAGCCGGGTCTCCGCGCACGCTGCGGCCGGCCCTCGGGCGCAGCTGTTCCTCCACCCGAGCGTCGCGACCTTCTCGCAGCAGCGCAGGCCAACTTCTCCCGGCCTTTTGCTCGCTGAGTTTGCCAGACCGCGCCTCGAGGGTGGTGCGATCCCAGAGTTGGTGTGCGCTCGGCGAGGGCCGCCTCTCTGGCTAGCGCAGCCGCGCCTCGCCCATGGCGTCGCGCCCCTCGCAGCCGCGCCGCCAGCCCTTCCTTCTCTTGGAGCGCAGCCTTCACCTCGTCGACCTCCTTGGCCTTTTCTGTCGCCAGGGTGCGCTGGTCGGTGTAGGCATCTTCCGTGGCCATGAGCTTGTACTCTAGCCAGCCATTGTCTGTCCGCAAGGCCTCCACCATGGCATCTGTGGCCTCATACACGCCTTGCACTAATCGAGGTCCGGCCACCGGGCGAGGCGATTGAACTTCTCGCCCGCCTGGCCCTGCAGCCCCTGAGGGTAGCAACGAGAGGCCAAGGGAGAGAATCAAGATGAAAGACGATCGGGCAAGAAAAAGAAAACAGGAAAACAAGTAACGATCGAACAGGGTCCTCACCGAAAAACTGGAGGATCTCGCCTCCATGGAGCCGTGAGCGCCGGCCGTATGGCGGGCGAGAGAGGCGCGGGCACGGAATTTCGCCACATGCTGCCTCGGTCCTTGCCTCCTCGAGCAAACCGCGCACTGGGCGGCGGAGCCTCGCCCCACTCCGACGCTGACGGCCAGCGCCGGGTCATGCACGAGACGCCGACGCCCGCAAGATCGAACGCCGTTGCCGCGACATCACGCAGCTGCCGATCGACCACAGCCGCCGGCGCAGCCCGGGCTGATCCGACCACCACTCGATCGGCCCGGGCGGATCACCATCGCCGGGTCTCGACCGCATACGCCCTCGACGCCCAGCCTCCGCTACGAGTCCGCTGCTACCGACGGTCGCGGTGGTTGCCGCCGCCGACGGCCGCCACAGATCCTCCCGCGTTGCTGCTCACGCTCGCCGCGGGCCAAGGCGCGACACCGCCTGCCGCCGCTGCAGGCTCGCCGCCACGCGGCGTTTTCTCCGAGCGAGGCTCGCCACCGCCGATGTCCCGCACTTTGAGCGCCTTTAACGGGCGCGAGGGCGGGCAAGAAAGCGCCGCCCCGACAACAGGGAGAAAGGGAGGGTGAGCGACCACGACACGAAATCGTGAACACGGGAGGAACG